>CM051529.1:3680500-4906500 GCA_028017165.1 Herpetospermum pedunculosum | reverse complement strand
TTTTAAAAACTTTACAAATACAACAATTTCTATCACTGATAGCATGGTCTATCGCTGATATACTAGTCTATTACCTCAATTTTTTTTATAGAATTTTGTCAGTAGTCTATCAGTGATAGTCATATATCAACGACAAAGTCTATTAGTGACAGTCACTGATTTTTTTGCCATATTTGCAAAGTATTTTAAATTTTGTTAAATTTGCAATTATTTTGGATTTGAGGACTGTTTGTGCAACCAACTCTAATTAAATTGTATAATTAAATTTCTACTAATTAAGTTTAATTAGTAAATTATTCTAAAGTCTCCTGACAAATAATAATAAATCTAAACATGTGGTCTAAGTTATTTTTTTATTATTTAATATATTGAATTGATTTTATTTAGTAGTCAATTTTTATTAATTGATTTATATCAAAATATAGTTAATTAATTAAGTATAAATCACATGTTTTAATTCTAGTTATCTTATACCTTATCTAAAAAAAATAATAATAAATGAATTAAAAAAAAATTCTAGTTATACTTTGTATTTTAACTTAAAGATAAATTGAATAATTAACTGTAAGGGTTGTTTTAGCTACAATTGAACGTGATTATATATTTAATTAATATAAAGTTCATATATAAACAGAAAAAAAAAAAAACAGTACAAACTTTTAATGAAAAATGTAAAAAAAATTTATTCAAATTTAGAAAATAATAAATAAAAAAAGAGATAGTCGTGGATTTCCAAATTTGACTAGAAAAATAAATATAAAATAAATAAATAAAAAAGAATTAAAAAAAAAAAGAAGATGAAACCTTTTTTTTTTTTGCAACGGTAGTTTAATTAATGTGGGGATTGAACCCATGACCTTTTGGTCACCGGCACAACCCTATGCCAATTGAGCTATGCTCGGTTGGGCAAAAAAAAAAAAAAAAAAAAATAAAAAAAAAAAAAAAAAAAATAAATGATGAAACCTATAGATACTTGGACAGTCATTTAAAATGGGAGTATAAAAAAAATTCTAGGTTGAGAAGAAAAAATGAATAAGCTATTCTAAGGCAAAATGTTGAAAAATTTGTACTAAACATGTGCTACCATCATAAAGTCATTCCCACCACCATTCAACCAAACCACATGTTTTTTTAATTAGGCTTATTTTCTCATTATTTCTTTATAATGATTTTGATCATTCTCAAAGAAACATTCAAATTTTAGTCAATTTTTTTTTTCTTTTTTTAACACATTCTCTCTAAAGAGTATTAATAGTCTGATGACCATAACCACTAGATCAATCATTGATGGTTAACATTAGAACTAAGTTTTGTTCAAATAATTCGTAAGTTTTGACAAAGTTATTCAATGATTAATTTATGCATTAGTCGAACTTTGCAATTTTTTTTTTTTTGAGAAAGGACGAAAAAAAAAACGATTTGAAATTAGTGAGTTTTACACGAAGATTATTACATTATTTTAATTTATTAAAATTAGTGGGTAAATTAACGAAAATTGAACCTAAGATAAAAATTGAAATACTTGTTTAAATCTAGGATCCAATATGATGAAATAAACGTTTATGTTAAAAATTTATAAAGGCTTGACAAGTTTAAGTGTAGACATTGATTTTTTTTTTCTTTCTAATCCTATTCAATCTTTTATCAATACTTTGACAAATCATGATTAAAATGAACATTTGGAAATGCAGATTAAATAAATCTGAAAGGTTTAAGGTCCGTTTGATAACGCATTCAATTTCTGTTTTTTGTTTTTAGTTTTAAAATTTTAGATAACATGTCTGTTTAGTAACCAATTGAGTTTTTTGTTTTTAAGTTTTTGAAAACGTTTTTACATTCATTAACAAATTTTAATAACCAAAAAAAAAAAAAAAAAAAAAAAAAAAAAAAAAAGAAGGTTTTCACTTTTTTATTTCAAAATTTTAGTTTTTTTCTCTCTTTCAAACTTACTTAAATGGTCAACAAATTAGATATAATTATTGAAATTGTTTTTAAATGTTTATTTATTTATTGAAATTGGAATCAAATTGTGATTAATATTTTTTTGCAATAGAAATTATCATTAATATTATTAGTTTATTCTTAAAAAAAAAAATCTTATTAATATCTTTTTAGTATAAAAATATTATTAATATAATATATTATAATTTTATATAAATAAAATATTTGTAGTATATTATATTTTAATATTATTGTAATGTTACACCAATATACCTATCCACTTTACACAAATAACCTATTTTATTTTTCTGACTTTAGGGTTGACGTCAACTAAACATTGTCTAAAAATATATATATATATATATTTTTTTTTAGGAAAATTCATTTTTTACCTTAAATTTTCAATTTCATCAAATAATTGGACCTTAATTAAATTTTGATAAATGTTGCAATTTTTACATTCCAATAAATTAACATTATTTTAAAAAATAATTTTTATTTTATAAAAAAAAAAATAGTAATTATACAACCGAACTTTATGTTTTCAAAAATAAAAAACAGTTATCAAACAAGTTTGGTTTTCTATTTTTTTAAAACAAAAAACAAAAAACAGTTATCAAACATATATGTTTTTTATTATTAAAAAATAGAAAACTAAAAACAAAAATAAAAAAATAAAAAAACTAAAAAACCAAAAATTGAATGCATTATCAAATCAATAACTACTTCAAAATTGTAAGTTAAATATCAGCTTGTTTTCATTTTAACACGAATCTAACTATAATTAAATTGCAAATTAAATTATAAAATATCTTTGTTTCAATCCTACTTCCTTAGACTAATTGCAAATTAAATTATAAAATATCTTTGAACTTTGATGAATGTTTCAATCCTACTACCTTAGACTTTGGAAATTTTCATTTTAGCCTTTGATCTTCGAATTAGTTTCTATATTATTTTTTTTTTTTAGCAAAATTATTTTAATCAATGCGAGGATTGAATTCATAACCTCTTAGTCAAGGATGATCCAACCTTATGTCAATTGAGTTATGTTCGGTTTGACAATAATGTTCAACATTTGAAACAACTTGAGTTGATCATTTTAGCCCGTACATATTAGATGAAATAATATTATAAAAATAGTTTGCTATTCATTTTATAAAAAACATAAAATCAAAAAAAGAAAAGATGATACATTTTTTTAAAAAAAAAAACTGAAAAAAACAGTTATAAAACGTATATGTAAATAAAAATCAAAAATAAAAAACTGAAATGGTCCTCATACGAATTCTAAAAATTAGATTTTTGAAAGTTTAAGAATCAAAATAAAATAATCTTAAAATTTCACCAAAATGAGATTTAAACACGAGCAATAAAACACGAGTCATAACCAATTATTATAACTTTTTTTGAAAAAAAATTATAAAATGTAATCTGCAAAGGGAAAGAAACATATGACGAAGAGAAAGAGAAATTAAGAAATATTAATGTAAATTTTTTTGTATTAAGAAAAAATTGAATGTTGTTAATGGCCATGAGACACAAGTACTTGCAAGATCTCACTCCTATGCTTTTCAATTTTGCATGGTGAGATCCTAAGTACTCACCCCATTTTCAAATCTTTGAACTATTATTTGTTTCTCTAAATTCTTCTTCTTCATGTTGTCTCCATGAAGAGCTTGAGAGAGACAGAGAAAGTACTGTATCGATTTCTCTTCTGCATTCTTCTTCGCCACCATTTTCGAAGCTATTGCGTAAGCTCAACTGTAACTGCAACTTCCAAAACAAGAAATTTCTTAAACTTCAAACTAACGGTTAGAAAAACAGCACACTTTACTAAACTATGAAATCAAACATTAATAGTTCTTCTGACATAACATATGAGCTAGTTATTTATTAGACATTATGGGTTCCATCTTAAAATTCATTGATTTTATGATGAAATCCTGATGTCTAATATGATATCAGAATCCACGAAGCTCAAACGAGTATTCGGTCCAAAAATGAAATTCGACCAAGATGGTGAACCCAAAGAGACACCGTCTTGAGGGACATGTTGAGGATCCTACATCGGAAAGATGAAGGGACCTCACTCCCAATATAACATGCATAACCCACATACATGAGTTACTCCTCCTACTCCTCCTAATACACCCATATTAGACTTTGCATCCTAAAACCATGGCGGGAGGAGTAACCATGTATGTGAGTTATGTATGTTATAGGAGGAGTGAGGTCCTTCATCTTTTCGATGTGGGATCCTCAACAACTATTGACCAAAGAGAATCCCTCACCCCACAGTCCATAGGTTGTCAACAAAAAAAAAATCAAACATCAAGCCAACATAAGTATATTGCTTAGCTGACATAAAATATATACCATCAACTTAGAAGTTAGAGGTTTGAATCCCCTCACCATATATAAAAAAAAAAAAAAAAACATCAAAATAATTTGTCATTAAAGAACTTTTTATCAAAATGTTTATACTCAAAGTACTTTTGCTACATTTCAAACACATTTTAACTCCTTAGATAAAATTTTGAAACTTCTAAAAACATGAAGGAAAAAAAAACTCTTACAGAAGCGCACGCACTTAGGTTAGTGAAAAAAAATAACAAAAAAAGAAGCTATATGTATGTAAATCAATTCAAACACACACACACCCATATAGATGTATGTAAATTAAAAGCTAGTCATTTTAATTAAACTCACACTAAATTCAATTCAAACATTGAAACAAACTTACATCGGTCGAGGGACGATGGACGAGACGGTCGGGTTCCGAGCAGCGGCTACGCTTGATCAATGGAGAAGGTGCAATTTGAGAGTAGTGAAGATGATCGTTGAAGGTCCATAGATCATGAGAATTATTAGGGATGTTAATATTATTAGGTCTAAAGTGATCTTTCTGGGCAACAATAATATTATTTAATTGAAGGGGAGGCCATTTCTTGTCCTCAAGAAATCGGGTTGGCCTAATGGGTGTGGTTCTTGATATTGCATTTGCTACTTCATATATATGAGAACTACTACTCATCAAGCTGCTGTTGCCCATTTCAAAGGCTGCTGCTGCTTCCCTATGGCTACATATCTTCTCCATCTTTGAATTATCATTATTATTGCTCCATAAATTAGAACATGACCTAATTCCCAGTGGATCTATTGCTTCCCACTGTCCAAACCTAACATGAAAAAGAGAGAGAGGGCTCTTTAGGGTTTTTCTAACTTTGCATCTATATGTTCATAATTTTATCGACAATATCGATATGAATTGTCAACATGGTATCGAAACATAAAAGGCCTATAAATATTAGAGTATTGATATAATTAAATTTACCATAACCCATCAACCTAAATTGATTGGTGATTTAACATGGTATCCGAACATAAAATAAGTGGAATTAAAACAAGTCCATGAAGTAATAAAAGAAATGTAGAAAATTCTTTGTGTTTAACAAGTTGATAAATTTTAGGCATGGCGCGAAATTGAGATCTTGATTCACGTTTTGTTGAAATGTATGTTTGGAAGTGATTTTGAAAGGGTTAGAATCACTTCTATCATTTTCAAAATAACTAAAAAAAATCATGTATTTAATCATCATTCAAAATCATTTTAATGTTTGACTACTTTTAAACGTGATTTAGGTATCATCATAAAATTAATTTTGATAATTAAATACATAATTGTTTTTAGTGTTTTTAAATATGAAAAAAATGATCTTTAACTATTTCAAAATTACAATCTTGCATAAGAGTCCCTTATGTATATGATTTGGAATCATAACTAATGAACATAGGTACATAAATATATGTATATGAGAATCTTAATTAGCATAATTTAGTGGTTAAGAATATCTTTTAAAGGGTTCTAAATTTGAATTACCTTGAAGAATTAGGAGGTGGCCTGAGGTGGTAAGGCTTTGTGAAATGTGAGAGGAAATTACTTGTACTCATATTGTGTCCTCTGAAATGTCCATGGTGGTGGTGATTGAATCTTTGGTACATTTGCACAATGTGATTTCTTCCAAACATTGTCTGAGATAAAACTGCAAATTATAATTAACCATAAAAGAATAATTAACTCATTGTAACCATATCATCTTTCAAATTAAATGAAAAGTTTTAATAATTTTT
Organism: Herpetospermum pedunculosum; assembly: GCA_028017165.1. Classification (NCBI taxonomy): domain Eukaryota; kingdom Viridiplantae; phylum Streptophyta; class Magnoliopsida; order Cucurbitales; family Cucurbitaceae; genus Herpetospermum; species Herpetospermum pedunculosum. Next base: position 4,900,425 of record CM051529.1, on the reverse strand, counting down.
TATTTTTTGTGTCGAGAATGGTGTAAAGACAACGGAACTTCTAGTATCTCTCTACAATTAGGAGTACTCGAGGCACTCGAACAAATTATTCAATGATACCGCCTCAATGTGGCTGTCTCTTTAAAACCATAAGATGTAGATCTTAAAATACAAAATCGAATTGCTTTTGCAATTTCTCTCTCATACCATCCAACGGTACAAAATTGCCAGCCACATTGTGACGGCGACCTTCTCAAATAATTTCTCCTATACGCTCAGTATAATTTTTTTTAGATCACTTTACTCAACATATTTTATATATCAATATATTGTGATAAGTTGTCTTTATTTATATTCTCCTTTTCTAGTTTTAATTGAGGTGAGATGATGTTTGTCTATGCAACAAGTAGGTGTATATATGTGTGCCACTATCATTTTTTTTTTTAGTCTAAGCATAGTTTAATGATAATTTGATATACTCATTCTCTTGAGGTTGGAGGTTTAATTAAATCTCCTACCCTAAAAAAAAATACGGTAGTATGTATAATCTATCAATTTTGTAAAGTTGTAAAGTTTATGTGTTGGTATTTTTTTATTTTTTTAACTATCTGATTACAAATATGTTTTCAGATAAGATAAAATAAGATATATTTCATTTTGTTGATCTAACAACATAGGGTATGTTATGTTTTATCATTAAAAAAAAATTGAAAATTTCCTAAGGAATAAGTATTGAAATTATAAAAATTAAATTATGTCGGATTTGTTTATAACTAAACATAAATAAGAATAATAAATTTTATTTTTTAAAAAAATGACAAAAGGAGCATATATCTCAATCAACCGTAATTAACATATACTTATTTGTTTTAAAAATTGATGTTCAAATTTCTATATACCATATTTGTTAGAGTAAAATAAAAGTAAAAGAAAAGGATAAAAATCAAAACATATTAAACCACGAAAACCTAGAGAATCCAGCTAGGTAGGTATTGATTAGAAACTGTACCTTGTCCAGACTCATCCAGCTTCTTACTTCGATACATCTACATTCATAAACCCAACATTTAAATTCAGAATCAGAATCCAAAATAATAATAATAATAAATAAATAATAATTATATATATATATATATATATCACTACAAGAAAACAGGACTATTGCAGAGATTTTTTTTAGCTATAGCAGCCGTTTTAAACTTAGCAGCGATTTTAAACTGCTGCAACACTTTTTTGCAACGCTTGAGAACCCCTGGCTAAACCAGTGTTGTAAGGGATCTAGCAACACTTTTTAAAGTGCTGGAATGACTTCTCACAACCGTTGCAATAACACTCATCCTATTGCAACATTTTTAAAATAAATAGCAACACTTTCTTATTTGTTTGAGCTTTAAGTTTTTTAAAGAATTTTTTTTATTTGGGCTTCGTCAACTTTCCAAAAAAAATGAACACCCTATTGCAACACATTTTAAAATCGCAGCAAGAAAATCGTTGCAATACATATATTTTGCAACAGTTTTTTATTTGTTTCCAAAAATTGTTGCGATTTTATTAAATTTTGCAGCACTTTCTAAACCGTTGTAAAAAAATTGTCGACTAATTTTCTTGTAGTGTATATATGTTTTGGTACCTGCAAATGACTCTTAACATGGGCAATGCTGAGCCCTCTAACATTCATCAACTGAAGTACCAACTTTGGAGTTGCCCCTGCAATTTGCAAATCCAATTCAATTTCACCAAATCAATACACATATATAAAAAGGTGGGGACGTTTTAGTTTTTATCGACTCTCCGACGTAGGTTATTTTCTACTGCATACGCTCTGATACAATGTTAAATCACCAATCAACAACAAGAGTGTTTAAGCTGATGGATTCAGTAAATTTTATTATTATTTAGGTGGATTATTTCCTACAATAAATAGGTGAATAAAAAAATAACTTCACATTGAAAACCTAAGCATAACTAAGCAATTAAAACATATCTTCCTTCTTTTGAGGTTAGAGGTTCAAATTATCGCAAAGAAAAACAACGAGCCCACATCAAAAGTCGATGAGAGCTAATAGAGATGTGTTATACATATGCTTACTTTCTTGTCCACCGAGTCTTTCAACAGCATTTACAAAGGAAAGATGAAGATCAGGAGTCCAACGAAGCCTTGGCATTTTGGACCTTGAATATTTTCTAACACCACCACCCCCACTTCTTCTCTCATCATCTTCTTCTTCTTTGATCTGATCCTCCTCCATGCTTCCATTGTTGCTGCTCGAGTTCTCTTGATCTGCAAATTCCTCGTCAATGCCGCCTTTCGCTTCTTCGTTTAAATCAAACCCATTTATCATCATTATTATTCTTTTCTTTCTCTCTATATTTTCCTGGACGAAAATTCAAGATTTGTACTTTTTAATTACTACTCAAAGTAATATATATTTGTCAACATGAGTATATCTCAACTGACATAAAGTAAAATATGTATCCTCGACACCAAGAGGTCAGATGTTCAAATCTCTCACCCCACACGTAAAAAAAAAATAATATGGGAAAATTAATGGAATATAGCCCATCATTAAATTGCCTTGATTATTATTTTTGCTTAAATCTTTATTAACTAATTAAGCCTTAGGGCATTGGAATTCTACAAAGACACATGAAACCCTAGAAGCATTGTTGTTTTATTAGGAGAGACATTAAACAGCTGTTCATTAATTTAATTACTAAAAGGCATCTTCTGTTCTCTGATAACACACATATATATATATAAAAGCTGATTTAAATTTTACTACTGATTTTGGGTCAATGAAACTGCAAAAAAAACTGATCAATTAGATTTAAAATAACAAAAAGAACAGTCACCAAATAATTTCACTCTAATAATTACAAGCTCAAGATGATTATAAAAAGAACAACAACAAAAAATCGAATTTTGTAACTTACCCACAAAATAAAATCATCCTAATTTTTCTCAAAATTAAAGATTTGTACATCTAAGAATCCACCAACAAAGAAAAAAAAAAGTACATAATTAAGCCAAGAAATTCAGAAAATTAAGATTCAAGATCATGAAGAGAGGAAAAAAATTAAAGAGAGAAAAATTAAGAAACCCACCAGCAAATCGATTACAGATTGAAACACCCTTTACATAGATCTCTACGAATAATCCAACAGGAAAATTGAAGCTCTTAATTCCAATTTCTTTGTCTCTGAATTATCATCTTCTTAGAGAGAGAAAATAGAGTGAGAGAGAGAGAGAAAAGAAGGTTTTGCAAGTAAAGTTTGGAGGTTTGAAACAATTATATGTTGAAGTTTAGAAAGAAAAAAAGAAAAGAAAAGTTTATGGGGGGAATAATTGTGGAAAAATAATGGATATATATGAATGTTGTAGCTAGAGAGATTGACAAAACAAATACCAAAATATTCTTAGGTACATGATTTAATATAAAAATAAAATTTTAGGACAAAAGGGATCAGAGGAAGACAATGGTCGGATGGGGCAAGTTGATTTATAAATTATTTTTACAAATTTGAGTCTTTGTCAATATTATGGCATAGTGATATATCAACTTCCATAAAATATATAAAAAATAAAAATTTATAATATATGGATCGGTCTCTCTACACTGTCAAAAATCATGTGATCTTTTCAGTGTTCGATTGTTCTTCCTTTTGTTTGACAGCTTGTCTTTCTTTCTCTCTTTGTCTCTCTCGTGATGATCATGTTTAAAAGTTGACCTCTTCAACTGCAAACTAAATAGCTAAGCTACACTATTGCCCCATCTGTTTTTGTCTTTAAAGATACAATTTTTATTACCCTTTTAGAGTTTTAACTTATGGAATGTCTTGAATCTGTTATGACTCTCTACGACTGATCGGTACGGGGTTTCGCTAACCGGGTATGGGAGCAACGTCCTAAAGGAAAAATTTGATTTGAGTTTTTAACTTATCTGTTTTGGGCTTTGACCCATTTTGTATTAGGTCATTAGAAGAGTGTCATATATAAATCTTCTAATCACTTCTGTCGCTCCCCTATTTGTTCATTTGTAATTCTCTCATATTTCGTATTACTACTGCTTTTCCTTCTGCCCGTGGATATAGCTAACACGATGTTAGTGAACCACGTAAATTTGTGTCGTTCTTCTTTTGCGCTTACTTATTCTTTGTTATTGATTTATCGTAACATTAACTATAAATTTATCTTTGTTTATATATTTATATATATGCCTATATCCTTGAGGGTTAATTACCTGTTTTTATTGAAATCTTTTGTTTTATGCTAAACACTTCATCCAACGGCTAGGACTGATCATGTTGCCATACTTATAAGTTAATTAAACTTTAATTTATCTACACCTATCTTATGTATTATATATGTGTGTACATGTATTTTCAAGAAAAATAATATATGCATGTACAAAAAATAATATATGGACAAAAAAATTCGAGATGAGTCTTGTAATCATTTTAATTTGCTTTTATGTGTTATTGGATTTTTTTTTTAAGAATTTTACAATGTAGTCGTGATGAGATTTTTTTTTAAGAGGATAGTTTTAGAAGTGATGCCAAACTCGAGTAGTAGGAGATGTCCAATAAAAAAATTTGAGAGAGTATTTAATTATTATTATTGTTATTATTTTTACTTAGTACTACAAATTATCATATCTTCCATTATTGGTCTTATGCGGATAACTTTGGTCCATCTTATTTAATGAATCGAGATTGTGCGCTTCAAGACCAAACAATTTTGATATTTTTCTTATCTCAGGGTTTTGACATATCTCATACATCTGCCACAAACTTTTTTTTTTTTTTTGACAACGCCACAAACATCTTTTAGAGCAACATATTTGGTGTCATTTTATGGAACTTATGGTTGGAACGTAACAACTGAATTTTTAATGATAGTTTGAAGACTTTTTCTCGACTTTGGGACGATATCATCCTCACCGCTTCTTCGTGGTGCTCGAAATCTAAATTATTTTGTAACTATGATTTATATGTCATTGTACTCAATTGGAAAGTTTTTTTTTTTTTTTTTTTTTTTTTTTATCATAATGAAGTCTTTTTTAAAAAAAAAATTAACTGATAATTTAAAATGACGTCATAGTAGAAAGGTCTAAGTTCAAATCTAAACAATATGCCAAAAAAATAATAATAATAATATATCTAAACAATAGGTTTACTTTCTTCATCTTATTACCTATTATTAACAATATCTTTACTTATATCTAAACAATAGGTTTACTTTCTTCATCTTATTACCTATTATAAACAATATCTTTACTTACTCAGCTATAAAAAAGTTGTTGGTCAAATTCAACATGTTATGATGCAGTATTCTAAAAAATATTCTAATCACATGAGTCCTCTCTTGTATTAATACTCAAACCCAATACAAGAATATATTAATTCTCCATATTTCCACTATCCCATCCAAATGAAAAAAAAAATATATCAATTAAAGTTTGCTAGGTAAAATTGAAATAAAATGTCATAGTTCAATTCATATAAAGTTGTGTCATTGATTAAGAGGTTGAAGATTCATTTTTTTCACCGTGCATTAATTAAATATTTTTAAAAAAATAGAATAAAAGATATTAAAATGATAATTAGTGGTTGGTATATATTTATTAAATTAAAGAGGGGTAAAGGGAAATTTGTGTCCTCCAATATTGTGAATTAAAATATGTGTTTTTTCCCCCTTTCCTATATTGTCCAAGAATTTACTTTCCAAGGCATCTTCCAAAGAATTTCAACATTTTGTCTTCACATAACATATCATAATATAAGGGGCACCCCCCTAATTAACTTGTTTATTATATTTTTGCTTTGGAAAGAAAAATGCTGTCTGCAAACCCACAGAGAGAGAAAGAGAAATAACAACAAAATAAAAAAATAAAAATTCCTATAAAAAATATTTATAAAAAAAAAAAAAAAAAAAAAGGGTTTATAGCTACAAGACACCTAATTTTGACTTGGATTTTTGTGAGCTTACTTTGAAAAACCCCATGCATCAAGATTCAAGAGAGTGTGAGATCAGATAAATAGGAATATATAATATTTTATTTTCCCAATTATATGAGGGTAATTTTAAAATTTGAATATTAATTGTGGGCATTTTCTAGGTAAGTTCATTAATGAAAGACAAATATTCATAGAATTAAAGTAAAGAAATGAGAGAGAAAGGGAATTGGGACTCGTGTGGATTGAACAAATCATCTCTAAAAATATTGAGATTAGATTAACATGTTAATTAAAATTTATTTACTTATTAATTAGGTGATTTATTTAGGTAAGCAGAGAGTTGACAATTTTCCTCTTTTTAGTTGTAATTCAGTACACTTTTTCCAAGCGACAAAGGAATCTTTTTTTCAGAATCAAACCCCAACTTGGAATTAAGATTATACAGTGCAAAGTTTTAATTAATTCTATTCTAAACACGACGTCGCTTAGCTGGATCTACTAGCCATTAAGTACTATATATATATTATATATTAACTAATTATTAATCTAATATCCCATGCCCATGCATATATTTAATCAAATTTAAATCTACTGGTCCGTCTCTCTGGAGAACAGCCAAAACTTAACTTGGACACATTCTAAGTAAAACATTTTAAATGTTGGTTTGTGATTTGTAATTAAATCAATATCATTTTCCTTTCCAATCGAGAACAACGAAGAATGTTAAACCGGGCATAGCTCAATTGACATAAGGTTGTGTCATTGACTAAGAAGTCGTGAGTTCAATCTTCGGACATAAGGTTGTACCCTTGACTAAGAGGTCATAAGTTGAATCCCCGCATTAATTAAATATATTTGTTAAAAAAAAAACTTGAAACTATAGAATTTAAATTTAAACAAAAAAAAAAAAAAAACCACTCCAATTATACAAATAAGTCATATGAGATGATGCATATAATTAATATTACACTTTTCTTTCCGTAAGAGTGAATATAGAATTTTTTTTGACCTTTTAGTAGTAAATATATGTTTTAACCAATTGAAGTGATGGTAAGTATATAATGCTATAATTTTTTGTTTTAGTTTTTTTTTTTTTCCTCTTCTTAATTTTAATTAATATAGAGTATAAATGAAAATTAATAAAAATATATATATATATATATATATATATATATATATATTTAAAATTTTAATAAATTATTTTAAGAAGAAACTATAATTCTTACCCACAAATATAATTCAAGTTGTGTTTTTTTTTTTTTTGCATATATAGAAAAATGATGCATTTTTTTTTAGTACAACTTGGGATAAAGGGGATTCGAACCTCAGACCTATTGATCGAGAGCACATCTTTATGTCATTTTGATGTTAATTGAGTTATGTTCGATTTAGCTAAAAAAAAATCAGACATATTTCTATTGAACAAACTAATATCAAAATATGTAAATTTATACAAATATATCAACATGTTGAATACGAATTTACGAATTTGACTCTCTTGATATAAAGTTATGGATTTGACTGGCAAAGATATATATCTATATCTAAGTACAGGGGGAAAATAATTAGCTCATGAAATGATTAATTATTGAAACCACTAATTTGATGGAGTAATAATTAATTTTGGTAGTGGAATAATGTGTGATGTAAGGATTATTGATTGGGCATAATTTTGAAGTTTGGGTGTAAGATGTATAAATAAAAAAGGAATCTAATTTGTGAGCATTGGCAAAAGAGCCGCCGCAAACAATGCCATTTTGTGAGATCTCAATACAGAGAGAGTGAGATCACTGCCATTGTATTTTGGAATGTCAGTGTTGGAGATCACATGTCCATGTTTTAAGGAAGGAGAGGATCAATCATCTCTTCCTCCTCTTCTTTTATTTATGCATATCAAATGTGACAAAACTACTTAACCCTAACCTCTGCAATTTCACCATTTTTAATTCACTTATTTCTACTCAATTCTCTCTCTGCTCCTCTTCTCGTCTCTTCTCTCCGAACAATTATTCAAGAAGGTTGTCACATTGTGACGGGTAGTTCTGCATTCGTTTGATCGGGTAGTTCTCCATTCGTTTGATGTATGAGAGAGAAACTACAAAAGTACTTCAAATTTCTATCTAGTGGCCGATGCAGACACATTGTGGCCGCCTCATTGAATATTTTTTCAAATTTCACCCTCTGTCTTGGAGCCCTGCCTTATTCATTATGCATTTATCAAATATAAAAGGCATAATCTGTTCATTACAGCCAAAAGGCCGACAGTCTAATCTAAATTCTCGAATTGAATGATTCCATCATTTTTTAAAATTATAAAGAGGTTATTCAATAGTTTGTTTTGCAGAACAGTTAATCTGTACAGTTGTAGTTGTAGTTGAGTAGCTTGTGAAAAGAGAAATTACTGATTATGAAGGAACCACTACTTGACTGTTCGCACAAAGAACATCCTTTGAGAACAAACTATAGGAAACAACTTTTTAAAAGTGGTTACTAAAAATATATATAAATTAAATTCAACTCCTAAACTAGATCAAATCTCTTCTTTTTGCTCTTCGTAGGCTTAAAAGTTCACATGAAAGCCATTTTACATCAAACCTTTTCACAATATCAATTGGGGACACAAAACACTGGAGACCATAATGTAGATGATAATTTTGCATAGTTGGATGTATGAGAAAAAAATTGTAAAAGTATTTCGAATTTATTTGTGATTATTAGGAAGCATATAAATTTTTAAATCCATATCCAACAATCATTAAGAGGAAGCCAAGTTACACCGCCCTTCAATAATTTTTCTAAAACACATGAACCGTTACCAAAAAGAAGGATATGTAAAAGTCCAAGATGAAACGATCCTTCCCAACCCAACTGGTTTCGAAGAAATAAATTGTTTTTACTAGCATTGTGATAAGTTCCACATCTCGTCATCATGTGCATTATACTAACACCTAAATAATAGAAAAGGCAAACAAATCTTAACACTAGCAAATATCGGCATATGGACATAGCTCAACTAGCATAAGACATGTACTCTCGACCAAGAGGTCAGAAGCTCGAATCCCCCAACCCAAATATTGTTTTAAAAAAAAAAAATCTTAACAATAAGATCTGCAACCTAGTTGTCCAATAAGAACATGATTTCTGAGTCACATCATCATTAAGCGAGCCTATATGCTAGTTGCATCTTGTGAATAAACCCACATGGCGGCAAATGGCAAACCCAGAACCAACTTCCCCAGCCAAAACATAAAACCATGTCCACAGAAATATATTAGCAACTAAAGCGAGGTAGACAAATGAAAAGATAAATGAAGTGCAATGCAACATATGATTATGTGCAAGCCAAATATGCCCAGCTAATTCAGTCAATATCACTATTTTAATGACTATGAACAAGAACAACCCATATACCGGAATTTCGCTCAATCATTCATAGTTAGAAGATGCAGTTTTTCAAAGGCATGGTACAACTAAAACAGGAATACCGATCAAGTTCTAATCACAGGTCCCTTGTACAGCCCTCTCCGGATCACAAAGTTGTCGGGAGGTTGAAATTCCTCTAACCAAGTCACTTCAGAAACTGAAACTCCATCTCCATCCAATTGAATATCACCTGAATTTCAAAAAGAAGTGTGTGAGCAACACCAAGAATGAAGAGGAATGGTATTTATCCACGGACAGACAAACAAATGGAATTTACCAGGAGGATCTTTCCTTGGAGACTTCCGGAAATAAGTACAGTGTCGTCCATGATCTGATGAATAAGGGGGAGAAAGGATGTCAAAAATAGCACAAGGTGTGATGGCTCTGAAGCTATGAATATTGCCTCCGCTGGTGGGATATAGAACAGTAGTTGGAGTAGGTGCCGTCATCTCTGTATCTTTAACGAGCATTGCGGGTCGAGCTGTGAGAACACCAAGTACAGTTAGCACATAAATCTAAAAATGAAGATTAAACAATTATGAGCATCTACCTCATTTAATGGAACAGGGAGTTACAACAATTAAACTCTAAACAATAAAGTTAATAGAAACCTTTCCACCAGCTTCTCAAATACCAACGTTTAGTTTACATGTTTCAAGTCTTATGATCTCTTTTTTTTTAAAACGAGATGTCTTAATCATCTTTCTCCAGCAAACAATACCTTTATGAACACCCAGCATCAAGCGTGAAAATTCATCAACTAAAGTTAGTAAAACCAAGTGAGTATATACCAATAATAAATCTTCCATGACTTTTGAGGCATTCCATGAAGTCTTGGGCACCAACACATACACCTCCTCTTTTATTTATCAATTTGTGTAGCTCTGATTGACTGATACATGAACCAATAAGCTTTTCTTAGCAGCTATTGTGATGTTATCGTTTCTGGGAATGTGTTGATTTGATTTATATCATTGTTTTAGCACCTAATTTTACTAGTTTTCAATTTATTTTAGATGTTTTAATGACTTTTAATCCCTCTTTTCAATACCTAAGAAAACTTTGACCAAATCCTATTGAACAAAAACTCCATTCTCACTTTTATCAATTAAAATTTGGCATTGTACATTTGTCATGAATTTTCAGCTGCATAAATCAGGCTGAAAAGTGATAAAGGCCCAGGTTTGAAATATACGAAGATTAATATTACAAACAGACTAAAGATCATTCAGTTGGTGCTCTCAACCATGCCTATCTACTCTGTGACATCTTCAGAACACCTTCCAAAGTGGTTAAGTTTGTTGAAAAGAACATGAGAGTTTTTTTGGGGGGCTCATGATGATATGGATGCTGGAAACCTGGAAGCCATTTGATTGGATGGAAAATGAGGTCTCCTCATGAAAAGGGTTCATGGTGATTTGTAGTAAATATGGTGTGAATGACCATGTGGGGTTTGCATCTAACACAACAATATCAAAGAGCAATTGCCCTTGGGAAATTTGTGATGCAATTCAAGAAAAGATGTGAGGAGCTCTTTACTTGACAAAACAGTAAGGTAGGTTCACAAGTTACTTGAAGAACTCCTGGTTGCTGATAAACCTCAGAAATAACCTTTCTCCCAGATTATTTCCGATTCCCTGTACAAAAAATGAGGTTGTTGAAAATCTTTGAACGAAAGGAGAAAGCAGCTGTAATTCATTTCTACAAAAGCCACACTGTATGGTTAGGAAATTGGGGAGTCAGAAAACCTTCTCCTGGAAGATCGCAAGCTGAGATCCCTGTAGACTATCTTGGGCATTTTTTTATAGGAAATAGAAACCATTTCATTAATTAGTAATATGCCAGCCGAAGGCAACTTGTAAGAATGCCCAAAAAGATGAAGCATAGGGACAGTGACGGAAGAGATGAATTTCATATTCTTGACTCTTCATACAAAGGTGGCAGCAGCTTGGATAAATAGCAATCCATGGGGAATTTTGTTGAAGTTTGTCATATGTATTAATGCAAGCATGGCTAAGCTCCCAGATAAAGAATTTGAGGGCGAGTGTCCCATCCATAATTGGTGGTAAAAGACAGTTTTCCAGATCTCCAGTAGATGCAAGCTTCCTTGTTAATGAGCCAGTTGTAAAAGTACCATCCTTCTCTAAAGCCCAAGTCCAATAGTCCTCCTGTTCTTTGAAAATGAAGATTGATAACAGATGGGATAAGGAAGTCCATTCCCCAATTTCCACTTTGTTTAAGTTCCTTCTCATATGGAGGTTCCAAGACTCAGAATTCAGATTCCACAATGCAGCAATAGTAGCCTCCCTTTTTAATAACAGGATACTTGGCTTGGAAATTTTGTTTACCCAGCCAAACATCCTTCCAAAATAAAGTCTTGTCTCCCTTTCCAACTCGAGATTCAATATGGTTGTACACCAACTGTTGCAATTTTTCAATGGACTTCCATGGACCTTTTGAAGAGAATAAAGATTTTCTACCCCATTTGTGGTTGAAATAAAAAAGAACCATATTTTGTAGCAATAATACATCTCCAAAGGGTATCTTTTTCAGCATAAAGCGCCAAATACATTTAGCCAAGAGGGAGACATTTTTCTTATGGATATCGAAAATCCCCAATCCACCTTCCTCAATTGGGGCTTGTATGGAAGACCACTTTAAGAGGTGGCTGCCTTTCTTTTCTTTACCTCCTTTCCAAAGAAAAAATATGTAAAAGTACAAGTTCTCCATAGATTTGGTGGCCTTTGTTGGGCTAATGTATAAGGTGAGATAATATACTGGTAAGTTTGCAAGAGTAGCTTGTATGACAGTTTGTCTTCCTCCTTTAGAAATATGTGTAGCCCCCCAAATTGTGCAACCGTTTCTCCACTTTTTCGATAATCGGAGCCCAAAAAGTGGTTGATCGAGGATTTCCATTCAGCGGTAATCCCAAGTATGTGGTCGGCTAACATCCGAGTTGACAACCAAAGGATGATGCAAGATAGGAAGCATACTGTGGGTCAATTCCAAGACCCAAAAATTCAGTCTTGCGACAGTTTATATTCAGCCCCGAAGCTTCCTCAAACTCGCGGATAGTTTGAAATATCCAAGGAAAATCTCCTTATGGGTTGAAAAAAGAATAGTGTCATCAGCAAATTGTAGATGGGTGATGGAAATCAAATGAGGTTCGTTACCAACATGGAAACCTTTAATCAAGCCTTGTTGTTCTGCCCTTATAAGCAACATTATACTTGGGCAATCGACCACAAGGATGAATAAAAATGGAGAATCTCATTTTGTTCCGCCTTTTTGTTCTATAGACTATCTTGGACTTTTTTTTTTTTTTAGTTCAACAACAAGTGGTGATGGGGGGATTTGAACCTCCAACCTCAAGGGAAGGAGTACATTGTCAATTACCGCTAAGCTATGCTTACTTTACAATTACCGCTAAGCTATGCTTACTTTGGCTAGACAATCTTGGACTTAAACAGCACTGAAGGAACTGCAATTCTTTCTTCTTCTTCTTTGACAATAAGGTTTCTTGTTAAGGAGATGATAATAAAATTTTCAGCCACGTCGGAATTCCAAAGGAGATTCCCTTTTTTTTAATGAAGAAATTTGATGTTGGGAGGCTTAAAGATGCTGGATACCATTCGAAGAAAATGGCCTAAACGCTGCATATCACCTAGAATATGCTGAAGAGAAGTGGAAAAGGAATGCTATTTGTTCCTTCACTGCTCTTATATTCAGTCCCTGGCTGCCTTTTCCAAAAGAATTCAACACAACTAGGTATTTCCCTCAATCTGCTTCTCTGGCTCTTGAAAAACTTCTCATTCCCTCCTTTTAAATGGAAAGTGAGTTTTGTGGTAAAATGTTGTCCAGGTGACGGATAGTATGGGAGGTTTGGCTAGAAATAAATTTTAGAATTTGTTTTATGATTTATTGGAGTGGGAAGGTTTGGAACGTTATGCACTTCAAAGTCTCCCTCCGGGGCTCTCTCTCTCTCTCTTTCTTTTGTAATTATAATATTTTCTCAATAATTGGATAATTTTTTTTAATATGTTGGCTCATTGAGCGCTGATTCTTTGATAATGTGCTTGTTAATGAATGTATGTTTCCTGTATTAAAAAATATATATAGTTCAAGCAGACAACAATTTCATGTTCCAAGATAGCCACTTCCTTTTTAAGAATGAACAATACAGAGGGAGATTAATTATATCTTCCAATCACGTTTATTCTCTAGGCAGTAGGCATGTGTATGTAGAATTAGGAAATCAACAAAATAAAAACTGTGGACGGGTGACAATGAGTAATAGTACAAACCTTCTGAAATATCATCAAGTCCTGGAAAATCAAGCCAGTCATATGACTTGACATGTAAGGAACCATAAATTAGTTTGCTCAGCACAGTCATTCCAGGATGATTATGAAAAGGTATGATAGAAGTTGGAGGCATACAGAAAATACCTATCTGCAAAAGAGTTCATAATAACGAATTTCAGTTAGTTCTTACCATCTAAGGCAATAAGTCTAGTTGTTTTCCGGTAGAACAAGTCTATAGCCAAGAATTAATTATCAAGGGTTCTACTTTCAAATAATAAAATGAATAGAACATAGATGCTTACGGAGAAGCTATCACACTCATGCAAATGCAAGTATTTAATTGGTGGCAATGATTGTCGTCTCCCATTACGTTCCTGCACAGGTCCCGGCCAATTTCGAACTACTTGCGCCTCCTGTTCAAGACCTACATCAGAGGGCTTGATTTTTTCTGCAATCAAATTGTCTATGATTAAATGTGCAAAGATACCAGAAAAATAAGAAAACGAAGACATGATGAGCACTTAGAGCATGATGCAACCTTCAAAGAAAATGAATGTTAGAAACATCTTTATGTGTTGTGGAAGAATAACACAAAAATAATATTTCTGAACTTCGCTCTTTTTAGTTTCTTGGTTTGCTCCACCATTTCATGTAATGCGTCACACTACCCTCCTCACTTCAAGCCATAGAGAAAATCACATGAACCATCAACAACTGCATGGTATTTCCAATATAGGCAGGTAGTCACTCCACTTCAACCCATGAACCAGATTACTCAAAAAAAATGTATTTCAAACATATGCTGGTACTGGTAAGTCGTTCCATTCTAACCCATAAACCAGATTACTCGACCAAACAGTAAATGTGCTACATTCCCCATATATGATGCGTAAGTTTCAGAATCTCAATAATACTAACAAGTTCAACTCTTAAAACCAAGAAATGCAGAACTTCACTTGGCTCAATGGCACTCAATCCACTACTTGCAGCTAATGTAAGGCAATGGGACTTGCAAAGGCATTTCCATACATGCTAGCACTAAAAGTAACCAATACATGAATTAATTGTAGAATATTTTCGTTATAACCTCTACAGTCTAAATTCTGATTATCCTATAATATGTATGTCACTAAAAGGTTCCAAAGACAGTGATAACAAGTAAAATCTATTTCATGAAACATCTTAATCAAGATCTTGAATGGTCAAATAAGACGAGACAGAAGGATAAACTGAAAATTGAATACTAAAGGAAAAACCATGGGGTGAACAAAAAACCATACCTAACATGGCACGAACTTTTTCGAGGGCTTCTTCCGACACAGGTCCATTAGAAGACAATGCAGCTTTGCAAGTATTATAAAGTCTCTGTATGTAATATGGCATGACGCAAAGACGGTACCAACTTAACTGCGAGGACTGAAGCCCGAAGCCAGTAAGCTGATAACGTCTTTACAAGAAATTTATGAACTGTAATGATGATAAAAACTATAACAGGATGGTAACTCAAACTTATTCTGCATATGTAGCCAACAGCAATAGATCTGCATGGCAGTGGATCCTCTCTTTTAGCATTACTTATCAGCCCCTAAAAATGATAACAACAAAACAAGCAATACTAAGTTCGAAATAACAATATGTTATTAAAACAACATCCATCCACAGTACTTCTTCCACACATAACGGAACAATAAAGTTCGTCAAGTAGATCATCAACTTTAGAAACAAGATAATCAAATTGAATTATTCACTGCATTAATTATCAAAATCGCAGCTAAGACAGTGCAAGAAGAACGAAAGAATTAGGAAATTAAACACCGTGTTTTTCGTTTTATACGAATCAACAAATCATATCCTGAGCACAACAAGATATCTCAAGTCCTCCACCATTTCCCGTCAAATTTCAATAACCAGTACACAAGCACGATACAGAGAACAGTGGAAATTAGTAAACATCTCGCCACATGAAAAAATAGAAAAAACCTCATCCAAATTCCGATGAAGTAGAGAGCAATTAAAACGAACCAGGAAATGTGAAAATTCAGTCGGGAACAACAAGAACGATAATCGAAGTGAAAGACGGATTACAGAGCAGGTAGTATAATTGCGGGATACACAGGCTTACAGAAGCAAAATCTGAAAGGGCCGCCGATGAGAGCGAGGCGGCGGAAGGAAAATAGTGAGTAAGAGATTTAGAAACTGAAAAAAGAAGAAAACGCAGAGGATTTGGTACCTGGGGAGCTGCACCGAAGCGGAGGGATCGCACACAGGCTTAGAATCAGAGGAAGGAAGGAGAAGAAGAAGAAGGAAGATGACGGAACGTTTTTATATTACGTCATTATTATTACCATTTCTTTTTCATTTATATACAGGCTTAAAATCATCGCTGGGTGCTCTACTTCAATAAAAAATGGTAAAATAACAAAAATAATAAGGGAAATTATAAAAATAATTAAATAATTAAAAATACTTTTTTTTTTTTTTTTTTTTAAGATTTACAGATAATTTGTATTACTAATAGTTTTCTATCATCCGTGATTATGATATTTTCTATTTTTTTTTAATAGAATTTTGTCACTTACTAACTATGTTTTTTTTTTTTTTTTGAAAGGACTCTCGTCCAAGCACGTTTAACTACAGAGTCTAACTATGTTATGAATAATTATTAGTGATGTTAGCGTAAATCATGTATAATTAGGGTTGTATTTTGGGGCTGACATTTATGATATTTTCCTTATGTATTTCTGTATATTCTGCATAAAATCTCATGTAATTCCCATTAGAATGTATCTGAATAATATACTCTCTACATACAAATTCACATGGTATCAGAGCAAAATACTTAAAAAATTAGGGTTTTTATTTTTCAGATCTCGCCGCCGCCGCCGCCGTTTGCTCAGCCCTCCTCAGCCGATCGTCAGCCGCTAACTCCAGCCACCCGCCCTCCACCGCCGCTCGCACCAACCACCTGCCCTCCTCCGCCGCTCGCACCAGCCACCAGCCACCTGCCCTCCTCCGCCGCTCGCACCTGCCCTCCTCCGCCGCTCGCACCAGCCACCAGCCACCTGCCCTCCTCCGCCGCTCGCACCTGCCCTCCTCCGCCGCTCGCACCAGCCATCCTCCGCCGCTCAGTCTACAGATCGCGCAGCCCTCATTCACAAGCTCAGATCTGAGATCGTGCTGCCGCTCGCACCAGCTCCGCCGCCACTGCCATCACCTTTGTTCGTGCAGCCGCTCGCTCCAGCTCCGCCCTCCGATCGTGCTGCTTGTACACCGCCGCCTCTGCCTCAGATCGTCCAGCTCCGCCCAGTTTGACCGCCCAACTCGCACCATCCCCGCCAGGCCACTGCAAACTGCTTGTACCAACTCGCAAAATCCTAAACCCTAACTGCTTGTACACCGCCGCCTCCGCCACTGCCATCACCTTTATTCACTTGCTGTCACTCCAGTTGCACAGCACTCTTTGATTTGATTAAATTAAAATTATTTTAATTTAATCAAATTAAATTTCAATGGAAAAAGGTGATGTTTTTCGTCCTATTAGTACAATTCTAAATGGGACTAATTATATTACTTGGGCTCATCAGATGAAAAGTTTTCTGATCGGTCGAAAATTATGGCGCATTGTTACTGGAGATATCTCCAAACCAATCAAGGCCACTGCAAAAGAATCTGCTAAAGTTGATGGAGAACCTGCTAAAGTTGCTGGAGAACCTGCTAAAGTTGCTAACGATATGGTTAAGAATACTGTTGAGGAAGACTTCAAGTTTATTGATCGTTTAGAAGATTGGGACAGCAAAAATCATCAAATACTCACATGGTTTGGTAACACTTCTATTCCTGCCATTCATGCTCAATTTGATGCTTTTGATAATGCTAAAGAACTTTGGGATTTCTTGTCTACACGTTTTCAAAGTATTGGACTTGCTCACTATTATCAGTTGCACAGCACTCTTGTTAGTCTTAATCAGGATATGGGTCAATCGGTAAATGAATATCTCGCCACGCTTCAACCTATTTGGACTCAACTTGCTCAAGCTAAAATCAGTCCTGATCATCTCCGACTGATTAAGGTTCTTATGGGTCTTCGTCCGGAATATGAATCTGTTCGTGCTGCTTTACTACATCGCAATCCTTTACCCTCTTTGGATGCAGCTATTCAGGAAATCTTGTTTGAAGAGACAAGGCTGGGTCTAATCTCATCGGTGCCATCTGATGTGGTTCTCGCAACCACTCATTCACGTTCTGCCTCTAGGCTTCTCTTCTGCAAGAATTGTAAGCTTTCTGGTCATAAGTTCTCTCACTGCCCTACAATTGAGTGCAGGTACTGTCATAAAATTGGTCACATATTGGACAACTGTCCTACTCGACCACCTCGTCCTCAGGGTCACTCCACGAAATCAAGGAACTTCTCCAAAGCTGGTTCCTCATCTGTTGTTGCTGCTACTACCCCTTCTGATGAACCTACTCCTCCCACTTTCCAGATCAGTGATCTTCAGGATCTTTTTAAACAGGTGATCTCCTCCAAATCCTCTGCCCTTGCTGTCACTCCAGGTAACTTTTGGCTTCTTGACTCAGCTTGTTGTAATCATATGACCTCTGATATATCGATGTTGACATCTTCCACTCCCGCTACTTTTCTTCCTCCCATACATGCTGCTGATGGAAATTGCATGTCTATCTCTCATGTTGGGACTGTTGTCACACCTACCTTAAATCTTCCAAATACTTATCGTGTCCCTAATTTGACCTTTAACTTAGCATCTGTCGGTCAATTATGTGACCTTGGTCTTACTGTTTGTTTCTCTTCTAATGGTTGTCAGGTTCAGGATCTGCAGACGGGACAGATAGTTGGTACTGGTCGCAAAGTGGGAAGATTGTTTGAGCTCACCTCCCTTCAATTACCTGCCTCTCCACCTATATCTGCCTCTGTCACTGATTCTGACATATATCAGTGGCACCTACGTCTTGGTCATGCTTCTTCTGAAAAACTTCGCAATTTAGTTTCTGTTGGAAATTTAAATAACGTTTCCAAGTTTGTTTCTTTTGATTGTTTGAACTGTAAGCTTGCAAAACAACCAGCTTTATCTTTTCCGATTTTCTCATCTTCATGTGATACACCTTTTGGTTTAATTCATTCTGATATTTGGGGTCCTCGTGCTCGTTTATGTTGCTTTCTTGGCTATGGAACTGAGCATAAAGGTTTTCGTTGTTGGGACCCCATCTCTAAACGCTTACGCATCTCACGCCATGTTACTTTCTGGGAACACAGTATGTTCTCTAGTCTTTCCTCCTTCCATACCTCTCTCTCCACCTCTCAACCATTTTTCACCGATCTTTCCAATGATTTATTTCCATCGGATAACACTTCATCTGTCCCTGAGCTTGATCAATCTGCTCCCATCTCTGCTCTACTGGAAGCTACATTTGTCTCTACTGTTGAACCTGATCCTACACCTGTCACTCGTCGCTTCTCTCGGGTAAGGGAAATTCCTCATCATCTCCAAGACTATCATTGTTTTTCCACTATCATGTCTCTAGTTGAACCTTCATCTTATCATGAAGCCAGTACTAACCCTCTCTGGCAGCAAGCAATGAATGAGGAACTCCAGGCCTTAGAAAAGACTCATACTTGGGATTATGTCGATCTACCTCCAGGCAAAAGACCCATTGGCTGTAAGTGGATCTATAAGATCAAAACGCATTCTGATGGTTCTATTGAACGTTACAAAGCTCGGCTAGTTGCGAAAGGATACTCTCAGGAGTATGGCATTGATTACGAGGAAACATTTGCACCAGTGGCTCGAATGACGTCTGTTCGCAGTCTCTTAGCAGTTGCAGCTGCCAAACAGTGGCCCCTTCTTCAGATGGATGTCAAAAATGCTTTTCTCAATGGTAACTTATCAGAAGAGGTATTTATGAAACCACCACCAGGAACCTCTCCTTCTCCTCAGAAGGTGTGCCTTCTCCGTCGTGCCTTGTATGGCCTAAAACAAGCTCCACGTGCCTGGTTTGCCACATTCAGTTCCACCATCACTCAACTTGGATTTACTTCAAGTCCTCATGATACAACATTATTTACTCAGCAAACTCCTCATGGTATTGTTCTTCTGCTTCTTTATGTGGATGACATGATCATTACAGGTGATGATCCTCAGGCTATCTCTGATTTGCAACATTATCTGGGGAAACACTTTGAGATGAAAGATTTGGGCCCACTCAGTTACTTTCTTGGTCTGGAAGTCTCCTCTCGCCATGATGGGTACTATTTATCTCAAGCAAAATATGCTTCTGATCTTCTGACTAGGTCTGGTATTACTGATTCTGCTACATCTTCTACACCATTGGATCCTAATGTTCGTTTAACTCCTTTTGATGGTGTTCCTCTCCAGGATCCTACTCTGTATCGACAGCTTGTTGGCAGTCTTATTTATTTAATTGTGACCCGCCCTGATATTGCTTATGCAGTACATATTGTCAGTCAATTTATGGCTGCCCCTCGGACTATACATTTTACTGCCGTACTTCGTATCCTACGATATGTTAAGGGCACTCTTGTCCATGGACTTCAGTTTTCTTCCCAGTCATCTCTGGTGTTATCTGGCTACTCCGATGCTGATTGGGCGGGTGATCCAACTGATCGACGATCCACAACAGGTTATTGCTTCTACTTAGGAGACTCTCTCATCTCTTGGCGTAGTAAGAAACAAACTGTGGTCTCTCGTTCTAGCACCGAATCTGAATATCGAGCACTTGCTGATGCCACCTCTGAGTTATTGTGGCTCCGATGGCTACTTGCCGATATGGGTATTCCTCAGCAATCTGCTACCATACTTCATTGTGACAATCGAAGCGCTATTCAGATTGCACATAATGATGTATTTCACGAACGCACCAAACACATAGAAAATGACTGTCATTTTGTTCGTCATCATCTTCAGAGCAACACTCTTCGCCTACAGTCTATCTCTACTATAGAACAACCCGCACACATCCTCACCAAAGCACTACTTCCTGGTCGCTTCACTCAGTTACTTAACAAACTCAATTTGGTTCCCACTATACCACATTGAGTTTGAGGGAGGGTGTTAGCGTAAATCATGTATAATTAGGGTTGTATTTTGGGGCTGACATTTATGATATTTTCCTTATGTATTTCTGTATATTCTGCATAAAATTCCATGTAATTCCCATTAGAATGTATCTGAATAATATACTCTCTACATACAAATTCACAAGTGATTTTACTTATACTGAATTTGTCATTATTTTGAGACTTAATGTTAGTCCAATCCGTCCAAATAATAATAATAATAATATTTTTTTTTTTAAGAAAACTTAATAAACTAACTGGATTAAAACATTTTTTTTAAGACTAATTTTAAGATTTAATTTTACATAAATTAAAATAATTTTTTTTTTTTTTTTTTTTTTTTTTTTTTTTTTTTTTTTTTTTTTTTTTTGTGGGCATATTCTCAAATTCATCTATCACACGTTTTTTTTTCCCCATAAATTGTCCACGCATTTTTTTAATATCATGCAATTATAGATAAAATAAATAAACAATTTTTAACATTATAATCCAGTTTCGTGGGGTAGAAATTTGAACTTAATATTTTGCTCTGAATTATAATGTTGTGATGTGAATATCATATTTTAAAATACTAACGTGGTAATAATTATGCATGAATGGTATACATTCAAAAATGATAAAATAAATTTGTAGACACTCAAGAATACTTTTATAATTATCGCTTCAAAATGTTTCAACGTCTTTAATAGAGTTCAACAATATACATGAGTTGAGATTCAAACATGATTGGCAAAACTTATTATACACCATTTTCTCTACGTTTAAAATTTAAACTTGCTAATTACAACTAATAAACTTAAAATCTCAATATAGTTTGTGAATTAACATTATATATGGTGGTGAAATTGATAATTATTAATTTAAACCCGTGATAAAAAGTTTTTTTAGTTCAATAACATGTGAACTAAAAGTTTCAAACCTCTAATCTCTTGGGCGGAAACACCTATTTAATAGCAACTAAATTATGCTCGTGTTGAAGAGTAACATTGATGACGTTAATACAAGCTTTTCACGTTTTTAAATCCTCTTTCTCGTTTTTTTCCTCCATTTTTAAAGACCGTCATCGAGCAAAAAATGATGCTCGCGTGAAAAAATCACCATATTGGCTAGTGATTTACTCATCCGTGCAAAAAAATAATGCACATCGTTTTTTTTTTTCATCATTTGGATCAAAACCACCCTACAAAGCCAACAATGGACATAAGAGTCTCCAAGATGATTATTTTTCACAAATTTCAATTCTTGTACATCAAGCAAAAACTAATGCTCAAATTAAAAAATAAAAGGCTACCATTTGTAAATGTAAACGCTAAGTCTGCCTTTTTTTTTTTCCTTCAGGTAAGCTTATTAATTTTACTTGGTGGACGTCTGTAAAAATGGTGAAGGAAAATGAGAAAGAGTGGACGTCGGTAAAAATGGTGAAGGAGAATGGGAAGGAAATTTGGAATGTGATTTTGAACCGGAGTTGTGGCCATAGAGATAACAGGGGTGGACAATGGTATGCTTTTGGCAAAGTGAGCATACCTAAACGGTAATTCGCATGTACATTATTTTTCTTGAAGTTAAAGGTTCAAATCTCATACTCCACATCGGATGTATTAAAAAAATGTCCTCAATGTTACTCTTTTGGTCGAGGGCATATTGACACTTTTAAAATTAAATTTACAGTGTCATTTAAAACAAGCCATTAAAGAATAAGAGTAAATTGACCAAAGAAAAAAACTCAAACCAAATTTTTTTTCAAGGGGATGAGATTCGAACCTCTGACATTTTAGGATTTTAGTTTTTAATTTTTGTTAGAGTAAAACTTGTTTGCATGCTCAGCTACAACCATTTTTTGCAGCTCAACCATGTGGCACATTGTGATCGGCTAAATCTTTATATTTTTTTTATAAAAAAAAAAAATTCTCCCTAATTTTCTAACGTTACTTCGATTTTTTTTGGTCGACCTTCGCTCTCCTCTCACCTCCTCCTCTTGAAGGCTCTTCCCCTCCCGTCCTTCAACCTCCCTCTTCATAACGTGAAAATTTAGGTGAAAAAACACCAAATTGAAAAAACACCAAATTGATTTTTGTATCAACTGACATTGTCTTATTCTCTTCTAATCCAAAGCTTTATTGAAATTTGTATTAACCCACGTTGTCTTCTTCTCCTTTAATCCAAAAATTTATAGTTTCCATTACAATCCACACACATCACAAATCTCACGTTGTTGAGATCCCAATCGAACAAAACTTCTAATTTTCTCCCTCCTCCAATTTCAAAATCGTCGTCGCCACTCCGATCAGTCTCCTCTTCACAAAAAACGTTGAAACTTTCACCTCTTTTAACCTTTAACATCCTTAGTTCATCTTTGAAATCGAGAAACATTTAACATCCTCATCCTGTCGAAGAGAAAGTGGGAATTTTTTTTAATCCATTGAGGTTGGAGCTCGATTTTCATGATCACCGGATGAGGAGAGATGGAAGGACGAGAGAGAAAAGGGAATGAGAGATTGAAGGACGAGAGAGAGGAGGGAATGAGGGGTTGAAGGACGTATGAGAATGTGAGAGGAGAGAGAGAAAATGGGCAAAAAAAAATTGAGATAACGATGTTAGAAAATTATGGAAGATTTTAAAAAAAATGATATAAATATTTATCCACTCACAATGTGTCACAGGGCTGCAAAAATATTTATCCACTCACAATGTGTCAAAAATGCTTGTAGCCCAATCGTGCAAGCAAGTTTTACTTCTTTTTTTATAACAATATTATTGACAAATGTTGCGAGGATTGAAAGGACCTTTTGCAAAACTAACGTATAACCACTACACTACAACACCTGGATTTTAATCATAACTTTATATATATTAAAAAGATTTTATGATTCATATAATTTGTTTAAAAATTAAATATAGACTAAATTTGTCACATTTTTAAAAGTATACGAATTAAAATGAACATTTTAAATTCGAGGTGAACAATATACTTGAGAATTCATGTTAAATGTTAAACTCAAATTGATAGGAGAACTATTAAATGTGTCGTATATCTCGGTGTCTACCTTTATCAACACCGTAAATCTCAGAGTATAATGGTTGTATATACTCCGTATATCTCGGCGTCTACCTTTATCAATATCGTGAATCTCAGAGTATATGGTGGTATATATTTTGCAGTCAGAGATTTACTTGTTATATTTAACTTATTATGTTTACTTGATTAACTTAAGATTGTATAAATATGTATGACTTTGTCTATTATCATCAATGACAAAAAATATCAAAACATATTCCTCAAAACTTTATATAGTATCAGAGCAAGTTTTATAAGAAGAGAGATGTAAAGTTTTGTAGAATGATACTCTGATATTTTCTGTTATTGATAATGGATAAAACATGCATATTTATACCACCTTAATGAACCAATCAATGAAACAAAATAAACTAAATATAACAAGTAAATTTTTTACGACGCCGAGATATACAGAGTATATACAACTATATACTCCGAGATTCACGGTGTTGATTAAAGATGTCCATTTGTCCCGTCCCGAATGGGACGGAAATTCCGATTACACGAGGAATGGGGTAGGGAGCAGATTTTTTTTTTTTGCCCCGTTAGCTAAACGGGGCGGGGACGGGTCCGCCCCGTTTACCTGTCCCGCCCCGAATACTTATATATATACATATATATATATATATATATATATATATATATCTATATATTATTCAACAAAAAATTAACTACACACTCATTTTTTTATCTAAAAAAAATACACATCTTACCCATAGAGTTCCAAAAAACATACATCTTATAAATAAAGTTTATTAAATTAAACATATAATACTAATTAATTAATTTAACAAATAATAAAGCTTAAAAAAAATGAATAAGAATAAATTAAAAAATAAATTATTGATGGAGATTATATCCAACATCTTACTTACTATGGTAATGACAACGTCGTTTTGCAACGAAAAAAAAATAGGATCATTGCTGGTCCGGATAACCCGGGAACCCGATTCTTTGGACCCGAGAAACCGACGTTTTTTCTTGATATTCACGGCCATAAGTAATGGCGTGAGTTGACTGCGTGCCCTTCAAGCTATCCAGACATTTTTATTATTATATACTCCGATTCGAAAACCCTAATTCAGATTCTGCGTACTATTGAGCGAGGAAACTCTTGAAAAGAAGAAAAAGAGTCGGAGAGAAAGTTGAAATGGCTGGAACCGGACCACTTTCACAGGATTGGGAACCCGTCGTCCTCAGGAAGAAGGCACCCAACGCCGCTGCGAAGAAGGATGAGAAAGCCGTCAATGCAGCACGGCGAGCCGGGGCGGAGATTGAGACTATAAAGAAATGTACGGTCTCTAACTTTCATAAATTATCCCTTTCATTTTCATATCGAAACCCCAATCGTTGTTTTCTTGCTTTTGCGTTAGATGATATCTGTTTAGTGGGGAGGTGATGATAATCGAGTTTTAGGTTTGAAAGATACATCCAAGTTTCATATACAGGGAGACCATTTGGATTGGTTTTTTGAATTGGGTATCGTCTGAGGTGTTTAAATGTTTTAAGTGGATCGAGTGGGCAATGATCTTTTGGGTCTTGGTGTTGAATCCCCATTATATTCTGCTTATGTTTGTTCTTAAGTGAATTATAGTGTTGCAATGTAATGATACGTTTCTTGCCTTTTACAGCTGCTGCTGGATCAAACAAAGCTGCCTCTAGCGGTACTAGTTTGAATACTAGGAAGCTCGACGAAGAGACTGAGAACCTGTCTCGTGAGTACTTCTGGATTACACTTGCATAGCATAGTTGGATAAGTTTTATTGTTTATCTCTGGTTTCAACCACTTAGAGGGTTAGTTGGTTTCATACGAGCTTACTTGAACCAAATCTGTTCTATAGGTTGTGCAACAGTGTCCTTGAGTTCTAAGGATTAGTTGGTTTCATGTTAGAGAAAGAGTATGCAAGCAATGCATCACATGTTATATATACTATCTCAAGGATTAGTTGGTTTCATGTTAGAGAAAAAGTATGCAAGCAATGCATCACATGTTATATATACTATCTCAATTACTTTTAGGAACTTTTATGTTTTATCCAAGTGCACGATGTTTCATCATCTCATGTTAGTGTTTCTTTTAAAAAAACTAAATAATTATGCATTATTATTTTGTTAATTGGATGTTCTAATTTGACTCTAGATGACCGTGTACCAACTGAGCTGAAGAAAGCAATTATGCATGCTCGAACAGAAAAGAAGCTTACCCAGTCTCAGCTTGCTCAAGTATGTTTGTTCCACACTCTTGTTGGCTCGTTTCCTATTATGTGTACGTGTTAGTGATGACCTGGATTTATTTTTTCTTCCCCTGTAGATTATTAATGAGAAGCCTCAGATTATCCAGGAGTACGAATCTGGAAAGGCTATTCCAAATCAACAAATAATAACCAAACTTGAGAGAGCTCTTGGTGCGAAACTGCGTGGGAAGAAATAAAGAGATCTGGAAAGTTAAGTATGAGTTCTACATAAGCTTTTGTTTGAACCATGCACAAAAATTCATACCCTACTGTGGTTTCAATGTGTAATTATATTAGACCGTCCTTGTTTGCCTGTATAACTACTGTTGCAGTGCCTTGGTAACTTCTTACCTGGAAATAAATAAATATATGTCTGTCATGTTGCTTTAGTTTCCAGATGTTTTGGCTGTACTTTTCACATCAGAAGGAAACTTATTTGAATTAAATGGCCGCACCCATGACCATTAACAATTCAGCAACTTGTATGGAGAGCTTATGAATGTCATTATTTCCTAGTTGTTTCTGAACATTATTTCTAAATTTGATTGCAATTTGAATTCTGTGTAAGTTTCCCCCCTTTGAATTGGATCATGGGTACAGGTTCTTCTTCTCAACCCACTTTCTTAGAGATAAGAGTGACAAAACTGTATGATTTTTTCAAAAGAACGTTTTGGAAGTTTAAAACTGACAGAATTGACTGAACTGATCTGGTCAAGGTTGGTTTTAGTCAGTATCTCTATCTTCTCCTTGGCTGGAATGGGTCATAACAAAATGTGGTTAGATCAAACTGTTCATTGGTCCAGTTTGGATTAGTTTTGGACTGATCTGAAATTTAATACCCTAACATTTTTTTGGCCAGTATCCTCTCCCCCTGTCCCCCTTCCTCCCTCTCTTTCTTTGAGGTCTCTGCCAATGCACTACCACCCCTACCTCTCCAACTCCCCTGCCTCCCCCTTACTGAAACTCCATCCAAGTTCAAGTAATTGTAGTTAACTTTTGCAGATCTGCAATGGGGGAGAGAATAGTTATAGAACGTTGGCCTAGTGGTCAGTATTAAAGGGTTTATCGAGAGAACGTGTTCAAACCATGGTGGTCACCTACCAAAGATTTAATATCCTGCGAGTTTCCTTGTCAACAAAATGTAGTGGGACAGGCGATTGTCTCGTGACATTATTCGAGGCGCGCAAGCTGACTCGGATACTCAGATTAAAAAAAAGGTTATAAAACAGTCGGTACTGGTTGGATCAATGGAAACTGATCTCTCCTTAGTATGAAATCTATTATCTCCCTCTCCCTCCCACAATTTCTTAGAGGTCTCTGCCATGACAATGCACAACCCCTAGCTCCCCTGTCCTTCCACATCTGATTGAAAAGCTTCGTCTAAGTTCAATCAATTGTGGCTATTTTAGCATAACTGCACTAGGGAAAGAATAGAATGGTATTGGCCCAAAATAGTAAATATGGTTTCTTGTTCGATCAATGCAAACTGATCTCACCCTATAGTATGAAATTAACTCTGAAAATCTTGAATGCATTTTTCCAATTTTTTTAGTCTCAAAATAGTTTTGCCCATTTTGATCTGAACTGACCCATGTCAAACCTTCAAAGAGAAGGGTTCTCAATACTTTCTATAGAGATCACTTTTTTTACAATAGCTTCTTGTTATAGACACTGTTGTTCTAAGCTCAAACGAAAAGTAATCTATGTCGAGTATAATTGACTCGGCATAGGTTCTCTTTACCATTTCTGTCACCTAGAGATAAAACATTAACCAAACAGAATAATAGATATTCTTCGATTCTTCTCTACTCCCTCTTTTACCTTGGTGCCATTGAAGGAAAAAGAGCAGAGAGCTTGTTTAATCCTAAGGGAAAAAGAGCAGAGACTTGAGGAGGCATAAGGTTCTCTTTGCCATTTCTGACACCTAGAGATGACATTAACCAAACAGAATAATTAGAGCTCTCTGCCATATCCTTCATTTGCTCTCTCCTCTTTTTATGTTTAGCCATAGAAGGATAAAAGAAGAAGGATAGAAGAAGAAAGCAGATAGCTTGTTTTTATCCCAAGTTGATATATATTCTTTCCTTGATGCTTGAAATGCGAGAAAGGCTCATTATGATGCCTAACATTCTATGGTGCAGGAGGAAATTCAAGGCATTATTATAATTTACGCCATTGTTCTAGAGTCTTTGAGGCTTTTGAGGCTGAAAGTTGATTGAGCACCAAGCTTCTTTTTCCCTAAAAAATGGTATCCTTGAAGCTTCCTTATTCTTTACCAATAAACTAATCATCTAGATTTGTAACTGAAGTGCCCCAAAAATCAAGACATAATTATAGTTTGTAATAAGTTTTATTCGTTGGAATGGCGTATGACTAATGTATCTGTCTGTAATTTCAAAAAGTATTAATCTATTTTCTACCTTAGTTGAATGTACATGTATTTATAACATAGATTTCAACGATGGTTTGATTAACCATGTGAATTATTATGCTAAGAATTACAGATGTTCACTTCCACGAATCATTAGATCTTAAACTCATCATCAATCGACATAGTGATGTTTTCTAACTTCCAAGTCCAATTGAAAACCAACTAGAACTTACGATCAAGAAATAAATCACTTTGGTGATCTGTGTTGAGAGATCTTAATCTTATTTTTTTTTAATTAAATTAGTTGAAAAATAGGTAAAGTCCCAAATGTTTTCTTGTAGCTTTGATTCTCAAAATAAAATTCATTTATTCCATTATCTATTAAACTCTAGAACAATAATAATATATATTGAAAAAGATAAATGTGATCCCAAATGGATAAGAAATATGAAAATATGGAAGAGAAATCATGGTACGACTTGAATAAGTATACTTCGTATTTTCAATTTCAATATCCGTTCGTTCAAATGATCATTCACTTTTCATATAGGGTAAAATTAAAAAAAAAGTCAATATATTAGTATTACCGAAGTAAATGTAGATCAAATCTTTGCAATATCTTACTAGTTAGAATGAAGTGAGACTTACCTATATCTCGAATTTTTTTGTACTATGTGTTTACTCATATGTACCTAAAGTTTTTTTTTAAAACAAATATGTAATTATGTTTTGAAGATTTATAAATTTTATGGAGGAGATACTCGACTATGTATTCAAATCATCAATCTAATCATTTTTCATCATATATAATAATTTATGAGAAACCATTAAAGCTTTGTCGATATAAACATTTTTATCCTATAGTTTCGATTGATGACTAGAATAAGAACAAATCATTTCAATCCATGTGGAGAAGGTTTCAGGATTTGCATTGTTTTGAAATTGTCAAATCTTTAGTCTGTATTGGCAAGCCCCAAATGTGCAGCATTGCATATATGGTTGACATGACCTTTAATTCATTCTAACAAAGTGGTACCAAGAAGAGTAGCACATGGGTCCATTTTTCATGCATTAGGCACATGGAACACATAATGAATGGGCTCCTCCCACCCTATTTTCAGGATTTTCGCATCCAATATCTAATTATTTCAGGTGCTCTAATTCTCTTACTTATTTTAACATTATATATTTTTAGTATAAAAAATGAAAATAATAGTCCTTTTAGAATATAAAACTTCAAGAATAGATGTCTATGTTTCTAAATTCAAATCCGCAACTCCTAGCCAACATGAGCATAACTACCGGCCAGAAAGTCTTCAAACACTAATTGACTTCGATCTCCCCTTGGATCGGTCAGTAATTTCGAAGATGGCCTGCGAAAAAAGAGATTTCACACCAGTGTGGTGTTGTGTCCAACACACTCCAATGTTAAGTTAGTATTTAAGATGGAGTTGTGTCAAACTTAGCGTAGATGGATTGCGTACCTTTAATGAAGGGTGATGCAACATATTCATACTACCATTTTTTGGGTGCCTGAGCTCGATTTCGGGACTTGCCCAACATCTATTTAAGACGTAGTTGTGTCAAGTTTAGCGTAGATGGATTGCGTACCTTTAATGAAGGGTGATGCAACATATTCATACTACCGTATTTTTCGGGTGCCTGATCTCGATTTTGGGACTTGCCCAACATCCTTTTCCTTTTTTGGATTGTTAGACGTTCCTAGACTTGGTTCCTGACTTGCTCGTTCGTCTTCCTTTCGCATGAGCTTTAAAAGGCCTAACAAAGCCTTGTAGACTGGTTTTTTAATCTGCCTATAACAATAATTAAGTGTAAAAAATGATTGATGATGTCAACAAAATAGTCATGACGAATCTTACCTCACATTTTTTTTTAAATTTTTTTTATTTACTATTTTTCTTTTTTGGATTGTTAGGCGTTCCTCGACTTGGTTCCTGACTTGCTCGACGTTCGTCTTCCTTTATGGACGCATGAACTTTAAAGCCTGACCTAGCCTTGTAAGCTGGTTTTTTAATCTACCTATAACAATATTCATTATCTTAAAAAATTAGAGGTTCAAATATTCATATCCCACAAAAAAAAATCCAAAGCTAGTTTCAGACATTTTGATCGGTTATCGACTTGGTTCTGGCCTGCTCGTTGGTCTTCCTTTATGTACCCATGAGCTTTAAAGGCCTGACCTAGCCTTGTAGGCTGACTTTTTAATCCGCATGTAACAATATTCATTATCTTTAAGATTAAAAGTTCAAATATTCATATCTCACCTTGGTTGTATTAAAAAAAATAATTCAAAGGTACTAATGAAACAATATTTTTATTTGTTAGTTAATTAATTATTATAAGACAGGTATGTTTATAATTTTGGAAATTAGAAACTCAAATAATTTATATTTTTGAGTTTCAAATTTGTTAAAAATATTTAGAAGGTATATCTTTGGGAGGAATGATTGGTGGTGAAATAAACCGTTCCATGTGATTGTTGTCGAAGGGTTTCCGGGAAGTGTAGGGGAGTTACAGTACACCGCGTTGCAGTAGATTAATGTCATTTGGTTGGGACATAGATAAGACAGCAATGGAGGTCTGTGATTGGACCGTGCTAGTTCTGCTACTAAAATTGGCGCGTGGGTCTACTCTATTTATTTCTCTTAAAGAAAATTATAGATAATTCATAAAAAGGAACAAATTAATAAATTAAAAAACGAAAAATAGGAAGAAAAATCGGAAAGAGAGAGAAATACAGAGAGAGAAGAAGAAGAAGAAGAGAGAGAAAGCTCTACTCTCTCACATGGCTTCCTTGCCATTAGGGCCTCGCCATCAACCTCCACCACAGCCACAGTCACAGCCTCAAGTACAGCTGCTACAACAGCCTCAACCTGAAAATGACCGTCTAAATCTCAACTCTCACCGTCCCTCAGCAATGGACACCGATAAGGTTCTCTTTCTCTTTCTCTTTTGCTTCTGTTGATGCTTTGTTTGTGTCTGATCCAGCTCGAGATCGTCGTTTCTTGCTAAGTTAGGATCGATCTACGCTGATTTGGTAGTTTCTTTCCTCGATTGGAAGGCTGGATGAACTGCCGGAACTTCTCTCCGCCAATTATTAATCTGTTTACTTCTCTGATTCGAGATATTAGCTAGCTCATTTTTTTGTTTGTTCGATCCATTGCGAAATTATTTAGTGATCAAGTCTTTAGCTGAGATCTTGCGTCTAAGTTTGAGTTCAATTTGCTCGAACCGTCTTCTGTTAGTTTAATTGCTCTTAAAATTTAGGGAGTGATTTTTTAGGGATGAATTCGTAGCTTTTAACCTTATAAATTGGATGGAACTGTGTGGTTGTCCGAATTGAGCTTCGTATTGTAAATTAATCATCTAATTGATGTTTCAGAAACTCCTTTTTCTAATCCTTCAATTTGTTCCGATCTTCTTTAGTCTTGGTAATAGTTTTGTTTCATCTTCTGTAGTTTTGATTTTTTTTTTTTTTTCAATTACGGTTGCTCTTCTCCTTGAGTCTTTTTAAAAACAACTATTGTTTGCTTTGGGAAGTCGATAACGGCTGATTCTTTCCTTAGTTACTTGGGTAGAGATGCAATCCCTTCCTAGCATGTGATTGCAAGCTCTTCGTAGCAGCATGTGATGCTTTCTTGTAAGCAATAGCTATCTATTTTGCTTTCTCAAGACGTTGCTCTGGATACATTAATCTGTCTTCAACCCTACATTTTGAGACCCGTCTTCAATTCCTTCAGATACATTCCGATCCTTATAACAAAGCCCAAAACACCATCATAAATTTTCAGCGGATACACCAATTACTTAATCACAGTCAAGTTAGTTTTACATTTGTGTATATCGCCCTTCACTTCCTAAATTAGACGACGTGCCTCACGTCGGATTCTAGGAACTCAGAGCAACAAATACTCTATTTCTTAAAGTCAATCGTGGGCTTTCCTACTCAGGTTGCTTGATATTAGGTGTGCTTTCATTGAATGTGGGTAATCATAAAAAACAGATGTTCATACTTTAATTTATCAACAACAAAAAGGTTTTATTTACAGACTGTTCAATTCTCCTATTCACAATAAAGTAGGCTTGACCTTTTACTATCACAGGCTTATATTTGGATGAGCTCTCTAGGTTTTCATGTGTGTGTCCCTTATGCATCTAGTATATATCACCTCATTTACCATGCTTTATGCTACGAATTCCAGGAAATGTCAGCTGCAGTGATTGAAGGGAATGATGCAGTAACTGGTCATATCATTTCCACTACAATCGGTGGTAAAAATGGTGAACCAAAACAGGTTAAAATCTCATTCCCCTCACCTCACAACTGGTTTCAATAATTTTCTCCTTCAGTTCATTTGTGGAGTAAGTAAATACGTTTCATTCTTGTATTTGATGGATGTCGTATATAACAAAATTTAATATGGGACAGTATATCCTTAATAACCTACCTTATTAACCTATAATTCGTTTGTTTTAATGCAACTTTATAGCAATCTAAAAATCTTCAATGTAGTCAAAATTAATCTTGAAATATTGACTTACTGAAATGTTAACTTTTCCTTTCTTGTAATGTAGACAATCAGTTACATGGCTGAGCGTGTGGTGGGTAGTGGTTCGTTTGGAATTGTATTCCAGGTAAGATATAGTTATATATCACCATATGACAAAGTTTGTGCTATTTCTATATGTTTGAAGTTTGACATCTTTTTTCAGGCAAAATGCTTGGAAACAGGAGAAACGGTTGCCATAAAGAAGGTTTTGCAGGATAAACGTTATAAAAACAGGGAGTTGCAATTAATGCGTCTGATGGATCACCCAAATGTGGTTTCTCTGAAGCATTGCTTCTTCTCTACAACTAGTAAAGATGAGCTTTTCTTGAATTTGGTTATGGAATATGTTCCCCAAAATATGTATCATGTTCTTAAGCACTACAACAGCATGAACCAGAGGATGCCACTCATCTACGTGAAACTTTACACATATCAAGTATGGCATATTATTTCATTTTCCATACATGAACTTTCACTGGTTTTTGTGTATATGCTAACACCCAGTTGTAAATAAAATTTTCAGATCTTTAGGGGCCTTGCATATATTCATTCGGTTCCTGGGGTCTGCCATAGGGATGTGAAGCCTCAAAATCTTTTGGTATGGCTTTCCCCCTTTTATTCTTCTCTGTCTATGGTGGAACTACGTATCTGAATATATGCCATGGAAATTCCAGGTTGATCCTCTAACACATCAGGTTAAGATTTGTGACTTTGGAAGCGCAAAAGTACTGGTATGCTCTATCTCTATCATTTCAAAATTTTCTGGTTAACATAATTTATCAATATATTCATATATTATGCATAAGACCGACGGTGGGAAATAATAGCAAAAAGTCCACTGTTCAAACCACTAGTTTTTTAACTATAAATTAGTCCATCATCTAACTCATCTAGATGTATGATTAGAAAGAGAGAAAATAAAATTCAAAATATATTAGCAATAATTAAATAAGGTCTTCGACAAATATCATCTACATAAGTACCAAGGTTAGAGGAACCACCACCAAGTGAGAGAAACAATATTTGGACTTCTAAAGCTAAGCAATGAGTACACCACAGCTTA
This sequence comes from Herpetospermum pedunculosum, assembly GCA_028017165.1. NCBI lineage: Eukaryota > Viridiplantae > Streptophyta > Magnoliopsida > Cucurbitales > Cucurbitaceae > Herpetospermum > Herpetospermum pedunculosum. Next base: position 4,866,377 of record CM051529.1, on the reverse strand, counting down.
TGACGATATGAACATCATTATTGAGCTTATAAAGGCTCTTGAACTTATAGTTTGTTCTTTTTATGGATGAGACAGAAAATAAAATTTTAGAAAATTCACATATTCTCTGTTGATTGGTTTGATTGGTTTGATTGCTTACCTCCTCCTCTAAGGGTGAAATAAATTTTAAGACTGCCATTTGAATAATTACTGCCGGTCATTCCTTTTCCAATGACACTATTTCTTCCTCTTCTGTTTTCAGATTAAGGGTGAAGCAAATATATCATATATATGCTCACGATATTATCGAGCTCCAGAACTCATATTTGGTGCGACAGAATACACAACCTCCATTGATATTTGGTCGACTGGTTGTGTCCTTGCTGAACTCCTTCTAGGCCAGGTTAGTGACTTTGGTGGCGAGTAGGAATAGAAACACTTCTAATAATTTCCCTCAAACAGATATATTTCTACTCTTGCTCCTTTCCTTAATCTTTCTGATTTGTTACAGCCATTGTTTCCTGGGGAAAATGCAGTGGACCAACTTGTAGAGATAATCAAGGTGATACCTTAGTTGTATGTTGATTTTAAAACCATAGAAAATTAGAAATGAAGTTTCTTCTCATATTTTTTTAACTTCTTATAGGTTCTCGGTACTCCAACTCGGGAAGAAATTCGATGCATGAATCCAAATTACACAGACTTCAGGTTTCCTCAGATTAAAGCCCATCCATGGCACAAGGTATACAATTAGGTATTGACCCATTCAATCAAGTGGGTCCAACTTTATTTTAATTTTTTTCTGTAGGACGTGGAAATATGATAAGAAAAATCTGTATGCAAATTGTGAGCTCATAAATATTATAAGAAAGCTCAGTGGTCAGAGCTATATTTAAATCCTTTTTAAAAATTTAACTTCATTATATTTCTACTAGTTGCACTGTCATGTAGCTCTATTTATCTCTCCATGTACTGTACCCATGTAATTTAGAGGTTGCCTCAGTACTTTACATGATGTGAGTGTTCATATTTACCAAAATCTTTCCTCGTATTCTGTATTTGTTTCTTCATGGAATGTAACTGTCATCATTGATTTATCATTATGGGTTTTGTGCTGCACTAATTCCCCTCCCTTTACTGTCTAGAAAACTGTTGTTTTGCCTATCTCTTGCTCCAACGTTTCTCCAGTTGAAATGGTTTCTTTTGTTTAGGTTTTTCACAAGCGAATGCCTCCTGAAGCTATTGACCTTGCTTCACGTCTGCTTCAGTATTCTCCTAGTCTTCGCTGCACAGCTGTGAGTTGAACCATTTTCCACTCTTCTTCATCTTAATTCTAGGTTACATGCAATGCTAATGTTTGATTTTCTCATCATAAGTCAGTCCTATGTTGTACTTCGCGAAGCAAATTTTTGCAGTTGGCATATTTCATCGTATGATGTTTTTATCTAGCTAAAAATATGCTTAGCAGGACTTTGGTTTGTGGATATCAAGGGAATTTCTGTTCATGATACTGATGATGGTTGTTGGCTTTTACTTATCTTTTCTTCCTATTCATTGCAGCTAGAAGCATGTGCGCATCCTTTCTTTGATGAGCTACGGGAGCCCAATGTCCGCCTCCCTAACAACCGTCCATTGCCCCCTCTATTCAACTTTAAGCAAGAAGTACGTTAACCTTTAATTTTATTTCCTATTGCGAACAAACTTAAGATACTGCTTAGGTTAAATCCAGACTTCTCTTTAGGAGATGGAGATGATAGGCCATTAGGCTGTTCTTTGGTTGTGAAGAGGCCATTTAAATTTCATTAAACTAATTCATCATGTCCTTGGACAATATCTACTTGCATGAATGTTGGAAACTTTTACTTTTTCTACCGTTCAAAAAAACACTTTATCTACCGTTCGAAAGCCTCCTTTGCTTGCCTGTTAACATGATCACCCTTTGTTTTTGCTCGACTTGCGAACACTGAGCTATACGTGTGCATGCCTCGTATACATTGTGGGTCTATTTTCTTAAACGTAGGGTATCAGGATAAAAGTACATTCACTTGTAACTTATAACCAGAGCATTGTTTCCTCTCTTGTAAACTTTTATGCCCTCAAGTATTGGTAACTTGCGAGGCTTTGCCTTTTCGGCTAACTTGCTTTGTTCTGTGCTTGGAAATCTTAGGTATAAACCTGGCTGTGGGATTTGTTCAGTTGACATGATCATTGTTCTGCTCCTTTTTTATGGCGTCTTATTTATTTACTTTTCATGAAATAGATCCTATCCTAACTGCAATTTCTTGGAAGGGCATTTGTCCAAAAAGAAAACCTAAGAGGAAGGAGAAAAGAATTGTGGTTCCAAAGAAATTTGAACTAACATAATTCAATAAGTTAACATTTTTTCTTACTGGAAGCATTTCAAACTGACATTTCGATCTATCATGTTATTGCAGTTAGCTGGAGCATCCCCTGAACTGATCAGCAGGCTGCTACCCGAGTACGTACGAAGACAGATTGGTCTCAGTTTTCAACATCAGGCAGGTACATAAAACGAAGACACGAATCGTAATCAACATATAAGTTCTGTTTACTGGGTGGATGGATAAAATGCAAACAAAAGAAAGCTCCTTGCAGTCTAGATAACCAAGTATCTTGGCCGAACTCTGCCCTGCGAAGATTTACAAACATACCACTGGCTGTTTGGCTTAGCGTGGAAAATGGTGATCATCAACTACTTTATTTTAGCCAATACATATTGATTTTGTATTCCCATGTCTAGATTTTTTGTTTTTTGATCCATAATATCGGAGAAAGCTGGAAGTATGACTGAAAAAGTAATGCCATTCATGTCTAGCTAGGAAGTGCCTCCAAAAAAAGCTTAGTAGAAGCTTGTTGGTAGCTTGGAGTTTGAATTATTTTGTCATGATAAGTTTTCTGTATGTATTATTTAGTCTGTTTCCAAATCATATTTAGTATTATTGGAGGTTACTTTTCTTCCATTTTTTCTTCCATGTCTTTACTTTACGCTGTGTGAAGTGTGAACTAAGAAGGAAAGTAAACCAAATGGGATGCAAGAGATGTGGAATAAACAAAGGTCTGATCAGGGTTTAACAAAATTGGTAATTACTCTGATATGACCTCTTTTGAGATAAAAAAGAAAAGAAAATGGACTCCTGGCTGTTGGAATTAGATGTGTAAATTGGTCGATCCTATATCGATTTTTTTACTAACGTATTGGTTTAAGAAAGCTATAAAACTGTTATGAAACAAAGCGTAGCAAAACCAAGTGAAATGTCAAAGTAAACATAGCTCATCCGATTGACATATACTCTTTCTTTTCTTTTGAGGTCAGAGGTTCGATCCCAATCTTGCAATTGTTGATCTCAAAAAATATAAGAAACAAAATCAATTGAAATTGATACCCCGACTGATCAAGATTGAATTGAAACGATCAAAATTAATAAAATCTAGGTTAAATATTAGTTTGGTTCTTCTACTTTGAGTTTTATTCTGCACTTTTTAAATGTCTAATTTTTAATCTATGTACTTACAAATTTACAATACAATAAAGTTTTTTTTTTTTTTTTTTTTTTGATAAGATGTGGTTGTGGGGATCGAACCTAGGATCTCTTGGTCTCTAATGATTACATCATGACATTTGAACTATGCTCTTGTGGACACTATCTTCTTGTTGGCCAATAAAGCTTAAAATTGGTCCTAGTTTGAAGTTAATTTTTATCGAAATTAGTTAAATAATAATGATAATTTTCATGCAAGAAAAAGCAATATATAAACATATTTTCATATTTTCATCTTTTATTTTATTTATTTTTTAAGTTAACAATAATCTAATATTATAGACTAATTTTAAGCTTTATTAAAAATACAAGGATTAAAATTAAAAATTTGGAACTACATGAAGAAAAAAAAAGTATGGAATTAATTTTAAAAAAATAAAATAAAAAATGGAATTTCATAAACCCCATAATGACCCAAATGACTTTGATGTTAGAATTATTAAAATATTCAAAGTTAGGGAAAATATATTGATGAAATATTAAATTGGCAGGAATGTAGATGAAATATTTTTTTTTCTCTCCCTTTTTCTTTTTGGAATTCAACAGGGACTGAATTACCGACTTTAAAAATGTAATAACTAATAAGTGATGCAGCTTGAAATGTGGCGCAAGTGAAATAGTCCTAAACAAGAGATTGATAACATTTATAAGAATTATGCACCTCTTTATTTTATATATATATATAGAGAGAGAGGTTACACATTTAGTCAGTCTTACTTTTAAAAATTGAGTCAAGAAATTAATGAAAAAATCACATGATTTATCTTATTATAAATTTAAATTTATAATTAACATCCATGTATAATTAATAGTACATAACATGAATGTGATAGTATAGACTGTATTAAAAAAGAAAAAAGAAAAGGTGATAGTATAGACATATGTACATCACTATTCAATTCACTTCTATAAAAATTGAGAAAAGATAAGTTAAAATGAGTTCAATTACAAGGAAATAAGCGAGAATATTACAAATTCTTGATAGAAAATCTAAAAAATTCAAAATTGTACATGGAAGACGATAATAAAACAAGTCGTCACTTTTTAAAGACAAGGAATTTGAAATCTAAGGGGGAGAGACTAATTTTTTTTTACAACATGTTGGGAGTGGGAAATTGAACCTATGAGCTCATGGTCACCAGACGATACATCATGTCATTCAACTATGTTCTTGTTGACAAATTTAGAAACTTAATAAACATTCGAGATCAAAGCTAAAATTTACATTTTTTTTTATAAACATATCGATTAAACCATAAACATGGTGTCTTCTAGTTATACTTTAATTTTTTTAAATAAGTCATTAAACTTTTAATTTTGACAATCGACTGTATTATTTAAAATTTTCACCGTAAACTAATTTAAAAAAAATTCACGATCAGCCAACAAAAGCATAGCTCAACGGCATGTATCGCCTAGTAGTCTTAGGTTCAATTCCCACCCTAACATATTGTAAAAAAAAATTAATTAAAATATTTTTAAAGTATAATGTGACTAAAAAGTACCATTAATGGAGCCCATTTACATGCTACTGCCACGTGTCAACCTTGTTGCCATTTTTTTTTTTTTTTTTTTTTTCAGATTGTCGTCCTCCTTACAGGGTAACAAAACGCATATTATATAGTATTTAATGGCATATAATATATGTTATAATATGAGGATTTATAGCATGTTTTCTTAATGAAAGATCACATTTTTATGAATTCACTGCAACACAGACGCTATATAATAGCCAAAAAACCTGCCAATTTCTCAGCATTTCCATTCCAAGTGAATCCAAGAAAGTTGCCTTCAAGTTCAAGAATCCTACTAACTCAGAGTAAGATAAAGATCATACCTTTTTTTGAAATTGAAATTAGAGTTTTGAAAAGTGTTTCTTGTGGGTAATCAAGAATCTTGATGTTACTCAGATCAGTTGGCTCTGTGGTTTGATGAAATCTTGTATGGCAATGTGATTGTTCTTTGGTTGGAATTTGTTGAAAGTGCTGTTCTTGAAACTGGTTTTTAGTTCAACTTCTAAATCTTTAAAGGGGTAAGAGTTTTGATTCCTCTGTTGCTTGGTTATTGGAGTTGCATTTGTTGAAAGATGAACATCTTAGGACAGTTGAAAATGAAAAAAGAAACAAAGTTTTACTTCTATGGGTGATTTGATTTCTTTTATTTCTACATTCTTGTTCTTCATTTCTTTGTGTTTGTTTTTAGGGGAAAAAGTACTTGTGGAGTATGTCGACTTCGGTTCGGATGGTAATTGTAGCAAACGAGCTTCCTCTAGAAGCAGATCAAAGAGATGATAAAAGTTGGAGTTTCAGTTGGGATAAAGATTCTTTGTTTTTCCAACTGAAGGATGGTTTTCCAGACAAGATGATTGTTTTCCATGTCGGATGTCTGAAGGCTAACAACATTCCTGAGCATGAACAACAAGAAGTGTCCAAGAAATTGCTGGATGAATTATTATGCATTCCTACATTTTTGCCTCCTGAAATCTTAAACAAGTTTTATAATCGTTTCTGTAAGGGGTATCTGTGGCCTCTTTTCCACTCTATGGAACCTTTTGGTGGTTCTATCAATATCCCGGTTCGACCTTTCTGGGACGCATACGTTTCGGCGAATAGGTCGTTTTCTCAAAAAGTGATGGAAGTATGCAATCCAGAAGGAGATTACATTTGGATCCATGATTACCATTTAATGGTGCTTCCAAGCTTCTTAAGAGAGAAGTATGTTCGGATGAAGATAGGATTTTTCCTTCACATCCCTTTTCCTTCATTTGAGACCTACAGAACTCTTATTGTAAGAGAAGAAATACTCGAGTCTTTGCTCAACTGTGATGTAATTGGATTCCACAATTATGATTATGCTCGAAATTTCCTTTCGTGTTGCAGCCGAATTCTCGGCCTAAAACATAAGCTAGATAAAGGCTTTCTTGAATTGGAATACTATGGAAGGAATATTAGGATAAAAGTTATGCCAGTCGGGATCGATATGGATCGAATCGAGCCGGTGATGAGAAAGGTGGAAGGGGAGTTTCAAGAAAGGACTGGAGAACACTTGGTTGGAAAGACAGTCCTACTAAGTATAGATGATATTGACATTTACAAAGGTATTGAACTGAAAATGCTTGCAATGGAACACATGCTAAAACAGCATCAAGAAGAGCAGGGAAAAGCAGTATTAGTTCAGATACTGAACCCTGCTAGAGACCAAGGGATACCTTATGATAACATACTATGTAGAATAAGAGAGATCTGCGAAAGAATAAACAAAACGTACGAGCAACCGGGCTACAAGCCAATCTATCTCCTTGAACATCAAGTTTGCACCATTGAGAGGTTTGCCTATTATAGCATAGCTGAGTGCCTTGTTGTTACACCTTTTAAGGATGGAATGAACCTTTATCCTTATGAATATACTGCCTGTAGACAGTGGATAACTGGTTTGGGATCATCCGTAAGCTCACATGTGCCGCTCAGGAAGAGCATGGTAGTGATATCAGAATTCACGGGGTGTTCTTTATCACTGTGCGGGGCACTGCGTGTCAATCCATGGGATGGCGAAGAACTTTCCATGAAAATGTACAATGCGATTTCGATGGATGATGCGCTGAAACAAATACGACATAGGAATAATTACAAGCATATTAGCAAGCATGATGTGGTTCACTGGTCAACAAGTTTCTACAAAGACATGGTGAGAACTTGGGAAAATCAGTCCTGGAGAGCATTCTCGGGAGTTGACTCTGGCCTTCACTTCACGGTTGTGTCTGTTGATCCCCGTTTCGAAAAGCTTCCAATAGATACTATGACATCAGACTACAAGAAGGCAAAGACTAGGGCCATTCTGTTGGACTATGATGGCACATTGATTCCCATAAACTCTGTAGATAAATCTCCCAGTGAGGATCTTATCTCAACTCTCAACTATCTTTGTAACGATAAGGGGAATGTAGTTTTTGTTGTTAGTGGAAGAGGGAAAGACAACTTAAGTGAGTGGTTCAAGTCTTGCAAAAATCTTGGAATAGCAGCAGAACATGGATTCTTTTTGAGGTCTGATCTGCTCTCCTTTCTTTCCCTCTTTCTTTTCTTTTCATAATCACTCTAAATGAGATCAGTTTGTTTGAGATTGTATGCTTAGTGTTTGAATCAACAATTCTTCCATTTGACAGATGGCCAGGAAATGAAGAATGGGAAACCTTTGGTCAGAGTTCTGATATGCATTGGAAGGGGGTAGCCGATCATATTATGGAATTTTATACTTCGGTTATCGACGGTTCATACATCGAAAGGAAAGAGTATGCTTTGGTGTGGAACTATCAGAATGCAGACTTAGGATTTGCATCTTCCCAGGCTAAAGAGCTTTTGGATCACCTAGAGGATATTTTGGCCAATGATCCTGTTACTGTCAAGAGTGGCAAGTTCATTGTACAAGTAGAATCTCAGGTATTTTTCGAAGTTGCATTTCCAAGGTTTTAAGCAGTTAGAAAGTCATTTCAAACAGACCCTGAAAGGAAACTAATGTTCCAATTTTTGAACTTTTCCATCTTTTACAGGGAGTTAACAAAGGCACGGTTGCAAAGAGGATCCTCGAATCAATGGTCAAGAAAGAAGAGAAAGGGGACAAGTTTATACTGTCCATAGGGGATGACCAATCTGATGAGGACATGTTTGAAATCCTTAATGCAACAGTGGAAGACAATCTTTCATCCCCCAATCCAGTTTTCACATGTACTATTGGTCCAAAGCTGACCAAAGCCAAGTACTATTTGAAAGACACATTTGAAGTGATTAACGTTCTTGAACAATTAGGAGTTTATTTGTTTTTAGACCATTGAAAAAACATCATATTGGGATTGAACACTGTGAAAAGTGAGGGACAGTGATTTTGGTTCAAACTGTTGTAGGATCAAAACATCTACTTCAAAATTCTTGTTCTAAATTTCATTGAAGTATGTGTGTTCGATGATCTAATCAATATACAAAAACAATTCTATGAGACTGTTGTATAGAAATCATGTTTAAATCAATAGTGCAGAAGCTTCAACTTAGCATCCATGGCCAGGCTTCCTGTTTAGCTATGAATAAGTAGATTAGTTTTCAGAGATAACTGGTCAAATTGTAAAATTTCTGTAATTTGTGAAACCAAAGAATTACTACTCACATGATATTGCTCACATAAATCATACACAGCTAAATAATGGAGTTTTCTTGTGGAAAAGCAGAAAGTCAGAGTATAATAATCTTATCAATTGAGTCATCAATCTCTTTAGATAAAATTGCAGTCTTCCCACACCCACCAGCAAATATAGCCTGCCTCATTCAAGAGATTTGCAAGATCTGCTCCACTAAACTAAAACCTGATGTTCTCACACCATCTTACTTCCACGTAGTAAGGGTCATGATAATAATAAAGAACTTAGAAAGAATGAGCTCAAATCATAATAGTCACCTACTTAAGATTTAATATCCAACAAATTTTCTTGACATCCAAATGTAGTAGTATCAAGTGTTTGTCTCTTTGTCTCTTGAGATTAATCGTGGGTCGAAGGACACTCACGAATATCAACATCAAACTTCTTAAATCTTATTGCTAGCATGAACTTTTAAGAATTTATGTTCTTCCCCATATACCTGGGACATCAACAGTTACCTGCAAGCATCGAAGTGTTTGGCAGCTCCATTTGGAATTTAGCTGTTGTTTGGCACTACCCATACCACCGGATGAACGCATTGAGAGTAAAAATAGAGCCTGAATCAAGATTAGTGGAAAAACTAGATTTCCAATTAAAATTGAATAAAGCAGAACCAGATTCTATACTTTAGAAACCCTCTTCTTCCTTCATGTTTGTTGCCTATGTCCTAAAGATGCCCTTGCTATGGCTGCTTTAAGTCACTTTACTCAAACGAAAGAAGACTAAGAGAATGGTGAATATTCACACCATAGAAATCCTTACAGAATTTTCAGTTGAGCACAGTGCGACAACAATGCAACATGAATAGCTCAACGGTAATTGATATATACTTCTTCTCTTGAAGACGGAGGTTCAAAAGTAGAAATAGAAATTTGATGAGCAGTGTCGATTTTATTCGAAAATGGAACTAGCTTCCTTTTCCACTTTTAAACCGAATTAACTTATTTTTTTTTTCAACTAAAGTGATCTATTCATTTCATACTTCAGAGTATAGAGCATATGCAGATCTGAGTCAAAAAATGTTTGAATCAATCAATTAAATTTGGGAATTAAGAAGCCCGAACACAACACAATACACACACACAGCCATTTGTTTATACACAACACAGCCGATTGATATTTCACTGAAAGATTTGCTTGCTATTATTACTACATTATGAGCAAAGCCAAAATCAAGGCTGGCGATTGGGTTCCGCCACCACCAAAGCCTGCCTCTGCTCCTCCTTTCCTTCTACCTCCATTGCCTCGTTCTCGTCTTCTTCTGCTTCTACTTCTACAACTTCCGGTTTCGCCATGATAAATTGCCGGCAGTATCGAACTATAACTAGAGCTATGAAAGCTGCAACAAGAAAATCTCACACCTTAAGAATCATCACATAATACTGAATGTGTTGAACACATTGACAACATCTTAAAGAATTTTACCTGTGAAAATTCGGGTCTTTAGGGAAGAAAAGTTCCAAAACACTGTGGCTGCTGATCCTACCACAACCTTCTTATGTGAGCAAGCTTCCCATGCTTCAAACATCCATCGTTTCGCAACATGGACTGTAAAAATTCAAACCACCATTTGATCTTCTTCAGCATCACATTATAATACAGATGCAGAAAGCAGATGTTAAGTGGGTGTTCCTAGAATTTCTATTTACCTTTTCTGTTTATCTGAACTTGGTAACATGAGTATAGCTTCGGCACAGAGAAACTGGTAAAGAACCCTGTAAGTAAATGGAGATTAAAGTAAGTGGTCATAAATCAACAGGGAGATTTTGAAATGATCTTTGTTATAGTTTATACCAATTGCACAGAGTCTTCTAAGTGTAATAAAATGTCCATACTCAGCTCCTAAAATGAGGAATGGAGCTACCTGCAAACCCGAAAACAGAAGTTAAAATGATTGGTTAATAGACATTGTTGAATGATCATAGATGTTGAGTTTTGTAGTTACTTTCAGGGTCATCTCTGCCTCTCCACAGAAAAGCTCCCTTATCTTTGAAATGGCGAAGTTTGCAGCTGGAAGAATCAGTTTCACCAAGCGTAGGATGTCATCTTCTTTAAGCTTGAAGTCGTTATGTTTCTTTTCCACATTGTTCCTGCAGTTTCTAATACTATCTTAGTAAAGAAAGAAGGATTTTGATGGGGTTTTGATTTGATTAAAGATAGATTAGAAAATGTACCTTTGACAGATTGAATTAGAGACAAATGCAAGACCCAAAAACAGAAGTCCAAGCTGGGAAATCGCCGAGAAGATGCTGTAATAGTAATTATTGACATTAACTACAACTATTATGTAGTGATCATAGACTTTGAAGAAAAGCTGTAATTCTTAGGCTTCTTCGATAACCATTTAGTTTTTAGTTTTTAGTTTTGAAAATTAAGCTTATAAAAATTACTTACACCTATGAATTTCTTTGTTTTGTTATCTACTTTCTACCAATGTTTTTAAAAAAACCTTTGTTTTCGGAACGAACTAAAAACAAAATGGCAAAGGAGCTTGACAATTACTCTAGTTAGAGAGTCAGACCTAAAGCTAACTCCTCTAGCGAAGCAAGAGGAAAAGAAAAACAAAGAGCCAACTCCAAACCAAAGGCTGGATTTCGCGGAATCTTTCCACATGATCAGATCAGTAATCAGCTGCCCAATTCGATCCAGACTACCATTCTCGTCGTTATCAAGTTCTATCATACACACAGGAACCAAATCAGAACGCAGTGAAAGCAAATCAATCGAAAACATAAAATAAAAATCAGTAGAGAAATCTTTGAATTACTAGGAGTTGAATTCGAAGGCGCCGCCGTTGGAACTGGAACCAAACTCAGCTTCTCCTTCTTCGACCTCCCGCCCTGCTTTCTCTTTCTAGGTTTCACAAACTCATCCGCCAAACACAAATCCTTGTCTTCTCTAATCTCCACCTCCGATCGTCTCCTCGAAGACCTTCTCACACTCCTCGGAGAAGCACAGCCCAAAAGACCCATTTGAGGGCCGCGAGTTTTACACCTTTTCCTCGCGGCGGCGGCCTCCATACCCTCGTCGTTGATTTCGAAGCGATCCAGCAGACGGGACCTGGATTTCCTGTGAGTGGAAGAAGAGGGAAGCAAGAGGTCTCGAATGGAAGGCGAAGGGGAAGGGGAAGGGGTTTTCTTGGGCGGCGGAGAAATGACGTCGACTGAGAAATGGGGTATTTCGTCGGCTTCGATTGGGAGGCGGGAGGCTGATCGGTGAGATGGAGGAGTGAAATCCATGGAAGAAGAAGATTAAGCTTTTGAATCGTAAGGAATGAAAATGTTTGGTGTTCTTATCATTTTGAAGCCCATCGAGCCGTTGCGAAGGATTTCCTTTTACGACGCCGTTTCACTTTTGTCTTTTTTTTTCAAATTTTGGAGGGTGGGAGAAAACGTGGGACCCTCCCCTTGAAGCAACGCCAATGCCAACGGCAACATTTTAGATAATTAGAATTGTTTTAAAGAGTGCCTTTTTTTTTTTTTTTTTTTTTTTTTTATTATTATTATTATTATTATTATTTTCAAATGAATAATGAGTTCTTTTGCATGTGCTTGTGCAGTACATTAGAATTATCAATTGGTAATTCTTTTTCAAAAGAAAAAATAAAAAGAAAAAAAAAAGTTATAAAAAATATCCCTAAACCAGGGTGAATTTCGTTTAAAAAATACTACTGAACTTTCAAAAGTTTAAAAAATATCTCCGAACTATGAAAAACGTTTCATAAATGCCCATGAATTATTGAAAAACGCTCCAAAAATGCCCTCAACATTAACAACACACGACATTCTAATGTGGACGGTTAAATTTTAATTTGTACTTGTGTGACATGAAAAAAAAATAAAAAACGTGGACGTATGAAGTATTAAAAAATCATGAAAATGTAGATATTGATCTATTCTCCACCGATTTTGTCCTAGTTTTGTTCTATTCCATATCTTTTTAATCAATCAAATAAGATTTCAATGATTTTTTAACACCTCGGACATCTACGTTTTCATTTTTTCCATGTCATACAAGTATACATTAGAACTCAATCGTCCACATTAGAATTTTGTGTGCGTTGTTAACTGTGGATACATTTTTTTAACGATTTTTCATAGTTTATGAGCATTTTTTAAACTTTTTTTTCATAGTTTAAAGGTGTTTTTTAAACTTTTGAAAGTTCAGATGTATTTTTAAAACGATTTTCTTAGTTCTCAGATATTTTTTAAACTTTTGAAAGTTTAGAGTCATTTTTAAAACGGAAGTCATAGTTCAAGAATAATTTGGATAATTTAGCCTTATATGAATAATTATATTAAGCCATAGTAAAAATGACGTTCATTTTTTCCTGCAGAGAATCTCCAATGAAGCGGAGGACGAAGACTATGACAAAATAACTCTAATTAATTGTAAATATAATAATAAGATTTTGTATTATTATTGCCACTATAATAATTTTGTCAAACTGAGTATAATTCAATTGACATAATGTTGTACCCTTGACTAAGAGGTGAGTACCTTTGAAAAAAAAAAAAACTATAATAATTTTTATTTAAAAAAAAACATGCACCTATTCATACATTTTTCACATAATTTTGTCTTGATATACCATATTAATATAATACAAAAGAATGCATGTACGTGATATTTTTTGCTCTATTAGGTATGTCATTGATATTTGACACATTATTCATTTACATGTATTTAGACATTTTCAACGTCTATTAATTTATCAACGATAGACATATATCATTAATCGACATAAAAATAGTATGTCAATGCTGATAGACGTGGATCAATATTATACTATGACGACTGTCTAGCTATCAATAATACATCAACAAAAGATACGATAGAAATGGTACACATACGTATAAAAAGAAAATAATTATGTAAAATAATTATGTAAAAATGAGTAATTTTTTTCCAAAGAAAGACCTATCATAATGGATAAAATAATATTGGCGTGGTGGGGATCAATCATTTGATGTCATTCACTCTCTATTTCCTACTAGTTCAATCTTATTAATTTGATAGTGATTGAAACAGACCATAAATATAATTACGTCGTCTAATCAACAACAAGAAGTTGTTTAACACATTATTGATGAAGATAATAAAGTACTTAATCTGCAAATTAATGGGGCGTACGTAGGCTTAATTAGCCTAGTTGGGTGATCTTTCTTGCATGTCTTTGGTAGAAGGCTTTCAACCTTGCCACACCATCTTCAATGGAACAACGCTCCATGCCAAAGCTCAACCGCAGCCAATTCTTCATCCCAACGGCAATACCTGTCGCCATAATTCATTTTTAATTAACTTAAGTACTCCATTTAAATCAAGGCATTTAATTAATTTGTTGATAGTTACCAGGGAGAATGAGCACAGATTCTTCCTTGGCCAGCTTGCTGCAGAAGTCCAAATCATCACTTATGCCTTCAAGTTGTTCTAGATTCAGCCTCACCTATTTCAAATCAAATATTAACCATAATTAAATAAAATAAAACAAACCATGTTCATATTGGTATATGTTCTTAAAATATAAGGTGGTACCATTGCAAGAATTGCTCCTTCTGGTTTGTTTGGGCAAGTAAAGCAAGGAATCTCATTCATCTTTTCAAACAAAATGTTTGCATTTTCTCTAAGTAAATCAAGAATACCACTGAAGAATTCATCGCTGCTTTTTGCAAGAATTTGTGGAACTGCACCCTGAATTATTATTACAAACCAAGCAACAACAACTTAATTCAAATCCTTAATAAAATTTAATCTAGGACTGTTAGTTATTATAAGCACCTGAATGCAGGTCGGTGGGTCGGGGATTATGTTCATATACTTCCTAATGCTCTCCACAATCTGCTAACAATAAGATTAATGTGTGAGATATGTTGAGGATCTCACGTTGAAAAGATGAAGGGACCTCACTCACAATATAACATACATGGGCTACTCCTATAACCAATTGGTTTTAGGATGGAACCCCATGATGTTTAATAAGATATCCGAACAAAACTAATTAACACAGTCATTATTAGATCCTCAAAGATAAAAGATGAATGAAAAAAGAAACATAGAAATTGAACAAACCCCATGTTTTCTCAGGATGCCATTTGGATCAGTGGTTAAAATCCAACCCAATCTCCAACCTGGAATAACCCATTTCTTTGATAGAGATCCAAGGGTTAGCACAGGGGCAATGGATCCAAACTCTCCCATTGGCACAAAGGGCTTACTGCCAAATGCCATATGTGCATAAACTTCATCAGAGATCACAAAAATCCCAAGCTTCCTAGCAGTTTCTGCAATCTAGATTCAACAGCGCCAGAGGAAAAAGAGTTAATGGCCTGACATGTTCGAGAGTTATTTTAAAATGGTCAAAATAAATTTTGTCATGTCATGTTTAAAGGAATTACAGATTGTTACGATAAATCAATAACAAAGAATAAGAAAGCGTAGAAGAACAACGACACGGAGTTACGTGATTCACTAACGTCGTGTTAGCTACGTCCACGGGCAGGAGAGCAGTATTATTACGAAGTAAGAGAGAATTACAAATGAACAGATAAGGGGCGGCTGAAGTCATTAGAAGGTTTATATATGACACCCTTCTAATGACCTAATACAAAATAGGCCAAAGCCCAAAACAGATAAGTAAAAAACCAAAATCAGATTTTTTCCTTTAGGGGCGTTGCCCCCATACCTCGTACCAACCAGTCGTAGAGGGTCTAATAACAGATTCAAGGCATTCCAACACAGATAATAATGGAGACGATCTTAGAATCAAGATTGGTTATTACCTCTTTCAGATGCTGGTACGTATAGACACTGCCGCAAGGATTGTTGGGATTGATAATAACTATAGCAACAGTATTGTTATCTGCAAGAGCTTGGACAGCATCAAGGTCAACCTCCCAACCCTTCTCAGGTATGAGATCAAAATGGCGAACTTCAAGGCGTGCAAAAGTTGCTCGAGTTTCGTAATGCGGGTAGGCTGGTCTAGGAAGCAGGATGTTGGCAGCAGGGCGAGCTAGTACAGATATTATGATTTCAATGGCATGTGTGCAACCAATAGTGAGAAATACTTCATCAGGGGATATCTGGTATGGAAGACTCTTGGAGAAATATTCTGCCAATGCCCTGTACTACAAAAACATTTCATGTTAAAGCCCTGTCATAACTCATATAAACAGCATCTAAACACTTGATGTCTACAGTTTTCATCGATAAAATGCGTGTTTGAGAGTGATTTTAGAATGGTTAAAATCACTTTATCAGGTTCAAAATCACTCTAAACATGTCTTTAATCATTCAGAACTAATTTATTAATGTTTGATTATACACTTTTAAATGTGATTTTCATACCATCAAAATTAATTTTAATTGATTAAAATCATGTTTCAAAGTGATTTTAAACGTGACAAAGATGATTTTAATCATCTCAAAATCTCTTCCAAACATGCCCTAAGAATACCCAACACTAACGATTCCGCCGCCGCCGCCCAACTTTGTTTCTCTCCGATATTGCATTTGGTGTGTCTACATTCTGTTCAAGAGATGAAGATGTAGATGTTGATGAAAAAAAATTGAAAAAAATTGTCTACATTCTTCTTCCAAAGGAGAAGAAATGAAGAAGCAAAAAAAAAAAAAAAAAAAAAAAAACAGTCTAACGCCGGAGGTGAAGGAGCCTTGAAGGGTCGCTGCTGTCAAACGTCGGAGGTGAAGGAGTCGCCGTCGTGGCTCGTGTTCGAGATCTGAAAGCGTTGCCGCACATTTTTTGTTTGGGAAAACTTAGGCGAATACCTCTCATTCGAATTACTGAAGGAAACACTGAGGTAATTGATTCGTCCTCTCCTTCTTATATGGTGAACAACCATTGATCTGTGAAGCACCGACCCAGGTTCGGAGGCTCACACAAGCTTATATTGCGTGGCACGAGCAATAACGTGAAGGCCCGCATAAATTTAAAGATGTCATGTGGGCATCAACAAGATTGGAGCACCAACCAGCATTTGGAGACTCTTGGAAAATTAAAGATGCAATGGGCATCGACATGATGTTTGCAACACCGACCCGGGTTCGGAGGTTGTAATTTTTTTTTTTTTTTATCATAACATTTTATCTTATTTCTACCTTATTTTCAAATTGGACATTTGTGGTCTTTCATGCTCCAGCTTGGAGGAGGGTATTAGAGAATTATTTATATTAGGAAACTAGTTTAGTGTTTAGTTAGTATTTAGTTAACATCCGTGAGGGTATTAGAGAATTATCTATATTAGGAAACTAATTATTGTTTAATTAATATTTAGTTAGCATTCCTAATATTTAGTTAGCATTCCTATATGTTTTGGAAAATTAGAGTTGTATAAATACATACCAGTGGAATGAAAATTAAGACGATTACATTGTGTTTTAGCAACTGGCCTTAAGATTTAATATCCTAGGAGTTTCTTTGTCAACCAAATGTAGGAGGGTCAAACAATTGTTCCGTGAGATTAGTCGAGGTATGAACAAGTCGGCTCGACACTCAGATATTAAAAAAAAAAAAAAAAATAGTCAAATTCAACCTAGTGTAATGGTTACAATATCAGTTAGGAGGCCATTCCAATAGATGGAAGGTTACAATCCTACTACCACACTTTAGATGTATATACTCCAAACATAACATCAAGGGTATAGACTTCCTCGAGGTGGAAGTGATTGACAACCATGGACAAAGGACATGTGAACTTTGTCAGCAACGTTAATGGAATAGACCTTATCGACACGTACACGCAGACTAAGGAAACATAGGCAAACCCAACACTTTGAGTGCTTGTTCTGCAAGACATGCACATTATAAAGATGCTTATTCACGATTTTGAGGGAAGCCTTTTTTTTTTAAATGTTTATACATGTTTTCTTTCTTGCTGTTTTCTGTTTAAAGATGAATTCGAGGCATTTTTGTTGTCTTTTACAATACTGATAAAAGGACTGCAACCAGCTAGTCCTTCCAAGTGGCTGAAGAGTCTTGTCGAGTATCTAATCGAGCTACTTTGTTGGGAAAGTGATTCAAATCTCAAATATTGAGGATCAAAACATGTTTTATAATTACTGATTTTGTTTTTAAAAAACAAAAAACCACACAGAATCTGAAAGAAATTAAAAGTAGAGGCAGGGGTTAGCGTTACCTCCTGGCGGGAAGAATGTGGTGCATGGTAGGATAAGAGTTGAATTTGTAGGATTGAACGGCATCAACGAGAGCTTGAACGATGGATGGAGAAGTTCGAAAGCTAGGGTATGCAGAAGGGTCGGCACGGCCAAAAGCAATAATCGGACGAGGATCATCAGAATTGAGATGGGTAGAGAGCAGATTAAGAGTACCTCGGATTGAAATAATGGAGGATTTTTTGTTGTTCATAAGCTCCTCGTTGCCGTTGAAGTTCCACTGCCGCTCGCCG
Source organism: Herpetospermum pedunculosum (assembly GCA_028017165.1). Taxonomy (NCBI): domain Eukaryota; kingdom Viridiplantae; phylum Streptophyta; class Magnoliopsida; order Cucurbitales; family Cucurbitaceae; genus Herpetospermum; species Herpetospermum pedunculosum. The sequence continues at coordinate 4,848,237 of CM051529.1, read as the reverse complement.
TTCATCTCCATGTCAAAATCAAACGAAGATTTGTATAATGGGATTTGGTAGGAACGACAAACCAGAGCAATAACACGGATGAGGCAGGTGAGGTCGGGCCTGAGATACAGACAAGATTAAGGAATGCATTTGTCTGGTGGCGACCCACGGCTACGACAGATTTTTCAAAAAGGACTAATTAAATTAATATAAAAATGGAAGTGCTTCCTTATTCAAATTTATTTATATTTTTTATTTAATCCTCAGCAACCAAAAAAAAAATAAAAAAAAATAGATTAAATATCGAAAAATTGTACGAATGACTCCGTATTTTCGCTCGTTTGTCAAAACGACCCGAATTTTAAAAACAAGGTAAATTGACCTTCAGCTAACATCATTACTTATTTTTTTAATATTATTTTTACTCGCTCTAGCTCTTAACTCCCTTTTAGATAAAATCTTGAAAATTTTAGACTTTGTAGATCCGTAAGATATTCCAGATCTGAAATGTTTCTGATCTGGAAAAATTTCGGTCCTCGAAGATAAATCGGGAGAGCGTTGGTGATATAGACGATGAGTAGGTTTGAAGCTTTAGACAATCCACAGAGGGAAAGATATGAGTTTAGAAAAGCAAATCAATATCAGATTTAACTTTTGTTTGGTGAAAGACCAAGGAAGTGGAGTATTGATTAATCAAATCTAAGGTGGGAAACACTCGAGTGGAGTATTGATTAATCAAATCCAAGGTGGGAAACACTCCATAAACCGCTTAACACAAGAAACTTTTTCTTTTTTCTCTATTGATAAAAGTGTATGGCAAAAGTCTCCTACAATTGAGAATGAAGACATATATATAGTCTTTTATTATGGTTGTCAACTTGACCAAAACAAAAACCCTAGAATTATTAACATTCCAAAACAACCGGGGAGAATAAATTATATTCTAATAATTAAATTAGAATAATTCAAAGTCTTTCTTAAACATAAAAGTTATAATTTTCGGACAAAACACTAAGTAAAAAAATTATATTCTACGAAAGTGGAGAAAATCATATAAGGAGATTGAACACTTTTCAATATTTTGGCAATAACTTCTCCTTTCGTGCTTGGATTGGAAAACTCTTTCACATAGCTTCAAAATGGTATCCAATATAACTATATTCCAGAATATTCGGAGAAATTAAAGATATAAGCGTTGAAACAAAACAGTAGAGTGTCACTAATCCGTGGATATGTTTGTTCTCATAGTTTCTCCAAGTGATTTATCATTTTATCTTGTTATTGGTTCTCGAGTCATGATCATGATCATATCAGCTGGGAAGCTAGAAAATAAGGAAGATATAATATTAAAAAAAATTGCTGATGATTTTCAGCAGAAGATTAATTTGATCTGAACATAACTCATTTAGTATTTTGGGCAAAAATCAATTTACACCCTTAATCTTTGGAGGTTGTGTTAATTAAAACCTTAAACTAATGATTGTATCAATTTAAACCTTCAACTTTCACAAGTGTATCAATTTACATCCTCTCTTAGAACAATGTTAGTTTTTACACGGGTAGAAACTTATAATTTGTCGATTAAACTCCTAAACTTTCATAAAATTGATTCACTTATGAAAGTTTATGAGTTTAATTGCTAAAATTATAAGTTTTCATGTGTTTAAATTAGGTTTTAAAAATAAAATCCTAACAGAAGACATAAATTAATACACTCATCAATCATCAAAATTCAGAGTTTAAATTGATACAATTATTAGTTTAGGGTTTTAATGGATACAACCTCTAAAATTTAAGGGTATAAATTGATTTTTTTCCTTCTTTTTAATTTGGCTAGATGTGATAATTTTTTTACTTAGAAGTATGATTATTTAATATATTAAATCATAAGCATGATTGTTTTTTTTTTTTTTTTTTGGAAGAGTAAAACTCAGGTACAAACTCTAAACAACAATCAAATCACTCAAATAGAAAACTTCGATCTCGAAGAAAATCCTCCAGCCAAATCAAACGTAATCGTAAGCACGATTGTTGAATGGATATAACAATATTTTTAAAGAAAATTTGGAAAACATCATTTATTCGAGGGAACCTCGATGTTGTTCAATTACCATCACCACTGAGCTAAGCTTGCAGAAGAAACCCAGACTGAAATGTGAAATTTTCTCAGAAAAATATATATTATATATTTTAATGTAAAAGATAAATATTTCCCATAATATTCATAATATTTTTGTTTTCAAACATAGAACGCCTTTGTGTTGAAAATGTAATTCCAAATAACGACCAATTTTTTAAAATCATTTAATCAACATTTTTTTAATACAAAATGCACAAACTCCATCTTGAATTTTATAAGGTTGTTACAATCCAACTATTTAACCATAGATTATAAGAATTTAACTTAAAAAAATAAACTTAATGAATTTTGAAAACTATAATATAAACCATTAAAAAAATTAATTTTCATATTGATGTTGAGCTGCCATATGGATTTAAGAAAACAAAAAATTGAGTTTAATTGTGAGTTGTGTGACAATCATATACTTCCGTGAGTTATGATTGAAACGATACTTATAATCTGTTTGCAATATTAAGGAATTTGAGTAATTCAAATAAAAGATCAAGTAATTCGCGTTTCAAAAAAAAAAAAAAAAAGATCAAGTAATTCAAATAAAAGATTTTTAAGAGAAAAATAAAACATTTTTCTTTTTTGGTTAAATTTGTAATTCAACTGTTTTTTTCTTTTTATTTTAGAAGTAATTCAAATAAAAGATCAAGATTTGAACCTCCCAAAACTAAGAACTAAGAGTATCTTAACCACTAACCTATCACCTATGCTCATATTCGCCTCACAAACTGTACTTATTATTGTAAAAAAACACACTAATTTTATATGAAACCAAAAAAAAAACTTTATAACAAAGTATTACGAGAGAAATTACCAGCCTATCATCTCTGTTTCTGCTATTATTTCCAAATCTTATGACATCTTTTGATTGAATTAATCAAGCTTGACTGCCTCTAATATGCCTTTGGCAGAAGTCTTTTAGCCTCCGAAGGCCATCTCTAAGAGCTGCAATATCAATTGCAAAAGATATTCGTAACCAGTTCTTCAACCCAACCATAGCGCCTGGATTCATAATAAAGACCTTATAGTTAAACTAATGCTTGCTTAATTATGAATTATGATTAAGTTTCTGCAACAAAACTGAACTGCAAGTTCCATTCTAAAGATCTTACCAGGAACAATAATGACAGATTCCTCTTTAGCCAGCTGAACACAGAACTCATAATCATCTTCAATGCCTTCCAGAAGGGACAGATCAAGTTTCACCTGCAAGAAAAAGTAAATGGAATTGTTTTGTTAAACCCTAAAATTCTAAGATGACGCGAGCCTTGATCAGTTGGCATTTGATGTTGGAAAAACGCGTAAAAAAATCTAACACAAACACATGATCACTTCCATCATCCATGAAAGATACTTGAATTTATGGTTTCGTCTTTCAACTATAACCTTTGGATCAATAGGTGGAGAAATTATTCAACGAGCCTGTCACAATGTGGTTGACAGTTGTGTACTGTTGAATATATGAACAAGAAACTGCAAAAGTAACTCACATTTGTATCCAATGGTTGTTAGCAGGCAACCACATTGAATAATTTTTCAATAGGTGGTGGTGGTGGTTGATCATAAAAGACATAAAGATGCTTCTAAACATTGAAATCATATTGACATAAATAATGTTTTAGTCATGGCCTTACAATCATAAACATGGAGCCTTCTGGTTTTTTGGGACAACTGATGCAGGGGATTTCCTCCACTGCCTCATAACATGTATCTGCAGCCTCTCTTAGCAGGTTGTTTATTTTGGAGAAAAAATCCTCCTTCGTTCTCTCAAAAATTTGAGGAATGGCTGCCTGATAAACGCACGTAATAGATTACAAACCAAGCAGTTTTTGTTTCCATCTCAATTTCTTGAAACAAACCTGAATGAATGTTGCAGGAACCATGGTGAAAGTGATATAGCTCTTGATGTGCTCAACAATCTAAGCAAAAAACAAGACCAAACAGGAAATTAACAGATGAAAACAGGATACAAGATTTTGATTCTTTCTCAGAAACAAACATGCGAAAGAAAGAGATCAGACCCCAGATTGAAGAAGAATGCCATGTGGATCATGAGTCACAAGCCAACCAAATCGCCATCCAGGCACAACCCATCTCTTAGATATTGATCCAAGAGTGATTACAGGAGCAATTGATGAAAATGCTCCCATTGGAACAAATGGATTACAGCCAAAAGTGATATTGGCATAAACTTCATCAGAGATTACCATAATCCCAAGTTTTCTAGCCGTCTCTGCAATCTAAAAGGAAACAAACAAACTTGACTTCATTTTTTTTCTTCTTCGATCAAATTATCAGTGAGTCACAAAATGGATAATAAACTAACCTTCTGCAGATGTTCTCTCGAGTAAACAGTCCCGCAGGGATTTCCTGGATTGATGATGACCAACGCAACAGTTTTCTCATCTGCCAGAGCTTCAACAGCATCGAGGTCGACTTCCCAATCCTTTTCAGGAAGAAGATCGAAATGGCGAGTTTGAATATGAGCGAAATGAGCTCGCATCTCATAGATTGGGAACCCAGGCCTTGGAAGCAAGATATTGGCGGCTGGGCCAGAGAAAGAGAGAGCCGTTAATAGGGTTTGAATTCCTTGTACACACCCAGCTGTTAGATAAACATCATCCGCCGATAAGCTATACGGGAGATCACGAGACAGATAATCGGCAACTGCCCTGAAATAGTCAGGGTTTCGTAATCGATTAATTAAACTAATAATCGACTGAATTTCACAATCCATATCCAAGAAAGAGTTAAATCGAGAGAGAGTGAACCTTCTTGCTTGGGGAATACCGAGAGTGGGAGAATAGGAATTGAAGTTAGCAGAGCGAACAGCATCGGCAATGGCGTCTTCGGCGGCAGCATCAGTATGATAGGAAGGAAAGGTGGAAGGATCGCCATAGCCAAGGGGAACGACGATTCTCTGATCGTCTTTGTCGAGGCTCTGGCTTATCTTGTCGAGGGCTGTGTAGATTGAGAGATTGATGGGCTTGTTTGGCTCCGAATCGAGATGGAAACGCCATTTTGTTGAGGCAATTTCCATGGCGTCTGGCTACTGAAGATGAAGATGAAGAAGAAGAGGAGAAGAATCAACAGAAGAATCAACGTTCACAAAATGGATTCGCCATTTTAGGAATACTGTCAGTTAATAGTTACCACTCACCGCACCGCACCGTTGGCGCTTTGGGAAATTATTGGAATATGCCAATACCGTTATATATATATATATATATATATATATATATATATTTTAATTCAAGTTGTTCAATAATATAGAGGTAAAATATTATTATTATTATTATTATTATTATTTTACAAAATGTAGGGAGATTCGAAAGTGGGATATTTTATTTCTTGTTGATACAATTATGTCAATTGAACTATACTCATGTTGGCTAGAAATGAAAATTCTAGCATTTTACTTATGTTCGATAACTTATAACTAAATTAAGATGTTTAAGTTTGTTTATCCATGCACTCAAAAAAAAAAAAAAAAAAAAAAAAGTGTTTATCCATTAATTTTAAAGATGATAATATCTGATTTATCTACTAAACTATCCAAACATGACATACTTCAGTGTTGATTACTTTTTTTTTTTTTGACAACATGTGAGAATGGGGATCGAAGTCACTAGTTCATACATCGTACCAATTGAGCTATTCTCGTACCAATTGAGTTATCCTCTTGTTCGTTCAGTGTTGATTACTTAGCCTTAAAATCTAAATAATATTTTAATATTTTTTTTAAAAAAAAATATTAGAATAGAGAATCTTCCAGGCAGTCTCTGTTTTTTTTATTATTTAAATTTCTTTTATATTTTTTAATTATTAAAAACAAATAAACATCATATTTAAAAGTAGGTAGGGGTGAGCATGGATGGTCGGGGTCGATTTTTTGTCCAAACCGACCAAGTCGATTTCCAAAAATTTGAAACCGGTTTTTTTTTTTCAATTTTTTTACACGAGTTGACCAATCAATTTTGACGCAAAATCGACTAGGTGGAGCTCTGGTTTCAAGTTTCAAGTTTTTGAGTATAAATCCAATCGTAGACCTAAGCAAGATTGCGACGGCACGCTGAAGGAGGTGAGTGTGGAAATTTCTCCACATTGACTAAAAGATTTATTTTAAAAAAGAATCAAATAGAAAAAATAATTAATTACAACTAGATAGTGGATATAGAATATAGTGTCAAATGCATTATATTTATAATTTTATTTTGCGTGACTAAATTCAACTTAGTTCAACTGACATAATGATGCTCTCCATAAAGTTGAATTAAAAAAAAAAAAAAATACCAATTTGAGACCTCACCTATGTTTGAGACTATTTTAATGAAGTAACTCCATCTTCTATTTTAATACGATTATTACAATTGTTAGAGAACACTTGCATGCAATTCATACAAATGAAATGACTCGGTGTGCTAAGCTATTATGTTACACACTAAATTTAGAAACTTTAGAAAAAGAGAATCGAGGTAGGAAAAAAAAATTAAAACAAGGCATATACCTTTTTTTAAAAAAAAATTATTTATTTATTTTAGAAAAGATGTAGCAAAAAAAAAAAACTAATTGTATATAGTTGTAGGAGTTGATGAATGTTGTGATACTATTAAAGTTATATTTTTTTTTTAATTTTTAAATATTATTTTTAATCAGAGGTAAATTCATAAACTTTAGAAATAAATTGACAAAACTTTTTATATTCAGAATTTTCATATTCTATTTTTTCATGTTTTTGTTGTTGGTCAATTTTATGGAGAATTGCATATATGACAATCTAACACAAAATAATAATAAATCTAGTACAATTTAAAAATATTTAAAAATATGATAATTTTAGAATTGCATATATGACAATGACAATCTAACACAAAATAATAATAAATCTAGTACAATTTAAAAATATTTAAAAATATGATAATTTTATCGATAGAAGTCTACGTTGATAGACTATAAAAATGGTCTATGGATCTAAATATATTACTGATAGACTATAAAAATTTGTCATATTTGCAATTCTTTATTAAATGTGTTATATTTACAAATAAGAAGAGTGAAATAGCCATATATTTTTTAAAAAACTTAGGGCTCGTTTGATAACCATTTAATTTTTAGTTTTTGATTTTTGTAAATTAGGCTTATAAACAATACATCCATATATGTATTCCTACGATGTCTTTCCTTTTTGTTAAAAAAATATTATAACTCTTAGCCAAATTCCAAAAACAAAAGCAAAATTTTGAAAGTTTTTTTTTTTTTTTTTTTTTAAATTTTGGCTTAAATTTTGGAAATACTTAAAAATATGGATAATACAACAAAGAAATCCATAGAAGAATGTGTTGTTTATAAGCTTAATTTTCAAAAAACAAAAATCAAATAGTTATAAAACGGGCCTTAACTATTAATATTTAAATTTTTTGAAATTCTATAATTAATTATAATTTTTAAATGTGATATATTTACAATTAAGGAGAGTGACCTCATATTTAAAAAAAAAATCTAACTATTGAAATTTAAAACTTTTGAAATTCTATAATAATTACGAGATGAGATAAATCTATAAATTTTAGAAATAAGTTGTGGTTGTATAGTGGGACTTATTTATTAACTATGAAGTAAAAATTAATTACATAATTTAACAATATTGATTGCCATTTAAAAAAAAAAAAATGCCATTAGGCAAGGCTACCACGAGAATAGGCATAAGATAAGATCTAGTGACTCCAAGCCACGACTTCAATCTCCACCCCACATAGCCAACAAGAGTATAGCTCAACCGATGTATTGTCTAGTGATTATGAGGTCCTAGGTTCAATCTTCCACCCCAACATGTTGTAAAAAAAAAAAAAAAATCTTCACCCCACATATTGTAAAAATAAAAAAATAATAATATGACACTTTTTAAAAAAAAAAATAATTAATTAAAAGACAATCTAAGTAATATATATATATATATAAAAAGTTAGGTTATTGTCGTTCCAAAAAAATGTTTCTTCCACATCTAAAACTTAATATATGTATATGAATTGGGTTTTAGAAATATTGTTTTTTTGCAAACGAATTTTAGAAATATTGTTGGTTGCACTCTACAAATATATCAAACTGTAAATAATTTTTATGATTTTCAACCAAAACATTAATAAAATATCATATTATGAAATTCATATGTTATATGATGAAGAATTGAATAATAATTTTAATCATTAAAAAAATTTAATCGTTATATTTAGATTAATACTCTTGTATACTAGTAAAACTATACATTAGTTTTTTTTTTTTTTTAAAAAAAAAATTTACTATAAATTGGACACATTCTTATGTTAATTGTTATGTTTAGATTAACACTCGGTTTGACAACTATAAAGATGCTTCTAAACATTAAAAATTTAATCGTTATGTTTAGATTAACACTCGGTTTGACAACTATAAATTAATTCTTATACTTTAAGTGGTGTCTAAATATAGCATGTTAAGACACTACTTTCTACGGTAGAGGTTGAATGTTCAAATCTTCCATTCTATATATTGAACCGGAAAAAAATGACAACTATTAATATGACATCTTTATAATTTTGAAACAAATAGTAGATGTATTAACCCTTAAACTATGCTCATGTTAGTTGAATGAATTGTAATTAAGTTCTTGAAATACCATCTTATTGATATGTTTTTTTCCCTAAACCAATTAAGCTACACTCATCTTGGCCATAAAAAATAAACCTGCTAAACAAATATTTTATTCTCATGCTTTCTAAATCCCCTTCTCTCTCCTTTTTTTTTTTTTTTTTTAAGTACATATTTGGGGGTGGGGGATTCGAACCACAGACCTTTTGGTCATCTCTCCTCTCTTTTCTTAATATATTCTTCTCTCCTCTTTTTTTTTTTTTTTTACATCTTGTTTCTATTTAATATATTTATTTTGGTTAATTTAAATTTAGAACCAAAGTATATAAAATTTAGATTAAATTGTAAATTGAATCCCTATGATTTGAAAAAAACTAAAATTTAGTTTCTATAATAGAATTTCATCCTTATGGTTTGATAAACCTTGTAAATAATCCATATGATTCGATAAAACTCAAGACTATTTATGAAGATTTTATCAAACCATAGAGACGAATTCTACCTTGTTAACATTATAGAGACTAAATTATAACTTTCTTCAAACTATAGAGATCAAATTTGTAATTTAACCTAAAATTTAATTGACAATAACAAATCAGAGGTAACTTATAGTAGAGGTGATTGTATTACTCCGACTTTTAGGCACTTCATGCAAGGCCACTGTCTGGTTTGGATAGATTATTGTCCCCCAGAAGAATTGAACTCAAGCTTCAAGGTTTTTGCTTTGACTTTTTCTAATGTCTACTCATCAATGTAAATGGGATGATTATGTCTCTCACCATGGGGTGCCCAGAGACAAGGAGCTCAAGAAGCCCCAAGTTTCAATATCTAATGATCCAGGCAGGAATTCAGGAACAAGGTCCCCTGAGTACAGCTGCCTGAATGAGATGGACCTTTTTTTTTAAAAAAAAAAAAAGATATCCAACTTTCGTTGAAAAACAAATGAAAGAAAACAAGGACATACATTCTGTTTCTCCTTTAGGGAGGGGGCTAGTGAGGACACGAGTTTTGACACCCTAGAAAAGGTAGGCCGTGGGCAGGTACAATTTGAGTATGAATATCACTCGATGAAAATCGCACCTTCAACTATGTCGTTCAATAACCAGAATTAAAAAATGTAGCTACAGTAATGCTGTAATTAAAAGCCTCCAGGATTCATATTTACAAATTCCCTCATATATATAGTATCAGTCAGCAGGTATACTAAAAATGTTCCTATCACTAAAAGTAAAAGGTATGGAAAATTGAATAACAAGTTAAAATAAGATATGAGTATAAGTATTAGGTGTTACTTTGTTAACTCCGCCCCTTCCGACGATACCCTAGAATCTGAAATCATATAAAGGATGATGAATTCAGCAAACCAGCAAATCAAATACTTATTGTCCACGAAATTAACCAAGTTATTACTGTGTGTACTCACCAAGTGGTCCCTACTATAGATGCAATCTGCTTGAAGTCCTGCCAAAGTTTCTTCGCCTTCCAAAACTTGTAGCTCAGACTTGAGTGGATCGAAGACAAGAGACATGCTATCAATTGAGATTGAAGAAGCACTTGGGGTTGATTGATCATCGCTAGTACTATGATGACCTTTCACCGACAGTATTTCAACATCATCAGCTTGCAGAGGTGTCTTCCTAGAGACAAACTGATTTCAATGCATTACAAATTAGAGAAGGCGTGATGGTTGTTAGTAAAATGGGAATATATTTCTGGTATGAAACCGAACTTTCTTTCATTGAGAACAATGAAAAAATAGAAGGGCAGACAAAAAACAAGCCCAACAAAAGGAGTCCCAGATACTACAAGAAATGACTTCAATCTAAAACCAAAACTATAATTACAAAAAAGCCTAGTAAAGTCATTAAACGGAACTTACTTCACGTAAGTGTTTAACAGTCAAACTTGGACGGCAGTGGAGATGTGACTGCTGCAAACTTGGAGTACTTTCTTTATCCACTGAAATAAGAAGGAGATGGACATCTAACTGCAATAAAGAATAACTCCTCATAAGAATAGGATGATTGTGAACCGAGAGGGATGGGGATCATTGGCACACAGCAAATGGTTAAGGTGTCCAAAGAGAAGCCAGGAACTACAAAGAATTTGATTCGCTTACAAACGAAGCCCAGTAAAATATCAAAGTGGGATATGAGTATGACAAACACTGACCTACCCACAACAACAGACATATTGTTCCATACCTCATTGTTATTTTCTTCTAGGCCTCGCAGATAATTGACTAACTTCCTTAAGCGACTACTCTTAGAACTTTTATTGCTAGACCCACCAGAACTACCATGCCGTGTGTTACTACGTACACCACCACGTCCCCAACCGAGCATTTCAGAGTTCAAGACAAGACCAGGAGAAACTGTTCGATTTTCTCTGCTCATATCTAAATCACTTTCAACACATCCATCAGTGCATCCACTATCTACATTGGCTATTGACGAAGAAGGCTGAGAGGATCGAACAGTGGGATGTCTCTTCTTCCTCCTTTGCCTAACTTCTGTAAATCTCTCATCTGCAGAAGATGAATCTTTGCCCTCATTATTATCATCTTCATCTTCATTATCTTCATATCCCAACACTTCATCTCCTCGGCCATTTTGTCTCCTTAGATGAACATTCCTATGATTGCGACGTGATCTTGTTAGAATCACACCAGCCATATCCTTGCCCAACATGCGCTTCTTACTTAGTGCTTCTGATTGTCGTTGAAAGATCTGTGCAATTGAATCCTGAATCTGTACTAAAAACATGAGAAGAACATGAAATCACACAAGCTTGGACAAAAAGACTTTTTTCCTTTTTAAAAAAATTGCTATATGGATTTGAAATATACTGTTAGAATCTCGTAATATCAAAATCAGTTCATCACAATGTTAACTGAACAAGCTGTGTCAACTGTTAGGATTGATAAAATAATGTTGTAATAGGTTCAACTAGATGAGAATAGGACATTTCATGACAACATTTGTTAACTTGTTAGTATCAGAATAGAAATTGTCGACCAAAGCAAGCAAACAGTATTATGACCTTCAGTTGTCCAATTCCTTCATACTTACAAAAATTCAAATGTTATTCAGAAAGTCAGCAAGAAAAAGATCATCCACGAAAATAACATCTCACAATTCAGCGTAAAGTTTTATAAAATATTGCAAGCATAGAATATATGTAGCCTGGCAAGGAATCTGACCTGTTTATTACGATTCCTTTCTTCCTCGTGAAATGTTAATTCCTGAGACCAAATTAAGAAAAGTGCTTCCGTTAGGGGGATAAAAAGGGAAACAAAGAAAAGAAAAAAAACAAGTGACAAACACCTCCTCCTCATATTTATCAATATCTGGATATAGGGCAGAAATCAGTGCATCATAATTTGGATCATCTCTCAAAGAACGTCTACTGGCACAATGTGTGCGGCAAGCAGGGCATTCATTGTTCCTAGAATTGCAAACATAATTACATAAATAAGTTCAATAGGTATATAACTTGTTCTAGTTCACCATGATAGACTCAACATTAAGGCAAGCAGATGAAACCAAAATAAAGTTCAAATAGAATAGTATAGAAACGACAAGGACTTATTCATATACCCCAGCCGCATTGATTTGTCAATGCATTCTCTACAGAACCGGTGCAAGCATTCCATTACAGTTCGCGTTTTCTTAATAATCCCTGTCAAGGTCAACAAGGTTGCTACTTTCTTTACTAGATTGATAAGAAACAAAGGCAGAAAAGTTACAAAGTGATCTACCTCAAGATCAAATAAAAAGGAGCCAAAGGAGTTGTTCGTTTACAATTTACAACTATCTAGTTCTTAACAGCAGCCAAATGCTGATTTATCTAAATCTTAAGTCATAAAACATATGCCACTCAATAGTCAATTATCATGTATTTCTTTTCCCTGTTGCCATTTTCTTTCCTTCTTTATTTTAAATAAAAAAGCAAGAATGAAAATGCCAAAGGTAAAGCGTCATACAGAGTAATTAAAATTAAAAAAAAATTAGAATCAAGATTTGAGCTAACAGATTAAAAGGAGGAGCCTCCAATCATTAAGAAACAATATTAAAGAGTAATTAAAAATTTAAAAAAAATAAAAGGTAAGAGCCCATAGAGAGGATTAAAATGGCCAAACTCCAAAACTTCGGTTAGTAAAACCTCGAGCTCTTACAGATTCTCTAACCAAATGTGTGCCCTTAATTACAACTCTCTATTTCCCCATGGCTGTTTTCTGAATAGCTGACTTTCTTATCTTTGAGAACATATGTTTATCTGCGACATTTAAAGCAAACATACCAAGACAAATTGGGCACTGAACATCTTTTCGAATGCCTGACAGCTCCACAAAAATAAATCTGCACCACAAATATGCAGGATTAGAACTTCAAAGTATAGACGTAAGTTTTTACAAGTTTCATGCAGCCAACTTTTACAATTACATTGTTGATAAGCTCTAGTCAGGACGAGTATATTTGTCTACCTAACAGCAATGATGGGGAAAAGGAAAGTGATCGATCAAGTAAGATCCTCAATTTCTAATAAGAATGAGAGTACACAGACGATTCCAGATGTCAGGAAAAAGTTCACACCAAAAATGGATCCTGATTTCTGCGTAGAACTTCTCATTGAGATTATGACAAATACAGAAAAATGGCAAAACTCTAGCTAATGGAAACTATGAATAGGTTACACCATGTTGATGCTGTAGATCTGGTAATATAGTGAACTTGTACCTGATCTCTTAAAAGTAACAATTGGAAATTCTAAGAATCCTTTCGAACCATACTTCACTTATTTTAATAGAAAAAAAAAAAATCGGTTTTCATGGAGGAGAATTAGTACCAAAGAAGGCCATATAAAACAGGCCAAAACCCAATAATATGCATATTAGTTAAGTCGAAGTGTCTTGCCCCCGCAGAGGAAAGAACCAGCTTAGCCTAAATTTTTGAAGCAGCTTCCTCCAGCTCTTCTGAATAAAAGAGCAGCGTAAAAACAAGTGATTTAAGTTTTCTCACTGCAATTGTGAAGGATGCAGCAGGAGAAAAGGTATATTCTAGAAAGCCTCTTCGACACTAACTTTACTAATGCCTCCTAGAACCAATGTCCACATGAAAAATATAATTTGGGGCATTTCTTACTCTAAAATTCTAAATCATCCTGACAAGTTCATTGACCAAACTCAAGCCGGTTACAGGCTATTTGACATTCTATCCTTTACCAAATTAAAGAATTGGGTTTTTCCATGGAACAATCTTCATCTGCACACTCTCCTCAAGCACAGAGATGATTATTTTTTTTCCTCCAAGGAAGTTAATGCTAAAAGGTTTGAGAATGAAAATCTGATTGTCTACAAAAGAAGGTCATGATGATCGTGGGCAATAACCCTAAATGTCAATTTCTTTCTGTGCTCCAGATCTGATTGAAGTATGAGACACCCACGTTAGTAAGATCGAGATGGTCTTATCTTACATTACAAATAATGGGGTTCTAGCAGGATTGGAAGTCAAAGTGCCAGCTGAAGTCCTACTTGATGGTGGAAACAAGTTATTGCAAAAGTTAACGAAAGGCTCCAGAAAGAACACTACGAATGCCAACAAAGTTTCGGTGCTAGAATAACATAAACTATCAAACACCATACAACTTGCCAGACATGGTACAGGAACCGCGCTGATTCCAACTCAATGGATCAGACTGTAGCATTAACCAAATCTCGCAGCCCATCACAAGATAAGAAATTATGAAAATCATGAAAGAGGAGCAATCGACACGCATTAACTAGACCCGGATCCCAACATGCAGCTACTCACCGCTCATTAAGTCAACCGCGCCGTTTTACGGCAATGCCGAAAAGAATAGCAGAGCTTAGCAGGTATATTTATCAAGTCGCATTATGTTCTCTAACTATGAAGAAAACACATTAAGAGGAGAAATGGTCGTAAAAAACCACCATAATCCAGCTCGCAAAGAACAATAGAACACGAACGAAATGACAATCGTGCAGAGAAGAAAGAAGTATGAAAGATTTAAGAGAAAGTACTCCGGTTTCTCTTCAGAGCTAGAGGATTGGCTTCCGTCGGAATCTGAAAACACATGGAACAGCTTCAGCAAACGGTAAAGATAAACCAAGCAAGAACCATAACCAGAAGCGTAGAATTGGAACCAGAACAACCAAGCGGACGAAATTCAAGAAAAAAGGAAAAGGAATACACGTAAAGTAACCTCTCGCTCCGGTCGCTTCTTCCAATTGCTTCTGTGGCTTTTCTTGGTCTTCTTCGCGTCCTTCGTCCTCTCGTTCTCCTTCCTTCTGCTGTTTTTGTTGCTTCTCCTCCTCCTCCTCGTCGTCTTCTTCTATTTCAGTCTTGGGCTCGCGTTCTGTTCGAGATTGCTTGGCATCTTGATGGCTGAATTGTTGGTCTGTAGGCTCTTCTCCGTCGAGACTGTCTGACCAAGAACGTTTATGTGCAGGCATTGACAACGTTACGAATAGAGAAGGATTTGGTTTATGGCGTTCGAGCAGCGAGGTTTTTCTTCAGGAACCAGAGAGGAAGAAGAAGAAGACGAAGAAGAAGAAGAAGAGGATGGGAGATTTTCGCTGCAAATTTATTCTTTTGTTATTATTATTATTTTTTCTTCATTTGTATTTTTATTTTTATCTGATTAATAAAATTATAATAATTAATAGAAGATCGGAATCAGATGTGTTGCGGCAACCAAAAGTAGTACATATTGGCGCAGCGGACGGCCGACTGTCACCTTGGGTATTTTCGTCAATTTACTTCTCCCCTTAGCCCTATAAATATGAGTTTAACTAAATAATTGTAATTAAGTTTAATTAAATTTTCAAATAAAGTTCAACCCCCAATCGGAAGATACCTCAGTGGATAATATATCCATTATCATCCCCAAAAAAAACTATTTTTTTTATAAAATCAATTACATTCCAACTAAAAAATACAATAAATTTTAAGAAATTAAACAAGTCAATTTATGGTAAAATAATTATAAATATAACATTTTTTTTAAAAGAGGTATAAATATGACCATTTTTACGTGTGATAGTCACTAATAGCAAATTAATAACTAAGAGTTATAACTATTGATATACTTATATTTTTTTTTTATAGAATTTTGTCAATAGCTATGTATATTCGTCATTATCACCGATCTTTTTATCATATTTGTAAAATGTTTTATATCAAGACATCTTTTTTTTCTCGGCGAGATTTAAATCCTATGGTATAATATTCTTAAAACAATAAAGAACGTCGGACATAAAAAAAAAAATAGTTTAAATTACAAGTTTAGTTTCCGAGATTTTAAGTTTAAGAGCGTAGTTCAATTGGTACGATGGTCCTAAGTTTGATCCCCACTCCTACATGTTGTCAAAAAAAAAAAAAAAAAAAAAAAAAAATTGTTAGTAAGCCCATTAACTTTAAAAAAAAATCTAATAAATCTCTAAACTTTCAATTGTGTGTCTAAAAAGTAGTTGAACTTGTACTATAAAAAAAAAAAAAAAAAAAAAAAAAAAAAAAAAAAAAAAAAAAAAAAAAAAAAAAAAAAAAAAAAAAAAAAAAAAAAAGTTGTTGAACTTGAATAGTTTCTAATATAGGTTTATGAATTTTTAATTTTGTGTTATTAGTCCATAATATACTCGACTATTTAAAAAATTAACAAATCTATTAGATGTAAACTTAACTTTTGTGTTTAATACGACCCTAAAATTTTAATTTTGTGTCCAGATACCTAAATTTTTTAAAATGGTGAATGAGTCAAAAATCTAATAGGCACAAAATTAAAAGTTTATGTGCATATTAAATACTTTTTAAAGTTTAATGACCAATTAAACACATAATTGAATGATTATGAGTATATACATAAACATGAAAGTATAGGGACAAAACTTGTAATTTAACAAAATATTTATTATTTAACCTCACAACTAATTTTTAGGTTAAAACTTAATTTTGGTGATAACTTTTGTTGGTAACAATTTAGTTCATATACTTCTAAAATTCTATTAAGTCTTAACAACATTTCGGAAGTAATTGCTTGAAATAGTGCTAAAATGTTCCCACCTTTCATAAATAGCAATTTTGGACTATCCTAGTGGCAAGCTCGGTTTAGGGTTGGTAGTTTGGTTCATTTGTCAAACTAACCCGAATTTTAAAAAACAAGTCAAATTGACCATCGACTGACATCATCACTAATTTTTTTAATATTTTTTTCTAGTTGGTTTTCTAGCTCTCTCGCTTTCCCTCTTTCCTCCAAATATATTTTCTTCTTCTTATATTTTTTTTTTCACTCTCTTCTATCACGTTTTTTTCTTCCTCTTATTCATATATCGTCGGCAACTCTCCGGTGATGACTCCATCGACAACAACTCTCCCGTGACGATTCGAGAGCCATACTTTTTTTTTTTTCAGATCTGAAACATTTAAGATTTGAAAATTCTACAAAATCTATAATTTTCGGACTTGATTTTTTTTTTCCAGATTTTAAAATTTTCAGATCTGAAATGGAGTTACATCTAGAGCGAGACCATCCCGAGCCCGCAACTAGAGTTAAAAGTGAGAAAAAAATATGAAAACAATAATGATGATGTCAGCAGAAAGGTCAATTTGCCTTATTTTTTAAAATTCGGGTTAGTTTGACAAATGAGCCAAAATAACGGGTCAGTCGTACAATTTTCCCCATTATCTTCCTTCCAATGGAGCGCCACCTTCACGACGCCCTAATCTTCCGTTGGTCGTCAATTTCCCCAACCTCTATCGTCGCTTCAATGACTTCCTTCATCTCCTCTTCCCACTCACGATCACTCAAGCAAAGTTCTGCCACTCTTCTGAAGGCCTATAGAGAGATTCGAAAAAGGGCATGTCTTGGATTCTGAGGAAAGACACTGGGAGGAATCGAACCTGTGACTTCTTAGTCACTAGGTCATGCAAGGTCACAAGATCATCCAATATGTCGGTTGAGCTATGCTCATGTTGACAAAAATATATATATATATATATATATATATATATATATATTAATTCATTAAAGTTGGAAGGTTGGGACTGAAAAGAGTTTGATAACCTAATTTTTATTAGTAGAAATAAAAATAAGAAAAAAAAATGAAATAGTTATGGCGCATGAATGATAGGAGATTCGAAATTTCGAATCATCACTAGGCAATTAAAGGAAGAAACGATGAAGTGGGCCAATATTTACCAGAACTTAGACACTTGTCTACCTGTTTGTCTTTGTCATATCAAACTTTTGTTCTCTTTTTTTGGTTGGATTTCTTTTTTGCTAGAAATGGGCAAAAATAAATGAGGGTAAATATTCTGACTTACATAGAAGAAGTGATTAAAAAATATTTTTTATTCCAATTTTTCATAGAAGTAACCATTTAATCCTTAAATTAAAATTTGAAACAATTTAGCTGAAAAATATTATTTTTTCAATGAGATTTCTTACCTATGTAAATCAATAAACCAATTAAAGAACGAATGCATTTATAAACTATAAAGACTAAATTATTACATAATAAAATTGACACTTAATTTTAATAAAAAAAATTCGGAGGAAAAATTAAATTGTTACACATTTTAAAGTAAAGACTAAATTGTTGCTTTGGCGAAACCAAAAAATTTCTAAAGGATCTTGGCATATGCAGTGCAAGTGACTCAATGTTACTTTATTATTTAAAACAGAATACAAAGATTCAAAGTAAGAAGAAATTCACTCACTTCTACTACCCACTGAACTACAGATATTGTATCAATAATGTACAGAAAAGATATACATTATACAAACAATACAGATCAGCTACTTGATGTGGTTTGCTTTGTTGAAGCCCAACATTTTGTGTAACTCTCTACATTACATACATCTTAAAGCTGCTTCAAATCTGCCCTTGTTTTCCCAACCTGAGAGAAAGAAATGGCAGAAACATGAAGAGGAAGCAAGCAAGCCACTTGCAACATCATTGAATTTGAAGAAAATGAATTAGAGGGCCTGAAATGATCAAAAACACCCTTGTAAAATAAGGTGCAGTACTTTAACTTAGAAAGATGCCTGCCTGGAATCAGTGCAACAACATTATACATACCAAAATTTGGGGGCAAGGAAATGTCAGTTGATTGTGTAAATAAATGTAGATACGACTAGGCACGATCAGGCAGGTGGCAGCAAACGACGGCAAGTCGGGCATTCCATCTTGATATCCATCCATCTTTGTAAGCAACCAGAATGGAAGAAATGATCACATGGAGTAATCTATACAATATGAGGTACCGAGTTAGAATTGGTCGTGATAATAGTGTAGTGAGAGGCTAATAGGTTATAGAAAACCATGGCGAAAAATCGTGCAGGCATACCATGCAATCGTTAGGGCGTGAAACATCTATGGTGGTCATGCAAATGACACAATCTGTGGCATGATTCCCATTTTGATCTAACCTCCGGTAGTAGCTATATTTCTCGGGTAGAATCTGCAACAAATTAGGCAAAATCAATGGTAAAGAATCATACACCATATATGTACTTATTTATATTGCAATCGCAGAGCGCGAGAAAGTGTTCGTCAATCCTAACCTGACGGGGGATGAACCACCGGGAACCTAAGTAATGTTGAAGAAGAAGAATGGCCACTTGGAGAAAAGTAAAGACGCCCAAACAAATGCACCATATTTTGTCAGGCTGAATACGCATGAAATTGTGGGGGCAGCCGAAGACATATAATGGAACTGCGAGTCGAGTTATAGTTATTCCTAAGATGTAATATATATGCAAAGGTTTCCTCGAGTCGCGAATAACGTTGGTGACTATTTGAGGTATCCAAAAGGAGTACATGAGGAGAAGAATCGGTCTCATAAAACGATGCAACTCGTACATAAGAAAAATGCCTCCCAAAAGGATTCCATCTGCAGATAGTCATGAAAGATTGATTAAGAGGTCCAAAAATTTAACAGAACTAGCAATTAGGTAAGCTTGCATATTAGAAGAGATAAATGATGATCATAATTTGATACCTAAATGGCACTAGTCACAATGATATGCACTCTTTGTAGAAAGGAACAAATTAATGAACTTTTCAGTCAAAATCATAGATCGCATTCAATATGAAGATTAAAGAAATTTCGTTTGAGATATGATACTCACAGAAACGGCTATATAGAACTGAAAGTTCGCGTCTCATGGTTTCCCAACCTTCTCCACTGTTCATAGGCCTACTGGCTTTCCATATTGCAAGAAGATATCTCATCTCAAAAATTGAGAACACAACGAACTTGAAAAATGCAGCAGTTGCAAAAGCATTAAATAAGGATTCTGAAGAAAAGACAGCAGCAAGGTCAAATTAATAAGATGTGATGGAAAAAATCGACGATAATTAATATAAAATGTTAAATCACATAAATAAAGGAGGCCAAATCAAACTACGAAAGAAAGGAACGATGATCTCTACACTTGAAGCATTCAAAACCATCTAAAAGAGACAAAGTAGCAACTTCAACTTCTATGTACTGATATGACTTTATAACTAAAATGGCAATACAAAATTAAATGGAGAACTGTGATATCACCTCTAGGCTAAATTATAAAGAATGCCCATAATTAATATATATATCTATATATATAAAAGTTTCCCTTCTACCCCCAATTTTTTAATTTGTTTAAAACAACCTTTCGCTAGCAATTTCCATTAAAATGCCAAATCATTGCTGTAGCAATATCCCAATAACCAGTGTCTGCATCCAGACCACTCCATGCCTCAATTGCAAAACTCTTTTCCCCTTGTATCCGTGCTAATACATTGGATATACCCTTCTATCACTCTCAGGAAGCCCTCTTGGTAACTTTCCACTTATCCTCTCTTGTCCAAAGTTTTCTCAATCCAAAAAACATAATCATCACAGTGTAATTCCCTAGAGAATCAGTTTCCTCTCGATATCCTAACGGGATAACGCTACTTCTAAAACTGTCGCAGAACCAGGTAGAGCCGTAGGGGAGATAAAACTTCATTCCATAATGCAGTCTTTACCCGGAATTCTAGAGGATAGATTATAATTGTACATGCAATATGAACAAGTTTGAGGAGTATATAATACACAAGTAACAAAAAGGAAGCTGGAAATCGTAATTAAATTTAAACTCACCAACTAATATTCCTGCTGTTAGATGCAGCAGACATAGATAAGCATCCATAATAGCCTGTTGCCCAATCATTAGTATTGAAACTTTGGCCGCACCCTGCAAGATATAGATGGATAAGTTAAAGGTATAGATGAGCTAAGTGATCCAGCAACTATAGGTTAAAAGAAAGTGATACAGGTACAATATCAATATCTGACACATAACCAATATCAGAATCCAAGGAAGCTCCCCAAAATAATGTTTGCAAGTAAAAGTTCTTACAGATTGAGTGTTGCTATGTTCCATTTGCCGAATTAAGAGAAGTACTTGAAGGAAAGAGACCTAATGAAATTTTGTTAAGAAATCCACCTAAATTTTCAAATATATATAAGGACATCTTTTTTTTTTTATATACTCAATATATAAATGTAAGAAAAAGGTCCAAAAATCATAAAAGGATACAAAAGTGACCATCAAGGTATAATTCACTGCTTTGTTGTAGTAGATCTCAATGTTGACAGAAGTGGCATTTAATACCAAGGGTGAAAAGCAATCTCCATCATCGTCTACTGCAGGACTCTCCATTAATCCTTCGATATGGTAATGGTCATGTTCTCCATTTACTGCAAGGAATACAAGTCATGAGGTGAAAAGTCGAAGAACAAGAGAAGTTCAGAATTAAGAAAAGATCAAGAATAAAGGAATCTACTGCAGGACTCCCCGTGAACATTCAAGTGCTGATTTACTTTCCAAGATCCTCATAGGCTTTGTTTCGATTAAAATATATATATATATATATATATTTTATAGGAAACAGAAACCATTCATTGATAATATGTAATGGATTACAAGGAAATCCTATCGGGAACAGATACAAAAACACCTCCATTGATTAGTGAGGGAAGATAGGTTGTAAAAACAAAAAAAAGAGGAGACAATTTCACCAAGTAAGAGCTAGAAAAGAAGTAGAAACAATAAAAGATGCAAAGTCGGCTTTCTATTTCCTCGCTCGATGCCCTCTAACGATCCAAAAGATCACAATCATTTAAGATGGCGCGACCCATCCCTATTTAGCCCAAAGCTGGTGCTGCTTTTACTGTAATTAACACTAGATTGAAGATTCACCAATTCTCTGTCTCAATTTCTCATCTTCTTAGGAATTGTAGCTTGTTTTTGTTTGGTGGGTAATGGCATAATACACATCCCATACTTTCTCATCCAAAGAAACAACGTTGTTAGGTGTTGAGAAGGATCATCAATATACTTCTCCTCTGGTCCGACTCCTTCCATCATATCATCTGTATCGATATCATTTCTACAATCTTGTTTATATTAGCAGTGGATCATTGAAGGGTTGTAGCTGTTGAATAGCTAGTGGAGCAAACCGAGGATTAAAAAAAATATGAATAATGTTAAATTCTTTACATGGCTGGGCATCAAGAGAACTAAATGAAGGGATGTATTTGGCCACAGACGTTCTGCGGCTTACATGTTTCTGGAAGTATGTAAAAGAAACTTCATCCTCCAAATATAGTTATGCGCTTTTTGTTCTAGTTTGGCTCCTTTTTTATGGGTTCTCAATGAAATTTTGGTTTCATATTAAAAAAAAATGTTTCCTCAAGTTTCTCAGTGGTAATAAAATCAGTAATTAAGCACTTAAGCTTTGTGAAAGAATGGAAATTTTCCAATTCTCTGTCATGCAACTCTCCGCTAATGGTAATATCCAAGCAATCCATCGGCTTTCTAAGTACATGAGAAAATGCTAGAACTTTGTGACGACCAGTTGCGTAAATACTCTCTGTTGGCAAGTTCTTATATACTGGACAAAACAAATCTAGGCACACACAATATTGCCTTTTATTTTAGAAACTAAAACACACAATATAGCCTTTTGAGAGGAACATGATTGGGAGAAGACAACATATAAGAAAGCACGAATCATACGCTAAGACATCAAGTACCATTTTGTGCAGAAGAGAAATGTGATATTTGAGCTGCTATTTCAATATTGCAATGCTTCTCCATTTCATAAATTGGTGCTGCAATAAGAAAAGATAAAATCAGTACCGACATACTTGAAAATGGGTTGAAGTTCAAGAGAGAGAAAATTACAGTGGCTTCTTTTCCACATCTTATCTTGTGGAGATTCTTGGAACACCTGGGAGGAGAAAACTCCAAGCTGTTCAGAAGTTATTTAGAAGCTTCATCAGTAAGGAGAACTCACAAGTCACAAGATGAAATCAAATGTATTATTTCAAGAATAACAACATTCATCCTCAAAAGGGAAAGTCTTACCAAATGATAAGGATTGGATAAGATACTGTCAACTTCTTGTTTATATTCTCCTCCCTTTCCACTGTAAATAAAAAATGAGACTAAGATTATGGTAAAAATTCAAAGGACAAAAGTCGAACAGCTTTAATAGTCAATCAACATGATAACACAAAAAGCACCACTAAAATAAATTACACAACCACAGTAGAAAGAGAATGGACCGAGAGAAATTGGAAATAGAATTTAGCACACCTCCCTCACAATGTTGTAAAAAGTGCACACAAAGAATATAAGATGACAATTATACACACGATGTTATGGAAAGGAAATTTTCTATTCAAAAGATGTGTAACTGGAAATTTACCTGTTGGCTACCATCCGAAGCTGTCTAAAAGGCCAAATATATACACCCTCAACCTTAATTTGAACTCCACCAACATCATGTTCATTACCAATTACATCATGAAAAATAACAACCCCCTGTTATCAGCAAATTAGAAGACATAAAATTAAACAAGCTCCATATTAAAAAAAATATATATGATGCAATAAAATAAAGGTCAAAAGAATAAAGAAATTGACATACATTAATATCATCTAAACTCTAGAGGCACGAGCACAAATGTGAGATCTATACAGAAAAGAAATATCATGGCAAGCAAACGCCATCAATGGTACTGACAATATGGAATGGAATGGAATGCAAGTGTCTGTCGAGTTGTTATAACATTAATTTCAATTCAACAGAGCACTGGGGTGAGGAGGAACATCTTTGACTGGATGCAAAGTAGATGACACCAAATTCATATAGTAGGCATACAAAAGGAACTCCCTGAAGTAAGCTGGCATATTCTATTGTAAATATAATAAACTTCGACATGGAAATTACTGGCAGGAAGTTGAAAAATAACAGGGTCAGATGCTGTAGAGACAAATCCCAGATTAATGTTTGTGAGATAATTTCTAAGGGCCCACCTAGTCTAAAGTCTGAATTTAGGAAGTTCAATACCAAAACAATGAAACATGTCCATCTAGCGTGGAAGAGATTTATAGGAAGAAACGAGGGAGAACAAGGGTATAGAAATTCTCGTGTACCAAAGCCAGAATTTTTGCAATAATTTACCAGTTTTAGTGACTAAAAAAAACAAACAAAGAAGAAGTTTCATTTTGAGTACATAAATACAATCACATTTGTCTCTACAGCATCTACACAAGGCATAGTTGAATGGTCTAATCTTTTCATTAACACTGATTGTCCTCACCTGAACATAATGTACACCAGATATTTTGGTTGGTGTACTAATTAATTCAATGATTGAATTGCCATTGGAATTTCTGAAATCTGGAAACCTTGAAGAGTTATTTGTGGAATCTAGAAAACTCCAACTGCCTGCAATTTACATTTCCATGCAAGAAATTAGTTCTCATTAAAGTTGCCACTTAGTGTTAGAAATAGAGTCCCGTTTGAAATTATTCTATTTCCACTTTTTGCACTAGTTGAAAGAGCTTCTCATAACTTCCCTCATAAGGGCTCCCTTTTGTTGTACATTTCATTTAATCAATGAATTTGTCTACATAAATACGCACATTGACATAGATCAAATTATTCCGCAGCCACAGAACAAGTAAAGCACTACAGCAGGTTCATTGGGTGTTTAACTCGTAAGACAAGATTATTAATAAGGAATTGCAGACTTCTTTAAGCAATAAAAAAATAATCGAGCACAACAAATTTTCTGCAAGAAAAAATCCTAACAATTCATAGTGACTGAAGATAAGCTATATACATATTACACTATGACACAAGTGACTTCAAACATTTACCATACATGACAAAATCATGTAAAAAAATGATAAGTGGCTGAAGTTTAAAACTTGATAACAAGATCATCCGACCATGATGGATAAGTACAAACCTCTATACGTTCCTGTAATATTCCATTCAGAAAATGGACCCAAATCACTCTTTTCTTTTCTTACAAACAACCACTGCAAAAAAAAAAAAAAAAATATCATCATAATTAACAAAGTTGACCAAAGTTTTTCATAGTTACAAATTCAAAATCTGATCATAAAAAAGGATGCCATTATCAGTCCCAATTATCAAATGGTAAAGAATTTTGACTGACAACTGACAAGTCAACTGGGGAATTGGCTGAAATAAAAATTTGAACAACTAAACTCCACCCTATATGATCCATGCAATTATATTAGACATATCTATGATATGAAACCAGACCTCTTGAAAAGGAAAAGTTTCGACTTAATTAAAGGAGGGGCTAAATAATAATAATAATAAAAAAAGAAATGAAATCCTAGCAATAGAGGATAAAGAGAAGAAACAATAATTCATCACAACTTGTAGAATGGCATCAGCTAATTGTAAGCCCGAGGCTAAGAACTGATTTCTACAACAGTTAAACTAAGTCTTTCAAATAGACAATGTGTTTCCGAATTGTGTATAAGAAAGTTTAGAACGACAGAAGCAAGTAGGCGGTCTCTTGATTTTGATGCAACGTTAGCACTTTCCCATTGCCACGTCCAAAGATTGTTCGAGCAGTGAATCTCAGCCACTTTCTAAATTATGGATCTCAGCAACGGACTACTTGACTGGGGATATGGTATTTGTAGCAAGTCATTTTTCTTTTTTTAATGTTCGTGAGGGTCTGAGCCCGCTTGAACGCAGCTCGACTTCGATTATTTTCACGAGACAGCTGGCTCACCCTACTACATTTGGTTGTCAAGAAAACTAGTAGGATATTCAATCCTACCTACCATCATGGCTTGAAGTCATTCTTCAAAGCCCTTTATTTATTATTTACATGGCTTGAAGTCATTCTTCAAAGCCCTTTATTTATTATTTACATGGCTCTTATTGACCACAAGTTCAACACTGGTTTATATGTAGCAACAAGCAAGTCATTCAAAAGTTATTCTCAGAAAACAATCTCTCTCATAACTCATGCTTCTGCAGCTTACTGAGACATTTCAAAGGAAATCAGGTATCATCTAAAGCTCACAAAATCAAGTAAAATTGCAACGTATATGGTTACTCAAATTTTCAACACACGAGACTATACTGAATTTTCAACGAACTTAATCAAAAACATTAATCAACATCAATAAACTCAACCTTAAGCCCCAAACAACAAAATAAAAAACAAAACAAAACAAGAGAACTCTACTAACCTCATCGCCCCATGACCGAGCCCTCTCTCGCAATGGTCTCAGACCATCCACAGGCTGGGAAACCAAAATATAAACAGCCCACAAAGCAAAAATTGTTCTGGAAAAATACCCAAATCCACTTCTCTGGTACTCCGAACAACCAAAACCTTCTCTGTTCACCATATCAGGAAAAAGATGCCTAAAATTCAACTCCAATTATTAACCATAAATCTTAATGATTCCAATCCGCGACAGATACCCAAGAGAATTAGAACAAAACCCATTCGAGCACAGAGCTTAAAAGATAATTGGGTTGCTTCAATTGGAGTCAAACACAAGAACTACCAAGAAGCACGACACCCACAGTCGGATACAGATGGTGAAAGCTGAACGACTAATTAACCTTCTCAAGCAAGAGCAAAAGCAAAAATCGAAGCCCTCGGTTCACCAGATGCTGCTGATCCAGTTTTACTTATAAACAAATGGACATAGTACATTCGAGCCCTGTACAAAAAGAGTTACAAGCCTCACAATTTGTATAAAAATACAATAATTTATTCCTTAGCTCGCGTGCGTGTTTATCTTTAATGTGAAGCTGGATGGGATTAGAGGCTGCTAATGGTTGACTTACCAAATAATGTTCTCTTCTTCTTCGGTTGTCAAAATCTTTTCCCTTCTTAATCTAAATGATACAATAATTAAGGAAAGTTCCGATTTTTATATAAATTTTATCGCAAAATGTCGCATTAGTATTGTGGGTCTGGTGTACTCTTGGGTTTGGGCCCGTCAATGAAATCACAGCCACATTCGGGTTCGGGCTCGAAATGGGTCGACGAATTTAAAGCTTTTTGTTGCGTCCTTGATTCTTTTTACTCGAGTCAGAGAGCCAGAGCGGTGTGACCATGGAAGCAGGAGGAGCAAAGGGAACGGTGACGTCGTTGTCTTCTTTGTTTCCTGCTGAGGATGCCTACAAGGCAGCGACGCGCGTCCAAGATGCGATTTCTGAGAAGCAGAGGGAACTTGAGCATCTTCGAGGTTTCATCTCTGATAATGCTAACCTGATCAACCTCGTCCAGAAATTACCTGAAGAGCTCTACCATGAAGTCATGGTACTTTACCGTTGTTTGTGATAGAAAAAGAAAATTTATGTTTGATTGAGATAGTGTTGATCATTTGATGAATTTATTTGTGGGGTTCATTGTGATTGTTGTTTTGAAGGTTCCATTTGGGAAGGCGGCGTTTTTTCCGGGGCGTTTGATTCATACCAACGAGTTTCTGGTACTCTCTATATAACTAATTTCTTGGGAACTTAACCTTTATTTGATTGATAAGAAGGGACAAGGATATTATACGTCCAATGGGTTCATAAAGTAGATATTCATGTTGCTTTTCAAGTAGTAAGAGCTTATTTCAGTGGAGCACATGGGACTAGTTTGTATTCTTGTTCTTCTGTCCACTAGCCTAACGACTCATATTACTCTTTGAGTACATCATTAAAGTCTCTTGTACAACTTTTAACTGTGTTGTAAAGTTTAGGGAAAATGAGAGCATTTATGGGTGTAACAAGATCACTGTTTAGGTTTTGATCACTAAATTGGAAATGTTTGTGGCTGAGTTCTGGACAGAATTATGTGGGGATGTTTTCTTTTGAAGACATCGAGTTGAGAGCCAGACTTAAATCCAAGTGCAGGTTCTTCTTGGAGAAGGTTATTATGCTGAGAGAACATCCAAACAAACAGTGGAGATCTTGAAAAGGAGGGGTAAAGCTTTGGATTCTCAAGTTGATTCGCTAAAGGCCATGACGGACGATCTTAAAGCTCAGGCCTCATTTTTTGATGCTACGGCTTCTGAAGCTGAGGTAAGTTTAGCAATCAATTGGTAACTATACCATAATGTGAAGTTGATAAAATTTCCCTGTTTTACTCTCTGGCACTGAAATTATGACACGTCTTGTTAAAAACCTTAACAATAGGTTGTATATTCTATTGTTGGGTTGAGGCCTTTTTTCCCGTTGATTCTTGTTTTGTTTCTTTAATGAATGTTTTGTGTCATGTATATGAACGGAAAAAAGAGAGAGAGAGAGAGAGAGAGAGAGAGAGAGAGCTTGAATAGTTTAGATGGATAAGGGTTATGAGGTATGCTTGAGAATTACATTTACAGTTAAGTTTATTGTTTGGTATGTTTCTGAGAGCAAAAAACCAATCTTGGACGTTTAAAATGGATGAACGGTCTGAAACTAGTACATAAAGATCTCTTCTAGACAATTTTGTTAATTGATGTGGAAATAATTGAATGGAAATTGCTATTATGGGTTGCTGTTTCTTATTTAACAAATACTAGTTTCTAAGGGTCCTGCATGATGACAGTGTTGACATGAGAATTTTTTTTTTAAATAAAGTAACTCTAGTTGGCTTGAATTAAAAGAGGGGAAAAAGAGTAGTTACAAAAGTCTCTATGCAATGAGCTTGACCTTGAAGCTAGTCAAATGTACTTTAGCTATGTTGACCAGATTATCATACATTACTCATGTTGATGTTCATTTTATATTTCCATCAGGAGGGTCTAGTTGAGATACAAGAGGAGTATGTGGAGGAAAACTCTAGTGAGCAGGAATCTGAATCAGGCAGGCTCTTATACCTTTCCCTCCTTTTGTTGCTATGTTATTTTTGGTTGAGATTTCATTGGTAAAGAGCTTAAGACTTCCTGGTGTCTGGTGATACAAGTTTTCCTTGTTATTCTTATTCCTAGGTTGAATGTGAGTTAAGCTGATATTTGACTTTCCACAATTTGATTCTCGTCATTTCCATTGTATTATTTATGAAATATCTCAGGATTGACAATTTGGCATTGTAAGACATGTGAGGCCTTGTCTACCCGTATTACACACAACAAAAAATTAAATGTACCTAGCTTTTGGAGTTCCCACCTCTTTTGTATGCATCATAGTCACGTTTGGATATTTATATGAACTACTTGTACGCGCAGGTGAA
This sequence comes from Herpetospermum pedunculosum, assembly GCA_028017165.1. Taxonomy (NCBI): domain Eukaryota; kingdom Viridiplantae; phylum Streptophyta; class Magnoliopsida; order Cucurbitales; family Cucurbitaceae; genus Herpetospermum; species Herpetospermum pedunculosum. The sequence continues at coordinate 4,818,948 of CM051529.1, read as the reverse complement.
AACGGATGAATTACGATAATATGAACATTATGGCTCACATCAGCCACTGTTAATGTTTCTTTTCAGGAGTAAACAAGCAAGATGTTCCTAGTGTTCCTGGAGATAAGGCAAGGAGTGCAGAAGACGATGAAGAATATGCCCGTATAATGTCCAGATTGGATGAACTTGAAAAGGAAGAACTTGCTGCCGAAAATGGCAACCAATGTGATGAAGAAGACGACGAAGAGAAAGAAACTTCAAATCAATCTTTAGAGAAGTTTCATGATGATAAGCACAGCTATTCAAAGGTAGTGTCAGGATTGAATGCCTTGACTTGGAGGTTTAAAGCTCACAGAAACACATGGTCATATACAAACTTACTAGATGAATTGGTGATGTATCATTAACCATTTCTGATGATTGATTTCTTTGGAACTTTTTCAGGCAAGTACATTTGCGTTGCCGAGGGAAGAAATTATAGCTAGTAACGAGCTACTGGATAAGTATCAGCAGCAACAAGAGGCTTCTACCAATCCATCAAATGTGACTAGGCTCTTATTTGCTCATTTTTTGCTTCACTGTCTATGTACTTTTGTTATTTAGTGAATATATTTGTTTTATTAAAACAGCATTCAGTCTTATATTATGTATATTTTATTATGCAGTGTTCAGGTTTGTCGGTACAATCTTCGTCCAAAGGTTAGTCTTCACCTCTTTATTCCCCTTCACTTGTCCAGTATCAAATGTATGACCTATTTGAAATGACTTTTGAAGTGCTTAGAAAGTCATTCCAAACAAGCCCGTAATTTGACATGTATGTGTGGCGGCATTATTTCACATCACTCATAGCATTGATAAACTGATTTTACTGCCATATCTTATCCATTCCAACTATAACTGTTGGAATGATTTCTCTGGTTCCCAAAAATAACTGTTAGAATGATTTCTGTCATAACTTTTTCAGAAGACATGTCACGTGGCAACAATTCTTTGACTCAGACTCAGCGAGTGAGAAACCCGACATCTGCTCCAAAGTCTGTAACGTTTGCTGAAGTAAAAGAAAAGAATCAAACATTGCCTCCATCTACCAGTGAGGTAGTTTAAAGCCTGTTTATCATGTAGATTGTTTAGATGCTCCATTGGTCTTAAAATATGGATTTTCCCTTCATTTTGAGGTTGTTATCAGTTATCAGATAAGAGATAACTTTGAGGCAAGTTATAATTCCTGGCCTCTTTAATCCATGGTCGTGTCGTTTCTCTCGAATGTAGGCTTTCACAGGATCTATCATTGAGCGCCCTCCTATTATACCAAAAACTTCTAAACAAGAAACAGAAACACCGCAGGTTTGCTCAGTTTACGCCATTCTTATTGCCATTATTTTACTTGCTCATTCATTGATTCAAAAGCTAATTACTTTTTGATTTGGCAGCCTTCTGGTTCTCAACCTTCAAAACCAGTATCCAGATTCAAGATGCATAGAAGATAGCGAGCTGCACAGTACAATGAAATACTTTGAAAAAAAGTTGAAAATTTTGCCAGCAGTTGCTTTATTGTATGCTAGTTTAGATAAAATTTTGTTTGAGTTGTTTATTGGTCTGGTTCTCCAACAATATTTAACTTGATAGATTTGGAAATCGAAAAGCCCAAAGAAAGTATTTTGATATGGATTATACTTAATGGATCTTTGAATAGCTCAAACATTTTATAGAAAAAGCTCCCTAAGCAGTGTATATCTCCGTGGTTTGCTCATTATGTCTATCAGATGCAGAATTCTTCAACATATCTTTTTTGATTGTTCCTTTGCAAGCTTTTTTTTTTTTTTGGAGAAATTGTATAAGGTTTTTGGAATTCATTGGGTTCTTGATATCTCTTTCAAAGCAAACGATCTTCAAATGCTCATTGGCCCCTCTATGGCACCAAAATCTAAACTCTTTTGAACCAATGCGGTCAAAGCTATTTTTTTTTGCAACGGTATTTTAATTAATGCGAGAATTGAATCCATGACCTCTTTAGTCACGGACTCAACTTTTTGTCAATTGAGCCATGCTCGGTTTGACTTAAAATTTGAGCGGTAACAATGCATTTAAATTCATGCCCCGTGCGCCCTTATTATTTGAGTCAGGTGCATGATCAATCAACTCGACGATGCGCTCACCCGTTGCACCAAGTGGTTGTTTGATAATTTTTTTGAAAATCTATCATGCGCTCACCCGTTGCACCAAGTGGTTGTTTGATAATTTTTTTGAAAATCTATCTTAGGGCAGAATTGAACTCTCACTCTCTGTTATCCAAGTGGTAATCGAACCCTCACCCTCTGCTATCTTAGGTGGAGCACCAAGTGGTTGTTTGATAATTTTTTTGAAAATCTGTCCTAAAAGTGGTTGTTTGATAATTTTTTTGAAAATCTGCCCTAAAACAGAATTGAACCCCCACTCTCTGCTATCTTAGGCGAAGCGCGCTCACCCACTGCACCAAGTGGTTGTTCGATCAAAAAGTCGTCATTGACTAGATTGTTAGGAAGCAGTCCGCCTAAAGGCTTCCTCGTGGTGTTCTCTTTCTAAATCTGGTGATTTTTTATCTTTTCAAGATCTTTATCTTAATTGGTTAACTCTTGTTCATCCTTTGTAAGATCTTTTATTTTTATTTTCTGCTTTCTTTCCCCATTTTTGGAGTTCCTTTTTGGAGTTTCTTTATTTTGACTATTAGCTTTCCATATTATAAATGAAAAGTTTGGCAGAAAGACTGGTGACCTCTCTGATCAATATGAGATTAACATATTGAAGGAATAATTTTACGTTTAATTTTATGGCTAAGTTGATTCTCTTTACAACAAAACCCTCATTTAACACTCTACATTTGACTCCTTTTGTACATGAATCTAAGCTGAAACCTACACGGATGGCGACTCAGCCATTTGGTATCTTCTCCTTTCTCTTCTTGTAGTCTTTAAGTACTTTCTCCCTCTGCATTGGGGTTGCAGATAGTAACCATTTGCTGAATTCTAACTCGCCCATTCCCTTGAATCCAGCAAGCTTACGATATTGGATCTTCTTCCGGTCTATGGATGAAGACAAGTCTACTTTCTCACTAATATTATCTAGTTTCCTTTTCTTCATCTCAGGAACGTGTGGCTGCCTGAGTGCACAGTTTTGAGCTGTTGGCACTGCCATTTTTGCTTGTGTTCCAGGTCCACAATTCACTATGTCTTCATTTCGATGGGCATATACAATACCTGCAAAACGATGATCTTCATTATAAGAATTGCATGCTATTATATGACAGAGCTCTTGACAAATTCAACTAAGTTTATGAAACAAGACCGCATTTCAAGTTTCTGACGTCTAAACATACTGACAAAGTAAGGATACTGTCATATGATGACCAGGTTTATGCCTCAAATGAATGAAAAAAAAAGAAAGATGCTATTAACTAATGCTTAGAACTGGAGATGCAGGGATAATGGGGCTAACAAAGAGCAATTACCTAAGTCTTCAAGCATAGGTTTAATTCGGGGTTCAGATACTATAGAACTGACTGCATCAGTTTCTTCAGAAGGAACAGAAGTTCCAGCTTTGGAAGTGTTCTGGTTTGTGTTTGGTGGGAGCCCTTCTTTTGTTTCTTTTTCCCCATGCATCTCAATAATCTCACTTGTGAAGAGCTTATCGGACAGGTCTGAGAACAAATTGCAGATGCCAAAAAGCTCACCTTGGAATTCTTTACAATCCTGAAAAAAGGGAACCGCAAGTGTTAAGTGGGTGGGCAGAAGTTCTAACTAGCTATAAAATTAACAAAAAAAAATGAAGAATATACACCTGAACACCTTCAAAATACCGCTTCTCCATTTTCCCAGAGACAGCAATGTTTGATAACTGCTGCTTGTATACTTGACGAGAGTATATAAGTTCTTCTAATGTACCAGCAGCAAGAAAGCGGAAAACAACAACATGCCGCTTCTGCCCAAAGCGAAATGACCTATCCTGTGCCTGCAAATCTTGTGCAGGATTCCAGTTTGGATCGAAAATCACCACTCTGTTTGCACTGACAAGGTTCAATCCAAGACCACCAGCTCGAGTAGAAATTAGGAACACCTAAAAAGCATGTTAGAATCTCACAACTGTTGAATTGCTTTGGTTCAATTTTTAAGTTTTAAGAGCTTACCTGCTTGCTTGGACTTGAGTTGAAGTCATCAACAAGAGTTTGACGCAAGTTGGTTGGAGTGGAGCCATCAAGTCTTGAGAAGGAATAACCTTTACGCACAATAAACTTTTCTAGTATGTCCAGCATCCTGAAAATGGTTATTAAACATCAGATACTCAGGAAGGAGAGAGGGGCTGTGGGAGGGAGAGGAATGTTGATGTATCTAAATTCAGCTAGAACAACATAAAAGAGGAGATTTTCGGCCACGAAGATACATAATTTTTTCATAGTTTATCGAAATCCAAAAGTAGTTCAGCGCAATAAGCTTTTCTAACTTTCTAGCAATGATAATCACAGTATGATAGTGTAGAATATAACCTGACCGAGTAGCTGAATAGAAGAATCTTGTCACCCTGTGAAGTCCAAGAGGAAAATAATTTTTCCAAAGCTCGCATTTTACCACAATGTCTAACATCACTAAGAGCCATGAAGCTCTCGTTCTGAGCGCTGCCTCCAACAAGATCAATGTCAGCACCGAAGACTGTGGAAGCAAATTCTGCATCTCTCCTTCGTTTATCAAGGTCATCCTTAGGATTTGGTTTAATCAGCTCCAGATGATTGCTTATCTGAAAGTTATTTGAAAAGTTTTTAATATGAACAGCCAGCAGCAATCTATAATTATAATTTATACAGAAGTGCACAGCAGTAAACGATACACCTAAAGCTAGCCACAAAGATCTTATATTTGAAATTTTGGAATGCAAAGGGAATTTATGCTTTAACCGTTCTAAGGGTGTAACCATGACAAAGTGAGAAGTAAAAGTCTACACGATATAACTACAATGTGTTCAACAAATTGTTTTCAAAATTATCCACCACCTGATATCCAGAATTTCACCCAGTTTGTTCTTATTTCAAGAAGTTGAAGGGGGTGATGTTTTGAAACACAGGAACCTAATAGTTATACAAAGCACATAGTTAAAGCTGTAGATTATAATTTGGGGGTAATCTTACATAGGACTTCTCATCCTACTACTACAGTGACTCCATATCCTCATAACATAATTTCTCATTTCTTATCACAAAAAAGAAAACGTAAAAATCACATCAATCAAGCAACCATTGTAATGGTAATATAAGCGAAACAGATATTTACCTGTTGAAGCTTGACAAGGCAAGGAAGAACGATACAGAAGGGGCATGAATCACAACCCTCTGGGTTGTCTCTATGAAGGTAAGGCCAGATAATTCCATCTGGCACAGTCCTTTTGCAACACTCTGCCTGGGTAAGAGGGCTCCCACAGCCACAAGGAAGGTCTTTATTGATAAGGCACTGGATATCTGGTAGTTGCAACATTCTTCTATAAACCCGTTTTTGCAGTTCGCTCATGGCGCAGAACACAACATTATCTTCCTTTCCCAACATAAGATGCCCAATAGTCTCTTGCTTTGTCCTTCTTAGCAAATAATTTTGAAGAACTGCAGCTAAATGCTGTTTTCTCTTATCAGCAATCCGTATAAATCTTTCAGGGGCAGTTGACCTTTGGCCATGCTTAAGAGGTTCATCATAGAATTCACGGAAGTGTTCCCTAGTACCTAAGGATCCAGGTGCGACCAAATCAAAGAGATTAAATAGTTCCATAATTTTATTCTGCATTATAGTTCCAGTAAGACCAAAGCGCTTCAAGGTTTTTATTCCCGCACATGCACTATAGAGTTTTGCTTTCTCATTCTTAAGCCGGTGAGCCTCATCGATGATCAAAATCTCCCATCTGACCTCTGAAAGAATACCACCATGGATTCTGTACGTATCAAAGCTAGCGATAAGTATCTCTACAGTACCTGCTTCTAGTTTATCATAAGTCAACTCGCGGTTTGCCCCATGGTAAACTGCAACACTGAAGTTTGCCCATTTGGAGAATTCATTCTCCCAATTATGGATTATTGAAGTGGGGCATATTATTAGTACAGGACCCTTTTTCTTTCCACAAGTTTCCTTCTGGATCCCATCTCCATCTTTGGCGTATACAGCAGCCAGGAAAGCAATAGTTTGAATAGTCTTTCCAAGCCCCCTGATACCATGTCAGAATATGAGGAACAATTACGTTGCAGTTGCAGCACCAAAATTACATAGGTTTTCAGACAAGAAAGTAAAATTTGCAAGGTCCAACCACATTTGTATCATTGACGAAAGTACAGAAAGTGCATGTGTGTACTTAATTAAACATTAGCATCTAACGTAACTAGATAAGTCTAACAGCACTCGTGCTTACTTTTAAGTTCTAACCCCAAACTAAAGGTTTGTTATAACGAACAAAAGTTTAAAGTTGGATACTTCTAAAGCTAAATTTCTCGAGGTACTCGTCTCACTCATCGACATGTTTTTAAATGTGTCACTTAGACGTCTTCATTTCGATTCCTTTCTATGAGAATGAAAAGGTTGCACGAAAACGACAAATATCAAATATCAACTCTTATTAAAAAAAAATAACAATAAATATCAACTGAAACGTGGAACATATTAAGATCACAGGGTCATTGTTGGAACCTTGAAGTACACATGAAACAAAAAGAACTAAGATGAGGAAACTTAGATTGGATATATTATACATACATGTCATCTCCAAGAATGCCTCCATGGCCGTTCTTGTATAAACCATACAAGAATTTGACTCCTTCTCCTTGATGTTCAAGTAACCTACAATTGATAGATGGAGGTACCTGCAACCAATTAAAGCCACAAGACAGAGAAAAGAGAGAGATTCATTTAGTCCTTGGAGTTTCACCTAGTAGCTAGTAACTAACCTAATTCAAACCACAGAAACTAGCATTACATCAGGCATATTGCAAAAGATTCTAATGAACACTGGAGCATAGATTAAGAGTAACTATAATACGGACTAACAAAAACAATCAAGTATCTTCAAACATAATCATATGGTTTTCCTAAAAAAATATATAAAAAATAATAATCATATGGAAAATCTAAAATCCAAAGTGAAACAGCCACATTATTGGTTTATGCAGACAAGGGAGTCTTCTCAAATCAGGAATTTTCATATTCTAAGCCAAACCAGCCAACCACCTCAAGTCCATCTAACAATTGGCTTTCAGTTTCTTATTTCAAAAAATAACTTTCTTCTCTTTCTTGACCAAATATTTTTAGAAAGAAAAACATAACAAAGTAATTTATTTTCTAATTTTTAAAGAACGGAATACAGCAAATAAAATCTTCATGAATCACAATCAGGACGATAAAGTTCACAATTTTGCAAACCCCCACACCCGTTGATGTAATGAATATGTTGAAATTCATATTCTCAACTTAAGAAGTAGCCTACAAGCTCCTCATATCCATTTCACCTCAAAACTGTATAATTGGTTTCCTCAACCGATGTAATTCAAGACGAAGAACTACCAATCGCCTAAAAGGATTGAAAGAAAAGAAGAAAAAAAAATTACCTGTACGATCGGAATATCATCCTTGGACGACAAAATCAATGGTTCAAACGGCCTTGTATGATCAAATTGGAACTGACCCAATTGGCGTCTCTTCAACACGTCTGGTTCTCGCTCCTCCTCCACGCTATTCTCTTCCTCTTCCCCTTTCTTAACCCTAACCTGGGTCGGCTGGTTTTCAAACTGCGAACGATTCTCAGGCGCGCGAACTGGATCCTGTAGGCGCAGAAGCTGCAAGGAGAGAGAGGATTTGGGGGGTTTTCTAAGGAAATTAACCTCAGAACTTTGGAAGATCGAGGGGTTTAAAGAAATGGGAGAAGCGGATGCAGAGGCCGACGCGGAGAGGCTTTTACAGGGTTTAAGGGTCTCTTTCAAACTCTGAAACGACATCAAAGTGATAAAATTTGCAATCAATTGGGAGAGACAATCTCTTGATTCTTGATTTTACAGAACGATGAACCAAAATTTTCATCGCTCCGCTCCGTCGATCACACACCGAACAACCGCCGCCATACGTCTTGGCTGCCACATCGGATGGCGCTTTGCTGACGCTACTTAATTTCGATTTTTTTTTTTTTTAATCTTATTTTGATGCCTAAAATCTAAAAAGTAAAAATTTTTAGGTTTCATCTCGTAAAATAAAAATAAAAAATTTAAATAGTAAACAAGTACCAAAACTTTAGGAATAAATGTTTTTTTTTTTTTTTTTTCATTTTTATATTATTTTTCATCCGAATTTTGGAATTTTGCTTACTTAATATTCAATTTCTTTATATTTTATAAAGATATTTTATAATTAATACAAGATTGAACTCATAACTTTCTTAGTCAAGACAGACCATTATGACAATTGAGTTATGGTATTCTTAATTAAGGCACAACTTTATGTCAATTGAGTTATGTTCTGTTTGACTTTAATATTCAATTTTAACCTATTTTGTTTGAATATATGTTTGATTGTTCATATTAATATTTTTTTTCAACACGTGGTAGATTGAACCTAAAACTTTTAATTATTATAATACAAATGGAGCTATGTTCTTTTTGGCTTCCATATTAATATGTTATAACATAATTTACTATAAGCAAAACGAAGATAATGATCAAATTATTATTTTTTAAATTTTAGAGGCTAAAATAAATATTTTGAATCAAAATAAAATAAACTTGAAAGTTGGATGACTAAAATGAATATTTAGAAAGTTTATAGGCTAAAATGAAATATATTTAAAAAATTTAATAACTAAAATAAATATTTTAAAATCTTAAGATTAAAATGAATCTTTTAAAAGTTTAGAGAGTAAACAATAGTTTTTAAAAAAAGAAAATAATAATAGTTTCTTTTATTATTAGAATTTTTCCTTCTTAACTATTGAAAGTGGGCTGTTTTTTAATAATATTGTATTTTTTAAAACTTATTATAAAAATATTGTAAGTTTGAAACTATTTATAAAAATATTGCACTTTTAATTGGAGGTCGTTTTTTCCTACACACGCAAGCAAAGATCGTCTTTTGAAAAGACGACCTTGCTCCACATGGATGGAGGTCGTCTTTTCAAAAGACGACCTCGTTCCACATAGATGAGGTATGTACTTCTTTTATTAAAAAATTGATATCTTTTTATTCAGATATTCAAAATTTTCAAAAAAGGTATGGTTGGAAAGCTAACAGCGAGAGCTTCAATTTGATAGGTGGTTTCACTATTTTTGGACTTGTGTATCAAAAGATAGAGACCATCGAAGTTGGACTATAGTTCTTCAAATTTTAGATCTGGAGATTGTTTTGAGGAGTGCATTAAAAAATTGACATCTTTTTACCCGGATATTAAACAATTTCGAAAAAAATACGGTTAAAAAGCTAACACAGAGAGCTTCAATTTGATATTTAGTTTCACTATTTGTAGAGTTGTGTATTAAAAGATACAGATCGTCGAGTTTTGCTACAATTTTGAAGTTTTCAGTCGTATCTCCAGTTCTGGGTTTAGTGAACTTTTCATAACTTTGACGATATATATCTTTTGATACACAACTCCAAAAATAGTGAAACTAGGTATCAAATTGAAGCTCTCTATGTTAACTTTCCAACAATACCCTTTTCGAAATTTTTGAATATTTGCGTAAAAAGATATCAATTTTTTAATGCACTCCTCAAAATAATATTTCGTTCTAAAATTTGCATAACTATAGTCCAACTTCAATGGTCTCTATCTTTTGATACACAACTCCAAAAATAGTGAAACCACCTGTCAAATTGAAGCTCTCGCTGTTAGCTTTCCAACCATACCTTTTTTGAAAATTTTGAATATCTGAGTAAAAAGATATCATTTTTTTAATAAAAGAAGTGCATACCCCATCCATGTGGAACGAGGTCGTCTTTTGAAAAGACGACCTCCATCCATGTGGAGCAAGGTGTGTGGAGGTCGTCTTTTAATTAAAACTACAATATTTTTATAAATAGTTTCAAACAAACCATATTTTTATAATAAGTTTAAAAAAAGACAATATTATTAAAAAAACGGCCATTGAAAGTGTCTTGGGTGTGCCAAAGTCAGCACTCAACTGGCAATAAGAGATGCTATCTATGTCAAGGTTAGAGGTTGGAGTCTTCGATCCATATTTAATTCAAAAATAATTAATAATAATAAGTGTGCCTTGGGTGGGTTGACTGTTTTTTTTTTTCCAAATGAATATATATTTTACTAATTTTTTTTGTAGAGTATAAAAATTCAAATATATGTTCTTTTACCAAGAAAAATAGCATTGTATAGGTGATGTGGAGATTTTTAAACCTTCAATCGTACGTATAGGAAAGGTTAATTACTAAATACTTTAATGGTCGAATTATGCTCATATATTTATAATTTTGATAGAATTTAAAAACTAAATTATGATAAGTATTTTATTATGTTTCTAAGCTTTAAAGAAATCATCAGATTCTATTGTTAATAACTATTTTATATGTGTCATAATCGAGTCTAGTTCAATTGATATAAAATTGTATTTTTTACTAAGAGGTCATGAGTTCAATCTTTGATCTCAATTTTTGAGATAATAATTTATGTTTTATCCAATCAATTATGTTCGAATACTATTTCACATGCTTATTGATTTTATCATAGTATGTGTATGACAAATAAACAACACAAAAAAGTATATAATTTTTACAAATAAGACTATTGAAGTAGACATTTACCCCTTTTAGACTGAAACAAAGTCACTAATACTCTGCGGAAGTTTCTAATCAAAATGTTTAGTTTAGGAATGAAATACATGTTTTCTTTGATGGCCTTCTATCTCTTTTCAAAGAAGCGGCACATTATGGGTTCTTTTACATACATCGAAACTGCAATTATGTTGCCCGCGAATTAGTCCAGCATGCGCGAATCTCACATCATTATGAGATTTGGATCGAAGACCACCCCGCACGAGTGTCAACATCAATCCTTCTAGACTTTTTTTTTTTTTTTTTAATTTTTCTTTCTTGCTCTCTTCTACTAGAAAAATACAATTACAATTTATTTATTTATTGACAACATGTTGTGGGGGATTGAACATGTGACCTTCTAGTCACTAGTTTATACAATATGTCAGTTGAACTATAATGATGTTGACACAATTACAATATTTGGTTAAGCAAACCTTAAAAGGAATTAAATTTTTTTTAAAAAAATCATTAAAGTATTAATGGTTTAAGGTCCACTAAGTAATTTCCACACAAAATACTTACTAACATCGACATAGTTCAAGTGACATAATGTACGACCTAGTGATTAAGAAGTTACATGTTCGATTATCTCTCTATCTTCCACATATTGTAAAAAAAACTACAAATACTTTGTTTGAAAAAAATAACTACACGAACTTCACACACAAATATGTATAATTTTCACAAACATTGGGACCACTTGTGTAGTGCCTTTTAAGCAATCTGCCCAACCGGCAACAACTATATAATACATTTAAAGGCAAATTACATTAATGGTTTTTCAGGTTCGAATTTGGTAGCACTTGAGTCTCTAAGGTTTCAAATCCAACAATTATATCCCTCAAGTTTGAATTCGGTTCGTTTTTTGTCATTCCGTCAAAATTTATGTTAAGTACTAACAGAATGCTGACGTGACACATATTTTTAATTAAAAAATAATAATTATTAAAATTATTTTAAAAAAAATCTTTTTTTTTTTTTTTTCTTTTTGAAAAAAAAAACTTTTTCTTAAATATTTTTAATAATTAAAAAAAAAAATTAATTAAAAATAGGTGTCGTGTTAGGACTTAACAAAAATTTTGACAGAATGACAAAAAAATAAACTAAATTCAAAAGGTTATAATTGTTGAATTTGAAAACCAAAGTGCTACCAAACTTAAATAATTTGTCCTACATTTAATGTGACATAAGAGTCACCCATAGTTCTTATATGAAGATAATTAGTTTACATCAACTTAGCATAGTTTAACTAGTTGAGATAATATATCTTTATCAAGAAGTCAGAGTCGGAACTGATCCCAACCGGAAAAAACATAATACTAATATCGAGTTGAAACAATTTTTAATACCCTTTTTATATTATAATTATTATATTAAAATTTTAAAATCAGTAAAAAAAATCAATTCATCTCTCCCTTTATCTATTATGTGTTGATTTCAAAACTGGTTATAGCCCTATCCTTAGTCAACTTTTAAAAAAAATGTCAATCCAAGTATAAGATTTTTTTTTAATAAAAAAAAAAAATTAAAATAAAAAAGATTTGAACCTCAAACTTCATAAAAAAATTGACATTATAAAAGATTGAATATGTCAAGTGAGTTGTGCTCACTTTAACAATCTAATTAGGTATAGTGTTCAATATTTAAATAGATTAGACATCTTACTAAAAAAAAAAAATTAGACATCTATTACTATTCTAAACGATAGTTTGATCTTCACCTCCACAATTATTGAATTAAAAAAAAAAAAAATTGTATACCCTGATTGAATAATAATTTTAAAGTCAAAGATATAGATTTCAACGTTGGTACTTTTATGCTAACTAGATGCTAACTAGAGTTCAACGAGTTAAGGCATTATATATCATCCACCCAAAAAGCTAGAAATTTAAATTTGGGTGGTTAACCTAAAAAATAAATAATGAATGTCCTATTTTGTAGAGATGATGTAAAAATCAAAAGTTTTGAGAACAACTTATACATGAAATAGACCAATCAATGAAATTGGCATGGCCTCTTTCAATCTACTTAAAATCAAAGGTAGTTCAAACATATATACCTTATTATTCATATGCCTCTCCACTGCACAGGCCTGTTACTTTATAACTAAGGATTAAATTATTAAAAAAAAAATATACACACTAAAATATTATAATAATTGAAGTTTAAAAGCTAAAAATATATACTAATTAACCTTGAGTTTATTACAATGTTTAATATAGGAATTATCAATATAAATCATTATATTAAAACTCGATGAGTATAGTTCAACTGACATAATATACGATCTAACGATTAAAATGTCACAAATTCGATTCTCTTCATCTTACAAGTTGAAAAAAAATAAAATATTAGGACACAGGCAGAATCAATTTACCTATTACTTATAAGTTATACCAACCAATATTAATTATAAAGATCATTCAATTTTTGCTGCTTTCCTAATTTTTACCAAATATTCCACTACACAAGTTTATTGTGTTCATGATAAGTTTTAAAGTAGCTTTCTATGATTTAGAAGTCAAATGTGAACCTTTATATGAATATAACATGTACACAGTAATATTATTTAGTTATTATATATCTAAGTATATATTTATATAATTACAACACGGGTTGGTAGAGAAATTTGAACATTTAACTCATGATTGATATATCGAACCTAGGACTTTATAGTCAGTAGTTCATAAACTATGTTTTTGTTGGCTGAGTTGTACATATTTGGTATCAATATTGAACAAATAATTTTTAATTATTACATAAAAAGATTAAACTTGGATCAATTTTAATAAGAAAATTAATGTGTGCCGCGTTAGCTAATTAGCTAGGTAGTAAGTTACCAGAAAAAGGAGAAAAGTAAATTGACAAAAAAAAAAAAGAAAAACAACCGAGATTTCCATATATATGCAGACAAGTTTTTATGCTTCTTTATGAGCAATATTCGATTTTTAAAATGTCACCGACATATCTTTTCTAATTATGAAATGCATCATTAGTGCATGATTTGTAGTCAAGGGTTTATTTAACATAATGAAAGATGAAATCAAACAATTAATACATTAAATCTTTTTGGTACCACACATTAATGTCAATCAAAGTCTTGCTTTGCATAGAGATAAGCATGTAAGTATATTATACTAAAAAAAAATCTTGTCATATATTAATTAAATTTCGTGTGTATCCTTTTTTGTAAAGTAAAAAAAAAAAAGTTTAATAATAATAATTATTATTATTATTCTTAGTGAGTATATGAATCAATTGATTAAGACATTTTCATTAGTAATTTGAATCTCCAATTTTCACTAAACAAATTAACCTAATTAATATCTTATTTTATAAACCTATTTCATTTTGATATTTGTGTTCTTATATAAGCATTACACAACAACCAATAGGTTTTAGATTTGATTTTTTTTTTTTTAGTATAATTTTTTTTTGTTCTCAGTACAAAGATTTGAATAGTTCACATATAGAAAAATGTTGTTGCCATATATGTTAAACATGAAACATATTAGCCAAGTTAGGTACTTAAAGTTTATTCCAACTCAAAAGAATGGAAAAAAAAAATACTTAAATCAAAATTTCATTAACGGGAAAAATTAAATTAGCTCTGTTTGATAACTATTTAGGCCCGTTTGATAATCATTTGGTTTTGGGTTTTTGGTTTTTGAAAATTAAGTCTATAAACAATACATTCACCTATGAATTTCTGAGTTGTGTTAACTATCTTTTGAAGTGTTTCCAAAATTCAAGCAAAAATTTAGAAACAAAAAGAATGAAACTTTCAAAAATTTGCTTTTGTTTTTAGAATTTGGCTAAAAGTGGTAATGTTTCCTTAACAAAAATGAAAGTTATAGTAGGAATTCAAACATATGGTTTATAAGCATAACAATTTTTAAAAACTAAAAACTAAAAATCAAATGGTTATCAATCTTAGTTTTTGGTTTTTTGAAAAATTAAGCCTATAAACAATACATTCATCCTGAGTTTCTACCATGATTTTCATCTTTAGTAAGAAAACATTAGAACTCTAAAACAAATTCTTAAAACAAAACTAAGTTTTTGAAAGTTTTTTTTTTTTTTTAAAATTTAACTTGAATTTTAAAAATACTCGTAAAAATAATAACACAACCAAAAAATTTAAATGGTTAATAAATGGGGTCTAAATAAAAAATAGTAATATAGTGGAAAAAAATCAGTCTTTATATATTTTGAGTAATCAAATATATTATTAGTTTTTTTTTTTTTTTTTTGGTGTAACTCTATTTCTTTTAGTTCAAAAAATGTTAAAGTTGTTATTTAGTTTAATTTAATTTTAATTTATGCAATTTATTAGTTTTTTTAAAATTCAACAATTGCAGAACAGTAGACCGTGATCTTTGAAATATTATAATACACGTATTTATTTTCTTACTACATTTTTCTTTCTTTGAGTATATATATATCTACTAAATTACGGTTCTTCAAAAAAAAAAAAAAAAAAAAACTACTAATTACGTTGGGAGTGACGTTAATGAGACGTTATAATTATATTATTATTAGAAGAAAAAAAAAAAATTGAGAAAGGGTCATGAGATAGCAATGCGTTATGCAGTTAGCGAAGGAAGAGGAAGAAAATTAGGAGAAAAATAAGAACACGAAAAGAAGACAGAAAAAAGCCCCTAATATAATATTATTCTAAATTAAATAATAATTAGCGTTGAGTGAGTTAGGTTGCATGTTGTCAAAGTGTAAATCATTCACGCCCCTTTCAACAATAATATCTCCATATATATTATTATCCCATCTGTTTTTTCATAACGCCTATTTTTCTCCATTTCGTAACGTATATTTTATTTCCCCATAATAATAAATAAATAAATCCCTTTATTTCCAGCCTTTTATACAAATATATTGTCTTCTTCAACGGATACTTTCTCCTTTGCCTAGCTGCTACCTCTCCTCTCTCTTTCTATATATTTTCAATTTTCTCTCCCAACTCAAATCATCCTCTCTAATTTTAATTATTCTCTAATTTCTCTATATTATTCTCTAATTATGGGTTTAGTGGCTTTGGCTTTACTGATATTTGGGGCTATGGTTTGTTCATCTCAAGCTTACAAATTCTACGTTGGTGGAAATGATGGCTGGGTTTTGAACCCTTCTGAAACCTTCAATCATTGGGCTGAACGTAATAGGTTTCAAGTCAATGATACTCTTTGTAAGTATTTTAGTAAACATATTTCTCCATTACAAATCATTTTTTGGTGTGAGCGGATTTGAAACCCTATAACTTCTCGATCGATCGAGAGATAGGTTTTTGATAGGTTTTTTTTTTTTTTTGTTAGTTGAACTATGTTCATTTTGACTAGTCAAAGATCATTTTGATATTTGGTTCTACTACCGGTAATAGTGTAATATTTGGTAATTAATTATGTTTCTCCTGTTTTTTTTAGTTCACCCATTGTTGGGTAGGAGATCGTATCATGATCTTTATGATGGTGATCGATACGTTTTATTTAGAGCTATGGTCGAATTGACAATTATGTCTTCATCTATGTTAAAATCAAATTAAAGTACTCTGCATACAATTTTTTTTTTTTTTTTTAGGTTTTGGACGGAAGATCGTATCATGATCTTTAAGATGGTAATTGATGCATTTTATATCCAGAACTATGCTCGGATTGACCATTATTATGTTCATCGGGGTTAAAATCAAAGTACTTTTTTTTTTTTTTTTTTTAGTTCAACTATTGTTGGATTTGGGTGAGAGATTGTACCATGAACTTTATGACCTAAATTGATGCATTTTTTTTTTCAACTTTGTCTAAAAGTACTAATAAATCACTTTTTGATTTTGATCGAGCAGCCCCATACAAACCCCTTAGTCAGATTATTTTCTTCTTCTTTCTTTATGGTGCAGATTTCAACTTGAAAAATGAGACGGATTCGGTGTTGGTTGTAAGCAAAGACGATTATTTCTCATGCAACACCAAAAACCCAATTAAATCCCTAAAGAATGGTGAATCAACCTTCAAATTTGATCACTCTGGTCCATTTTATTTTATCAGTGGAAATTCTGATGGCTGCCAAAAGGGCCAAAAGCTCATTGTTGTGGTTCTCGCTTTGAGACATAAACAGCACCACCACGCTCCGCCGCCACAAGCTGCAGAGTCACCGGAAAAATCTGATTCCCCGGATTCCGGCGTCGGAATAATCACAGCGCCAGTTCCGGCTCCGGCCAAAAATTCCGCTCTTGGAACTCCAGTTATGTTCAGTACTTTCGGTGTAGGGATGATTAATGCTGTTCTTTTAAGTGGTTTTTTTGTGGGGCTTCTTTAATTTAGTTTCGATTAAAGTTTAAATTTTTGGTGATGGGTTGTTTTTGTAGTTTGGGTTTGGATCTAGATTTTGTATCCATTCAAGAATTCGTTTGAAATTTGTCAATGTCTTTTTTTTTTCTTTTTTTTCCAACTTCTTCGTTAGTTGATGGTGAATTATCATAATCGCAAATCTCTCTCTCTCACTTTCTCCTTCTCGTTGTATTTTGGTGTGAGAATGTATTCATAAGCTCTTCATATATCCTTTAATATTTCAATTGTGTGAGTTTCAGTATATAATGTGCTTATTTTAAAATATATTTCAAATCGTTTAGTGAGTCAATCACATTGTGATGACCTCTCAATAATTTGTTCAAGTTTTTCAGAATTTTTTCATAAATGTTCTTAATTTTCTATCATTTTTTAACTTTCCAAAGTTTTTTTAGTTGAAATATGGAGGTTGAAAAATTGAAAGTTTGACCTTTTTGTCATAATCCGGTTGAAATATTTCCAAGGTTAGCTTAACCTTTGGTAGTTGTTACATGGTCATAGGTTTTCCTTGTTTTTTTTTTTTTTTTTTTTTTTCATTTTTTTCATTTTTTTTTCATTTTTTGTCCGACACTTGGTTTGATTTGAAAATTGTGTGTAACATGCTAAACATTGAAAATTCCTCTAAACCGACCGATCGACGTCGATTCAAATGATTTTGGTCGGTCAGATCGATTTCCTTGGCCATCCTTGCCATGCTGGCAACTAGGATGAAGACCGGATGGGGACGTGGGTCACACGCGAAGGGCTGAAGGTTGATGTTGAGTCGTGTGAGATTGGGCGTTGATGAAGATTTGGTCGCGCGGCTGGGCAGCAAGCTTGGCTAAAGGACCGCTGACGTTGAAGAACGCATGTGGGCTGGTAGAGTAGTCTGATCCGATATGGGTTGTTTTTTATTTTCTTTATTTAATTTGAACGTCTCAACGCCATTGACACCGTCGCGACGGTGTCCCCTCAATTTTTAACTTAAATTCTTCTTCTCTTGACTTGGGATCTTAAATTTGTATCTAATTAAGTCATAAAGATAACTCATTTTGTGTCAGCAAGGTGGTGATTAAAACGGGGCAAGGAATCGTTGCGTAGAATTCGCGGGGCAGTTATCCACGAAAAATTATTCTCGGTTAATTTTTTTTTAAAAAAAATCAATTTACTGATTTTTTTTATAGAAAAATTACAATTAAATAATTAATTCCCCACTATTAATCCTCATTTAAATGGTTAATTCCTCCTGAAATTAAAAAAATTAAACCTGTGAAAGGAAACAAAATAATATTTCATATTAAGTTATTTAATTATTCATACATAAAACTTAAAACTATTTAAACATACCATAGGACATTAAACAATAATGAATAAAAATCTTAAGTTTATATATTACAATTTATAATAATCAAAAGTTGATTCAAACATAAATATGTTTATATATATATATATATATTAATAATAAAAATAAATGGGGCAAAAACAGGATAGGGGCGGAGAATGAGAAATGTATTCTCCGTTCTCGTCCTCGTCCTCGTCCTCATTTAGCTCCCTCCTTCATTCTCCGCCTAAATGGAAATTCTCCGTGGGAAAAATGAATGAACATCTCTAATTGTAATTGTAAACACGTTCTTTCTCGCAAAGAAAAAAAACACACATTTAAGAGTTGGATCCTTAATCCAACTGTTGTGTAACAAATATGGGTTTAGCTTGCATATGTCCATTCCCATCCCACAAAAACATCCAACTAAACGCCCATTAAAACTTCTTTTCCTAAAGAAAGGGTAAAGGA
This sequence comes from Herpetospermum pedunculosum, assembly GCA_028017165.1. Classification (NCBI taxonomy): domain Eukaryota; kingdom Viridiplantae; phylum Streptophyta; class Magnoliopsida; order Cucurbitales; family Cucurbitaceae; genus Herpetospermum; species Herpetospermum pedunculosum. The sequence goes on along the minus strand of CM051529.1, from coordinate 4,800,046 downwards.
GAAAGATCTCATGCATGCTTATATATGACCGTGAAACGAAATAGTTTAAGATTTTACATTGGGGCATATTTTTTTTTTTTTTTTTTTTTTTTTTTGTTGACAATGAAAGGTGGGGGATTCGAATCTCTGACCTCCTTGGTCGAGGGTACAAGTCATGTCGGTTGAACTATGTAATGTAAACATTAAATTGACGTTGGAGTTAACTACACAATTTTATTAGATCTAAAATTGAAACTTTGAGAGTTTATTAAAAAAAATATATTAAAGTATAAGAACTACACAAAAATATTTTACAAAGAAGAAGAACAATACCATGAGAAGTCTTGCGAGTAAATAATGTTGTATCGTTGGGACTTGACGTAAAGTCAAGTCGGGTGATGATGGTGGAACTGAATGTGGCAAACCAGGCACGTGGAGCTTGTTTCAGTCCATACAAGTCTGAGAAGAGAAGACATAACTTTTCGAGGTGGATGGGAAGTGCCCGATGGTGGTTTCATAAATACCTCTTCAGATAAGGTGTTATTGAGAAAATCATTTTTGACATTCATCTGAAAAGAGGTCACTCTTTGGCAGTTGCAATTGCTAAAAGATTGCGAACATATGTCATTCGAACTAGAGAGCAAATGTCTTTTCGTAATCAATGGCATACTCCTGAGAGTCTTTCACTACTAGACGAACTTTATTACGTTCGATAGATCCATCAAAGTGTGTTTTGATCTTATAAATCCAATTACAACCAATAGGTTGTTTACTAGGAGAGGTAGATCAACATAAGCCCAAGTATGAATCTTTTCTAAAGCATGAGTGCAGTAATGTAATTTTGTCAATTGAGTGTAGATATTGTCATAAACTTGGTCATATAATTTTGTAAATTTATAGTCCTTGAGGTGATGAGGAGTTTCTCTTACCCGAGTGGAGCGGCGAACAGGTTCAAGATTTGGTTCAGTAGTGGAGATGTTGAGTCCGGGAGAGCAAAGACATGAGCAACGAATGAGGAACCAACTTTAGATAAGTTTCTTGGCTTCATTGAGTATCTCAGAGGGTGAGGTGGTCGAGTATGATATAGTTGTCTAAAATATGACTAAGTTTATGGCAATACCTGCGCACTCAATTGACACAATGAAGTATAGTAGAAAAGACTCATACTTAGAATATCTCGATCAAAATTTATGACAATGAAGTATACTTCAGTACATAAAAATAAAGAAAGAGAAATTGTAATGGATATTGCAAAATAAACTAAGGTCATGTTTATTTTCTTCAAGCGTAATCAATCAATGGTAATTCTGAGGGTGAAATCACATTCATTATGTTTGATGTCGTTTACCAAAATCTACAAACGTAATCAAAGCGTGGGCCCCACCTCAAAATCTGCAATTAAATTACATCATTTCTATGCCACCTAGGGTACTCAATCAAATTATCATTGATTATTGCGTGGGTGCCACCTTTTTTTCTTATCTTTTCCATGTTTGTCTCTTTCTCTCTCTTCCTTGAAATTTTTCATGACCATCTCCTTCAATGAAGGTTGTTTTTCTTTTGTGAGGATGAAACCAGAATGAGTTAATGGACGAGGAAAAAGATTGAAGCTTCAATGACAAAAAAAAAACCCGAAGAAAGATGAGAGAATAAACGAAAGAAAGTGAACATTCATGTTGAAAAATGAGTTTACAAGTATATCCACACGAGTAACGCAAGTCCACTAAATTAAAGAACAAGATTCAGATAACACGAGTCTGAACAAGATTAAAGTAAAAAAGTATTATGGTAAATTATAGCAATAACATAAGGAACATATAGTTCGTAGCTATTCTTACAATGACCCTAAAAGAAATGTAGTTTAAAAATAAAAAAAACATACCATTTGAAAGAATTGAACCCTAACGCATACAAGAGACATTTCCAAATTTGAACCACCAAATCAATTGAAATATCAACTATTAAGAATATATATGTAAAAAAATCATTACTTATACTTTCATTCTGTAAAAAAAAAAAAAAAAAAATTGGGGCCAATCTCCAAGTGGATTCGCTCCTGATTGAGGGGAGCTTGTAACTACTAGGCCAAGATCATTCGTTAGTTTTTTACTTACTTCCTTTGTATATAATATTTATTGTCCTAAAGTTGAGGGGCACCCGAACCTTGAAGGCCTATGATAAATCTATTGATGTCGGTAATACACTTTATATTAAATATATTAATTATATGTTTTATCAATTGATTTTTTATTTTAATAATAAAGGTTAAATAAATTATTACAGAAATATGATAGTTTTCATAGTATTTACAAAATTAAAGTACTTAAATTGTGTACCATGGACACGAGTTCGCTAAATTGTGTTCATGATACACGATTTAAGAATTAACTCGTGTTCATGGTACACGATTTATGGCGTAACTCGTGTACCATGAACACGATTTTTATAGCGTGCCAATGGAACTCGTGTACCCTGTACACGAGTTGTGTAAGCAACTCGCGCATATATGATACACGAGTTTGGGTCATAACTTGTGTTCATGGTACACGAGTTACCTCCTATATCGTGTCCATGAACTCCTAACTCGTGTACACACGGACACAATTTAGATATCTTATTTCTGTAATATTTTATTTAAAATACTTTATTAATATAAAAAAATCTTTATCAATAAAATAAAAGTGGTGCATTAATGGTATATGAAGAAAAGTAAAAAAGAATATTTAAAAATTAGTTTTGTTATCTATTATAATCTTCGGACTAAATGAATACAAGTCTAAAAATTTAAAAATTTATTTAAAAAAAAGTTCAATTATCATAAATAATACCACATAATTTTGAAATTATAATTTGTCTGATAGTGCAGATATTTTTTTAGAAACGACCGACAAAGATTTTGTTTTGAAAAGAAAAGTCCAGTCGTACAGTTGTACTAAAGAAATGAACTTTTTGTATTTGTGACTTTTCTTGTTTGAACACACTCCTTCAGTCAAACATCCGTTGGCTGGCCATTTGGTAGTGTGGATTTGAAATAATAATATACTACGGAATTATATATTATAAAATATTTAGTATTTAATTAATATTTTTTTTTATATGTGTTTTGAAAAATTAGGTTTAGAATGAGATATTTATACCACATTCTTCTAAACTTAATTTTACAAAACACATATCATAAAAGAATAAATATTAATTAAATACTAAATATTTTCTAACGTAATAATTTCTTAATAATTTTTTAGATGAACTTAATATTAATAATAAGAAATTTAAATTTATTTAAAAGAGTAAAAATACTTATTTTTTAAAAGAGTAAAATTTTTATTTGTTAATTTAAATATTTTTGGAAATGTCTCTTTGTGTGTTTGTCTACGACACTCATAAATTGTGGGTGCAATGGATGTTAAATTAGGGATCATTTGCACGAGTGTTCGATGTATTTCACATTGAATTGTTTTTTGTTTGACATTTTTCGTTTTAAACTAAAAACTAAACAACATTTTTTAAGTCCGCTTTGTTGTAAAAAACATGATAATGGCCAAATTTTCTTGTTTTCTTCACAGACGAGTCAATGCATTTCACAGTTCGATTTGTTGGTGTTCTTCATAGACAAATATGGTGGTATGGGTGGTATGAGGAGGGAGAGAAAGAAATCAATTTGGGAGAATGAATGTATTAGTACTCAAACGGAAAAATGAGTTCAAGAGGTTTTGAAAAAACATGATCCTAGGAGGAGGGGTTGTTCGATCTTTTAGGATTTGATATATTTTATGGTTGGTGGAGATTTTAATTATACGTTAATGGGGGATTTAAGAAAAAAAAAATTGATTTGGGGGATTTAAGAAAAAAAAAATGATTTGGTTATGTGGGCTAACCATAGAATACATATATCTACCGAGCTATAATTGGAATAAAAACAGTTCATTATCTTCTCATATAATTAAGGTAGCCAAAAAAAAAAAAAAAATTAGAGATATCTAATAGGCATAAAATTGAAAGTAAGTAAAATTAAGGAATTTTTAAACATTTTTTAAAATTAAAAAGTTTATTAAAAGATATAAAATGGAAAGTTAAAAATTTTATTAAACATTTTTCACAAGTATAATGATCCAACACAAATTTAAATGTTCCTATAATTTAACTAATAATTCATTCCAACTAATTTCATACTCAAAATTTCAAGAACTCAAAAAAAAAAAACCAAAATTTCACGTTGACTTGTATGATGTTCATCATCTAGTTAGAGTTAAAAGAAATCCGCTATACAAACAATTTTTTCCTAACCTCTTAGTAAAAAACACAACCTTAATGTCAATTGAACTATGTTCGATTTGGTAAAAATTTGGACGGTAATAATGCATTTAAATAATTCATACCCCGTGTGTGATTGTTTCAGGATCAATCAACCCCATCCTAGACTATCTAGGTATGTTATCTATTGTATCAAGTGGTTGTTTGATAAATTGTTTTCAACGTTCCTGCCTCGTGCGTTGTTGTTTGCACAAGTGCAAGATCAATCAACCCTCATTCTAGGCTACTTAGATGATGTGTTCTCTCACCCGTTGCACCAAATGGTTGTTTGAACCTATACAAAGAATTAATCAAACTAAAAGACCAAAATTTATATCAATAAAAGAATACATGACAATTGATTTTGGTTATGCTGACTTAGTTTTTTACGAAAATATAAAACACGTAAAGTAATAAAAACACATAAATGGGTGATAATATGGCATACATGCATCAATCATTTCCCCAATCAACTTGCAAACACACTCCATCAATCATTTCCCTGTCTTAATCAATCAACCCATAAGACCGTAACAAAAATTTCACTGCTCCAATAATTGGCTTCAAATCTATTGGCGGCTGGAACTCGAAGATGCTGCTGCAGCCTGCATTTCTGGATCATTATTCTTTGATTTGTAAATTAATCCTTTTACCCTCTCCATTAATTTGGTTGCTCCAAATTCGAACATCACATCTTCAATCTACTCCCACAATTAATCGTTATAATACTACTCAACTCAAAAGCTTAAACTAATAGAATGCTCTCTATTATACCTCTGCATGGAGCGAATAAAGGACGGTGTTCTCGCGAACGGAATAAGTGGCATTGATGATCTCGACTCGCTCCTCGTGGAAGATGTGAATAATCTCGTAAAATAAGAATTGATCCTCCAACCCAGTTGTTAAAACAACCTCCACGGCGGAACCAAACTCTTTGATTATCAATTCAGGTGAATTATTATTATTGTGGCTCTTCGTCTTCGTTGTGTATGATGGCAATGATGATGTTTTTGATTTTATTCTCAGCAAGCTCTCTTTCTTCTCCTCATCATTCTTCAGCTTTGTCTCAAGGAATTTTATGTAGCGTATTGCTTCCTCTATCTGATCTGACACCGTCGGTGGCGGCAACGGCGGCAGCTCCTGTATACGAAAACAAAATTTAAAAAATGTTGAGGATAAATAAATTAAAAAAAAAAAAGGATGAAATTACGTTGGAGTGATGTGGGAGGAGAGAATTGAGGTTGGAGTAGAGCAATTTCATCTGATTTCTACGATTCTTCTCCATCACCTTTCTTTCAACCTTCATATTCTTATTATTATTTTGCTGCTGATCACTACCCTCCATATTGGAAATTCAAATAATTCAAAAACAAAGGAGACTAATATTTATATATATATAGTGAAGAGGGAATGTGATGTAAATTGGTTTGATGAAATTCACACTGACACACCCCATGTGATTGTGATCCGCCGTAATGGTGGAAAATAATAGTATAAATTAGAGCTGAAAATACACGTTGGCAGTTTTTCTTCCAGAAATTATTGGACTGCGTTGAAACAAATCTGACCATTTTGCATATTATTATTAGGGTAAAATAAAGGGAAGTGAAATTGTAGCGGATGCAAATTTAGACTTAAATAATTTAAAATATAACAATTTTTTTTTTTTTTTTTTTTTTTTTTTTTTTTTTTTTTTTTTTTTGTAAATATGACAATTTCTATCACTGATAGTATGATCTATCGCCGATAGAAGTTCATCGCTGATAGTAGTCTATCACCTCAATTTTATAGAATTTTAGTTTGTGATAGTCATATATCAATGATAGCTTCTATCAGTGATAGCCACTGATTTTTTGCCATATTTGCAAAATATTTTAAATTTACAATTATTTTCGGTCTGATTGTTGTTTGTGAAACCAACCCTAAAATAAATAATAAATCTCTCCGGGCAAACTGTCATAGAGAATAAGTGAGCACAAAGAATTGAACTCATTGGACTTTAATAGTCTCAAGACCTTTCATGACAACTAGGTCAACCATTGATGATTGTTTTTTGTGTTTATTTTGGAAGAGATAAAAGTCGAAACAAATGGTACACTTTCGAGAAGACTATATTTACTCAGGGTTGTTCACTTTCATTAGGTCGCCTGGTATTTTGAATGAAACCTTGCGTGGGGGCGGAGTGAAAATATCTGAGAATGCGCATTGCAAAAGATTCGTGTGTCGAAGTTACCGTCGGTGTTCATTTGACGAAAAGGTCAAATGAATGCGGTAAGATTAACATTCACTCAAAATGTCGAATCACGTCGAGTAATAAAATTCTGAATTGTTCAAAAAAGAAAGAAAAAAGAAAATTAAAATCGTGGGTGAGAGCAGCGCCGTTTTGAGTCTGTGTGTATACAGTGAAGGCGAAAACATTGGACACTGGAGAATTTCTAGTACATCGGTGGTATGAAATTTTTCCATACCACTCCCTTTAAACGAATGACACGTGGCGAAATAGTTATTTGACTGGGACCCACTATATTAAATGTATTATTTTTTAAAATTATTTCGGCACGTGTCATTCAATGTGGTAGGTAAAAACTTCATACCACCTATATATATATGAGTAAAACTTGCTTACAGCCCGGGCTACAAGTATTTTTGCAGCCCAACACGTGTCGCGATTTGATTGCCTGCATATTTATATTATTTTTTAAATAAAAAAAACCATTCACGCCCGTTTACTTAGATTTTTTTCTTCCGTAACTTTCCCTTTCTTCTTCGTTACATAAACAACTTCTCCTATTTTCTCTCTTTCCTTCATTTCTATCTTCCATAATCTTTGTTTTCAATTTCATCTCTCACTCTATCTTCCTTACTCTACAATAAGTATTTTTTTTCTTTTTTTTTTGTTAACTATTTTTTAACGCAGTAAGATTTGCAATACTCTAAAGGATATCTCTAGACAAATAAAAAAAAAATTGTTATCATTTTTTTTTGGGGGGGATTTTTCTTAAAAAAAAATCCAATCTACCTTCCCTTTACCAACCTCAGATGAATCCAACCGTGAAATTTCTCACTCTTTCCTTCACTTCCTCTAAAAATCCACTTGAAAATTTATGTCTATATAACACACAATCAGTCCAATTGAAATTTTAAATAACCCCAATTGAAATTTTATGGTCTTGAAATTGGAGTGTAGAGAAATGAAGAAAGAGAAAGAAAAGTTGTTAACCTGGAATAAGAAAAGGAAAGTTACTGACAATAAACGGCGTGAAATATTTTTTTATTATTTAAAAATGATTTGAATATTAACCAATCAAATCATGAAAGGTGGCTGGCTGCAAAAGATACAGCCCAGGCAGCAAGCAAGTTTTACTCTATATATATATATATTAGAAACTCTCCCCTGGTTACTTGGGGTGTTCCCACACAAAGGTCCTCACGTGTGTTTGTTCGTCAGAGAGACAAGACAGAATTGATTGATTGATTCCATTTTAAGTTTTTAACAGCACGTGCTGTGCATGTTAAATATATGTTCATTCACTTGTCGCATAAATCATAAGGGTCTATTTAAAAAAGTCTTCCTTCTTGTACTTCAACATAAATATATGGTCCCACTTCTATTCAATTTTTCATATTTTAACATAATATTATTTTATATATGTCGAAGAAATTGGAACTTCAAAAAAAGAAACCTTTATTAAGGAAGTATAAAAATGGATACTTTTGCAAGAATAATACAACTTTTCTTTCACACTCACTTTTTCTTACTTGGTTTACTTTTGTGGCATACTTCTTATTTATAGGCACCAGGATCCTTGAACCCCAAGCAACAAAACTTTTCTACGCTCTTAATGAATCTAAAATATTTTAGATATTTCTTCGAAGTCCATGCTTATCTAGAATTCTTTAGGCTTAACCCTAAAGAAAAGTTAAGATATTTGGTCTAATGAATCTTAAAATATTTTAGATAAATCTACGACATGCTTATCTAGAATTCTTTAGGCTTAAGCTTAAAGAAAAGCTAAGATACTTTCATATGTGAATGTATTATTTTTAGGCTTAATTCTTAAAAATCAAAAACTAAAAAACAAAAATCAAATGGTTATCAAACGAAGACTTAAATTTTTGTTTGACATTTTTAAAGTTTAGGTTTAAGAATCTATTATACACAAAATCTTATCAGATTACTTTTTAACCTTTACTTATTAGACATAAACATTAAATTTTTGATACCATTGCTAACCATAACATGGTTAGATGGTTGTACTCGATAAATGTCGCAACCGCAAGACAATGATCTTTTACTTCCCAGCGTGTTCAAACAATTAAAGGCAATTAAAGGCAGGAGTACAAAAAGTTTCTTTTTCACCAGTGCGAGTGGACTGGAGTACTATTGTGGTCAAATTATAATCTCAAAATGATGCGATATCTATTTAGTCCGCTGATTTAAAAGATTTTTAATAAGTTAAAAAAAAAATTAGGCTTTATATATATAAAAAAAAGTTTAGGGTCCGGAAGATTATAATGAAGTTAACAAACTGTAGTAGGATCACATAATTGTCCCATGAGATTAATCGAGGTACGCATAAGTTAACCCGAACGGATACTCACGAATATAAAAAAAAAAAAAATGATTTTTCACACTTCACTCTATATCATTGATAAAAATATATCACAAATTTTATCACAAATTTACATAATATAAAATATCACTGATATAACTATTCATGTAAAAAGTATATCACTAATATAACAATTCTATTAGACTAAATATATATTTTTTAAGTTCAAAATTGATAGAGGTGGAGAATCAAACCAACATTTGGGATAATAGTTGGTGCTTTATTCTTTTGATATTATCTAAGTATCACGAGGTTATGTCTTAAAACTAATTGAGTATAAGAGAGGTAACTCATATATCTTATAAAAATTGCGAGGTTGTTTCATCTTTTCAACGCGTGATCTTCACATGTCTTAGATTTGAGATATTCTCCTCTCTCTCCCACCCGTCACCACACCCAATAAATTCCCCAGTCTCCTCAAGGAAACCTGGACAAAGCAAGTACCCACAACCACAAGAACACCCCCACTGTCTTAGGTTTTGTTCTCTTCTCTAATTAATATGCATCGAAATAAACAGTAGATAATCACAATCAGTCAAAATACAACTCCCCCTTCCCAATCAATAAACATGCATCCAAATAATAATAATCTAGGTTGTACTGATGCTTGTGCAGATGAAGGTAAAAAAAAAAAAAAAAAAAATCTGCAGAAATATACAATTTTAGACTATTCAGTAAATTAGGGTAACCTGAGACAGCTAGCACAAACAAAACGTAAATAAACAGCAAAATCGCAACATGAAAAAGATGAAAGAAGAATTTTAAAAGGGGATAACCTCGCTGTGCAAAGTATGTCAGTTTAACATTCCTATTTCAAGCACATTGCTATTAGTTGTTTCAGCTGCAGTAGCTTTCCTCTTCCCGACTGCAATAAATTGAAGGTAAAACAGGTATATGAACTCCTAGGTGATTACAAGATAAGTGTCGTTGAAACAAACATGACATTGTACGAGAAAATCTGAACAATTCTTAATTATAACGGCCAGACCTGCAACAATTCTTAATTATATGCATCAAATATTATTAACTATTAAGCACCCCACTATATGATCACCCAATGTCTGTTAACATACAGAAAGTTATACAAATAAGAGTAACCTGGCCACTCAATATTTTTAAAGAAAATACTCAACATGTAACCTTTTTTTTTCAAAATACTTACGCAGAGAAGTTGTTTCATTCAAAAGTATTTTTCTTAAAACATACTTCCAAACTCACTCTAAATAGCCATTTTTTTCTAACGTAATGTGAACATGCGAAACATTGTGAATGTGATGTATATCTGACCCACCGTATGACTATGTGGCAATGATTTACCATTCCAGAATGGAGCCAGAAATTTTCTTGAGAGCAAAATTTCAGTGAAGTAAACTTAAGCAAATAAAGGGAGTAAATTAGGAAGAAAATTTTCAAAACTAATATTCTATACACATTTGTTTTCTTTTTTTTTTAAAAAAAGTCCCAACAGCTGGGCTTCATCTGTGAAAAAAAAAAAGAAAAACTTACCTCGTGGATAGCTTCAATTTTCCTCTGTGCATCCGTGAGCTGCATGTCAACTGCTTCTTCCACTTGCAAGAGATTATTACGGTGTGATGCTTCTATGAATTCAAAATACCCATTAGAAGTGCCCAGAACCTTCAAAATTTATATATAATGATCCAAGACACTAACTTTTAAAAGAACAATTATTTTGTTTCCATCTGAAAAAATAAATAGCTGACAGTAATTTCCAACAGAAGAAAGAATACATTATTTTCACCACATTGAGCTTCCATTTAGTTATAATTTATCATGTTCCAATTCATAATCATAGTTACTGAATTAAATCTGCCAATGTTCAAAGATAACTGGTCCAATGAAAATGCTCCATATTGCAGCCGCAGCAGAAGACAATATTAGAAATGAGCTTGTGGCCCACAGCAGCAAGGGTCTTGAGATGATTCGATTCAGAAAAAGAAAAGAATCTTGAGACAAGCTCTATTCACGTAAACTAGTTTTCATATTTATATGCATATTGTGTGATTTCTCCTTGCATCCTCATGGAATCCAATCGCAACTAAAATTTGTATTGAAAACTTCAAGTAAGAATTACATTAAAATAATCTCAAATAATTCAAAAAACGATACCCTCTTCTCTTCTCAATCAACTAAAATCCAACTATAAAATTGATCCCATGTATCTTCTCACTCTAATTATTCATTATTAAATTTTAACCACCCCTATTAACAAACTCACTTAATAACTAATTAGCCTTCACGTCCAACCTGTCAAAATCCTGTCAATAGTCCGCCACCAAGATGGAGCAGTGCGACTTTGGTACTTGAATTTCCTTCCCAAATAACTTCCATGTCCTTTTATGTAATCAAATAAATTTTCCAAAAGGAACAAGTCCTTGATGTCTAATGAAGATCGGAAATGGAACTGAGTTAACTTGAATGCGACTTCATCCATATTTCAAATGCTAGGTTTATCTAATACAACGAAACGGATATTACTTGAATACTTTCTGACAAAACCAAGCTTCCTTCTTGATAATCTTTGTATTTCCTCTTGATTTCTCATTAGAATAAGTTGTATTTATACAAAACAAATACTAAACCTAATTTCTAAAACATATATGAAAACCAACTAAATACTAACTAAACTCTAACTAGTTTCCTAATATGGTAATTCCCTAATTTTTTCATTAGAATAAGTCGTATTTATACAAAACAAATACTAAACCTAATTTCTAAAACATATATGAAAACTAACTAAATACTAAACCTAATTTCTAAAACATATATGAAAACTAACTAAATACTAACTAAACTCTAACTAATTTCTTAATATGGTAATTCCCTAATACTTTCCAAAGATCCTGAACACATCCTGAGGGTCAGAGGGGACACATCATCTCTCATTTAAGACCCTGAGAACCAAGAAAGTATCAGAGCCCCAAATCATGTGAGTAGTGGTGGAAAACAAACAGGTTAAGCGTGTGCAATGCAATTCATGTAATTGAGAAAATTTAAAGAAACATAACAGAACATACTTTGCTTTTCCATAGTTCCCTTGAACTCTATCTGTTGTGCTTCCAATTCCTGTAGTGAGTTCCTACAATCCTGGAGATGCTGATTAACCTCCTCCTTGTACTTTTTATTAATATGCTTCAATTGTTGCTGTTGTTCTGTAAACATAAATAGAGCTTAATAAAAACTGGTTAATCTTCCAAAAAAAATATAAAATTACAATTTTGATGCCCAAGCATAAACGGAGCAAAGTAAAGATGAAACCCGTGCAAAAGATGACAAAATTACTCCAACTCCACGCAACAAGACATGAAATTGATCTCTAAAAGAATTTTAAATATCATAAATAACCAACCATTGGCCAAATATGCGCAGCCACTTAATGTAACAGCTTATAAAAAAATTTAGGCCAAACCTGCCAAGAAAAATAGACATTCATGTCTCATATCAAATACCATCTTATCCGTTTCAGACATTTTTAGAGATAAACAGAACATGTGATGCCATTATTTTGTGTAGTTGGAAAGTTCATTTATGAATTCAGATTTCATGAACTTCAATTAAAAAAGTCAAAGCTCTCAAGAGTTTGAATATGTTTGAGTTGGTTAACCAAGCAAGGTGGAAAAGAACAAATCTCTTGAGCAATATTTAGTCCAGGCGATGAACATTCGTCCCAATAAACATCAGATGGTGAACAAGGTCCAAGTTCAAAAGAAGCTTGCAAACACAGTTAAAAAAAACTATTTCATGAAGCTAATTCAACCCGTTGAGAAAGAGATTGACATATGAATTAAAAACCCATCATACAATTATGCTACCTTCAAATTTTGTTTCTAGAACTTTTCGTCTTGATTTACCAAAGCTTAACCGCTTTACCCTGAAATACCGTCACAAATCATTTTAGAAATTTTTATCTTGTAAACAACAACCAGAAACGTGAATTGATAGACTTACATGTCCATTTGGATTTGAGACTCAACATTCTGCAACTGCAACTGAATACTCTCGGCAACTGACAACATAACCTCTGAGGATTTTGCAATAGATGTTGACGATATTTTACTTTTCAGCTTCTCAAGTGCTGAGAGAAACAGTTTCACGGCCCTAAATAGAATATAAAGGAGAAAACTTATGACTGTCACTTGGTACATTTGATGTGTTGATTGATTCTTAACCCCCCAAAATAAGAAGAAGAAGATACTTTCATTTTGTTAGGAGGGAGGGGGGAAATCAATGAAACTGTTTCTTAAAAAAAAAAAAAAATAGGAAGGAGTGGGGAAATTACCTTGCAAGGCCATCCTCTTCGTTCGGTACTAAAATTTCCTCAGCCCAACTACTTTCTCCAGGCTCTGCCCATTTATATGTTTGTCTACTTTCTCCAGGCCCTGCCCATTCAGACAATTTATATGTTCGTTTACCTGTTTTATTTTGTGCTTATGTCTACATCTCTATACAAAAATTTAAAAGCATAAATATGCAACCACAATGCTGAGACAATTAAACAGGTTTGACAACCAAAAATTATGTATATTTCAAGCCAAGCTGTTCTCTTTAAAGAGCAAGAACATACCATTGAAATCAAATTCATGGTTTTCTAGGTTACGGGCCCTCTTTGCTGGACGAAGCATAGACTTGAATTGCTTAATGGCACCGATTTCTGGAGAGAGTGCATCTCTTTGACTTGAAACTACACCTTCACATGGAAATTTTCTTATGAATGAAAAGGATGGAGATAAAATGGAAAAAAAAAGCATCAGTTCCTGAACATACAAAGTGCTCTGCTCATAGTGAAGAATAATTGTGACACAAGCTGAACCTATTAACATAGACGGGTCATCTATACTATACATTAGACTGGTTTTAATAGTATACGTTCAAGTTCATATTAATTTGTTTATATAGACCCTATCAGGGATATCAGATATATGCATAGTGGCCTAGGAGAACTTGAGACGTGCGTGTATACAAGTGAAGTCTCTAAAGCAGTTAAGGAAAACATAAAATTTGCTACTTGATCAAAAGCTTGCTGAGTTAATTACACATATATATCAGAAGAGTCCAAGGCCCTTAAGTTCAGTTTTTCTTTCAGCCATGTGTGATCCTTGTATCTTTGAATGGTGGTTCTTGTAATCTCCTAAGTTGAATAAAGAATAGCTGCTGGTTTCAAAGTAAATGTAGGCAATCTGCCAAATTTTATAATTCTTTCTGTCTTGCTCATACTTCTTTTTTCTTTTTACTTTTTTATTTTTTAAATATTTAGTACAAAAAATAGGGATTGGAGATTTGAACCTCTGACCTCAAGGAAATGACTAAATGTCTTAACGGCTGAGTTATGCTCATGTTGGTAGTTTTATTTCTATTTATAATATTGCAAAATATCAAAATTAATTTAATTAGGTGAAATGCAGCTTTGTTGCGTCCAAGGCAGACTTACTTAGTCTTTACATCAAACATGAGGAAATAAACTGATAGTTTCAAATCTCGTATTACTCCCATTTTATCTTTAATTGACCAGAAGAACCAAACAACTTAAGTTTTAGTATAGAGTTCTGGAACTTGGAAAACTTTCCTAATAAAAGGTATGTTACTTCAACTTTCCAGGGGTTAAACCACACAATTTATCAAACTACCAGTATTAAGTAATGTATGAGCAAATCTAAATCAGAATAGGAAAATCCATGAAAACAAAGCATCAGTAAATAATTTTCATCAAGCAGGAGATAGTGTAGTGTAGATAAATTTCAATGTAGAACTAAGTAACAATGACACTGAAAGTAAGGAGTATATTAATTTCAAAGTAGGACTAAGAAGCAGGCAAACCTTCTGCAGAGCTCTCATAGCTGGCATCCTCAGATGATGATGAATCAGATAACCCATAATCTGCTTCTCCTTCTGTTAAACCAGTTGTTGCTTTCCCCGGTGGAGATTGCTCAATCTCTTTATCATCTTCCTGAAGGTCAATAAGGAAAGACAGAATATAGACACATGACAATGAGACTCAAAAGACTGCTACAAACAAGACACTTTCAGGAGGATGATAGTTGATGATAAACCCTAAACCCAGTAACCAAGGATACTGAAAAGTGTGGTTTTATATTTGATCTGTCACAATCCTCTTCTGAAGTCCGCAACTTCATGAAGCTACAAATATTTCTCGTAGAAAACATTTCCTCTGCTGAGCCAGGACTTGAAGATTCACAAACTATTTTATCTGCTTTTGGAGTTGAACTAGGCGAACTGCAGACAGGCGTTTTCATTCTAAATGTTGGACTTTCTATATGACTCTGCGGGTCCATATCCTTGTTCAGGAATGGATTGCCAATGTCTCCTTGTTGGTCATAATCTGCCCGGCTGTGAATATACTCTGGCAACTGTGTCTTGTCTATCTGGGGAAATTTATTGAATTCCTTTTGATTATCTTTTTCATTGATAGGATGGTTATCGGGGGAGCTGTGAAAACCCTGAACTTCTCTAAAAGAAGAGGGTTTGTCTCGAGGCGCCAGTTCTTCGATCCCAGCCGGTTTAGGAAAAGTTCCCTTTCCATCTTCCTTTTGAGGAAAGGAAATTTTTCGTGGCTGAAATTTGAAACTCCTTTCGCCACTCATCTTTCTTGTACACATTGATGAAGCCCCATTGGTAGCAGCATGAGAATCTTCATGCCATCCTTCAAAGACGAAAATATTTCCCTCTTGATGTTTGCCTTTGTTGCATGAAGGGGTCTTAGACTTTCTTGACTGCACAGAAGTGCGAGATCTTTTCCGTGTTATAGAACGAACTATTGGTCTCTTCAAAGTTTGACCAGGACCTTCAGAATCAGTTTCGATCGTATCCGAATTCTGTCTGAATCTGACAGCTCGATCATGCTTCTGCACAAAGATTTGTTCAGTTATTAAATGATTGACATCTTG
This sequence comes from Herpetospermum pedunculosum, assembly GCA_028017165.1. Lineage (NCBI taxonomy): Eukaryota > Viridiplantae > Streptophyta > Magnoliopsida > Cucurbitales > Cucurbitaceae > Herpetospermum > Herpetospermum pedunculosum. The sequence continues at coordinate 4,784,244 of CM051529.1, read as the reverse complement.
CTCCGGGTCCTGACATTTGGAGTGTTGATCATTAGGTACAGAAACGGTTCCAAGTATCTCCCAAAGCTTCATTTTCAGAGTTTCGGTTCTATTTTCTGATTTATTTGCTTGATCCTCAATGACCACTTTATCTGACCGGACCTCTGCGATGGTTGCAAAAGCAAACTCATGCAACTTCTCGTTGGTTATATCCCTCCCTCCTTCTATTTGATTGTTGGCCTCATTAAAGTTCTTCTCCTTGCTGTTTCCAGACTTGAATACTGAGCTTTGGTTTGCAAACAAACTAACAGAATATGTAGCCGATGGCTCCTTTAGTCCATGACCCTTGTTCTGCCTCCCACGACTAATTGGAGAATGGGACACTTGCTCTGCTCCACTTATAGTCTCCATAAGAGGTGCATTTTGTTTAAGGGATCGAGTAGAAATCCATGGTGAACTCAATTGTTGAGGAGCCTCTGATAGTTTTGATTTAAAATCAGTACCAAAGGTGCTTGTGTCTTTCTCCTTCCGATTCCTTTGCGTGGAATTTTCTAAACTGGAAAAAACAACTTCTGCATTTGGCACCATGGATTTTAGTTCTTTTGTGCCTCTAGATCTCGCATTGGTTGGTGACTCTGCCATGACACCAATTGAGATCTTTCTCGATTGGCTTGATGGATGACAGTTGCTACCAAAACTCCGGCAATCACTCAATGGATCCTGAAATGTATGTATGAGTATGACAACACAAGGGGGAATTAGATTGCAATCGGTCCCAATAATTGGGTCCTGTAAGCCTTAATGCCTTTCTATTCATCTTCTTATACAATCCCCAAGTGAATTCAAAATTGACGAACTTAAAAGTTGCCAAAGACTAAAAGCATAAGCAATGATGTTTAGGATCGAATAACTATTTGATTAACATTTCCCACAAAAACAATATAACACCAAGTGCCTTGCTTATTGAGATTCCACACAAGTAAAACCTAATATTTCAACAACAGAAATTACTTGAGCTTCACTTTAATCAATAACCCAAAAAATATCATATGGGCAAAAGGAAAAGAAAAGAAATCTCTAAAATAACAAGACAACCCAATATTTGAATGTGGGTGAGGGTGGGGGGCATTTTGTAATCTAATAAGGAACGTGAAACTTGAGTCCACAAAAGAATTGAAGAAAGAATACAACTAAGGACTTCACCACTTACATCTCGTAATTTCGGCTGCCTACCAACCTTGGCTTCCATCATTTATTTTTTCTGGGACAATATCAAACAGACACCATTAGCTGATACAATATGTAGAATATAAGTGGTGTAATGAATGTTAAACAAAGGAAATAGGCAGCAAATATAAGATAGGAATGTCTCCAATTGGTTTTCAAGGAGGGATAGCCAGATCCATCAGTTGTTGTTTTGGTGAGGTTTGAAGATTTTTCAGTTTCACAAGAGGAAATGATGCCAATCTCGTTGTCGCGCGGAATAAGGTGGATGATGATGGTAGGAATAGATTTTACAGTAACGAATTGTCTCCGAGACAGAACGATCTGATGAAAACTATCAACAAACACAGTAAAATTCCCAAAGAATATTGTAGTTACATTTACAAGGAAGTTGCTAAACACAAAACAAGAGCGGTACAAAGTACAAACCAACATATGGCTTCATGAACATGTTAAGAACAGTTTAGGTAATCGATCATCGAGGGGCACAATTTATGAAAATCAACTAAAACAGAATAATGGCTAGAATAGTGACAATCTAAATGCTATATGGAAGGATGATCATCGGAACTTCCTGGTTCAGAATTGAACTTGATAGCAGAAATAATAAAATAGGGATGTTGAACAAAAAAGACGAATCTGAAGAATGGACAGTTGCTTACAGGCTGATCGACGCCGATTATCTGCTCTCTGGAAATCGACGACGAGTTATTATGACGAAGAAGGAGGAGGATGATAAATCACCGGATTCCGTTCGGATGGCGGAGAGCCGGAGAGGGGATGATGAGAATTCAGAGTTCGGAGACTTGGGCTGCACTGCAATTAACAAAATAGTAGAGGCGGGAAAGGTGAGCGCGACGCGCGACGCGCGAGTTTGGGAAAAAAAAAAGAATTAAAATGATCCAAGGGTTTAGGGTGACCCCAATATAACCGCCACATTGTATAAATATTTACATTTTGTTACTTTTCAAATGTATTTACTTAACTCTAAATCATGGCTACAACGTGAATTGAGTTAGATAATTTGGTAATATTGTATTCGGCACACATTTTGTTACTTAAACTTTTAAAAAGTCATTTAAATCCTTGTCATTAAAATGTTGTTAATGAAATAACAAATTGATAATATAGTCATTCTAAAATTCAATAGTTTTTAGGATAATTGTTCGAAATAGCACAAAAAAAAAAGATTCGTCTTTTATAAATAGCACCATTTTGACAATCGAGATTGCAAAAACGGAAACCTTATTTGGAACCTTCACCTTTCAAAGGGTCGAAAAAAACGACTCACCACTCGGGGAGGGGTCCAACAACCAAAGAAATAATGACCCACATGAAAATCCCTCGACAAGATTGGGAGACCAGATGTGAATATCTCTCTTCCCCGACGAAAGAACACAATCCCCAATAAGAGAAAGAAAAATCATAACTTGTAATGTATCTTTGTCAAATATTGCCCGATGAAAATTCAAGGACAAGGTGGAAAAGAACAAATGACAACATCAACCACAACCCGATTTTTCATGTCTGAAAGATGGAACAAACTAGGAATAAGGAACAAAGAGGACACTACCCCACCCCACCCACAAGTCCTCCCAAAAAAATGTGTCATTCCTATTTTTTTATAGAAAATCGAACAAGGTTAGAAAAAGTGGGGAGCTCAAGAGAAATATTCTTCCACAGGTTTTTTAAAGTGTCTTTAATCCCCTATGAGACTCACTCAAAGGGATAAAGACCATGCTTACTACAAATAATCTTATGCCAAAGGGTATTAATTTGAAGGGAAAAACGTCACGACGACTTTCCGATTGTATTCCAACCCACCAAATGTGCCCTTTAAAAGTTAGTAATTAATTAATTAAAAAAATTAAAATTAAAATTAAATAAACGGTCAAGTGTTTAGTTAAGTAGAAGCGAATATAGGTCAAATATTCACTTTTAACAACCTTATGCCAATTGATATTTATAGAGGGATTGCGAAGGATTGGGGAGATTGACATAAAAATCATCCCAACCCCAACATTATATTGTGAACTCAAGGTGGGCTCAATCTCATGTCTTCGATTCCAATAATCATCTTGGAATTGAATAATAAGCTTGGTTTCAACTAGGTTAACTATTCCTTCATTTACCCTAATTAAAATTAATTAACAAATATCTCTCTTTCTTAGGAGAATAATATTATGATTTTAATATTATTTATTTTTTAAAAAATATTTTCTTAAATAAGTTTTGTATTTTAAGTATGTTTGTGATTAGGAGGAGGATAAGTTTTGTATTTTAGGTATGTTTGTGATTAGGATGATTGGTAGCCTTTTGAATATGACATTTGTGAGCAAGGCTCCTAACTCGGACTTGTAATATATACATATTGCATTATTGTGAATAAAGGCATAAGAAAATGGTGGAGAATTTTGACACTCTTTTACTTGCAAAATTATATATGCATTTATATATAAATTTCAATATATATATATATAACCATCGAAATATATATATATATATATCGTCATGAATTTTTGTTCATAATTTAATGTTTGAAAGTATAGTATGTGTATAAATAAATGTTTAAGAAACTATTAATAGTTAAATTATAAGTTTAACCAATGGATTTTTTTTATGTGTTTCTTCTGGTCTTTAAATTACTTTGAATTTCGTGTCTAATATATTGTTGAACTTTAAAATATCAAACAAATCTTTAAACTTTTAATTTTATGTTTATTAGACGATACCTAACATATTCTATTTAAAAAAAAATAATAGATAAAGATAAAAAAAAAATATTTGAATATTATGTCTAATTGGACCATAGACTTCCAGTTAATAAGTTCGTGAATTTTAAAAAACATTGAATATATCAATAATGCATTAAGCAAAAAAAAAACACATAAAATAAGAGCGTACAGCATCAATCATTTTCCTATCCACAAGCAAACAAAAAAAAATCACCACTCCAATAATTGGCTTCAAATCTAATGGCCGCCGGAACTCGTCTTCGGAGTGTTTGTCGGTGGATGAGTTCCTCCATGCCCACTCGAAGATGCTGCTGCAGCCTGCATTTCTGCATCATTATTCTTTGATTTGTAAATTAATCCTTTTACCCTCTCCATTACTTTCGTTGCTCCGAATTCGTACATCACATCTTCAATCTACAACCACAATTAATCGTTAAAATACTACTCAACTCAAAAGCTTAAACTAATAGAATGCTCTCTATTATACCTCTGCATGGAGCGAATAAAGGACGGTGTTCTCGCGAACGGAATAAGTGGCATTGATGATCTCGACTCGCTCCTCGTGGAAGATGTGAATAATATCGTAAAATAAGAATTGATCCTCCAACCCAGTTGTTAAAACAACCTCCACGGCGGAACCAAACTCTTTGATTATCAATTCAGGTGAATTATTATTATTGTGGCTCTTCGTCTTCGTTGTGTATGATGGCAATGATGATGTTTTTGATTTTATTCTCAGCAAGCTCTCTTTCTTCTCCTCATCATTCTTTAGCTTTGTCTCAAGGAATTTTATGTAGCGTATTGCTTCCTCTATCTGATCTGACACCGTCGGTGACGACAACGGCGGCAGCTCCTGTATACGAAAACAAAATTTAAAAAATGTTGAGGATAAATAAATTAAAAAAAAAAAAAAAAAGGAAGAAATTACGTTGGAGTGATGTGGGAGGAGAGAATTGAGGTTGGAGTAGAGCAATTTCATCTGATTTCTACGATTCTTCTCCATCACCTTTCTTTCAACCTTCATATTCTTATTATTATTTTGCTGCTGATCACTACCCTCCATATTGGAAATTCAAATAATTCAAAAACAAAGGAGACTAATATTTATATATATATATATAGGATTGGTTTGATGAAATTAACAGACAATGTGACGGTCGTAATGGTGGAACATAAAAAACAAAAATACACGTTGGGCGTTTTGAATTTAAAGTGACATTGTAAGACCCACTTTCAATAATTTAGCTTCCATTTTCCAGAATTGGTACTAAGCTAAGTTGCAATTTGTCTCTAAACTGAAGCCGAAATTTTGCGACAATTACACGTCCGTGTTCCCATGCAAAGGTCCTAGCCTCACATGTTTTATACAAACTAAAAAAAACAGCTAACTATGAGTTAGGAGGGATAGTTTCTAGACTCTAGTACATCGGTGGTATGGAGTTTTTCCATATCACTGTCTTTAAATGAATGACACGTGGCGAAATAGTTGTTTTCATACTACCGATGTACTACAAATTCTCTCGAATTAGGACGACCCTAGAGGAAATTGACATGTAGGTTTAAATTTTTCAAAAAAGAAAAGACACGGGAAATCAATTTTCACTATTACTCACTTTTCATATTCAATGAACTTTGAGTTAATTTGTCTCTAAACTCAAGACGAAATTTTGCTACAAGTACACGTCCGTGTTCCTGCAAAGGTCTTAACCTCAACGGTATGATGTATCGCGTAGTGATCATGAGCAGGGACGGATTCAGACATTGATGTTTGGGGGGGCCAAAAAATTAAAGTATATAAATATTAAAAAAAGATCGTCAAAAATCCAGAGGTTCGAATTCACACTCTCAAGTTATGTTGACATTAAAAAAAAGTTATCAGTATAAACATATGTGAGTGTATTAAAGACTTACGGACTAAGTTTAAATAAACTTAATATCATCATATAATTTTGCTCATTTCTATATTTAAAATAAAATAAAATAAAAATATATTATTGAGTCCCTAAACTCTAAAAAGTCTTTAATGCGTCCCTATACTTTCAATTTTGTTTCTAATGAATTCCTAGATTTTAAAAAATGTCAAATAAATACAAGGATGTATTAGACTTAAACTTGAAAATTTGAGGACCAATTAAATACAAAATTGAAAGTTAAAAAATATATTGAACTCTTTTTGAAGTTCGTGGTCTATTAAACACAAAATTAAAAGTTTAAAGATTTATTAGACATTTTTTAAAAAAATTATTAAAAAAAATCACAATATAACATGAATTTATTTTCAAAATTTATAAAAGGGAGGTTAATAAAGTCTAAATTACTTTTGAAAATGTTAATAAATAAACTAATATTAAGAATTAATAGATTTTTTTAAGGTTGAGTTTCGAACTCAGGCACAACAAAATATAGCACAATGACCACTGCAGCAGAATGAGATTTTGTTAATTTGGGGGGGCCAAAATGTATTTAATAACAATAGTATATATTTAAGGCATTATTTTTGCCTACGAGTATAAGAAAATCAAAAATTTTGGGGGGCCGTGGCCCCCCCTAGTCCCTTCAGAGGTCCGCCCCTGACCATGAGGTTCTAGATTCAATCCCCTACTTCAACATGTTGTCAAAAATAACTTTGAGTTAATTAATTTAAATTAATTATGATGTAGAATTTTTAAACTAATTTTAATAGTGATGAAAAAAATTGTGAAAGGTAAAAGGGTTGGTTGCACAAACAACAATCAGACCCAAAATACTGGCAAATTTAGCAAAATTTAAAACATTTTGCAAATATGGCAAAAAAAACAGTGGTTATCACTGATAGACTGCTATCGTTGATATATGACTATCATTGATAGACTGCTATCGTTGATATATGACTATCATTGATAGACTACTATCAGTGATAGTCACTGACAAAATTCTACAAAAAAAAAAATGAGGTGATAGACCATACTATCAGTGTTAGAAATTGTCATATCTGCAAATTTTTTTAAAAAGTGCTATAATTTTAATTATTTTGCTCTAAATTGACATGGGTTACAATTTTTAAGATAAAAACTAATTTAATTACAATTAATTTAATTTTTTAATTCAATTAATAAAAAATTAATACAAATGATTAAAAGTGAGCATTAGTGAAAACTAATTAAGAGTAGAAGTGTAACCTTTTGAAACCTAGGACAAATGGACACTAAACTCAAAACTCTAAGGAAAAAAATGTAATATTTTAAAATGTAAGGACCAAATGAAAACTAAACTAAAAAGCTAGGATTAAAAGTGTAACATTTTGAAACCTAGCTAGGGATCAAATGAGAAACTATACTCAAAACTCAAGGGTAAAAATATAATATTTTGAAATTTAGAGACCAAATGGAATTTAAACTAAAAAATCAAAAGTAAAAGTGTAACATTTAGAAACTTAGGGATTAAATGAAAATTATACCAAAATTTATGGATCAACCGAATATTTTTTCGTTATTTTTTAGAAAAAAATCAATTTATTTTTTTAAATTTTGAGTATTGTATCAATTAAAATTCTAAACTAATGATTGTATCAATTAAAATTTTAAACTTAAGTGTTAGTTTACACGATAGGTTAGATTTCATTTGAAACAATTAAAATCCTAAATTTTTATAAGTGTATCAATTTATACGATATGTTAGATTTTATTTGAAAAATGTTAATTTAAATAATATGTAAAGGACTTATAATTATAATTATAGTAATTAAATTTCTAAACTTTCATAAGTAAATTAATTATATAAAAATTTAGAGTTTAATTGATACTATTATAAATTTTTATAGATGGAAAAACTATTTTTTTTAAAGAGATAATATAAATGGATTCAATGGACTAAAGAGATAATATAAATGGATTCACTTAGAGTCCATTTGGAATTGTAGGAGCATGAAAAATTAATTTTAACAAAATTTGGACTGGTTTTGTTGTTTGGTAAAACGTATCTTTTTAAAATTTATATAAAATCACTTTCGAAATCTTTTGATTTTGAGAATCTCTATTGTAGTTTTAGATTTTAACTTCTCGATTAAACTGACGTCTTTTTTATTAAAATATTTTTATGACCACTTATATCCTTCCACATCCTTCATTTTTCATGCAACGAACTTCTCTTCCTGTTCACTAGTGTTTGACACCATTAAATAATTGAGTTTTACATGAAGCAAATTACATAAGAACATCAAAATTATTTCACATTTTTTTTTATTTTTTTTAGTCATGGTTTTTTTTTTTACTCTCTTTCTACATACATTTGGATGGATTTTTGTTATTTAAACAAAACAGAAGAAAAATCATCACTCAAAATTTGTTTTAGATACTATTTGATATTTGATGTAACGATTATTTTTACTAGTCTAAAGAAATATCAAAATATTATTTATAATTTAAACTATAAAAAATTATAAATAATTAACTTATAATCATTCATAATCATTCATATATTGAATATTAACATATAAATAATTGTTCTCAAAAAAAAAATAACATGTCTATTTTGGTCTTTACCGTCAAACCACAACAATTTTGTGTTTGAACTTACCAAAGATGTGTTTTTTTCTCTACAACAATTGTTTTTGAACTTACCAAACGCTCTGATGTGTTTATTTTATGTTTAAAATTAAAATTTGTCAAACACTAATCAATTTCGTATAACAATTGATTTTTCTAAAAACACAGCTGGTAGCAATTATTTTAAAAGTTACCGCAATCCCAAACGGAACGTTAGATTCTTCAACTAAAGTTTGACCTGAAAAAGAAAGATGGTAAATTGATTTGTCGGTGGGGAAGCTCCGCAGAAGCCCAACCTCAGATGGGTGTGATTAATGGTTAAATTTTAGGTATTATCGGTAATTGGCATGACGCATTTACGTGACGTTGTAATTTCCCTTATTCCGGCAACCCAAGTCTAATTTGGCCTTGCTTAAAAAAAAAAAAAAAAAAAAAGCTTAAAAAAACAAAAAAAAAAAAACAAAAAAAAAAAAACAAAAAACAAAAAAAAGTCTAATTTGGCCTCCAAATTGTCATCCTCCTCACCTCACGTACGGAGTGCATTTGGTGCAAATTTCTTCTTTATTTTCTTATCATATATACCAATTGGAACTCCATTTCACACCACTAATTTCTATATATATATATATATATAAACACACTAAAAGGAAATAACCCACGCTAAATATGAACTAACGACTTTTTACTATAAATCATCATTCGCATGATTTACTCTTCCATGTTTTGTTGACCTTTTCTTTTGTCGTTGAAAAAACATTTCTTTGTGAAAATTGCAACCCAAATCAATTTAAGGTTTATCGGAACACTCTTTAGCAAGATTTGCAAATATGACAATTTTTATCGATCATTGACAAAACACATTGATAACCTTTGATAACCTTTGTTTTTCTCTTGATTTCTCATTAGAATAGGATGTATTTATATAACCTTAATCTCCCACAACGTATAGACTGAATACTAACTAAACTCTAATTAGTTTCTTATTATAGTAATTCCCTAATAGTCATAGTCACTAATAGAAGATCGATGACTATAAAGAATAGCTACTGATACACTTATATATATATTTTTTTTAATATAATTTTGTCAAGGATTATCACTTATAGCAGTCTATCAATGATAACCATTTTATATCCATGCCTATTAGTGATAACATTCTATATTTTATATATTTGCAAAATATTTTATATTTTGGACATGATTGTTATTCATGCAACAAACTTTTATCTTTATACTATTTATTTAAATAATTTTTAATTTCAATACTAATTTTCAATTTTTGTTGTAAAAAAACAAGGTTTAAGAATCCTTTTCTTTCAAGATAAATATCTTCAACAATTAGAAATTGATTTTTTTTCTTTTGAAATTTAGGTACAAAATTAACAAGGTTTGATTGAAATGGAAGAAGGATCAAAAGTGACACCATATATATATATATATATATATTTTTGAGCAGAGGCATTTGCTTTCTCAAACTTTTATCTCATATATTTCATCATTTCTTTGAATTTTTACTCAAGATCTTTGGCAAAAAGATTATAGTTTGACTTCATCCAATTTTCATTTTCTTGAATGTGCTTCCAGCTCTAAATTGTGAAATATGTGGTGTGACTAATTTGAAAAAAAAAAAAATTAATAAATCCAACAGTAAATTAATTGTGCATTTAAAAGTTTGTGGTATAAAATCCAACCTTAATTTTGATTAAAATTTGAATTTTGACATCTAATTTTTATTTCTTGTAAAGAAAAAAAAAATTATCTTACTTTAAATTTTATCAAATTAATTTCTTTTCTATAACTTTATTTATTTATTTTAGTTTAGAGTGTTTTTCTAGGTTAAATACATGTTTTAGTCCCCATCTTTGGGTATTTTTTTTTTTTTTTTTTGCATGAATTAATGGTAAACTTACGTGATATGATATTTAGTGATTTGTCAAAATTTAAGAGGAGAAAGAAAACACATTAGAGAAAAATTTAGAATCAACGTGAGCATAGCTCAACCGAAAATCTCTTATATTAGGAAGTTTATTACAATTATACTGATGAATTTTTATATTTATTTTTAACGAAGTGACTTTGGATTAAATTTTACAATTAGAAAAAAAATTGACAAAATGAATGAGACTAAAATGTAGAGTTGGAGTCAAGTTTGGATGTGGATTAAATTATTAAAATATTGACTTACCGTAAATTGTCGGATTCGACATCAACATTGATGATCACCTGAAATTGAGTATTAAATTATTTATGTCGATGTTGATATCAAAATTTCAATTTTACGACTATATTGACGTTAATACTAAAAGAATGAGTTTATTGCAACACTTATCAAACTAGGGGTATGATGATTGATCAAATTAAAAAAAAAATATATAAAAAAAAAAAAAAAAAAAAAAAAAAATCATGGGTGTAGTTGTAATTGTAACAATCTCCATAGTTCAAGAGAATTATTGATCAAATTAAAGATTCAGGAGTGTAATTGTGTCAAATTTTATAATTTAAATTGATCAAATTAAAGTTTAAGGGTGTGATTGTAACAAACTTCTAGTTCGATAGTTGATGTGATTTTTCCAAAATTAAATTTAAAAGAAAAATCAAAAGTAAAGTTTGAATTATCAATAATTTAAACATAATAATAACAAAAATAGACCAAGTAAAGTTAATGAATGCATAAAAAAAAAAAAAAAATCTAAAAGAAAACTAAAAAGAATTAACCAATGTGTGTGAGCTTTGTGTCTTGAGAGTTAATCTTTCAAGCACTAAAGTTGTAGTGATTTGACTTCGGATGTGAAGTAATATTCTTCTTCAACCTAAGACAATCAACGGTAGTCCTTTTGTTGTTGTTTTTTCTTTCGGTGTTATTTTGTGTGTGTGAGATCTTTTGCAGATGTGTTATGTGTATATTAGGTGGGTGAATGTCAGACAACAAAATAATATTAAGGACTACATTCGCTATTTTTTTTTTTTTAATTTTATAGACTTAAATTGATATTTTAAAAGTTGAAATCATAAAATAGTTATATTTTGAAAAAAAATCAAAAGACGTAATTAGAAACTTAAGGCCCGTTTGATAATGTTCCTGTTTCTTGTTCCTTGTATTTTGAGAATCAGAAACAGAAACATGTTTGATAACTACTCATGTTTCTTGTTTCTTGAAAAAAAAGAAACACAAACACAAACTTATTTGATAACGTTTCTCGTTTCTTGTTTCTTAGAAACATCCTCATGTTTTGATAATTTTTTTTGTTAATTTTTTTTTTTTTTTTTTTTATAGTTTAAATAAAATTTAGTATACATAATATAAAAAAGATATAACATGCATTAAAAAAAAAAAACTATCCAAAGTTTACAGGATCGAATACAGATAAGTCTCGATGCAAAATTAAAAACAACCATAAAATTGTATTTATACTTCAAATGTTATCCAAATTTTATTTGATTTGGTATATGTTTTTGTTTGTTGACAGGGTAAGGAGACGTTTATTGAAAAATAGAGAAGTGAGTCTCCAACACACCAAAACAACGTTCAATAACATTTCGCAGTGAAAAAATGTCGATAGTTAAACACTTTTCCCTACCTCGAGGATGATGCCTTCCTTGCTCTAAAATATCGAAGTCGTTGTCATTCGTCATTGTTTGTTATGGGTCGTGTTTTAAATTTTCGTTGACGTGTAGACATTTCTACGTGTCAATGAACTCAATATCGATAAGAGAGGTGAATCGTTAAAAATATTGAAATGCTAATTTGCAAAGTTTAAAGTGTCTATGAAAATATCGATGTCAATAGATACTTATTAAAAAAACATATTTTTTTTTTTTTTTTTTTGCAATTAATAAATAAATATTTTAATGTATTTAAATAAAATAAATAAAATAAATAAAAGATATAACAAATTTAATAATAAATATTTTAATGTATTTAAATAAAATAAAAGATTTATTACTAATATTAGTAATTAGTAATGTATCCTAAAAAATAATAGTAAAATTCAAAATTAAAATAATATATATAAAAAAAAACACTACATAATTAAAAAACAATAGAAAGTCAGGACCTCATAATTGAGGAACTTATTTGGGTTGCTTCCAATGAACCAACACTAATTTATCTTCATTTTGGAAACCGATTAATATAAAGAGAAACGAAACTGGGAGAAACACTTTTTTTAAGTTTCTCAAATTTTGCATCTTTTTTATAAATGTTTCTCAAAATTTAGAAACAAGAAACGGAAATAGTTATCAAACAAGATCGTTTCTTAAAAAATGAGAAAAAAGAATAAGAAACAAGAAACGGGAACGAAAACGTTATCAAACAAGCCCTTATAAACTAGAATAAAATTTAAAAATTTAATCACTAGGATCTAAACCAAATATTTGAAATACAAATTGGCATATAATTATTTAAGAAAAAAAATCACCAACAAATATGGTTTTTCGAAGGGTTTAGAAATATCATCAAACAACTATCAATTTCTCCCACAACCTAACATGTCCCTTCAATCCTCCAAGGGCTCTCTCACCCTTTTGCCTTTTTAACTTTTTATATAAATGAAAAAAATTTAGGTCCTGATAATGATTTTGATTTTTAGTTTTTTAAAACCACGTTTCCTCCCTTATAAATTTCTTTAGTTTTTTTTTTTTACTTTAAAAATACATTTGAATTTCTAATTAATTAAAAAAAAAACGTTTTTAAAACATGATTTTTAGTTTTAAATTTTTTATTCAGATTTTAAAAATGTTACAAAAATTTAGATAACAAATAAAGCAAATTGTATAAGTATTTTCAAAATACGAAAGAAAAAAAAATTTGTTATCCCACAACTTTAAAATAAATTCTATTTTTTTTTAGTACAGTGAGAGTGGGGAATTCAAACCAAGATCTTTTGATTTTCAAGACATACATGTGTCAAAGTGAGCATGTGTGTCAACTGAGTTATGCTCACTTTGACGATAAATTCTATTTTGGTTTCTACATTTTAATATTTATTTTTATAAATATAATTTTTTTTATTCTTCTAAGATACATTCTTTTGCAAACTTATCTCTCCTCGATTAAGACATTTTTTTTTTTTTTTTTTTTTTTTTTTTTTTTTTCACTTATCACTTATCTCTCATCACTCATTTTCATACACTCAATTTTAAAAGAGGTTAATAAAAAAAAATAATTAAAATAGGTTAGAAAATATGTAACACTCCTTAAAAAAAAAAATACTTTGGGTCCATAATTTTTTTTTATAAAAGTAACACTTTAATCTTCCAACTTTTAGTTTGGAACAATTCAATCAATGTTTTTTTTTTTTTTTTTTTTTTTTAACAATTTAATTAATTCTTAAACTTCAATAGGTAACAAGTTAATTCAATGTACTTAAAAATTAATTTTTAAATCTATATCACAACAAAATATTGTTATAATCTTAAAAAAAAAAAATTACATATATGAATTCATAAATTGATTAAGGAATTTTATAAACTATAATGATTAAATAGTTACATAATAATAATAATAATTAAAAAAATACTATTATTATTTATTTTTTATTTTTTTTTTAAACTGTGATGATTTTTTTTATAGTAAAGATAAATTATAACAAAGTTTAAAATACATGAACCAAATTGTTACGTACTAAAGTTTTGAGAGAAATTAGATGGATAAATTGTTAAAAATAACGTTTATAAGCTAAATTGTTATGATTACGAAAGTTCATACACCAAAAGTATTTTTCACGTACTTTTTTATATTTTGATCTTTACCTTTATTAAAAAGATTTAATTACAATTTCTAAAGTTTAAATTATTATTATTATTATTTTTTTTTGAGATAATTATCCTTTTGGTCATTGAAGTTTGAAATATATTTCTATTTGGTTCATAAGTATCATTCTCCTACACTTTTACCATTAAAATTAAAAAAAAAAATGTGCTATTAATTTTTATTTTTTCTAGATGTGAGAGATTCGAACATCTGATCTCTTGATCCATAATATATGTCTTTATCGATTGAGTTATACACTCATATTAGGCTATTTTAAGTTGCAAGATGTTAGTTTTACTCTTTCCTTTGATCTCTTTAACAAAGAGATGACGTGATGTTTTACCATTGAATTTATTGTTTACATGACAAACATTAGTAATTTTATAACGAAAATAGGTGGTCACACAATTTAGTGTTATTATTTTTAGTTCAACAATCGGTGGGGTTGAGAGAATTCGATCCTCTACTTTCTCACGTCTCACAATTTAAAAATAAAATAAAATACTTTCCTTCTAGTTTTACGGGCTAAGAGAAATTATTTCTTAATTTAAAAAAAAAATGGCAGGCCAACCGTTTGAAAGATTTCAAGCTCTAACTTTCAAATTGAAGATACATATAAAAATCAGTTGTGCATCATCTCTTTTTATTATAAGATTAATCAGTTTATTAAGTCGTCTTTTAATTAAAGCATTAAAATGAAGCGGTTTAATCTTCATCCCGTATTTGATGTATTAAAAGAAAGAAAAAAAAAAGAAAAAAAATGCCTCCAACCTTGAATATATGTTTCAAATTCGGTTGCCTTTTTCCACACAATTCCAACGAGAGAAGAATAGGGAAAGAAAATCAAAATTTCAATTCCTTTGACTCTCATTTCTCACAGTCACACCACTTCCACTGCAGAGGCAGAGCAGAGCATGGCCGGCGGCAAGTTCTGCAGCAGATCATAAGTAAGCATTGAGGCCTTCGCCTTCGGTGGCCGGCCGGAGAATCCCACCGGCAGCGTCGCCGGCGTCGACCTCTCGCACTTCCCTAACCACTTAGCCTGCATGTATCTGTACTTCCTCCATGGCCCTAAGTGCATCTTCTTTTCCTTCATGCGCTTCTCCGCCGCATTGCACATAATTTTTATCAATTCTCGAAGCTTCTCGGCTTTTCCGATGAATACTTCCGGCAACCGTCTCACCAATCGCTTGTACTCTTCACCGGCTATGGCTATTTCCAACTCCGCTCTGAAATTCAGCTCGATTATGACTCTCTCCTTCGATTTACAATCGTCCACCACTTCCAGATAACTGTGCTCCCCTGCGCGTTCAAAATCAGATCCCTAATTTAAAAAAAAAAACCCTAAAATTAAAGACGATCGGAATTATTGCGAGGGTTAGGTTTTTCTATTTACCTGATGGAATTTCCGGCGAGCTCTTCCATTTGGACTTGCAGACGCTGCAATTGTAGCCGGCGTTTCTCAGATGATTGCAGATTTCTCTCTGTACGCACTCCCGACAGACTGAAATCTCCGCCGGTCTCCGGCAGTCGCATTGAATAGACTTGAAATTCATTTCCCTTAGGACATTCTTCGTTGCTCGCCGGATTTTTAACTCAATCGAACTCGTCCTTTTTAAAGTCGCCTGCAAAAGGAAAGAATCAGAACAGAATTACACAAATTATGTAATCTGGATTCAACCTCGGTTTGCTAATTATGTAATGAAATTTATTAATCTTACCTGAAGAACTTCATTTTGCGATTTCCAGAAGGCTCTGTTTTCTTTAACAGTGGAAGAAGTTTCTCCGTTCTGATCTCCTTCTTCGGCGGAATCATAAGAACTTTCCGGTGGGTTTATGGAATCTTCTGGAAACATGTCGATGAAGCTCGCCGATATGTCGGACATTTCGAAACTTCTGTCGGAGCTCCGATCCCGACGACAAGCTTGATAATTCTCCGGTTCAATTTCACGCTCTGGTCGCTCGTCGAACACGTAGCTGAAATTTTTATAGCCCAAAATTTGTAGTTCAATGGACCCCATCACGTGGGACACATTCTACTACGAAGATGTTAACATCGAATCAAATATTTATTAGAAGGATATTCTTTAATAAAACCGGATAGATTGTATCCATCTTAAATGTAAATTCTTTAATTTTATTAATTTAAACTTTTAAGTGTATTAATTTACGTCTTATGAAGTGGTTAGGTGGCAACAAGCAGGGGCGGATCCCGACATTGATGTTTGGGGGCCAAAAAATTAGAGTATATAAATATTAAAAAAAGATCGCCAAAAATCCAGAGGTTCGAATTCACTATGTTGACATTAAAAAAAAGTTATCAGTGATAAACATATGTGAGTGTATCAAAGACTTACGGACTAAATTTAAATAAACTTAATATCATCATATAATTTTGCTCATTAAAAAAAAAAAAAAAAAAAAAAATTGAGTCTATAAACTCTAAAAAAGTCTTTAATCGCATCCTATATTTTCAATTTTGTTTCTAATGAATTCCTAGATTTTAAAAAATGTCAAATAAATATAAGGATATATGAGACTTAAACTTGAAAATTTGAGGACCAATTAAATACAAAATTGAAAGTTAAAAAATATATTGAACTCTTTTTGAAGTTCGTGGTCTATTAAACACAAAATTAAAAGTTCAAAGATTTATTAGACATTTTTTTAAAAAAAATTATTAAAAAAAAACACAATATAACATGAATTTTGTTTACAAAATTTATAAAAGGGGGTTAATATAGTCTAAATTACTTTTGAAAATGTTAATAAATAAATTAATACAAGAGTTAATAAAAAATTTTAAAGTATGAAGAATACTAAATTTAGATATTTGAAATTACAGAGTAAAATAATATCTCTTAAAAAAAAAATAGGTCTTAATTATTTTTATGAATGAAATTTATATATTTTTAAATATATATAAACAAAAAGAGAACAATTTTTTTTTAAAAAAATATACATATATGGAAGGAAATGTAAAGCAAAAAAAAAATAGGTCTTAATTATTTTTATGAATGAAATTTATATATTTTTAAATATATATAAACAAAACATTAAAAGAGAACAATTTTTTTTAAAAAAAATATACACATATGGAAGGAAATGTAAAGCAAATAAATTATTGTTATGGTTGAGTTTCGAACCCAGACACAACAAAATATAAACTATACACATGACCACTACAGCAGAATAAGATTTTCTTAATTTGGGGGGGCCAAAATGTATTTAATAACAACAGTATATATTTAAGGCATTAATTTTGCCTACGAGTATGAGAAAATCAAAAAATTTGGGGGGGCCGTGGCCCCCCTAGTCCCTTCAGAGGTCCGCCCCTGGCAACAAGGCATAGCTCAACCGCATGATAGTGAGCATAAGGTTTTAGGTTTAATCATTCCCAACATTCTCACACATGTCCAAAACAAGTAAGTGTGGTTGTTTAATAATAAAGACAAGAGAATCATAACTAAAGGGAAGAAATCTACATTAGCAGATTAACCCAAGGCACAAATCAACCTTGAAAAAGTTCATGAAGAACTAAACTCTAAGATGAGCAGAGTCGGTCCAAGGGATCAAGGTCGAGATCGATTCCCTAAAAAGGACATGCCAAAGTCCATGACCCCAATTTGAAGTCCCAGGAGGGACTCCTCTGAGCCAAAGTCCACAGATCTGACATCAGTCATATCGAGGTCGATCCCATCCAAGCAAAAGAGCTTGAAAATTTGAGGGTCGACCACGTCGAGGCCGACCCCATCCCCACAAGCCCAATCATCCCTCAATCAAATTTAGGAGGAAAAGAAAAAATAGCTCAACCTCGAAATCGACGACTTGTGTTTGTCCGAATTTTGACATTAACAGAGTACTTAGAGCAACTAAAATACAACAAATGAAGTATGAAAATTTGAACCTTCAACTTCAAAAGAGTGATTACATGTTAATTACTGCTAAATTATTCACTCGTGTTCTAAGTGAGCATGATTCAGCTGACATATGTATGTGTTATGTATGTGTTGACGAACCCTCCATTTTAATGCATTAAAAGAAAAAAAGAAAAAAAAAACTATTATTGGTCTTATTGAATAATTTTTTATTAAATTTTTTTTTTCGTAAAATTAATGCTATGGCATGACTTCTAGATACCACCTTATTTCAATTGCTTTATTAACTTTTGAACCTTACGTGGGGCGTGTTCGTTGGAGTGAAGATGTGAATTAGAAAGTATAGCATACGAGGTCGAGATTTATCTAGATATTTTTTGATTTATTTATAAATTAACTATATTTTAACACCGCCAGCTGGCAGATGGAGATGGAGGATCCGACCCTTTTACCCGGTCTCTGCTGCTGCCAATTTCTAGAGTTGAATAGACTAAAATACCCATTAATCCAAAATTTTCAGATTACGAGAATAATATACGAAATTGTATAATAAAATAAAAAATAAAAAATTTAATTGTGAATTGTGATAACTCTATAGTGAGAAGTGACAATTTCTTATATGGGGCCTACTTTGATCTGGACCACACAAAATTTTGATTCATTTAATTGAAAATAGAGTAGGAAACTAGTTTTGTTTCTTCGAATCAACAGAAAATTATCATAAATGCATTTTTTTAAATGTTGATTTTAGTAATATATATCAACATTTTTATTTATAAATTTTAAATTATAACGTATTTTTTTAAAAAATTGATCATTTCAAAAGTTAATCTCTTTCCAACCATAAAATGATTTCTTTCTTTACTTTTAGATATTATAAAATGGAACACATTTGATAAATTAATAATCCTTCTTGCACAGTTATTATTAATTTTAAGAATAAGAATTACTCTGTCATAAATTTTGTATTGATTTTATTAATTCTTGTCTTAATAGTGTCTGACTATGTTAACAACGATGACATGATGTTGATGATAAGTGTCATTTAAGATGAGTTAGGTAAATCGTCTTTCACCTCAATTCGTTGACAAAACGGTAGCACCACATAAGATGAACTCTCGTCTACTTACCATGATATGTTGGGAGCTTACACTTATCTTACTAGGTTTGATTGCTTATTGTGCCTAAGTGCCATTATCAATCTAGAGTCTAGGATAGATGATCTCAAACCAATATATGATCGAGGTAGGGTCGGGATCGGGGTGGGACGAGAAATTTCTCCATTCCCATCTTAAAAAAACATCTAAAGATTTTTTTTCCCTCTTAGACCCTACTTTAAGAAGGTAGGGGAGATGATTCTATGAAATTTTTTGTGATTATTAATTAAGCAAAAACTCTCTCCACCACAATATTATCTCTATTTGTATCACTTTCAAATAGGGCCTATCAAGATTTTTGTGTGTGTATCCAAATAGTCCCTAAAACTCTCTCCATTTCATTCAATCTTTATTTTAACTTCCAATTGGTACTTCACCCCAAATTAAATATATGTTTTTTTTTCATTTCAAAGGTATTTAATTAATGCGAGAATTAAACTCTCACCTCTCCTCTTAGTTAAGGGCACAACCTTATGTCAATTGAGCTATACTCATTTGATCTAACATTAAGAATTAATAAACTTGTCTACAAGGTTAAAACACTCATATGGAATTGATTATTCAATTTCTTCGTTTCGAAAAAAGAAATATTATTTTTCAAAACATTTTTTTTTTTTTTTTTTTTTTTTTTTTTTTTTTTTTTTTGTAAGAAATCTATGGTTGCTATTTCTATAAACAAGAAAATGATGAACAAATGACAAACACTATTGGCTATCGGGTGCAGTAAAAAATCAAGTAGTAGTGCTTCACAACCACCTTTTATACAACATTTTAACCAAAATTATACACAACCAAATCACTTTTCATTGCACAAAATGTATGTTTGAGAGTGATTTTGAAATGGTTAAAATTACTGGCTTGAATCATTCAAAATTAATTTAATGTTTGATTTTACACTTTTAAAAACGATTTTCTTACCATCAAAAAATGATTTTGAATGATTAAAAACATGATTTGGAGTTCGTCTGAACTTGAAAAAAAGTGATTTTAATCATTTCAAAATTACTCTCATACATGCCCTTAAGCCATATCAGACCTTAGGTCTCTCCAACCGTCTCTTCTGTTGCCGGGTGCAAGCGATCTCGGTAATCAATCTCACATTCAGTGGATCGACGTGAGATGTTTTCCCGATGTTCCTCTTGTACCCTTCAACTGACTGTTAGCAGCTTTTCCGTGTCGTGCTTGTCGAGCGTGTTCTTGAATCTGACGATCTCGCTCTTTCAGAATTTTATCTAAGTTGTTGTTTGATGGACCAAGGATTGGACCAGAAGTATAAAGCTTGTTCATATCTGTCCCATGAGCAAACTGAACCACATAATGAACAAAGATCAGCATGTCAGGCAGCAGATCATCATTCATTCATTCACTAGAAAACAGCTTAAGATAGCACTAAGATTTTATATTTTGATTCATGTAACTTAATAAAAAGAGGAAAAAAGGAACAAACCAGGGACTGTTCTTTAGCACAAGCTTTTTCGTTCTCTATCCGGTATGAATCTGCAACACGGTGTGTATAAAATATTCGATCCTGCTTTCTCGTCGACTCTGACTCCCTAACGAAGTCAGGCAATCTGCCTACTTCTGATCGTGATGGACCAGGTCTCTCGTAGGGATGGTCAGATATATTAGACCTCGTTGCTACTAAGCGGGATAATCCTGAGAGATTGGATCCGTCAAGCGCCATCGAATGGTCATCGAGTTGCTTTCCAGATCTCATCCAATCTGGTTTGCTAATTAGCGGTCCTGAATGTGAAATCCTGCCTGTATCTGAGCAAATTTCTGTGACAGATTGGCTTTGTTTGGGTGGAGCAATCAAAAAACCAGAAACTGTTTTGTCCCCGCGCGGATTGAACGCTCCGCTCTGCCCATTCATACTTGAATGGCCTTGCCTTTTCTGTAATGAGGTGCAAAACTAAATTAGTCCAGAAAATCATTTGGAAAGGACTGTAAGACCAAAAAAGTTTTAACAGATATGCAAAATTTCAATACCTGCATTAACATGTTTGCTTCATCCTTTGCATTCATAGAAAGATTATAGTGACCTTCTTGAGGTCTTCTTCCTTCCACATAATGTTTAGGGTCTTTTCCCTCAACTCTTGCCTGCCTGCAATGGAATATGAACAGAGTAAGAAGTTATATACCCAAGAGAGCAAGCCCCAAATACTTGTTTTTTCCTTTACACTAAGAATATAATAATGTTCTTGATATATCTTCACCCTTACAAGAATTAATGATTTATAACAGCTTACCTTCTGCAGACTTGAAATTTTGCATCAATCTCTTTGCTGGGAGGATATTTGGGCAAACTCGAAGTCTCGCAAGCATGAGGTTTAGTCGTAAAAAACTGAAGTGTTAAGAAAAAAAAACAACGTTTGTTAACATTATATTACTATGAGAAACTAAGCATCAAGTAATTTTCAAGTGATTCTGTAGAAAGGCAGCAATACCTCACTCTTTAGAGCAGCAGCTGCAGTTCCTCGATGAGCAGGATCTACAGAAAGCAGCTTATCCACGAGAGTGACCGCAGCAGATGGGAAGTCTTTGAGCATTTCTCCAATACAACGTCGGTATGGCTGAGCCGTCTTGAATGCAGCTGAATGAGGTAACTGCAATTTCCTCCAATAATCCTCAGGTGGCGAACCGCAAAGTTTAAAGATCTTATGCAACTGTTCCACCTGCAGAAAATACCTTCAAAGCTTTCATATACATTGAAAGATTAATAATAAAACCATAAGATTGTGAGATAGCAAAATCTCCTTTTTTCTTCTTCTTTAATCTTATTCTTTTTATCACTAGTAACCTTAGCTAGATCATGAATAAGAAGGCAAATCTCTTATATGGAATAACATGTGCTGCAGTTTAGTACATCTAAAAATGTTCTACCTCAGTTTTTCCAGGTAAGATAGGCTTCCCAGCATATAGCTCAGCTATTATGCAACCAGTACTCCACAGGTCCACTGCAACCCCATAATGGGAAGCTCCAAGCAGAAGTTCGGGTGGTCGGTACCATAGAGTCACTACACGGCTGGTTAGGGGAACACGATTATGAGGGTCGAAAGGACTTGCTAATCCAAAATCTGCAATCTTCAAGATACCATTGTCGTCGATTAGGAGATTTGACCCCTTTATATCGCGGTGGAGGACACCACGACTGTGACAATAATCAATCCCGCTTAGAAGTTGTTGCATATAGCATTTAACCTAGCATGGACATAGGCATAAAGTTAGGTTCTTGAGGATTTGATAGATGTCATTAATTAGTAATGAATTCTAAGCAAAATTGCATACTCACGTCCCTCAAGGCAAGACAAGATGCCAAAAATGATATCCCAAAGGAAGTTTATATGATTTACCTGTGGTTCGCTGAACTTGACGCCGGGCCGAGATGCGAGCCCTGTAAGATCATGCTCCATGTACTCAAAAACAAGGTACAAGCTACATGATCGCGGAGATGTAATCAAGCCTTCCAATTTTATAACATTTGGATGATCAAGCCTACGTAGGATAAGGATTTCCCTGGCCATAAACCTGACACTCTCCACATCAAGATTATCAAATCGAACTCGTTTTAGAGCAACTAGTTTACCGTGAACGATATCACGAGCCTTGTAAACACTACTATATGTGCCTTGTCCTATCTGTGAAAATAAAACCATCACCAAACCAAACAAACAACAGGAAACTCAGACAAAAAAACACATTTTGATCCTCAGTCTCACAATCACATCAACAAACAAACTACTTTCAACTGTCACATTCACAACTTCTACATACCTTGTCTAGTTTCTCGAAAGTATCGGCTTTTCGTGGCAGCCATCCGTCGAGCGCTTCACCGGCCACAGAGGAGAGCCAGCTTGGCCAACCAGCTGCAACTTGCTCTGCTTCCACCATACCCTTTGGAATGCTTCCTTTTCCAGGATAATTAGCAGAAATGGCTGCTTCTAACCTCTCCCTCTTCCTTTTCTCAATTTGATCATCGTGTACTCTGTTTGAACCGTTGACTTTCTTATCCAAATAACCAACTTTCATGTCACCTCCATCTGTTTTCACCTTTGATCGAATACTATCAGCTCTCTGTGAGGAATTTATTCGAACACCTTCGTCTCTTTTCAGAGAATTCAATCGCATATCTTCTTCTTTTCTTGATGAATTAACTCGTGAAGCCTTTTGTGAAGCAAATTTCTCAGTGACTCTGATCTGGCCATTTTCAGCAGCAGAAGGCTTGGAACATGGGCAACCCATTTTTGCAGCCCACAAACTAATTACAAAACTCCAACCTTAAAATTCTTCAGAAATTACAATCTCCTTCCACAAACCTCCTTCCTCGCTAAGCCCACAAATATAACGAATCAAAATTCTATCAAATGCAATCAGATTTTTTTCTATATACCCAATTCAGAGAAGACCCTAAAACAAATGTCAAACCAGACTTTGAAACAGGCGATTCAGAAGAAAAAGAAAAAGAAAGAAAAAAACTCGAACGAATTTCTAAAGTCCCATCTTCCAGAATATGAACAGACCCAACAAGGAAAAACACGAATAAGAACAGCGACTTTGAAACAAAAGCCCAAAAACCCACAAATTTTTCGAAACCCTTTGAGCAATCAGAAGAATATTTCACAGTCAATCAGAGGAAACAAACTGATGATCATCAATATCTTGTAAAAAAAAAAAAACCCAGATAGAGAATCGTAAGTAGAGTGAATGATAATTACCAAGAAAGAACAGAGCATCGGGGTTCCTTCCCCTTTTGAATTCCCAACGCGTATTCGTACAAGTATTTTCCTTTGATTACTTAAAAAGATTATGATATTGAGACGGCCAATGCCGGCTGTTTTCAGAGTCAAAAATACCCACTTTCTCGTCGACTAAAACGAAAAATCATACAAAGAATCAAGGATTTGGTTTCGCATTTGAATGGGAAATTAGCAAATTTAAACGGGTTAATTACGTAGGGGTTATTAAAGTCAACGAAAGTGAAATCAAATCGACACAAAAACGACTCAGAAATAGTTAAGCTTTGTTTGAATTCAACTGTTTTTGTTTTCATTTTTATCTCTCCATCTTTCTTCCAGTTAAACAATGAGTTGTAGAAATGAAGTTGCATTTGCATAAATAACAGATTATCAAAGATTAGATATACAAATCACTTGTGTTAACACATCTATTATCAATCTCTTATCTCTATCTAATAATCATAATGTACCCGCCTCATTCATTAATTCTTTTCTTTTTATTATTTATTGTGTTAACAGGGATTTATGTAGAATTATTATTTAAAGCGGAAAGTATGTTTGATTAAATTATAAATTTAGTCTCTTAACTTTAAGATATGTGTCTATTTAGTTCTTGAACTTTTAAAATTGCTTAATACGTCTTTAAATTTTAAATTTTATGTCTAATAGATCTCTGAACTTTCAATTGTGTATCTAATAAGTACCTGACTAATTCGAAATTTTTAAAAATTAATTGATGTACTATATATATAAATCTGAATTTTGTTTTTATTAATACCTTAAAAATTTTATTCTTGTGACTAGGAGACATTTATGAATTTTAAAAAATTTGAAAGTTTTTGAACAAAATAGACACAATTTGTCAATTTTAAAGTTTAGGGACTAAGGGTGTGTTTGATTTAGATTCTAAATGTTTAAATTTTGAAAAAAATCATTTTGTAATAATTTGAGGTGTTTCGTGTTTGTCAACCATTCAAAATGATTTTTTGGAAAATGAGTTTTTAAAATAATGCATTTTCTATGAAACACTTAATATTAACTTTTGAAAAAAATGTTTTTGGGTGTTTAATTACCAAAATACACTCACACTGCTCTTTTAAATTTTCTCCACTCACCAACCTCCTTCGACCACCGCCGTCCCTCATAGTCAAAGACATAATCTTATGTCAATTGAGCTAAGTTTAATTTATCACTTCAATTGTCAAATATAAATTTAAACTTATTAATTCATATTGTTCATTAATAATTGCCCCTTATAGCAATTTGACATTAAGAGAAACCCTTTTAGTTTAGAGCAATCCAAACACACCTTAAATTTTAATTTAACCTAGATATTTTTTTTAGTTCAACAGGTAGAGGTGAAGTGATTTGAATATCTAACATCTTAGTTCATATATATGTTTTAACCAGTTTAGTCATGCTCAAGTTGACATGTATAATAGATAATAAATGTTATTTAGAGTTTATAGATTTGATTAAAATTTTAATTTATTGCAATGAAATATTAATTATATATAATAATGTTTTGAATTGAATAAGATTAATTTAATTAATTCTACCAAACCTTTTTTTTTCTTCTTTGGAAGTTTAACTACTTTTGATTTTTAGAAGATAGGTACAATTTATGAAGAATGAAGGACCAAAACTGAAGACAAAAATTCAAGAATTCAAAGAGACGAAAACAAGGGGAAAAGAGAGCATGAATTATTATTATTTTACAATTTTTGTTCAAAAGCATTGTTATTAACCCTATTTTTCAAAGCCAAAACAGTCAAAAATGAATTGTTAAAAAAATGTGAACTTTAAAATTTTGTTATTGTTTGTTGCTGCTTTTTGTTTTTCCATAAGCCAGTTGAGTACTTCCACTAATTCCACTTTTTCCCTTAATGTGAAGCAGCTTCTATTCTAATTTTTTTTTTTTTTTTTTTTTTGGGAGTTCTTAAAGGCATTATATCTTCAAAGAAAAGAGCATGTTCACAAACTTTTGTCTATAATGTTGTTAACAAAATTAGTGGGTTTTGTTGTGAGTGTTTGCTTTAGCTTTTATCTTGAAAAAATAATACCAACTTGTGTTGTGTTAACATGTTAGTATTATGGTTCCTTGGAAGAGATAGCTTTAATTGTTTGCTCATAATTTAATTTGGTTACAAAGATTTCACTTCTAGTAATTGACTAAAGCAATGTTTTCAATTGTGTGAGTTAGAATTTGTAGGGAGAAAAAAGATTAATATAGTTGCGAATGTGAGAATAATTCAACTGATATAAAAGTATGTGTTAACGACTAAAAGGTTTGTGGTTCGAATATCCTCACCCCACATTGTACTAAAAATAATAATAATATAGACTTAATTTGAGGGAAATTGTAGAAAGTGACCTCGCAGATCCAAACTTTAACAAAATTGACCCGTCCCCCACAAATTAACAAAAGTGACTGGTTTGAAATTATCCATTTGCCCCTCACTTAAATTTACTTTCAGCTTCCCTCTAAAATCGCACAAAATCGCACGGCTAAGGGAGGTCCAGAATCGCATAGCAATTGTTGGTGCCCTCTTCTCTTTCCAAAGTTTTGACTTAAATATTTTCGTATTTTGGGGTATTATAGACAATATCCTTTAAACTTTTGCATAGTTTATAAGCACGGTTGGAAAGAACACGAAAAAACGTATAAAAACGAGTGGTTAATTAGCTAAAACGAACTTATATCAAGAGAGATATGATGTTCGGAAGATGAACCAGAATCGCATAGCAACCTATGCGATCGCATAACTATGCTTTAAAATTTTAATCCTTGCTTTAAAATTTAGGGCTGGTTGCACAAATAGCAATCAGACCCAAACTAATTGCAAATTTAGCAAACTTTAAAATGTTTTGCAAATATGGCAAAAAAACCCGTTTCTATCACTGATAGACTTTATTATATCACTGATAGACTTCTATCAGTGATAGACTATTATCTCTGATAGACTATTACCACTGACAAAAATCTATAAAAAGCTGAGGTGATCAGCGATAGACTTCTATCAGTCATAAGATATCAGCGATAGAAATTGCTATATCCGCAAAATTTTTAAAAACATGCTATATTTGCAAACAATAAGTCTTAAATTGTCATTTACTACAATTTCCCTAAAATTTATCTAATTTTAGACTAAATTTGTTATTTGAAATCAATATTTTCAAGTTTGTAGGTGTTTTTAAAAACATTGTGGATAACTATGGATATTATGACTAGACAAGAAACTTTTTAATTCAAGTTCTAGAAGATATTAATTTTATTATTCATTCAAACTTGGACTCACAATTTAATGAAATCTATATATTTTTAGTTGCGAACAAGAGCATAGCTCAACAACGCATGATATATCGTCTAGCGATCATGAGGTTCTAGATTCAATCCCTTACTCCAAAATATTGTAAAAAAAAAAAAAAAAAAAAAAAAAATCTTTTACAACGGTATTTTAATAGCACAACCTTATGTCAATTGAGCTATGCTCACAATAATTTATTTGTTTAGCAGATTACTTTTTACTTTTTTTTAGAGCCACATTTCATATATTTTTAAAAAAAAATCTGTTATAGAAAATTATTAACAAACAAACATAGTTTTTTTAAAAAATAAAAATAAAACAAAATCATAGTTAAACAACCCCGTAATAGTTGATTTACATTTTAAAAATTCAATAAGAAATTGAAAACGGTTTACTTTTGTTTTGACTAATACTTGCATGATTGCACCCATCGTTTTCATTTTAATCAATACATTTATTTATTTATTTATTATTATTATTATTATTATTTTAATTTTTTTTTTTTTTTTTTTTTGAGTTCAGCAAAAACTTTATCTTTGATTTATAACTTTTCTAAAATTTGAATTTTCAAGTCCTAAAACGTAAAGTAGGTAACCAATAGCAAAAGTCTCTGATTTCCCTATTGCTTCATTGCTTGCATCATTTCAATCTCCATGATTTTTCAACTAATTGTTTACTTATAAAATAATAAAATCTTTTATTGCAGTTTTTTCTTTTTTTCTTAAAAAAATAAAAAAAAAATTGACCTAATAGTTATCTCGTATCAATTTATACATCTTAACTATCTTTATTAGGCTTCTAAAAAAAAATAAAAAAAATAAAAAAAAACTTTTATTATGGAGGAAAAATTTAAGGAAAAAAGAAAATAAAATAAAAGGGAGATTTTTTTTTTTTTTTTTTTTTTTTTTAGAAAACACTTTTTTAATGTTAGTTTATAAAGCCTTTTGCCAATAAAATAATATAAAAAAAATTCATAATTCTCGTTGTCTAAAAAGTAAACATTTGTCAAAGTAAGCATAACTCTAACTCAACTCACATGTGTTAACGACCAAGAAGTTTGTGAAAAAAAATCAGGCACTAGCTATTGTTTTTTTTACCACATGTAGAGGTAAAAGATTGAGGTTAGTTGAACTATCCTTGCCAGCTATTAATATAACAAACTACCAGTTTCATCATTTGTCGAAATATAATGTTTTATTTTTTCTTCTTTATCAACAAGCGGGGATAGCTCAGTTGGGAGAGCGTCAGACTGAAGATCTGAAGGTCGCGTGTTCGATCCACGCTCACCGCATTTCTTTTTTCATATTCTTTTTAAATTCCACTGCCAATGGAACGAACCCACATCTCTTTTTATATATTATTTTTTTTTTTAAAAGGGTGGAGATTCCTTGGACACCAATTTGAAATCAACCCATTTGCTCTTTTGTTTGGTATATTACACGAAGGCAGCATTTTATTTTTTATTTTTTTTAATTACATACACAGCGGAGATTGACATCTTATATACAATAGCTCAATGAACAAAAATGGTTGTGGCCTTGTGTTTCTTTTTGCTTTCCTTTTCTTGTAGGAAGCCAACACCTCAAACTTTCACCAAGTTGAATCCGATCATTGTGTTCTTTGAGCATCCTATCTACATTGCCTGATGAAACCACCAAACCACCATCGGACAAAATTCGATTTTCCTCCAAACGATGTCGAAGAATAAATCGTTTTCCTCAATTCTTGTCTGATTAACCCGAGAGCCTTCAAGTAAGACTGCGTCGTGAAGGGAGAACTTTAGCTAACTATCACGGCTGAGGCTTTTGAATCTTCCAACTTATTACAAGAACCTGTACTTTTCTTCATAAACGATGATTTCTGTCTTGACTCAATGATTCTGCCTTGAAACTCCATTTCTTTCACGGACGTGTTTGTAAGAAACAAATTCAATAGGACCAGATGATGTTAAATACGCGCACGGAATCGTAGAAACGCTTTTAGGGTCCTTTTTTGAGTTTGCAAATCTTGGTCCTCGAGTTATAGGTCCTGAATTTGAGGTTCTTTTTGACACCAAACCGTAAGAACATGTTTCACTCTGGTACTTTGAGATCGAATGACTTTGTTTTCTCTGTAATCCAAAAGCAAATAGGATATGAAAATAAAGAGCGAAAATGCAACTTATCATTTATAAATTACAAACTTCATTTGGAGTTTACCAGTAGTGATATAACCAAGTCAGCATTGGCCTTTGCTGTAGGAACTACCCGAGATTGCTTCAGTCCTTTTCCTTCTGAGTCAATTGTTCGGCTTCTTCCACCACCTATTCCTCGTTGCCTGCGTAAAATATGGAACTAAGAGACTGCGAAAAGTGAAGTTGGTTGTTAATTTGATCTTTAAGTAATCTTATAATTTTTTACCTTCTTGCTTCCTCTTCGCGCATTTTTGAATCAATCTCTTTGCTGGGAGGGTATTTTGGCAAACTTGAAGGATCGCATGGTAAGGGCCTTGTAGTAAAAAACTGTTCAAAGAAAACCCTTGTTTGAGAAGATGAATATCTTCACTTTCCAGTTCCAACTGAATTGAATCTTGTTGGTTACTGGGTTTTTGCAGAAGAGGAAATGTGATATACCTCACTGTTGAGTGCAGAAGCCGCGGTTCCTCGCCCTGCAGGATCTATAGACAGCAAAGTGTCCATAAGATCAACAGCAGCACGAGGAAAATCGTTAAATATTTCTCGAAGACATCTTTCGTACGACTGTGGAGGCGTCATGCTTGTTGAATGCTTCAAATGCAATTTGCTCCAATATTCCTTGGAGGGGGAACCACATAGCTTGAATATTTTATGCAGTTGTTCAACCTGAAACGTGGATGAATCAACCTTCATTATTTTGACAAGTAAAAAGATTGAAAGCCACTGTTGATCGATCTAAACAGTTCATATTTGAAGACAGGAAGACGATTTTGGTGAGTTAAAGCTATATTGTACCTCTGTTTTTCCTGGCAAGACAGGCTTGCCCGCGTATAACTCTCCTAGAATGCAACCAGCGCTCCATAAATCAACTTTAGCTCCATATTGAGATGCTCCAAGTAAAAGTTCTGGTGGTCGATACCAGAGAGTTATTACACGACTCGTCATGGGAACCGTAGACTGAGAATCAAAGAGAACAGACAACCCAAAATCTGCTATCTTCAAAATGCCGTTGTTGTCAATAAGAAGATTTGAGCCCTTTATGTCTCGATGCAGAACCCCATTACTGTGACAGTGATCAAGTCCACTCAAAAGTTGCTTCATGTAACACTTCATCTGAAATAAGGGGAAAAAGAGCTTAAAATTTATAATCAAAATGGTTGAGTAATATGCAAGCAAGTTATGGATGGATCACTAGTATTTGTTAGCTGTATATGCTACCTGTGGTTCGGTGAACGACGTGCCAGGCCGTGATGCAAGCCCTGTAAGATCATGTTCCATATATTCAAAAACAAGGTACATGGTACATGATGTTTGTGATGTGATCAAACCTTCCAACTTAATTATATTTGGATGATCAAGCCTTCGCAAAACAAGGATTTCCCTTGCCATAAACTTGATACTCTCGGTATCTTGATTGTCGAACCTGACCTTTTTCAAGGCCACAACTTTATCTTGAATTATATCACGAGCTTTATACACACTGCTGTAAGTTCCCTGGCCAATCTGCAAGAATGTGAGATAAGAAACAAAGAACATCTTTGGGCTAGTAAGTTAATCAGCTGCAGATTTACTAGCAATACAACTAAAAGTCTCAGAGAGAGAGAGAGAGAGAGCATACTTTTTCTAACTTGATGAAGTTATTTGTACGTTTTGGCAACCATCCTTTGATAGCCTCACCAGCCACCCCAGCCAGCCAACTCGGCCACCCAGCAGCAACCTGCTCGGCCTCGGTAGCCTTCGGAATCCTTCCCATACATGGTTGATTGAAAATGGTGACATCAGGGATCTCAGTTTTCTTCCTCTCATTAGGAGGGTCACCATTCGCCTTCGTATCAAACAACATAACCTTAAGATCACCACAGACCAGTCTATCTTTTCCCCAAATCTGCTCCGATTTTGGAGAGCCAGCTCTCGAAATCTTCAATTCAGAGAGGTGTTTTCTGGAGGAATATGCTCTTTTGGAGCTATCATGTTCATGATTACTACACCCATCCACTAAAACCTTAGAACAGATGCAGCCCATATCGCAAACTAACCAATCAAGATTAGATTTCACATACACAAATCCCTTCCTTCCCTAAAATGAAAGAAACCCTCCACTCCCAAACTCAAAAAAAACACAAATCAAAACTCAACCCAATGCCCTGTGTTCTTATTCAAGTACGAATCTACAACAAAAGCATCAAGCAGACCCCACTCGTACCATTCAAATCCTCAAAAGTAAGCGTTCGAGGATAAAATTTAAAAAAAAAGGGTTGAAGTGTCAAAAAGGAGATTGAATGGATAACGAAACCCCAAGAAACAAAAGAAATCAAAGAGATAATATCAGAAACAGTGGAAAAAATCGATGATGGACTGATTCAAACCAGCAGAAGGTTATTAAAAGTTGAAGTTGAGTACTGAAAAGCGACTGGAAGAAGAAAACAAAGGAAAGCGTCTAGAAAGGGGGGAAACAGAATTCAAAACATCTAACAATAGGATGAAATGGAAATAGAGAAGGATTAAGAAATGGGGCAAGAAAAATTAGAGAAGACATTAATGAGAAGAAAATTACAGGTGAATTGAGAGGCGCAGTGACTGAAGGAAGGCGAAGATGTTAGGAAACAGTTGGGAATATTGAGAGTTTGTATTAATGGCGCCATTAAAAACAAACCCCACGGTACGTACA
This sequence comes from Herpetospermum pedunculosum, assembly GCA_028017165.1. Taxonomy (NCBI): domain Eukaryota; kingdom Viridiplantae; phylum Streptophyta; class Magnoliopsida; order Cucurbitales; family Cucurbitaceae; genus Herpetospermum; species Herpetospermum pedunculosum. The sequence continues at coordinate 4,752,111 of CM051529.1, read as the reverse complement.
CTCCTATTCTTCTTTATTTCTTCAAACAATCTTCACTGCCTTTCACCTAATTAATCACCACAACAAAACAATTTCATCACTATATATATATATATATTTATATATTTATTATATCCTTTTAATTAACATGAAGACTATCTAGTAATCTAATATTAACGTCAACATAACTCAACTATATATATAGTAATGATTAAGAGTTTAAGACTTCGAACCACTCATTTTGTATGTTATTAAAAAAAAAAACATAATGTTGGTTCGTTGGTTCAAATAACACTTATTTTCCTCCCTTCTTTTAGTTCTTGGCTAAACTGAGCATAATTCAATTGACTTGTGTCGGTCACAAGTTCAATTTTTGCATTAATTAAAATATTTTTTTAAAAAAAAAATATAACTTATATTACAAGTTTAACTCATCAGACTTTAGATTTGTTTCTATTTATTCTTTTTTAAAATATTTACGGATTAAATTGGTACTTTAACCCGATGTGTTCAAAATTTTATTTATTAATTGAATTAAAAAGATTGATAGTCCTTAGAAAGAAGAAAAAAAAATGATATTCTAAAAGGTTTCATGATACCATCAAGGTTTCAAATAACTATGTCACCTAAAGATTTTTAAAGCCTTAAATTTATAAAATATTGGTTAAAAGTGTTGGTGTCAATACATGTTTGTATAAATCTAGAATTTCATAAGAAAAAATATTAATTAAATTATAAATTATAAATTTAGCCCTACGATTTTAAAAGTGCGAATTCAATCTTTAGATTTAATTTCAATTTGATACCTATAATTTGGTAAAATTTCACATGTGGTTCATAATTTATATTTTAAAATATAAATTAATTATATGATTTTACTCCTCACGATACATGCCAAAATATATATATATATATATATATATACACGTGAGTGTTTGGATCATCTTACTCCCACCTCGAATATTTTTACGGGACAAACCGTCTAACCCTACAACATTTGGCTGTCAAAGAAATCGTAGAAAATTAATTCGGTTTCATATTTTAGTTATTCAACTTTCAAAATACCAATTTTAATATTGAAATTTAAATTAGTTCCATTTTAATCTCTAAAATTTTACATAATTTATTTTAGTTATAATTTTTTAAACAAAATATTGTATTGTTGTTGTTAGCTTAATGTCAATTATTTAAACAAATAGGTATTAAAATAGACATTTTAAAAATTTATAAACTAAAATTACATGAACTCGAGAGCTCCAAAATGAGATTAATTTTTTTTTGTTCGGTACCGACATTTGGTATGAAATGGGAGGAATTATTTGGTTAAAGAAAAGGGGAAATAATTCAAAAAGTCATAATTGATAGACAAATATTAGTAGATGACCTACCCTGGTATATGTTGAAATATTCCACCATGTAGGACTATTAAAAAGATAATAGTGCCAAAGCGAGCATAGCTCAGCTGGCATATGTATGACTTGATGACCAAGAGGTCTGTGGTTCGAATCCCCCCACCCCCAATATACTCAAAAAAAAAAAAAAAAAAATTAAAAAGATAATAGTTTGGGACAAATTTTAAAAGTCACAAATTTACAATTTATATATAACTTTCCATTCCCCGCAATTATCTTTATAATTTATAGAAAATAGTAAAAATTATTTGATTGTTTTTAATAATTATTGAAGTGATTTACGTGTAAAATTACCGCATAAGAACAATTATTTATTTGTGCAATTCTAATATAATAATGTTTGCTTTTTTTGGATCCCAAATAAAGGGTTTCTTTAAAACTATAGCATGATGAAAATTCGTCAATGAATCTGGAAATTGTAAAATTTTAAAATCTTATAGCTTCCCTGGAGCAGGTTGGTCAAATTTCTGAATTTCTTTTCCTAACTTGAGAAAATCAACTTTCTTGAATTTTCTTCTAAATCAAATAATTGATAGATATTGATACTAAGATTCACGCGTATTGGATGCACGTAATATCAACGACAAATTTGTTATGTTGAGAACGAAACTACCTACAAAAAAGAAATGACAAACATCGGTGTAGTGTTTGTCACACACGCTCCAATGTCTAAGTCAGATTCGAGATCTTAAAGAAAGCAAGTATTTTAGTAAACTATTTCGAGTTACTTTTCTTACGGTTGCCGTGTTGTATTTATATGGTTCGAAAAACTTAGGACTCCTCGGCTCTTCAGTCCTCCTCGAATTGGGCCTTTTGCTGGTTGTGGGTCTCGAGGGACCCCTGGCAGGCTCAACCTCGAATTCCACATTGTCGAGGCTGAGGTGGTGAGCTTTAGGCTTGGTCCAAGCTTTATTCTCCTAGGCAAGTTCTGTCTCATCTGAACTTTGTTTCGCACTTTGATCCTCTTTGTCTATTTTCACCCATAACAATAGTACATTCTTCTTTACCAAAGAAAAAAATAAAGATGGAATAGGTTATTCAATTTGCACTTATTCATTGTTGTTGAAAATAAGAGACATTTTATGGTTGTATAAAATATAGGTTAAATTATCAAAAATACTCCTAAATTATGAGGTTGGTAATTTCAATCAAACTCTCAAACTTTAAAAAGTTTCATTTTAACCTTTAAAGATTGAAGTTTGTTTCTAAAAAACTCTGGTAGGCTTTTGCCGTTAAATTCATTCAGAAATGTTTGTGTCTATTTATGTATAACACGTGACATCGGTAAACCACACATATTTTCGTCTTCTTCTTTTCAACTTCACGCCTCCAATTTTTTTGTTCTTTTGTTTAGGATTGTTTTCCTAATTCTAACCCCCAAATTTATTTCTCATATGCGTTTAGTTTGTTCATATAAGCAAATACAAAAAAATTGTCTATGAATTTATCGATAAAAGTCTTCAAAGGTTGTTTTGAAACAAACTTCAAACTTCAAGGCTTAAAATGAATTTTTTTTAAATTTCAGGGTATAATTGAAACCAATCTCATGATTCATGAGTATTTTTGATAATTTAATCTAAAATATAATATGAGGCATGAATATTTCTTTTATAATTCTAAGTGAAATTGCTCCACCACTAAGAAGACTCATTTCCTTAAGGTTAAGGTTCAAATATTATGATCCTCTTTTTATTGTACTAAAAAAAAAACTTAAGGTGATTATATAGATTTTAATATTCTATGCAAGTTTAATAAATATTAAATCAAATCGACTGTTCTATCCATCAAAAAAGAATAAAATTTGAGATTTTTTTTTTTATATTTGGATGAGAGATTCAACATCTCGATCACTAATTTTTATCATGCAAGTATGGAATTATATATTTATGTTAGTTTTGGTGTGAATTGGCCTTTTGGTGACTTTATATATTTATTTATGAGTAAAACTTAGTTGCAGGCTGGGCTACAACTATCTTTTGCAGCCCAGCCACATGTCACAATTTTATTGGTCAAATATTTATGTTATTTTAAAATTTAAAAAAATCCATATTAGTTTTTCACGGCGTTTATTGCTTTTTTTTCCGTTTATTGCTCTCCTTTTTTTCCCTTTACTTCGTGACTTTCATTCTTCCATCTGTAAATTTAACTTCAACCTCCAATAGATTAATCAGACATAAATTCCAATTGCCTCAAACAATGCAAACTTCATCCAAGCGACATAAATCTCAATTGTCACAAACAATGCAAACTTCATCCACTCGGCTTCAATTCCATTATCGACAATAAGAATAAAAAAGTGATTGCATAACAGAGAGTAGAGGAAGACATTTTTCTTCTTCTTATTATTTTTTAATTGTTTGTTCTCCAATTTTTCTCCACCTTACAAAGACGATTGGAAAAGAAAATGGATGAAAAATTGGAGAGGGAAGAAGAAAAAACATATAAAGAATCAAAGAAGAAAACGAAAGAAATAAATATTACTGTTTCTTTGTTCATTCTGTTTTTTTTTTTCTTTTTTTTTGATTTGTGAAGTCAAATTTTGGTGCCCAGCTTCAAGAATATGTAATTAATTTCGATCGGTCTGAGTTTGAAGTGTTGGTCACATATATGTTGAAAAGTTGTGGTCAAAAATAGGTTGAATTTTTAAGCATTGTGAGTTTTTTTTTTTTTGACAACATGTTGGGGTGGGGGATTGAACCTAGGACCTCATGGTCACTAGGCGATACATTATGCCGTTGAGCTATGCTCTTGTTGGCAAGCATTGTGAGTTGTGATAATCAAATTCCTCTCTTCAGAGTCAACACCCCGTGGTTAATGGTTATTACCCTCTCCGGCCCATTCATTACCTACAATTATCTACATTTTTTAGCATTTATAAAAGGGAAATACGAAAATATATTGGGAAAGTTTTTTTTTTTTAGTCTCCGAATTTTCAGTAATAAGTGTGTTTGGTCAATTTTTAAAATAGACTTTTTTAGTCGCGAGTTTTAAGAATAAGTTTAAAAGGTCACTCATCGCTAACGAAATCGTTAAATGCTAAAGGAAAATTGATTAGACTTGTTAGTTGCTCACATGGCTGCTGACTAGACTTAAAAAAATTGTTATTTAAACTAATTACAAACTTAAAAAAGAAACGATCAACTATCTTTGCTAACTAGAGAAATTGTCATATCAAGAACCGACAATCACATTAAAAGAAGGATTCTTCTCAAAACTTAGGTTAAACTCATAAGGAATTAGAACATAAAGAACTCAAATGAAAAAATTATGAAAAAGGCCATGTGTAAGACAACTTTGTTAGAACAATTACTACAAAATACTAGGATGCCGTGGTCACAAAAGCTCTTTGTTCTCCAATTCCACATGAACAATTACTAAAAATCGATTTTAGGGCTTCATTTTTTTAACTTTGTAATTAGTTTAAAAAAAATACACATGGACAATTTTTTTAAGCTCAGTTAGTAGGCACATGAGCAATTAACAAGTCCGATCAATTTTTCGTTAGCATTTAACGATTTCGTTACTGATAAGGGACCTTTTAAACCTATTCTTAAAATTCGGGGACTAAAAATGTCCATTTTGAAAATTCGGAGACCAACCCTAAAATTTGTAGATTGGAGTCTCTAATGCTTCAAATCAATTAGAAAAAGTGTAGCAACCTTGAGTTTAGGGATCATGAAGACTCAATTAGACTTACCGACATAATGCCATATTTATAGGAGGCGGCAAGAGCGGGTCGTCGGGGGACGGACTGGGACCCCGTGCCCAGCTCTCAGAGCCAATCCTTTTCCCGATGTTATGGATCAATTTTGTCGACTTCTCTCGCCTACATTGTTCCATTGACCAGAGGTTATTCACCTTCGAGACCTGATGCGATTATGAGTACGATCGAGCATGGGAGGCACTTAGTCCTCCGAATTTTCAAGGGCCACCAAAGGGCGCACCGGACACCATGCGACGTGTGGTGCTCTTCCAGCCACTGGACCCTACCTTTGGCTGAGCCATTTCCAGGGTGGACAGGTTGTTAAACAGAGAAGATAACTCTTCACAGGCCTCCCCATTTTCATTTTCGGTTAGGAGAAGGAGTTGACTTAAAACCCTAATTATTATGGTTCGAACAACATCCTGCATTTGTTGAACTAAAATAAAATATTTTGTTTCTTATTAAAAATAGTTATTCAAAATCATCTTAACCATAAATTAACGGTATTTTAATTAAAGCGAGGATTGAACCCATGACCTCATAGTCATGGGCACAACCTTATGCCAATTGAGCTATGCTCGATTTGGCAGTAGCAATTTTTTTTAAAGGTTTAGAATTTGAATTTCATTTTTCACATCACATTTATAATGTTAGATTCTTAAATAAAGAACAATAATAACATAGATTATGATTGAACCTAAGACCTCATAGTCACTAGGCAATACATTATGCCGTTGAACTATGCTCTTGTTGACAAACTCAAGTCATACATGGATAGTTTAAAAGAAACAATAAGGAATTACAAATTAGTCATAAAAAAGATATTTAGAAGTCTAATATTAGTGGGACTAATGAAGGTTAACATTGACACATGGAGGGGGAAATAAACCTCACCACCTACAACTAAACAACTACATAATTTCCAGCTAAACCCCATAAATATATATTCTCAAATCTCAACTCAAAAATTAATACAATGGACAGCAACAGCTAATTTGATTTAAAAATAAAAAAACATAATAAATTAATAATCAAAGGTGTAACAAATTAATTTTGACAAATCATTTATAAGAATGAAAAAAAAAAAAAAAAAAAAAAAAAAAACATCCCTCTTTGAGATTAGAATTGTCAAATGGGTCTTCCCCTGTAGTATTTTGTGAGAGGAGAGTCCAAATTTGAGGCCCATGGGCTAGCTGGCCCATCACCCATGAAGCTTTTTCATATCCCATCTTAAAGATTTTTTTTTTTTTTTTTTTTTTCCTTTTTTTTTTTTTTTTGGGTGTGTGTAATGGATCAATTTTATCGACTCAACATAGTTTAACCTTTTGACCTCCTCGTCACTAGTTCTTACATTATAGAAGTTAGCTAGGCTTATATTGGTCGTTTTTTTGTCGAAAATTATTAGATGCGGTCCATTTTGTATTAGGTTAAGGATGTCATATATAAACTTTCTAATGACTTCAGCTGCCCCTTAGTCTGTCATTTGTAATTTTCTCTTCTTCGTAATAATATTGTTCTCTCCCTTATGCCTATGGACGTACCTAACACGACGTTAGTGAACCACGTAAATCTATGTCGATTTTCTTTTGCGCTTTTGTTCTTTGTTATTTTATTCTATCATAACACGACCATTACAATGTGGTTGAGTGTTAGATGTAGATTTGAGATCTGATAACAGTTGAATCATATATATTACGATATTTATCTTCTAACATCTTATAGTAGAGCTACACATTGTTCCAATCTTATTGAGGATTTTTTTTTCAATCAGGTGGTCCGAGTGTGACAATTTCTTAATAATCGTTAAATGTTGATTCGTAAATAAATTCAAAGTACTTTTGCAGTTTCTGATCACTCATACTTTCAATAGTGCAAAATTGATTTTCTCGAATCATTTTTTTTTTTTTTTTTTTTTTTTGTTGAAAATAGGAGAATTTGAGTCTAAAGAACTGAAGTACTCTTTTGGAGAGTTTTGTGTGTGTTTTTTTTCTCCTCCTTGATTATAATTACTAATTACAAGTAGTATAGTAGTGTTTGTGATGTTAAATTGTTAATGATTAGTTTTTTGATAAAGAGAAAATGGGAGCTTCTTTATTCGTTTCTTGTGGTGAGAGAATTCAAGAAAGGGATGTTTTTTATGATTCAAAGTTGGTGTAGTTGTTTGTAGTACGATGTAAAATGTTTTGTTTTGATCTCTTGTCTAACAATGGAAGCATTCGAGGTACATTGGAGGTTTGAAACCATTTAAAGCTCCATTCATGGCCAAAACAATCGGAGAGGATTTCTTAGGCCGGTTTGATAACCATTTTTTAAAATTAAGCTTATAAACAATACATTCATTTCATTGTATAAGTTTATATCCTGACTTTCATAATTATTAAGGAAACCACAATTTTTAGCTAAATTCTAAAATAAAAGCAATTTTTTTTTTTTTTTTTTCAAATTTTGACTTAGATTTTAGAAATACTTTAAAAAATAGACAACACAACCAAGAAATTCATAGGTGAATGTCTTGTTTATAGTCTTAAATTTTAAAAACCAAAAACTCAAAACCAAATGATTATCAAACGAGACTTTAATATTTTAATAGTCTCTGTAATTAATTAAACATGGTTTCGAACTACTTTGTAACGATGAGTCAACTTCAAAAAAGTATTTTTGAAAGTGAAAAAAATGAAGAAGCACTTAGTAAGGAAATGTTTGATTATAAAACACTCATAAAGATTTAACGACAATATTTACTTGCCTACTAACTATTGGGAGTTCTCTTACTGGAATTTGTGACGTATATTTTTATAAATTTAATATATAAGGGAAAAGAATCAATTGTCCACAAACTTAGCATGACTCAAATAATTTAGAAAGATTATAACTTCCACTAAAAGGGGTGTGAAGTTCAAATCTTCATCCGATCATATGGATTGTTGAAGTAAAAAAAAACTACGCCACAACAGTATCTCACTTATGACTCGGGTAAGACCCAAAAACTATTGTTACTATATATATCTTAACTTCTTTAACCCTTAATATTATATACCAACTTATTTTTGTAAACTTAATACGTATTTATGTGTCATTTCATATATAGAAACTTTTTACTTGAGAGTGGCGTGTTACGACTAGGTTATGATCTAAGAATAGAATCAATCTTAAATTCCATTTACACATAACGTCCATAATTACACTAAGACTCTAGAAGGATATGCTTTCTTCACTTCCACCTATGCAAAAAAAAAAAAAAAAAAAACTAAATCTAATCTCAAAAAACAGTGAAGCTTCATATAGAAACTTTATATCTTAATTTTCATTAATTGATCTTATACCAACCATATTAGATAGGTAGACCTAAGACTTGGTCCACCCTTTTTTTAATGATTAAATCTCTGACCTAATTTTGGAAGTAGGGATTATGATAATTTAGCCAGTAATGCACAATTATATATTAAGTTAGAGATCAGCAACCAAATCTAATAATTGTTTGGTTTATTTCTCAAAAGTTAATTAGAATAAAGTTGGTGCAACTTCTATCTTAATTGTACGTACTCCCATTTGTTATAGCTGCTGTCGGTAGCCTTAATCAAAACAATTAACCACTGCCTTAATTAATAATTCAAATTATTCATCGCTCTCTTAAGTACTTTTTTGCATGGTCCGAGTCTAAAAGGCTAATTTTTAAGTCTATTTTTCGAATCCATACAAGTGTCCAAGTGAGGTTGTGACTGATTGTTTGGAATTTTGTAGTTATGTTCAAGTTGTGATATCAACATTGGTGCCATTGAGAAAAAAAATTCTCAATGGCACCAGTTTTGATATCACCACAGTTGTCTTTTTCATCTGCGAAACTCTAGACTTGAACGATGCTGCTAGGGTGATTTTCTTCACTCATTTGCCTCGTCTGGCTAATATTTTGACTCATAAGATAGCCTCCAGTGCAATGAAGGCTTACTATTCGGTTCGATGAGAGGATCTTGTTCCCTCGAATTTTCTTATGTCTTTTGCAACTGGTAGTCCATGAAGCTTTGTTTCTTGCTGATTTTAAGTAATTTTGAAGTCTAGTTTTTGATTTATGTTGTTTGGATCAAAATATTAATTGGATTTGCTTAAATATTAAATTTTATATAAAAAAAAAAAAATCAAGAAAAATAGGTATTAGAAATATTAACTAATATTCTGCTATGATTAATACATTGTCCAATGTCCTCTTGAGACAATTTTATTTACTTAGATTATTTCTGTGTTTTCATTATTAAAAAAACAGAAAATAAAAAACAAAAACATTTTCAGGAATTACCAAACCAATGAACTTATTTATGAATAAACAAAAATAAACGACAGGAGAACTAAATATGTTTTTTTAGTTCGATTAAAAATAAGTTTGTGTATGATTAATTGATAATGTCAAAAATATGTATTTATAGACTACAAAACCAATCAAGTTAAATGTGGTTTTTAAAATTTTATTTCACTCAAGAAAAAGAAAAATAAATTAGAAAACAAGTAAACGAGTGTAATTTTGAGAAATATGATAAATTGATGAATAACCCAACTAAAATAGAGCATTTTAGGAACTTATAAAACAGTTATCAATTTAGAATAAAATATTTAAAAATATAACACATTTTTAAAAAAAATCGACAATTTCTATCACTTATAGTATGGTCTATCGCGGATAGAATCTATCACCTCAGCTTTTTATAGAATTTTAGTTAATAGTTGTTATCCGTGATAATTTTTTTTTTTGCTATATTTGTAATTATTTTGGGTTTGGTTGTTGTTTGTGCAACCAGTCCAAAGTTAAATGATAAGATTTTGACTTTTTTTTTTGAAGCTTGTGAGTGGATAACTAGATTAAATTAAATAAAATATCTCTAAATTTTATCATTTGTTTCAAAAATATATTTACTCCTTCAAAAATTGTAATATTACATTTGACATTTTCATAAACATTTCAAAATTATCGTTAAAGTAAAAATTTGTTAGAATGTTAGATGAAAAATCGACCTAATACTGACTTAGAACGAGTTGACGGTGATTAAGACAATTTTCTAAATTAAGTATAAAAAAAACCATTGAGATACATCAACATTCTAAAAAGTTTTTTACCTATAGGTATATTTTAAACAAATGGCAAAATTCGAATTTTTTTTAATTATTTATTTAGGATAACTATTTCAATAATTTTGTAAGTTTAAATCTCAAAAGTAAAAAAAAAAAAAAAAAAAAAAAAAAAAAAAAAAAAAAAAAAAAAAAAGGAAAAAAAAAAAAGGTAACAGTAACTAAAATGTACTCTCATAAGACTTGCTAAACATATATCCTAGAAACAAAGTATTTTTCTGGAAAAAAGACACCGAAAAAACAATAATTCAACATTAATTAATTAATTAATTGGGTTCCCCTTTTGAGATACGCGTCATCTTTCTTCTAAAAAAGAAAAAAGAAAAAAGAAAAAGAATATTGTTTTTTTTTTCAGTTCCCCTTTCCCAACAGAAACAGTGTTTAAAAATTACCAACTAATCATTTTTGTCGGTTCATAACTTACGAAAAATGGATCCCATTAATAATTTTGAAAAACCTATAAGAATAGTTTGAAGCGTAATTATTTTATTAATTATGAGTTATATATAACCGTCGTGGACCAAACATGAACTGAGTTATAATTTAAGTTGGTGTCCCTAAATATCTCCAGAATAATTAATCAAATCAAATTTATTCCTAACACGTTAGGTCACCGTAGGCTTAACTCCTTCATTCCTTAATCAAGAAAAGGTGATTAATCCGATATTACTAGGAAATGACAGCCTTTTTCTAATCTACTTTCTCAACTAACAATGTCAACATTAATCATGGAGATTTCTAATCGATATGAAAATGAATCTCTTTGCTAATTAAGGTTGCCCTTTCATTAGTTACACTTACACCATAATTAACCATGCTTAAGAATTTACTAAATAAAGGCTGTGGAGATTCTTTTAGCTTTTTCCATATTTAATTATTTCTTACCATCTACCTATATGGACTGCAATTGCAAATGTACTATTTTTATTGTTTTTTTTTTTTACTTATTTTTCTGATGCTTACCGACTTAGATTCTAAGATGCAAATTGCAATTACTTAAAGAAAAATATGGAAATCAAGGTGGGAGACAAGGAACAACTCTAACATGTGAATGATTCAGAAGTAGTTTTTTTTTTGTTTTTATTTTGTTGGGATCGAGTGTAGTGGTAAGGTGATCTTTGTCTGTGTATTAAAAGAAAATTATGATGGTTTTAAGTTTTTAACTGTTCTTTCTTTCTTCCAACAAGAAATTGTCAAAAAGGAAAGAGGAATATTTTAATTTGTTGGTTTTGTTGAAATTTGAAATCAACCCATTTATTATGTGGGTTGAAGAAGACTGACTGTTGCTTTTATGGACAAATTCAAGAGGGTTTTGTATTTGTAGATCTAATTAAAACCATCAAAAGATACCAACATTCCACCATACTCCTTCAATCTCAACCTCTTTTTTCTTCTTTTGCTTAATCTCTCATTCATTTTTCTTGAATGCTTTTTTGGCCTACAAGTTTTGGTGTGATTTCTTCAATCATAGCCTTTTTGTTCCTTCTTTGTTTATAAATTCTCAAACCCCAAGATTGCAATCAGCTTGAATTGGGATTGTTATTAGTCATTACACATTTCAATCCCTAAGAAGAATCGTTGCCCTGCATTTGTTGTAGAAATAGGGATCTGGGTTTGCTATAAGATCGGCCAATTTTGGCGACATTCTTGTTCCTCGTGGTTTATTGTTCTAAAATCGCATCTGGGTATGAGCGAATCTTTGATTTTTCTTGATAGATTGCCATAAAGATTGAGATTTTTGACGATCCGTCCCGATTCGTGTTTTGGGTTTTCCATTTTCGCCAATATTGTGTTCATAGGGGGAGGAAATGATGGCGGGGAATGGGCTGTTTTACCCGATTCTCGGATTCGTGTCTTGTTTGGCTTTTATTTACATCTCGTTTGGGGATTTGAAGCTTGGGGAACCTAAAGTGCCCATAGTAGATTTCGTAGAGAGAAATGGAACGCAGTTCATGTTGAATGGGAAGGCGTTTTATATCAATGGATGGAATTCTTACTGGTTTATGGACCATGCCGTTGAGGAATATAGAAAACCTAGAGTCAGAGCGATGCTGCAGGCAGCGAGGAAGATGGGGCTTACAGTTTGCCGGACTTGGGCTTTCAACGACGGCGGTTACAATGCCCTTCAGGTTTCTCCCGGCATGTTTAATGAGCGAGTCTTTAAGGTATTGATTTTCACTTTGAGCTGCATTTTCTGATACATCTGAGATTCATTTCCTGCTGTTTCTATGACTGAATTTTCACCGATTGAACTCTTCTTTGATTCATACTCTCCTATGCTTTGGTTCTGTGTTTGTGATTGGTTTCTTTTGTCTGAAAATCAATGCCAGTGTCTGTTTTAGAGAGGAATGAAGCGATTATGTAGTCATTGGAAGGCTCCATTGGCCAAAAAATGGAAGCTGGGTGCTTCCACCGACAGAAGAACTGTGTCGGCAGTCATAAAACAATATGGAAATCACATCATTTTTCTTGGAAAATGAACATTATTATGATTGAGATGAATAAACTTAGGGAAACCAATAAATTGTCTGTCAGTTCCTTGTTTGGTACTGATACCTTTGGCATTTAAAGTTGGATTCATGGAGTATGATTTGAATTCTCACGTGCTGTAAGCCGATTAAAAAGCATTATAACTTGTATTTCTTTGAAAGATTAAGCTGGTTTTGTTTGTTTACTTGACAATATAGTTTTAAGTTCGTTAATTGAGGACTGGAATTCATGGAAGAACCAGACAACTTTTTCTATTACCATGTCTTTCTCTCTATTGGAGATCATGTTTGAGAAACAGGGGAATTCACACATTGTCCATACTATACACAAGAACAATATATATGTATATATGTTTTCTCTATACTGATTTGTTTGGTTTGACGATATTTTCGATTTGCTCAAATGCCTATGTGAAGCTGTACTATTATCAGCTTAAGTTTTAACAGGTTCTTCTTGGTGGCAGGCTTTGGATCATGTCATTGCAGAATCAAGACAACATGGGATTAGGCTTCTCCTTAGCTTAGTCAACAACTTGCAAGCATACGGTGGGAAAACGCAGTATGTGAAGTGGGCATGGCAAGAGGGTGTTGGTTTAAGCTCTTCCAATGATTCCTTCTTCTATGATCCGTCGATACGCATTTATTTTAAAAATTATATTAAGGTACATTCCATATTTATCAATAAATATGTCCAGTATTTTCCATAAGATTGATGTTTTGGGTATTCATCTTGAAGCTATGCTGTGGATTCTGAGTTTATTGATCCAATAGCTAAGTTGTCCTTGTAGCGCAGTATATCTATAATATCACCATATAAGCCATTGCAGACCGAACGAAAATTCTTTCCCTTGTCTTTGCTGATCTTTCATTGCTACCTTATGGCATTTCGTGGTTCTAATGTGCATTATATTTTCCAGACGCTCTTAACAAGAAAGAACTCTGTGACTGGAATTGAATATAGAAACGATCCCACCATCTTTGGCTGGGAATTGATTAATGAGCCACGTTGCATGACCGATGCTTCAGGCGATACACTTCAAGTAAGTTGTAAGATTTTGATTCTTCTGATTTCTGAATGTTAAACCAAATGAGAATTGAAACAATTGGACACTGGTTCAAATCTTGATACTCCTCAATTAAGTTGTAAGATTTTGATTCTTCTGACTTCTGAATATTAAACCAAATGAAAACTGAACCTCATTGAACCTACTCACTGTACTCCAGTTTGAGTCTTTTGATAGTCAATTTTGATTTTAGCTGGGATTTTATACGCAGCTTTTCTTTCTTTCAATCTTGTACTTGTGAAAGTTATGAGTTCCCTGCGTGGCATTTCTCAACCTCAACTTTGCTTCAAGTTGATTGAAGTAGGAGAATCACATTTATTTTTCACTCTGTTTTAGGTGGATTTTACCAGAGTTAACTCGAGGTTTAAAACGAACTTACCATCTTTAATGTATATACTTATTTTGAGGTATGAAATTGTAGGAGTGGATTGAAGAAATGACAGCTTACATTAAATCGATCGACAAGAAGCATCTACTAACTGTCGGGTTGGAAGGATTTTATGGTCCAAATAGCCCCAAGAAGGCTACTGTAAACCCGGAAGCATGGGCATCAAGACTTGGATCTGATTTCATCCGCAATTCTGAGATCCCACATGTAGACTTTGCCTCTGTTCATATCTATCCGGACCATTGGTAAGCATTGACCCCAATTGCAAACTTAGATTGGCTGAAATTGTGCTGTGCATGGCCAAGTTCACTTGCACATATTCTGTCTTTCAGAACATCCAATTCCTAATATCTCAATGATTCAAATCATGTCCATGCTCTTAAACCTGTTATTTACATCACGAAACTAACATTTCTGCATCGATTAGGTTCCATGATCAAGATTTTGAAGAGGAACTTAGGTTTGTATCCAAGTGGATGCTCTCTCATATTGAAGATGGTGACAAAGAGATGAAGAAGCCAGTCATGTTTACTGAATTTGGACTGTCAGACCTGAACGAGGACTTCACCCCAGCTCAGCGAGATAGATTTTACAAAACTGTTTACGACGTCATTTACAAATCAGCCAAGAAGAACCGAGCAGGAGCTGGCTCTTTAGCCTGGCAGTTTCTAGTTGAAGGAATGGAAGAGAGTAACGATGATTTTGGGATCGTCCCGTGGGAAAGATCGTCGACATATCGGCTTATTATAGAGCAATCATGCAGGTTGGCAAAAATTGGTGGAGACATCCAACAACTAAAAGCATTGAGAGGTGTGTGCTGAGAGATGGTGATCTGACTATATATCTTATTTGAGAAAATTCAATTTGTTCCTGCTATATTTTTCCTCTTTACCCTTTGCCTGCTTCTTGTTGATACATATTCAGAATAGATTAGTTAGTTTAACCTATAGTGTTGAATTTCAACCAGACTATACATGAACTGGTACAAGCTGTAATGTTTTTGAGCAAATATATATGTCACAATCTATTTACCTTTCAAGTCCTTTCCAAAGCTGCAACGACAACTAGCATGCAAAACTTGATCAAAATTATTAGCCCATAATGTGAGTGTCTTGCTTCAAGAGCTTGAAGTCGTGCTCGCCATGAGAACTAGAAGAGCGATTTTGAGGACGAAGACGTTGTAAGCTAAACAATCGGCGGTTAGCCATTGCCTGTTAAGAGTTTTGGTGTCAAGGTAATAGCTATGAATAGTCATCGACTCCCGCGTCATCGGTTGCTCGGTCTCTCGGATGTAGTGCATTTGGCGGCATGATGTGCTTCGGGAGGGAGGGATTCCCTCCGACCCCGAACGGTTGCGTGTATTAGCTTAAACGAAGCACGAACGAATGACGCTCGCTCCCGCTTTGCCTCTTGGGGCAGGCGGGTTGCGGCGTCGTGTAGGAATGCTACCTGGTTGATCCTGCCAGTAGTCATATGCTTGTCTCAAAGAATCAATTCTACACATCAACTTGAAAATCAGTAAAAGGAAAAACCTTGGCAGATTTCATGATAAAAATTAGGAGCTGCTTTCAAGTTCTTAAAATGAAAATTTGATAAAAAAAAAAAAAAAAAAAAAAAAAAAAACATGTTTTAATCTGAAAGTTCTGATGCTTTTTTTTCTCATGGCAAAAAAAAGACAATTTTTTAAAAACAATTGGCATTGTTGTTCATTGTTTGAAACTCGTGAATGTCTAAAAGTTAATAGTCTTTGTAGGAGAATGTATGTATGTATAATCTCAATGAGTGGAAGCATCGGGAAATGGCTATGGAAAACTACAAGCATTGTGTTCATTTTTACATCAACAGATCACAGCATTTGCGAAAGAAAGAATGTAAAACTCAAGCAATCATCAGATCAGACAAATCTATTACAACGTATTCTTCTGCGTGCTGTAGGAGGATATAATACATAAAAACTTCCCCAAAATTACCAACAAATTTACCTATGAAAAGCTGATCCATACACAAATTTGAAACGCGAACCAAATATAATCACAAGTAGAAGAGTTTTCGCCTCTGCCACAGACAAAGCAAAGCGATTTTGGCATTCGAAGAACCTCGGCAGATAAAAGCACGAACACGAGCTACTAAGTCATGATTTTCCTACATCTCCTGCTGACGTTCTAACCCTGAAATGAATGGAGAAACTTTTC
The DNA here is from genome assembly GCA_028017165.1 of Herpetospermum pedunculosum. Taxonomy (NCBI): domain Eukaryota; kingdom Viridiplantae; phylum Streptophyta; class Magnoliopsida; order Cucurbitales; family Cucurbitaceae; genus Herpetospermum; species Herpetospermum pedunculosum. Next base: position 4,735,769 of record CM051529.1, on the reverse strand, counting down.
ATTGTCAGTTACCATTTCAAAGAAAATTACCAACTGAATAGAGATGGATTCTATATCAATGCTGCAAACATTTGGAGATAAAGCAATTACAATTACCTCAATCTTGATCGCCCTTGGATTTTTTTCCAGTAACAATCTGGAATATTCGAAGGCCTCTACTGAAAGCTTCATTGAATAAGATCCTCGTCTGCATTGATTGAAACCCAGGTAACCATGATAGCACTGCCACGGGAATCATGACGATTACTCCAAACAATATATCATAGAATCGTGCCACAGCAATAACAACTTTCCAAAGTATGGTCGATTGGAGTAAAGGCCGGAGAACTTGGGCAATCAGCAATAATCCCCATCCCGTGGGAAGAAACGCCAACAAACCAGTGAAGATATCCCTGAATTGAAATGCTGTGAATTCTAGCAAGGCGACTATCACGACTACCACAAGTATAATAATGAGGAATTGGACAAGACGATAGTAGATGTGCTCTTTTGCAGCATATTTATCCCGAGCATATGCTACAACCACATAAGTTGACAAGGTCACAAACACGCCTATCCAAGACAACAGGTAAACAGCAATATTCGTACTGCCATCAGAAATTCCAAGCTGATATACAACACCATACTGGAAAAAGAAGAATCTGAGATCTAAGATCACCTCCATCACCTTTCCCCAAAACCCAGTTGTCTTTAAATGATCCTGCTCTTCATACCACCATCTTTCCCAACTCTGTTCAGCTTTTGCAAATATGCTGCCACGGTACCATACCCAGCTCATGAACTCATCAAAGTCATATACAGTCTTCAACCAATCAAAACCAGAAGGATTGAATACAAACGGAGCCATCAACCATGAAATAACGAGGAACCAACTCGTGAAGGTCATGGCAATATAAACAAATGTGTCAGAAGATACTGCACTATGTGATGCATAAACAGTAAGGATCAAACCAAGTTCAATTGCTTTAATGAAATGGCTACGAGCATAAAGCCTATAGTTTTCTGCAAAACTCTTGTGCTGCACAACAAAACCACGGCCTGTAGCCCGATATTTTGCACCACCATGAAGAACTGTTCTTCCAAAATAATGAGCACGAGTTCCCATTGAAAATGTGTAGAATATAGATGAAAGCTGAAGTTGCATGGTCAAAAAGTCCCAGATTGATTGAAGGAAACCATGTTCAAGCGAATTCTCTACTATCATTGGCAGTGCAGTGAAAAGACCAAGTTGGATGATGAACTGCTGGTTCAAGATTGTAGCAAGTGCCCCATTATTAGATTCACTTGCGATGGTCTTTTCAATACCACTAAGAGCAAGATAAAGTCGCCCCCATAAGAATGCATATACAGTTAAAGTTACCATCATTGTGTTGAAAAAGAATCCGACGGTAGTGTAAAAGAATGATAGCATACGGAAGAAGTCGAGCCTGTGGCCCAACCTGTATACATCTCTACTCAGAATTTGCTCCCCATTTCCACTAGCAACCTTGGCTTCAAACATGGACACCTGATTAAATCCAACATCCCTCCCCTTGCCTACTTGGATGTATTCATGGTGCGTAACGTTACCTCCACGCAGCGTACAATTAAAGCCAGCAAATATGTCCTCACTGATGTTAATCACTCTGGATGCTTTACTAACTCCACCTCTAGTCAAGAACCAAAAACGATCAAACACATCTGGATGACCATAATGCATACGAATCTTTAATGGGTTAGCTAGAACCCGTTGACCCAATGTGACAAAACTAGTTTCCTGAGCTGACATAAACCAAGCAAGTGATGAAACAGAACCAGTAAAAATATGCTCTCTAACTCCCAAGATAGTGGGCTTCCTAATTCCATAATTGCGCTTATATTCTTCCAAGAGATTTCTCATTTTGAGTGCCTCCTCAAAATAATTGTCTTGGTTCATATCAATGGTTTGGACTGCATCACCACGTGTAAAGATAATAGCATGATTTTGGTTCTCCGGCTTACCCTCTCCAAGCTTCAAGGGACCAGGCAACTTTATCCTGTAAATCTCCACTTCCTTCTCTAGCTGATGATCATATTTTACCAGAACGGAGTAGTACTCTTTCTCTTCTCTCCCTGTAGAAACCTCATCGACATAGGCAATTCGCAGGGCCTCATTGTTTTTCATCAAATATAAAATTTCCTCAGCATGAGGATCTTTTTTGGCCTTTTGGGTCCCATAGATCTGACAGGCAACCACGTAAGTATATTTCATCAAAGCAGTCCCATACTCATGACCTTTAAATAGCAAACTTACTGAACTGCCCGTTCTACTTAAACTCTTCGATGAAGGTGACCTTTCTGAGGCAAAACTATCAATATTACCTTCTTGTCTCATAGAACCAAGTTCGTGTGATCCTTCCCTAATGTCCACCTCAGAAGCAGAATCCAAATATGCTAGCATCTTGAGGGCTCGATAATAATACATCATTCCTCTCACAGTTCGGGTAAGTGTCTGACCCCTGAACGACGCCCAAAGCCTAAGATCTCTTAGCTTGGTTGTCCAAATTTCACTGTCTTTCACCATCCCTTCTCGGTGCATACGCTCCAGGAAATTCTTCCATTCATCAACATAAATTGTCTGCAGATAATACAGAATCGAAATTCCATCTTCATTGTCAGTGCGAAGTTGTTCTTTGCTGTATAATACTTCCTCACTATAGTAGGGGGTCAGAACACTGAAAGCCATCATTTTCTCAACTTGAGGTGCATGAGGAATGTTCATGAATAAGGAGTTACTAAAAAAAGCAAGTCGGCGCCTTGCCTCAAGATTTATTGGTATGTTATGCATAGAGTCCCGAGAGGTAAGAATAGTATGCAAACGGCGAACCTGACGGTAAAAGCTCTCATTACTATCATCAGGAAACTTAACAGCATTTTCGAAAAGAAGCCCAGTGGTTGAAGTTGAGTTACGGAGAGCCAATCCATCAATTATTAGTTGATCACCGCTTCGCTTCTCCTTGAAGAAGTCTCGAGTGGCAATTTCGTAAAGGGCCTGCAGAGTGTTCACAACTTGGTTAGTGTCTTTCTTAGGTTTGTTCAATAGTTCAGCAAGTTTGATCAACTTGGTATGGAGCTCTGGTAATGCATTCATATTGAATGTTTTTGTGAACTTCTCAATCTCGATAGAGTGATCAATCTCTTGGAACAAAACTGTCATAATTGATTTCTCTTCAGTGTTATGCTTAAGAATCTGGAGTAGCAAATGCTTGATGGATCCATAGGCTTCAATGACTGCACAACGTCTATACTCATTCTTGCATATCTTATGCCAGAGCCATTTGTCAGGAGCATCTATTAATTCTTTGGCCTGACTGAGTGCAAGCAATAGCTCATTGCAAAGAAGGAAACATGGCCAGCGAATAACTTTAATATTCCAAGCATGTAGGGGCAACTCCAATAGCTCAACCTCACGGTCAGAGACAATATCTTCTTCCCTGAAAATAGTTATTATCTCGTTCCATATTATAGCAAACTTAGTTGCCTCAACCTGGTTAGGTTCAAGCTTCTTATAAGAGTGGCCAAGACCATATCTAAGCTTCAACCGATGAATAGCATCTTTAAACTTGCTCTTCAGTGTCCCCCTGGCATTCAGAAGTTGCTCTTCAGGCATTAGATTAAACTGAATGGCACTGGCAAAGAACTGGAACCTCAGCCTCAACTGTGGGATATTCCGTATTTCACCCAAGTGATCAAACAACCCAACAGCTGCCCCAACAAAAGAGGAGTAGATTGAATACCAAATCTGCAAATCCATGAGGTAGATCAAGAGAACAGGAAGCCAAAGTAATATGACAGCGAATCTATTACTCCCCCTAAAGAACTGATGCCACTCATAGGTCACATCCCCCAAATTCAACAGTGATTTTGTCGGGTCAATCATGGGCTTGATCTGCAGAAAATAACTGAAGCAGAATTTCGTAGCAAGCACCAGAATCCAGAACAAGCTGTACTTAACATTGTCCACTAGGCCTTCCCTCAACCCACGGCCAACAAAAGTCCTGCTCTGAAACCACCAGGATAACATATAAAAGATCTTCCAGTTGGTCTCTTCCATAAAATTTCTAATCCATGGAAGGATAAAAAGAGCCATCGCCAGAACCTCTGGAACAACAAAAACGCCGGCGGCAATAAGAAAATTGGCAACGTCCTTGTTAGCCTGTGCAGACCAAGCTCTATCTCGGTTCCTCTGCGCCCAAATCCTCACATAAAATACTACGAACAAAATAGTCCATGCTGCAGCAACAATGGCTTTCATTACCATTCTCACTCCAAGTCCCAAAGTTTCCCTTGAAACCAAACTATAATGCATTGCTGCATCAAGCAATGACTGCAGAAATCTCAAGCCACTCCAAGTGAAAAACACAGAGAAAAGCTTCATTTGGACATCTCGCTCCCTCAAAGAAAACCATGGTTGCCTCCCGTCCCATGCAACAATAATGGCGACCTGAAGAAATAGAATTAACATGATCCATAGACGATCAAAACTTCGAAACAAGTTCCAAAAAGACCTTTGCTCTACAAACCCAGTCTTGCCCACATGCTTACTCCTGCTAGAAGTCACAAAGAAGTTACTACCCACATCAATGGGCCATTTGAGTTTCTGAAAGCACCTCTTACTCCAAAAATATTCGTTAATATCGTCATAGTTCCTCCAAACTCGATGCGCGGCAGTACCATTTTTGCTACACTCAACCTCAGCTTTTATGGTCTCGTAAATTGGTTTAACAACACAATTTAGGAAAGCGTTTTCGCCGGATATAGAGGGCAATATCGGCTGTCCAGTATTCTCATCAATATAATCCTCCAAAATCTTATTCAATTCCATGGCCATGTGATGGAAGATATAACAAATACATTCAGGAACGAAGCGTAAATTAGCAGACTCACCCCATATCAGCAAGTACAAGGAAACGTAAAGCAATTCCCGGCGCTGATCCGCCTCGCGACGATCCGAGATCCAAATGTTAGACTTCTTCCCCAGGTAGGAGCACCAATTGGTGTAATTCTTCAACAGTTTCCTCCTAAAACGCCGTAAAACGGTGGCGTCGAGAGTGTCAATGTTATCAGGGGGAGGGGTTAAACGCATCTGAGCATTGGCCAAATGAAGCACGAGATGCTCCCGTTGATTCCGAACGTTGTCCTTCTGAAACCCAAAGAAAAGAGCAAGCCAATCGAGGATGTCCAAGTGAGGGAGCCATTGAACAAACGGCGGCTTCCGGAGGTTTCCAACTGCACGTAAGGCAGCGGTGGCAGCGCGTACCTCCGGGAAACGAAGAGAAGGATGGTCGGCAAGGAGATTGTGGATCGGTATTATATTGTAGGGTTCATTTTCGTCCGGCGGCGGAGGGCGCTGGCGAGTACTCATGACATTAAAATCGAATTAGATTCAATGAAAACCAACTCCGATGTGCTTCGAATAGCTTCAGATTTCGTCGAACAGCAGAGATTTTGGGAGAGAAAGCTCGTGGAGTAGAGACCACACTCAGAAATGGAGACGAAAGGGAAAGGCTCAAGAAGAAGAAGAAGAAGAACAGCTCTGCTTTGCGCGTTGCCGTTTTGTACATATCATGTAGTCGTTTCGGTGTAATTTTCCTATGACATGAAACTTCAAAAAATATCCCAAATTAGTATTTTCTTTCAAATTTTTAAAATTATTGAATTAAAGCTACATTTCAAGATTAATTTGTTTTCATTTTTTTTAATCTTTTCGCGAAGTTATGTAATTCATGCATGATTGAATACCTCTTAAAGGAAGTCACACCCTTATACAATTCAATTATATTCGCTTGTTTTCAATTTTTAATTCATAAACTCTTAATTTTGTATACCTCTTAAAGGAAGTCACAACCTTATACAATTCAATTATATTCGCTTGTTTTCAATTTTTAATTCATAAATTCTCAATTTTGTGTTCCAACTTCAAATTTAATATTCTCTAATAAATCTTTAAATTTAGAAGAAAAAAAAATAATATATATATATATATATATATATTGGATAAAATAATTGTATTGTTGTTAATTTTACATTTGTATTAGACAAGGTAAGTTATCAATAAATCTTTAAATTTAGACAAAATATATATATATATATATATTTTGGATAAAATAATTGTATTGTTGTTGTTAATTTTACATTTGTATTAGACAAGGTAAGTTTTTGATAATTAATGTTTATATGTTTTCATGCGTGTATCTTTTTTATACCATGTATGTTAAATTCTATTTAAACTATAAAAATGAAAAAACAAGAAACAAAAAATAGATATCAAACATTGTTAAATTTTGTTTAAAAAAAATTATTTTGTTAAATCGAGCATAGTTCAATTGACATAAAGTTGTGGAAAAAAAAATAGAAATCAAACGAGATGTTTTTTTTTTTTTCAAAAAAACAAAAACATAGTAGTTATCCAACATGTTATCAAATGGGCCCTCAATTAAGAATTATTAAAAGTTTGTTTAAGAGTGATTTAAACCTGAAACATGTCCTTAGTTAATGAGACTCAAACCCGAAACCTAGTATTTGACAAGCAAACGCTTAGCCAATTGATCCTCTAGAGATATTTGATGCATAGTTGAATTTTAGTTTATGTATATTCGACCGACTCGGGTTTTAAACAGTCCAACCACTCCAAACCCGAACTCAGCCGACTATATTCGGTTTTTAGTATATGTAAAGTCGAAATCGCCAATCGAACTGATGATTTTTTTTCTATCAGTTTAAGCAGTTTTGTCGATTTTACCTTGCACCCCTAGTGTAAGTTGTATTCCTTAGTGTCTTGAATGTAACACACAATGCACTTGAGAGCATGCATGTGTTCCTGCATTGGCTTATACATGAACATGCAAATTTGTTGTACAACGTAAGATATGTCGGGTCGTGTAAAAGTTAGATATTGCAGGGTATTTTCCAAGTTGCGCTATCCCGAGGGATTATCATATGGTGTGCTAAAAGTTGCACGTAACTTTGGTTTAGTGTCAACTAGTGTGGAATTGCGCTTGCATGATGACATGTTAACTCGTCCAATGATATATTCAACGTATTTCTTTTGTAAACAGAAATAAATCATTTGTCTGGCGAGTTACAGCGATCCTCGAGAAATAACTCAGTGGACCCAAGTTTTTCATAGAAAATTCGGAGCTAAGAAAGGTCATAAATGACTTGCGAATATCATTAGAGGAAGGTCATAAATGTGTTTTGTGTAAAAACCTCATGTTGACTTTGAGTAATTGGCCTATGGCCTGAAAAAATAGGGGATTAGACAAGAGTGGGTCACGATTGGGCTTGAGGTCTTTGGCTCAGACGATGTTGGGTCGCCGATACGATGGTCATGGGGAGTGTGAGTGGGAGAGGGAGGATAGGTGGATGTTGGCAAAATGTGGTTATTTGAGGAGGTCAAACATGGTAGTATATAAGGAAATACAACATCATCCAAAAAACCATATGTGTATCGGGATAGATTATGCATTTTAGCAAAAGAGAATTGGGTTCCATAAAATATAACGTGGCGACTTAGTATGATTTTATTTGTCGATAAGTCATAGCATTTGTAGCCACGGTGATAAAACGAATATCCCAAAAATATACCTGTTGTGGATCGAGGTTGTGAGTCTATGTTATAACTGTCAAATCGAGCATAGGTCAACTGACATAAAGATGTGTCATCGACCATGTGGTATGAGGTTCAAATCCCTCCAACCCCAAATCGAACTAAAAAAAAAAAAAAAAAAAAAAATCTAAGTTATAATTTTGGTAACAAAATACTAAGTCTCTAAACTTAAATTATGGTAACAATATACATAAGTGACAAGACATAGTCTATTTATATTTAACCATATTTTATCACTATTATAATCACATACTAGTTTAACTCATTTAGCATCTTAAAGACTTCCTCAAATATCTATAACATTGTTATTTTTACTTCTTGTCTTGTCTGCTAAGTGATATATTTATTTTTTTTCAACAAATTTTCCAAGTATGAAATGTTTTAATGTCATAAATTATTAATTGAATTATTTGTGTGTAGTAATTGTATTGTTAATACTTTAATGGAAATGATTTAATTTAAAATACAAGTAAAGTAAGTTTTAGGAATGGAATTAAAATAGTAAGGAATGAGAATCCTAAAAAGATGAAATTCAAAGCCTAAGAATTGAAAATATTTAAATAATATGTTTTGGACATTTCAGAGAAAAGGCCGTTTGTATATTTAAAGTAAAAGGCATATCCAGCTGTCGAATCAGCGTTGGCCACCTATTTTGGAAGTTGGGAGAGAATTTATTTATTATTTTTTTTTTTGGGGGAACTGAGAAATAAAGTTGACTAAATGACTCGCTTGCTTTGAAGTTGTGACCCATTTGCACCCCGCAACAAATAATGCCTACCTAAAATTTAGCTTTCTGATTAAGTAATATTATGGGTGGGACCCACACACAATCCCTAGTGGAAATATATATTAATAATTTATTAATGGTTAAATTATAAAAAAGTTCCACTCTTGTTTAAAAACATCTTCAAAGTTTCAAAAGTTTTGAAAAATGCTCTCGAGTGAGTTTCAATTCAAAAATACCTTCAAATTTTTAAAAAATTTAAAAAATACTCTTGATTATAAAAATAATTTAAAAAATGTTATCAAAATTAACAAATACACAACATTTTGATGTAAACAATTAAATTTATATTTATATTTGTATGACATGACAACAAATAAAAATGTAGATGTTTGAAATGTTAAAAAAATTATGAAAACGTAGATATTTGATCTATTATTCATCGATTTTACCTTAATTTTATTCTACTCTTTTGATTTTTTGAATCGATAAAATAGATTTTTGTGATTTTTCAACACTTCAGGCATCTACATTTTCATTTTTTCATGTTATACAGGTTCAAATTAGAATGTAACTGTTTACATTAGAATTTTGTATATGTGGTTGAGTGTAAGAGTATTTGTTAGTTTTTCATATCTTTTTTTTAACGAAATTCATAAGTTATGAGTATTTTTAAAAAAATTTAAATTTCATGATTTTTTTTTTTCAAGAACCCATGGTTCAGAGTTTTTTTTTTTTTTTTTTTTTTTTTTTTTTTTTTTTTTTTTAATTTAACTTTAATTAATATTTTTTTTTTTAAAGGATCCCAGTGGAAGTATTAAAATTAAAAATTATTATACAAATTAGGTTAAGTTTCTCATCTACTCCACGCTCCCTGTATAGTGTTAATTGGTGTACTCCTTTAAACACGAGCTGTGGGCTGTGGCACGATCGATGGAATGGAAAATTCGAAGAAAAAATATATATATATATATATATATATATATATATACACTTTTCATTGCAAACAATAGAATTTACATACTACTTCAAGAAACTTACCTCAATAAATTTTGATCCTCACTTAGATATAAGATGTGTTGAGTTGAGTACGAGATAGGATTAACTACTTTAGCGTATGATGTGTGATTCCTATTTATAATAAGTCGCGATTGCTTTGCATATATATCATATAATCACCGACTATTTTAATCCACTCAGCATCTCAAACAAGTTTTAGGGTTTAGAATTTAGTATTTAGGGGTTGAAGGTATTTTAGTCTCGAACATCATTTTAGATTCTAGTATTTTATCATTTTTTAAATGAAAAACATGTTTGACTATTTTTCAAAACTGTCAATAAAAAACGACCGTTTGTTTCGTTGTTCCGATTTTAAAAGGTATTTTGAGATTTAAGAAGAGACTGAATTATCTGTCCATTGTCAATCGTAGAGGCATGTTGATGAACACGGCTCTGACAATTTTCTTTGCAAAAATTTATTGACTTTTATGCCAATTACAATACAATGGTGACTTTCGGCGTTCATTTATCTTTCATCTAAATTTTCTCAAAGAAAAGTCCATTTTCACCCATATTTGTCGAGGAATCAATTTTAACATCATTTTTTTTTTATTCTAGTAGTTTAATTCTTTTATTTACCAACACTCTTTAAAATCTTATTATTTGAATTTTGAATAAGTTGTACAACTTAAATCTAAATAGTGAAAATTAGTTTAGCTCACCTCTTCAAATATTTTTACTTATTTTTTTTTAAGAGATCGTAACCTCGACAGTGTTATATTTTAAAAAATATATATTAACCACTTTTTTTTAGGAATATATAGTGCAATAGTCTCAATGATTTTAGTTTTTTTAAGAGAAAATGAAATTGTGATAACATCATTCCATTTTTGCAGGTATTTAATTTTCTAATTGAGTTTGATGTTTTTAATTAGTTGGATTTGAACCTTTTATTGCTAAGTTTGAATACTCTGGTAACATTTATTCGATTTTCATTAATAAAGTTGTTATGATTAACAGTAAGATTTGAAACTCCAATTTTAAAGAAAATATGTCAATTATCACCACTTTAATAGATAATATTAAAAAATTGACTCCTATTTTTCCATGGGTTGAATTTAATAAATCATTGACTACCACCATATATATATATATATTTATATATATTTTTTTTAAAAAAAATAGCAACGATAAACTCATAAAATTATACCTTTCAAAAAAAAAAAACTCATAAAATTATTATAGTTGAGAATTCACACTTCTTTATTGTCTTATTAATCTTAAATCATTAGCTTTTTATATTTGTATTTGTCAAATTGTTTAGAAGTCAATTTTTTTTTTTTGAAAAAAATTATATCATATGTCAATTTAAATTTTTATTTAGCGAATATAATTCATTTAAAAAAAAATTATAAAAATAACAATGATAATCATTTATATCAATAATTTTTTTTTATCAATAATAGTTACTGATTCTTGTCACATTTATAAAATAATTTATATTTTATTATATTTATGATTATTTTAGATTTAATTGTTATTTATACAACAAGTACATATTGGGATGATTTTTATAAAATTCTAGATGGATGATTTATATCTATCAATCAATATAAAAGCTTTTAATATATATAAAAGTTGAAAAAATAAAAAGAATAGATATTTAATTGGAGGCGTATATATGAGTTGGCGGTCACATGTGTTCAAAATTCAAAGTGTCGTAATTAAAATTTGAAGGGTATGAAATGAAGGCGAGGAGACGGAGTCCGTAGCGGGAGTTTGAATGCCAGCTTTAGGCTTAGGACTTTGACGTGGACGGACAACCATATGATATGACTTGTGTGTGCCTCGATCCCAAGATAAGGGGAAAATTTCTAGTACATCTGTGGTATGAAGTTTTTTCATACAATTGTCTTTAAATGAATGACATCGGCTAAATAGTTGTTTGACTGAGACCCACTCTATTAAATGTATTATTTTTTTAAACCATTTCGCCACGTGTCATTCATTAAAGACACTAGTATAGAAAAACTCGTACTAAAAATTATCCCCAAGATAAGAGTAAATATAAATTTAATATAATTTTTGGGAAGACAAATATTAAAGTAAAGTCAAATCGAATATAGTTCAATTGAATTGATCTGTCATAGATCAATAAATTTGAACTTCGAATTCTTTACTCTCAAATTGTACTAATATATAGATATGTAAGAAATTCATGTTTTCAAGGTGTTTGGTAGTAACTTTAGAAATTGAATTCCAATTAAACTAATTAGTTTAATTATTTTTAAATGTGTGTGATAAGATAATTATAAACAATAAACTAACTAAATAAACTAACTAAATGATAGGTAAATATAAATTATTATTAATTAATTTACGAATATGTTTTATGTTATGAATTTTTTATACTTATTATTTTACAATATCAAATTCAAAATTTGGATAGAGGGAACAAAAAAAAATGATGTTTTAAGAATTTTCATAGTTTGGGATCACAAATTTCAGACTAACTTTAAAAAATAAATTTCAGATTGCATATCAAAACACATATTAATTGGAGTCAATAAATCCGTAAAATATAATTCATATGGTATACAATTAAACCCTCAATCTTCTCAAAGAGTAGATTTTTTTTTTTTTTTTTTTTAATTTTTTTTTTTTTTATTTTTTTTTTTTTGGTATTTCAAGTTCAACAAAGGTTGGGGTGGGAGTGGGATCAAATTTTTAACCTAAAAAAAAAAAAATGATAAGTCTCTGTAATGAATTATGTTTGGTTAACAATTTATTTTTTACATGGTTTTTTACCATTGAAGTGTTAATAGATTAACTAAAATTATATATTTCTATGATTAAATTAGTGTCAATATTATTTAGGTTTAAATTCTCTCATGATTCATAAATTATTTTTAAAAGAATATTTTAATTTTTCAGCTTTTAAAAAAATATCTATTATGTTGGATGATATTTCGAAATATAAATTTTAGCTCTAAACTTTTAAAAAATAAATATTTGTTTATTACTATTAATTTCTACTTAATATTTTTTTACCTAATATTTGTATATATGTTAATACACATACTAAAAATCATTATAACTCTTATTTACTAAAGGTAAAATAAATGTAAGTACCAAGATTGTTATTAGAAAGTTATCTATCTTAAAAAAAATATATTTAATATTTATTAGTATTTATTTTATTAAGTTTAGCTAGAATTGTATATATATCCCTATTATTTTTTAGGAAAGGACGAGAACAAAACTTGTTTTGATAATTGTTTTCTTAAAGTTCATATATCAAAATATATATTTAATAATACAGCAACTACAATATAATAAACTTAGGTATTCATGGTTAAAATAAAATGAAATAATTTCAAAGGTTCAACCAAACATAAAATAGAATGTAAATCTAATTTTATTTTGGTTCGAGAAGTGTGATATTCAACCATCGACTCTTGAAATGGTAATAAGTGTTTTATACAATGAACTACCTCAGATTAACTATTTTTTTTTTTATTTCTATTTTAGTCTTCCTATATTTAAGTTATATACCTTGGTCTTTAAGTTTCCTAAGGGGAACTTCACATAAAAATCATTTAAACAATAATTTAGATGTGTTTTTAAAATACTTTATCTGGTTATTACGTATTATTCCTGGCTTAAAAATAAAGATTGAGGACGATGTCAATTACTAACATTATTTTAAATGGAAATTATTTCTTTAAAAACATCAAAGCTCAAATACCGTTTATGCAACGTTTATATTCTCCAACGTCACAAATTATTTAGACATCTCTTTCCATACCATTGATTTTCCTCTTGTGGTCAATAATACGACTCCCTTTAAGTTTGTCAAATTTAATTCATTGATGCATTATTTTGACCTACTTATTTGTACGAGTTAATAAATGCATTCAATTATAATTGAATAAAACTATATTGAAATTATGGTTTTACATTCTACCTAGATTATTATATATTTTATTTTTATTATTCATGTCAATAATATAAATAATATATATATATTTTTTAAATTGTCAACATGAACATAACTCAATTGATTAAGATATAAACTCTCAATTAATAGGTCGGATATACTCATAAAAAAAAAAGTTAAAAAGGTAATTTTATGAATAATTCAAGGGCTATTTGTAATTGACAGTGGCCATTTATTTATTATTACTTTTGTTTTTTGAAGATGCCAATTTTTTTGGTTATTTATACCTATTTTCCATAATTGATTAATTTAAAAGTGGAGAAAATCCAAAGGGTTTCTCGAGGCCGTTATGGAAAGTGTGGGCTGCTTCAGAATGAGTTGGGCTCAACATAAAAGGCCTGCTGGTCCTTGATTGATTTTATTTTATATTGAAACGGTGCCGCTTCATTTATTTGAAAAATATGAAATTATTTTAATAATGTCTGAACCCTGAACCTGAAATAAATAAGACACCATTTAAATATTTTGGTCGTGGAACACGCCACATTCTTCCTCTCTTATTTTTTTCTCCAACATAATTCAATTCAAATTTACTTTATTATATTTTGTAGCTCGTTTGACTCGAGACTAAAAAAAAATGCATCAAACTTTATTTTTAAAAAGTATCATTATTATTTTTTATTTTTTATAAAAATATTTAATTAATGTGAGAATTGAAGTCATGATCTCATAGTCAGTAGTACAATTTTATGTCAATTTTTTTTTTTTTTTTTGAGTACAATTTTATGTCAATTGAGTCATAGTCAGTAGTACAATTTTATGTCAATTCAGTTGTACTCGGTTTGACAATTATTACAAATTTTAACATATAAAAACTAAATTTTTATATACCAAAATTCAAAAACTAACCGGTTATAAATTTTCAGTTTCGTCGGTTTAGAAGCTTGAAAACTTGAGGATTTCGATTCGATTTACGGTTTGTTTATTAATAAAACCGTTTAGAACCGAACCGAACTGATTTTTTTTAAATAGATTTAGAATCCTCCAGTCCAGCCCATTCCATATTAACACAGGCCTAGCCCAAATATTTAGCTTAGGGTTTTCCTTTTCCTTCTGTTTTAACCATGGCCGCCGCCCATCGAAGCTTTTCCGTTCGGAATCCTCCGCGGACGCCGCTCACCATGGTGGTAGTTACTCACTCCTCTCTCACTTTTGGTTCGTCATTCTAACTTTTCTCAGATCTCAATCATCGTAACAAAGGAGATAATTTTTTATTTTAATATTTTTTTAAAGTCGGTTTAAAACCGAGCCGACCAGCATCGGTTTTCTATTTCTCATTTTTCTCTGTTTTGTTTGTCATTTTTCTAATAATTTTATTGTCATAATCATAACTCATAAGGATTAGGAATCTGAAGTTACAGAGCGAGCATGATCTCTCACTCCTTTCTTCTCTTTGACTTCTTGCAGTTGCAGAACCATCCATGCCTCAACCTCGACCATGAACAATTAATTAATTCCTTCTCTGACGACATCCACGTTATAGTATGTCCTTCTTATTTCTTCTCTGCATTCAATTGTTTGTAATTCTATTGGGTTTTTGAGGTTTAGGGTTTGTAATCTTTCTTTCGATTCAAATCCCCGGCACTGTAGATTTTCCTTTTCCGGAGAAGAAGAAACAGAGGAAATGTCTACTTTTTCTTCACTTTCTACTGCCACCACACTATCCAATATCCCGACGACGAATTCGATCCTCAATGTTCATACACCATCGTCCCAATTTTGTCCTAACTTCAAATTCAATCCCAACAGATCTCTTTTCACTCTATTCACCTCCACCCACAAACCCCAATTCCGGTGCAAATCTCGGCCAAGGACTTCCATCCAATGTCTTTTCACTGGCATTGTTGAAGAAATGGGCCGTGTTAAACATCTGGGTATTGCTGAACATGGGGGATTTGATTTAGATATTACTGCCAAAACTGTTCTCGAAGGTGTCAACCTTGGAGATAGTATTGCTGTGAATGGAACTTGCCTTACTGTGACTGCTTTTGATCACCAACTGTCAGAATTCAAGGTGGGTTTAGCGCCTGAGACGCTGAGGAAGACTTCATTGGTGGAACTCGCGCCCGGTTCGCCGGTGAATTTGGAGCGGGCGGTTCAACCAATCAGTAGAATGGGTGGCCATTTTGTGCAGGGGCATGTAGATGGGACTGGAGAGATAATCTCAATGGATCCTGAGGAGGATTCGTTGTGGATAAAGGTTAGGACATCGGAGGAGTTGCTTAAGTACATTGTTCCAAAAGGATTCATTGCAGTGGATGGAACTAGCTTGACTGTGGTGGATGTTTTTGATGAGGAAAAGGCTTTTAACTTCATGTTGGTTGCTTATACTCAGAAAAATATTGTCATTCCATTGAAGAAAGTTGGGCAGTTGGTGAATTTGGAGGTAGATATTCTTGGCAAGTATGTGCAGAGGCTCCTCAGCAATGGTGCCATCAATTCCATCGAGTCGCCGTGGCTACAAAGCCTGAACGATAAAAGGTCTTAATAGTTGCAATCTTCTTCAACATAAAGTTTTAACCTGCCATGTTATGTTTTTTTAACCATTATCAACATGGGGTTGGGGGGGTTGAATAAATGGTCTGATGTTCTACTGTCTTATTGTCTCTGTTGTATTTGGAACACTGTTAGGCAAGGTTACTACTCTTTGTATCATGAAATTCATTTTTTTTCAGCAAAGTAATGCTTTTATTACATTTTCCATGGGGGGTTGGGGATGAATAAATGGTCTGATGTTCTACTGGTCTTACTATCTCTGTTGAATTTGAAACACGGCCAGACAAGGATACTAGTCTTTGTAATATGAATTTCAACTTTCTTTTCAGCGAGGTAATATGAATTTCAACTTTCTTCTCTCTTTCCATATTTTTGCCGTTCCATACTTCCAGGAAATCTTAGTAGAATAATTGATGTCATGTTGCCATTTTTAGTGCCTGAACTAGATGGAGACCATAGGAGGAGGAAGGTGCATATTGTATTATGATGGAATGTATATTCTGTTTTACAATGAAACAGTTACAACTTAATGATTACAGGTTTCAACTTAGGATGAATAACTTATTGAAGATTTAGGTGAAGGGTTTTATAACACCCATTTTTTTTTGCTGGGCTGGTGTATTTTATAGCTCTGATTACTGAAATGCTACTTTTTCTTTGTCCGTTTGATAGCTGAATTACATGGAGTCTTCTTTCAATTGGTCTTTCTATTTTCTTTTTCCATCTCCTTTGGCATTCTCAGTAAAGTTATATTCCATTCTTCAGGTTAGCTACTCCTCACAAATTTGTTTGGTCCTACAATTCTAGACTGTTTTATTTTCCGAGAGTAGGTTTGGCTGATCAGAGTTTATTCAATGAGGCCAACACAATATGGCTCGTGCTTTATTAATTGACACGAATCTTCATCAAGTAAAACACCGGCTTCATTATACTTGCCTTCTTATCTTATAAGATATGTCATTTTGCTTTCCTAGTTTAAAACATCCAAAGTTTTGGCAACAAAATTCTTAAGGGGCTATTTGGAGTGCTGTGTGGGTTAAAATAATCAGTGATTATAATAGTCGGTGAGGTATAATAGTTGAGAATAAAAAATACTATTGAAGTCAATATCATTACTTTATTGCATGTGAGTTATAATAGTCGGTGAGCCAAACTTAGTCCACCCAGTTCTAAGTTGGTGCTTCAAACACTTTCTAGGAGTGCCAATGGGTAGTATTGAGTTGCGTCGAGACAAGTGAATATATATTTTATTGATATATAATTTTAGTTAATCTGTTCAGATTGATATCATCGAAGTCTTTGTTGAAATATTCAGAGAGTGAATTGGATTATTTGATTAGAAAGGGTTGAAAAAAGCTCTGAAATTTGTCATGTTTTTTCATGTTCAGTTTCTCAATTACCTAATTTCCTTTGCTGATCTCTTATAAGGTTTCGTCTACACTTTGTCTTACTTGAAAAGCATATATTGTACTATATTATTTGATCATTAATGGATAATCATGAATTTCTGGCAAGTGGCAATGCAATATTTAACATTGGAAAACTTGTGAGATATTTAAGAAAAGAAAAGAAAAGAAAAGTTTGTTTTAGCTTTTAATTTCCTTACTTTTATGTAGTATTATGTTATCCTTTTGAATGACTTGGTTGGGATATAGATCATGTGGCGATCATTGGCTTTTTTGATATGAGGTTGTGGAGAGGCCAGGTATTTGCAGCCAATCAATCTACTATAGGGAATTACTACTGTTCACCCAAATAATTTGATCAGTAACCCAATAATCGAGCGACAACTAGTATTACATCACGGGGTAAGGTAATGAGACGTCGGAGTCGAGGTCGGGGTCGGGGATGGATGTGACATTAGAATTTTCATTCTAGTTGTTCTTGTACCCAAATTTGGATTGTTATGAATGTTAAAAGCTAATACTTTGTGTCCATGGATGAAGACACTTGACATTGAGAGGCGTAATTGCTTTTCATCTTATTATAAAAATAGTATATTTTGCAAAAGTGCAACGTGGCATTTGTCTGTCTACAATAAAACGCCATCTGTGTTGAGAAAAATACACCAGATTCTATTTATTCGAAGGCCGATATTTTAATTCATTCGAGGATTGAACCGAATTATGCTCGGTTTGACTAAAACAAATTATAGGAGTTATTGACATATAACCATTTTGGATTTTCATCTATTTAGACTATACTTGTTATAAGAAAAAAATATTTTAACTTTTTCAGCTAACAATCTGACCAAGAATGAGCCCGATTTTTATATATATCATTTTGTCGATTTCGAAGTGTTTTTTTTTGGATTTAAGACATTTTTTTTATTTTACAAAATGCTTTTCTAAATTGCATTCAGTCACCAAAAAGAAAATATTTACTTGGATTACTTGAAGAATGCTGCTGGAAAGCAGAGGAGAGGAAGTTTGAAAGTCTCGACGTGCTTCAAAGGGTTAGTAGGGAGCTCGAAAGTCTCAACGATTGAAAAAAAAAGTTTAGACCTTTTTGCCTTTTGGGATTATCAGATCGGTTTAATGATCATTTCCTTCGTTTAAAAAAGAATTGAAAACGAAAAACGAAAAATCCCAATCACGATCTTGGCCAAGATTGTCATCAGAAAAAAGCTAAAATAAATTTTCCTTAACAATTTATTAACTATATTGAATGACTATTCTTTTTTACTCTTTTTTTTTACAATATGCAGGGGTGATTCGAATCTCTGATATCTCAGTCAATAATTCATATTTTATATCGGTTGAGATAATATGCTATTGAATGACTATTCTTATTTTAATTTTTACTACTTAGTGATTTAGTTATTTTTTTAGTACAACTTGGGAGTGAGAGATTCAAACTTTAGACCTGAGGATCGACGTCTTTATATAGTGATTTAGTTATACAATCACATAATAGGTGTAAATCGAGTTAATCCCATGTGATTTATTAGTAATTTAATTTAATTTTAAAGAGTAATGACCACTAATTCAAATTGAAGTTCGAATTCTCAAATAGATAAACACTATTTAGTGTAAGTTGAATTGGATTATCAGTAAAAGAAGAAGATATAAAAAATGAAAAAGAAATTAAAAAATGGTAGACAATGCTGAGGGCGGAACACGTGTCACGTAATATTCCACTTGGATCCCATATTCCCACGAGAAAAATGGGCTTAATTATTGCTTTACAAGTAATCGCTATGACATCACTGCCCTTACCAAAATCACTTTTTTCCAAACCAATGCATTCTTTCGTGCCAAAAATTGCTTTAGAAAAACAAATATATATTTTTTTTAATACAAAAATTAATCGAGAAATTAAATTAAAAAAAAAAACAAATACAGAATTATAGAAGATGCATGCCTAAGATGATTGTTGCTTAATGATTTATTTAGATCCATAAAATACGCTTTAGATCACATTAACAATTAATTGTCAAATGAATACGTAATAAATTACCAATTTTCTAATACTCCATCACCTATTATGCTAATAATGGAATCTCTAAATTATTAAATTAAATTTAAATCAAATGTTTGTAAAAGTCACCGACTTTACCGACTTTCTCATCATTGTTCATACAAAATCATAATTCATAAGTTAAGTTACAAGATTAGTCTCTGAAGTTTTAAATTTGTGACTATTTGACCCTTCAATTTTCAAAAGTGTTTAATAGTTTTTCAAACTTTCAATATATCTATTAGATTATGGCATATTAAAAAAAAATTAAAATTAATTTATCATTGATTTATTAGATAATTATTTTTTTTTATGTGAAATGGAATCCTAAAATATCAAATTTATATTTTAGTAGATCGAATAATTTAAAAAAATGTTGAACAGGTCAAGAAACTATTAGATACAAAATTTAAAGATTTAGAGATTTATTAGACACAAAATTGAAAGTTTAAAGATTCATTCGACAATTTTTCAATTTCAAGAACTTAATGAGGATAAAATTGAAAGTATAAGAATTTATTAAGAATTTTTAAAGTTCATGATCGGATACAAGGTTGAAAGTTCGAGTACTTATTACACATTTTTAAAGTTCAAGGACTAAATTTATAATTTAACTTAATTTATAATATAACATTTATCACAAGCATGATAAATAAAAAGCCACATGAGGGTACAATCGTCAAATCAGAATCAAAACACCGGGAATTCCTCCTCCAGGACGGTGGCTCCGCCGTGCGATATAAATATCTAGGGGGCGGTGATGGCAATAGGTAGGTTGTGAAGGAGGTACAGTTACGTGGTCCAATCAGGACCATACACATGGAGAAGTGTTATTGGTAAGTAAGAAAAAACGGACCAATCAGAGTAGGGCCTGAGGACTAACTCCCAACCGCTGGCCTCGACAAAATCAACGTCGGTATGCCGCATAGGCCTTAATTTTGAAGGCTTATTTACGAAATTACACCTCTTTTACTTTGTTGGTTGTCATTTTCTTCTTTTTCTCCTCCATTTCAAGAATGCCATTTGACTAACTTACCCATTTCTATACAAATGTCTATTTAGCCTGCTCCGCCCCGAGCGAGGCGATCTCTGATTATATAAAGATCGGACACAGCTCAGAGAATATTTTTGTCCCGTTAACTAAACGGGGCAGGGATGAATAATAACATATTCACTTATAATTTATATTTATATATATATATAATATTCATAAAAAAATTAACCGCATATTCATCCCTCTATCTACGAAAAATAATTCGATCTTGTGGAGATTTATTGAATTAAATATATATAATATTAATTAACTTAACAAATAACATTTTTTTAAAAAAAATAGTGAAGAATAAATTTAAAAGAAAATTATTCGAGAAAAAATTACCGCGGTGAATACCTACCTCATCCCCAAAATTAAATGGAAAATTTCGCGGGGATGGACAATGGAATGGGGAATGGAGACGGGGAGAAAATGCATTACCCGACCCCGCCCCATAGTATGGTCTACTTTGCTCTTAACCTAGTTGCTATCATTTTTTTTACTCATATAAAAAATGAAATAAACAACTTTTCAAGAGAGTATAAATAGATCATACTTTATCATTGGGTTTGAGTCCCATGGAGTATGAGTTAGCAAGAGAATCAAAAAATCAAATTGACCGACTGAAACCGATCGAACCGAGTCGATTCGGTCGATTTCTGACCATTTTTTATTGGAGTCGATTTTGCTGCAAAATTGATCGATCGGTCGGTGAGCCAAAATAGGCTCAAACGGATCCAACAACCAAATTTAAAGGAAAAGCAAATAATTTTCTTGGGAGGAGGGAGTGACTTCCTCTTGAGGAATTATATTTTTTTTAAAATATTTTTTTATCGATTTTTCGTGAACCTTCCTTTCGTCTTTCATATATCTTTTCTCCATTTTTTTTTCTTTGATTTCTCTTCTTCTTCATCTTCACTCCTCTAATCTCCATAGCCTCCATTTGATCGTCTCCCTCTTTCCTTCAATAATGCAGTTTAATTCACACTTTTTAATGATAATAGTATTTCCAAATTCACAAAGTTCATAACCAAATAAAACAATAAAATGAACACCAATTATAAATCGAGGGTATTTATGTCATATAAGAAGATATAAAAAAATGCAATAAAAAAATGGGGGATAAGAAGGTCATTTAATAACATCGAACAGGTGGACATTGCCGCGCCAATTATTTGTAAATTGCAAAAATTCCACTCTCAACATATATATATATATATATATATATATATATATATATATACTATATATTTATATATACGCCGTCGCGTCGCAAGTCCATTGAAATTGCTTTTCTTCTTCATTCTCCACAACGAGCTTTTACTTTCTTCCACGCTCCAATTTCCCCCAAAACTCTCTAGTTTTCCAACATGAAGAAATCGGGTTTCATCGCCGCCTCCGTCGCCGCCGCATCCGCCGCCGCCGTCTCTGCTTCCCCTTCTTCCTCTACCCTTCTCTGTAACTGTAACCCAAAAGTTCAATTCCCTCGCCAGGTAAGCCTTCATCGAGAAAAAATCCCCCTTTTGGAATTCAAAGTTCTAATTTGTTCTTTGGATTTTAAAATTTCTCGTCTTTTTTCTTTTTCTTTTGCTGTTTTTGAGATGTGGGAAGTTTAATTTGCAGGAGGGACAAAACGGAGAGAATTCGTCGACATCGGCGGATAAATTTGCTCCCAAATTTGATGGATTGAGATTTATTGAAACTCTGGTAACTGCTCACAGATGAGCTCCGCCGGGGACGGCGGCCAACGACGACCATGGCTGCATTGGACGGGACGGAACACACGGCCGCCGCAACTTTCTATGTTTTTTTTTTTTTTTTTTTAAAAATTTGAATTTGTCATTTTTATTGTCGAAAGGAACGATAGATGACGGAGAAAAAGGGTTAAAAAAATCTCTCCTTTTGTACATTAAAAATAGTGGGGTTGCCAAATGCCAGGCTCGCAAGCAGATTGAATAATAATTTTAGTTATAACTTTTCATTATTTTAATAAAATTACCAAAAGATTGAAAAGAAACGTGTTTTGTTTGATTTTTATTCCTCTTTGATTGCTTTGGTTATTAAGAAGACTAGACTCATTCACCACCGCTTCACATTCAAATTCAAGGCTTCTTACACATATCTCAAATTTGCAACTCTGCTGCCAACGATCTAGTCCGGCATGCACAAATCTTTCATCACTCCAAAATATGAATTGAAGACCACCCCACTTGAGTGTCGTCAGCAGTCGTCCTACTCTTTCTTTCTTGTAAAAAAAAAGACTCATTCACAGCTCAATACGTGGATTTGAAAATTGTGTTAAAAAAAAACAACTTTTGAAAAGAAAAAAGAAAAAAAGAATAACGTGTGCAGATAATAACATAAAGAAAAAGGACCTTCTTTTGAATAGGCAAAAGAAAAGAGTGTTTTTACAAACTATATACCTTAAATTCCAATGTGGAATCCCAATGTGACGAAAAATTTGGTTGCTGTCGGCTGTTCCATAAAGGCGGTACGTATATTTCCATTGTATTTTATGATTTGGTTTATAGAAATAATTTGACCTGTCTTATTAAACCTGATTAGTACAGGCCTAGCTTTTTAATTTCAAGTGAATCAAGTATTCTGAGTTGACTGATACCAATGTAAAAAAATTAGAGAGTTCGAAATTTTAAATCAAGCAAATCATATGCTATTTGTCATTTTCATTGTTTCATAATTGATTAAATCCTTAAATAACAGTAAATATACAAATTGTAGATTTAAAATTAACCGAGAGAGGCCAATATGAACACAACTCAACTTGCATAATGTATAAATTATTGACCAATAAGTTTAGAGGTTTGAATCTCTCACTCCACATGTTGTCAAAACAGAAAAAATTGGGAGACGAGAAGGGCAAAGAATGTATTCTCCGTTCCATCGTCAATAATAGATCAGAAAAAGAAAAAAAAGAAAGAAAAAAAATCCACATTCTCAATCAAATAGGGAGAATCTAAATCCTAATTCAAGATCGTCCAGTGGAAAATTTCGAGAAATTATGGAAATTCATTGGATGGATGGACACAAAAGATGGTATAATGATGAGGGGCTTTTGGAAGTAAAGCCACCGAAAGCTGAAAAAAAGATGGAGACAAGGAAATGAGAATCAGCAGCACCTGCTTCATTTTTCATTTTCTTCCAATATTCATTGCTATGTCATATCTCCACCCCTCTCTGAAACCCATTACAATAAATTTAATGCATTTCTGTTCCAAACCGTTAATACATCTACTATACTTTCTTTGAGGTCCGAAGTTCAAATCTTTACCCTCATATTTGTTGTACTAAAAGAACATAAAACAATGCATTTCTTGCAGGTGTTTGGAGGTGAGGATACAGATTTGGGTAGATTTGGCTCAAGACGTCGAAGTCAGGTTCGTGCATAAGTTTGTCGAGCAAGGAGTTTGTTGGCCAAACCTATGAGCTTCAACAATGTCCAAAATCCACTCTCATATATGTTTTTCTAAATCCAAACTTCTTAAACCTGCAGTCGAAAACAAATTTTCAAAACCTGAGCTCCTACACCTTCCATTTAAACTCCTCACTTAAGATTCTCAAGCTTAAACTGTCTGTCTAACCCATGCGAGGGCGTATGGGGGTGCAAATTTCATTTGACATTTTAAGCTTGAGATTTAAATAAAAGGTTTAGGGAGTTTGGGTTTAAGAAAATTATGGCGGCATAATAGGTTTAGGAAGCTTGTGTCTAACAAAACTATAGGTAGGAGGTAGAAAGCTTGAACTGTGACTATTGTTCAAGTTTGTTAGTTTCTTCCATTAAACACGAGTTAGACAGCTCCTCCCCACAAATGTAACCCAACCCACACCTCCAAACACCACATAGTAAATTAATGTATGATCAAATGACAAACTACAAGATTAATGTTTTAATAGAATCCTAAAACTATAACAAAAATATTTAATTCAAGCTGCATGAGAAGCAGCATGCTAGAAAAGCTCTACCAATAAAAGCATTGAAATTTTTCACCTCGGGGGTTTCAAGAACATACTCGATTAGCAAAAGCTGATTGCATGTCTTACTTTACGAGTGATGGACCGCCCCATCCGAACACGTCGAGCGGTGAGAGCTTCTAACAATACTTCCAGAGCATCTTCTAACGCTTCGCCCTGTTTTTCCAATTCAACAGAACTGAACTTCGGAATGAGTTGAAGCTCAAAGAGCAGGCTAGCTGCGGCTGCCGCAGTGCAGGTACGATCCCATGATGGTTGAGGCCTTCACATTCAGATAAACTCTTAAGAGTTCAATGTTGTATAAATGAATCCTGTTTTCTCTCAGACTCGAGATAAATCCAATTATATACTGGATAAATGGCTCAAGTTCTTACCTGAGTTTATGCATTGCAGAGGAGCCAGTAGTCAGTGATATGCATGGAAGGTCCTCCCCCCAAACCGATTTGGCTTGCTCCTGCATAATTGCACAATCATCATACTATAGTTTTAGAGTAGTTTCCAAAAGTTTGGTACACCTATATTCAGTCTGAATATCAAACACCACACAATGGAATATACGCTATCAGTGAAGCATTCCAAATTTGAACAAAGAACCAAAATAACATTATGAAGATCCAAACAGAATGACGTTTTTCTTTTATTGATTTCATGGCCTCCTAAAGGATCCTGATAATTGGAACAAGGACCTATTGTCAGAATGTTACTTGTACACCATTTCACTGTAGTGATTGGCCAATTTGAATAGAAGAGCCAACAAGCATATAGAACAGTCCATCAAATATTGGAAAGAAGCTGTTTGAAACCAATTTCTGTTGGGTAGTTTCATCTAAAAGTAAGGTCGTCCTTTCTCCTTTGGGAATCATGGAATGAAAGAAATTTGAGAATCCTTCTCAATATTGCTGACGGAAGGGGGAGCTAGATGGTCGGCCTCGTTCTGGAGTACTTGACATCCTGTTTTTGTATATGTCACGTGGCTTATATCGTTACAAATTGTGTAAGTTTTGTTTTTCCCATTTGCTTGGGGTGGATTTTCCTATCCCCCCCAAGTTTCTGTTAAAAAAAATGATAAGGTAAAAACTAACAGATGATCCCACAAGTATTAATTCAAGAATGCCACCCAATCATGCAGGATGAAATATTTCAGTCATTTTGTTATAGGCAAAACATTGGCTTTCTCCAGTAATAACCCAGCAGAGACCCACATAGAAGACAATACAAAAATGCTACATAACATTACCTTGAGACGGTTGAACATTGCAGCAGAGTTGCTCCATGTACCATCAATCAAAATAAAATTCAGAATTCCATCTCCATCAGTCTATGAGTAGAATCAACAAGAACGTTATGACCTTGTTCAACTGGAAGAACACGAGATTTTACAAAAACAGAACCATAGCCAAAAAAACAAAACATCAGCCAGAATACGAAGTTACATTACTTGAAACTGTATGGATTGAAAAGCTGAGTCTAGAAGTCTTCCATAAATTATGTATCATAGGAAAGTCCAGCCATAAAGGCCGCACATTGTAGTTATGTTATGTACCAAGAATAGTAACAAGGCCATGCATGCACATGAACTAGTACAACCAATTGTAGAAATAATTTTCAATTCTGGTATGTCAAATTTCTTCTACCACGTAGTCTATTTTTATCAGTACCCATTAATAATATGAAACCAAATTTAAGTTTAATAAAAAAAAGGGACATTCACTCCACTGTTTCAGAAAATATGTACCGTTTGCTGTGTGCATTCTAGCGTAGTTGAGAGTTCAGAGCTGAAGGCATCCTGAACACTTTCTGAAGTTGCATTCTTGTTGGGGTAAAGGCAACATACCTTACTTTTACCTGAGTAATATACTAATCTTTTAAAAAAATAACAGTAAACAAAAAAAGAGGAAAATGGAGTTTTACATGCCATGCCAACTTTGCTAATGCTACAATGTGCAAATCACCTAACAGTTTAGGCTAAATAAAAAGTAATAATAATGTTCAAGCTATATGTCTGATAGCAGCTATCAGTATATATTTCTCAGACACAGAGGAATACCATATATGTCCTAAAGAAATACTTAATTTCTTAGTCCTAGAATAAGATATTATATTTAGTTCTTGCTACAGTAATATAAAGTTGTAGTCTTGTTAAAGCTTCCACGAGGAATACAATTACCTGCTGACTTGAATGCACTCCACATGATTTCTTCATGTTCCGAGATACCGTAGAGGCACAAAGTGGTGGCTTCTACACCAAAGACTTGCAACAACAACTTCCCTGTGTTGTTCTGCCGCAGAAAATCCTGCACAATAACTCTAGATAAACTTTATGTCCAGTTTAGTAGATCAGAAGGACCAAGAATTGACCAGCAGTAGACAAACCTTTGGATGCATATATAGCCAAAACCGTGCTCCACGCCATAGAGAACAATGCTTGACTCTTGAACACATACAATCCTCTAAAGGCAGCCAGCACTAAACAGTTTCCAAAAGAATCCAAGAAAGGTAGAGAAGTTACATAAGTAATAATAAGGGTCTGTAGATACTAAACAGCCTATCAGTTCTTAATAAATGAATGGGAAAAACTTATTCCATAAACTGGTGGTGCTAAGATGAATAGGACCCCAAGAAATACAGAATCATTTAAGATATATTATACCTTCTGACAAAGATAATCCCGGCTCCCAAGCAAACGACATGCTATTTGTCTAGCAGAAAAGAATTGAAGTTTCTGCTCAGAACTACCTAGAGCCTGATATGTAGCTCGGTGTTTTTTGTCCTCCTGAGTTTTAAAATATCCCTGAAATTTTGAAGGACTGAGATTAACAATGCAATCTTTTGCTTAATGAATACAAATAATTGATTGGATATCTAAAACTGATTCGCATGTTTGATAACCAAAAAAGATACTGCAGAAATAGTTATGCCATTTCAAAGGCAAGAAGAATTACCATGTAGTTTTGTCTTTATCACGTGTGTAAGGACTCCAATTTGAGTCCGGAATGAAATTGGTACATGTTTACAAAATGAACCAAACTTTTGAGTGTAACATTGAAATTCTATTGTTTTCTTTCTTTCCAAATGAACCATAAATAAGCCCTTGAGGCCCTTAACCAAAGAATTCTAGTTTTGCTCCTTAACCACCAACCTGATGAGATTTTAGAAGCCAGCTTCTGATGTCTTTAGGATGACACCAAATCAGATGAAAAGTTTGCAAAGAAAGTTCCCACATTCTGTAGTAAAGATATGGTGGATAAAAATGTGGTCAACGGATTCCTCACTAGAGAGACAGTTTTTGCGAACTCGTCGAGATATAGACAGATAAAATTTCTTTTACAATCTGTCTTGGGTGTTAAGGCTTTTATAAGCCAAGGTCTAAAGGAAGAACTTTACTTTTTTTAGGAAAGTTTCCGTCACATATCCGCTTGGCTAAATCCAGGTTCAACTTAATTTCACTGTGGGTGGCTAAGTTGAAATTAGCAGATTTACAAGAAAATTTCCTGAGTTTTCAAATTTTCAGGAAGATCAATTATCATTCCAGCTTACAAAGACAAGCTCCCAGCTTGAGGGAAAACTGAACCAAACATCTCTTACTAACTTTCCATTTGTGTTGGAAATTGCATCAACTTTAGGGAACAAATTGCACCATGGGTAGAATCCAACCACCTATCTTACCACGACCTAAGCCTTCTGCCATTGCTAAGCTCAAAAGCGATCCCTTTATCCATAAAAGATCTGGTTTAGTAATGTCAATCCAAGGGCAAGGGGCTACGCAATTCTTAGCAGCTGCTGTTTGGTGGACCAACGGAGATTATCTAAACCGTACTTGCTTTTAATAACAAGTTGACGTCTCCATAGGACATTCTCTTCATTGAATAACTTCAACAACCATTTTCAAAGAGGAGCCATAATTTTATTTCTCAAACTCCCAACGCCCAAGCCACCTAAAACTTGCTCAAACGGTTGGCAAGTCGGATTATTGCTCAAGTGGCCTTAGGACTCCTACAAGTAATTGTAACACACCTTGGAATAATGCTCCCACAGTCTAAGGACAGTTATAATTAATAGTTTGGGCAAAATATAATTTGTTCATACACTGCTGAAACTCTAGTGTTAGAAAAGGACATGATCAATCTAATGTCCTAAGCCATCGTTTAAAGAATAAAAATGAGTTGCTTGCAAGAGACAGAGAAACACGAATTGAGTAAAAGATCATTGAACACATTCCTATTTCAGTAGCAACCAAAATGAAGGAAATGAAACAACCCAAAAACAAAATCAATGGAATTGTGGGGTTACCTGAAGCTTGCCCCCACTACCACCAAAACTCATTTGGGCATCAATATTTTTCTCCAAAACCTTCAATTCCTCAGCAATTTCCATAACCATGGTGGGAAGAAGAGAGGTGGAGCCCCAGGCCTGCCATTCCTGCAACGTGATCGGTCGAGGTTGTCCTGGTTTAGAAGTGGAAGAAGCGCAGGTCGAGCTGTGGGCGGGGTTGGGGATTCTGAAGACGGAATCCATTGGGGTTTTGGTTGAAAACGCGAGAGATGGAGAGCGATTGAATGTGAGGGCGAAGGTCCTTAAAGTGGAGAGCATGGTGGACTTATGTCCTCCAAGTGGCGGGATACTGCTCAATCTCAAATTCTCAATGGCTCCTCGTCCGTCCTCGTCCTCTAGGCTCAACCTGCATTTTAGCTCACACCGCCATTTCCTTTCCACTGATACCGAATTGGGCCATGGTGGTATAAAATTTGGATTGGGCTTCGTTGGGATTGGGATTATAGAGAGGAAGATTGCATAAGCGTTATTGCTCGAAATAACACCAAATATATATTTTTTTTAAGTACGTTGGGGTGAGATTCGAACTACTGACCTCTTCGTCGTCAATACATACCTAATATGTCAGTTGAGCCATGAAAAAAACAAAATAGTTTAAGTCTTTCGTAAATAGTACTTTTTTAATTGAAAAAAAAAATACTTCTCGGTAGGGATTGAAAGAGAAAAAGTAAATTTGTTTTATAACTCCTTTCCAATTTTACATAAACTTGTATGTGCTTTTCCGGTGACTATCTCGGTTGGGACCAAGACCAGGAAATAACAAAAACGTTACCCTTGATTTGCATCTTCTATGATTTTTATGTCTTCATGAAAAATGGTCGAGACCGATATCGGGAAAGAATAAAAGCTCGAAAAACTATAGCAGTGGATTCGAACTACAGACTTCAGTGTTCGCCTTCTTCTGAACATAGCCTATTTTTTATTAGGGGATGGGAAATGAATTTTTGATTTTTCGACTTGGTTCGTGTAGGGAATGAACGCTTTAAACCCCAGCGGAAGCGTTGGAATCGTTTATTTAGTTTATTTAGAATTAAATTAAAATACACGATTAAACAAATAATACCTTTGAATAACTAACTACAATATCCACGCTATGATTTGAACACAAGACCAAGACTTGTAGGAATGAAAGAGAGAACAATTCTTGAGGGTGAATAGTGTTTTTTATAACATTTTAGCTAAACCTAAGTATCCTATTTATAAGACGTTTATGAATTAATTTTATTTAATAAAACACATTTTAATATCTATTATATTAAAATATTTATTTTATATTTATTTGAATTTCATTCAAATATCATAAAATTAATCTTTTATAATATACATCCAACAAATTTTAACCTCATTCAAATTATATATATATATATATAATAATATTAATATATTTAATACATAAATTATTTTTTATAATATTTTTTTTTTTGGAAATAAAAGAAGCCATTTTATTAAGGAATCCCCATATTACAAACTGATAAGTCTTCGAAGCGAAAGAAAAAAGCCAAAAGGGGAAAAGGGCAAGCCAAACCTTAGAATAAGGGGAAGAAATCGCGAAGGAGGAGAGGACATCTGCAACCTTATTACAAAACCTTCGGACAAACACGACAGAGAAATCATCAAAATTTGGGATAAGAGCCTTGGAATCGTTGATCAAGGTGCCAAGTTCGTTGATGAAGGAGTTGTTGGAGTGAAGAGCATGAACAGCCTTATGAGAATCAGACTTCAAAATGAGATGATGAATCCCCAATTTGGAAGCAAGATGAAGCCCTCGAATGATAGCATCAACTTCAACAAAGAGAGGGTTAGGGAATAAACCTGATTTCAACGCATGAGCTGCGACTATAGATCCTGTGGGATCCCTGGTAACAGCACCAAGACCAGCCTCTGAAGAAGAAAAAATCCAAGAGGCATCAGTGTTGAGATTGAACCAATTTTCAAGCGGGGGGACTAATTGTTGGGAGAACATGAGGGATTCAGAGTAAGAGAGTCAGAAAACGACGAGATACTCTGAAGTTCACAAACATAGTTCGAAATCGAGGGAATTTTAGAATTAACATCCAAAATAGGAGAAACCGTTGAAACAAAATTTCTGTCATTCCAATTCGCCCAACAAATAACACATATTAATGTCAAGTCTTTCTTTTTCAGGGAATTAACCCAGTTTGCCCAATGATCGGAAAATGATAAGAATGGTCTTTTCTGGAGAAAAAGTGAGGGGAGAAAGTGCTGCAAAATGGTCTTCGCCCTCAAGCAAAAAAGAAGAGCATGAACTGTGGATTCTTCCTTCCTTCAACAAACTGAACAAAAGGTATGGCAATCAATTTCTTTGCTTTTGAGTCTATGTAGTGTAGGGAGGCAATTAGATATTGCTTTCTAGATAAGAATTAAAAAAAAAAAAAAAAAAAAAAAAAAAAAAAAAAAAAAAAAAAAAAAAAATATGTGAAGTATAATATATCAAAATATATATATATATATGGGCTGGTTGCACAAATAGCAATCAGGCCCAAACTAATTGCAAAATTAGCAAACTTTAAAATGTTTTGCAAATATGGCAAAAAAACCCGTTTCTATCACTGATCGACTTTATTATATCACTGATAGACTTCTATCAGTGATAGACTATTATCACTGACAAAAATCTATAAAAAGCTGAGGTGATCAGCGATAGACTTCTATCAGTCATAAGATATCAGCGATAGAAATTGCTATATCCGCAAAATTTTTAAAAACATGCTATATTTGCAAACAATAAGTCTTAAATTGTCATTTACTACAATTTCTCTATATATATTTCAAATGTGCCACTTTCTTTTATCTAGGTTAAATTATCAAAAATACTTCTCAACTATCGGTTCCATTTTAAAAAATGTGTATAAACTTTTAAAAGTTTCAAAAATACTTTTGAACTATGAAAAACGTTTAAAAAATACTTCTGAACTTTCAAAAGTTTAAAAAACATTTCCTAAACTATGAAAAACGTTTCAAAAATATCCCTCCACGTTGACAACACACAAAATTTTGATGTGAGCGATTATATTTCAACTTGTATTTGTGTGACATGGAAAAAATGAAAAACGTAGACGTGTTAAAAAGTCAAGAAAATTCTATTTTATCGATTCAAAAGATCAGTAGATAGAACAAAACTAAGACAAAATCGGTAGAAAATATATTAGATGTCTACGTTCTCATGGTTTTTTTAACACTTCAGACCGTCTACATTTTTCATTTTTTTCATGTCACACAAGTACAAGTTAGAATTTAACCGTCCACATCAAAAATTTGTGTATTGTTATTAACGTTGAGGTCAATTTTTAAACGTTTTTCATATAATTCAAAAGTATTTTTAAAAGTTTAATGGTATTATGAAACGAAACTCATAATTCAAAAATATTTTTAATAATTTAACTTTTTATCTAATTAAAACTTTAAGAGATTGTTTAAGGCGCTAAGTGAATTATTTTAGTTGGTGGTTATAATAGTTGTGAATAATAAATATTATTGAAGTCAGTATAGTTAACTGTGAATTATAATAGTAAGTGAGTCAAACGTAGACTTGTGTTATAATAATTAAGTCCACTAAACTTCAAGTTGGTACCTCAAACATCCCCTAAATGTATTTCTTCCTACCATTTTTTCTTCTATATCTTATCCAATCAACAAACAATTTTTCTATTACAAAAACATTTTTTCGATAGACATGTTAGGATTAATAAATAATTAAGAGTATTAATAACAACAGTGACATAGTTATAACAATGGTAATTCAAGTTTAAAGAAACGATGATTGATTTAAAAAATAAAAAAAAAGAAAAAAAAAATAGTAATTGTACAGTCTTAATAAATACATTAATCGAAGTTCATAAACTAGCTAGATTTTTATTTTTGTTTCTTACAATTAATTCTAGTTATATTGTCACAATACGAAACATGCATTGTTTACAACAACATTGGCTTTTCTTGACCACGACGATGGATGAATATTTATTGCTTTTGTTTTGGATATTGATTATAGGGTTGGTTGTACAAATAGTAATCAGAACCAAACTGATTGCAAATTTAACAAATTTTAAAATGTTTTGCAAATATGACAAAAAAAATTGTTTTTATCACTCATCACTGACAAAATCTATAAAAAGCTGAGGTGATCAGCGATAGACTTCTATCGGTCATAAGATATCAACGATAGAAATTGTCATATCCGCAAATTTTTTAAAAACATGTTATATTTTTAATTATTTTATTCTAAATTGACATCTGTTATAATTTTCCTTGATTATAAGTACTGCTAACTTAGTCGTAAAAATCATTAAATTTAAACTGCAAAATTAAATTGATAAGATAAAATAATATAGTAAACTTAAACTTAGTTCAATAGTTTTTTTTAGTGGGTGAAGATCAAATTTTGAACTTTATAGTCACTAGTGCATATATGTCAGTTGAGCTAATAGTTAAAAATTACAACACCAATAACCTATCTATAAGTTGAATGAAGGTTGGAAGAAATAAACCCTATAATAGTAATGTTAAGTTTAATTTAAAGAAAGTTAAAAGAAAAATGTTCAAACTCTAACCATAAAATGTCTAAAACCAACCAGATACCACGGACATGGCCAAAATAATAACATTTTTTTAAAAAAATAATAATAAATTAAATAAACATTACCAACTAAAATAATTTATTAATTGATTAACTTGGAAAAACTATTCTATAATGCTGTTATAATGTGATTGCCTCATTTACTCTTAATAATTAAATTCAAAGTATTTTTATAATTTTTCTCTTATACAACTAACGATATTAATTGTCAACTATATTATCATAATTTACTCGAATAATTTTTCGTTAGGTTGATAAATTGTCAGTGTTAATTATATTTTGTCTTTTTTCGTTAGGTTGGTAAATTGTCAGTGTTAATGACATTTTGTCTTTAATTAGTTAATTGGTAGGTAGTGATTTGATTTAGTGAATTAGTGGGATGACACTTTTCACTTTTAATTTATTGATATAGACTTCTACTTTGTGAATAGGAAATAAGCAATCTAACTTATGAGCTAGCTTTAAAAATATCTAAATCGTAATTATTGAGCTATATATGCTAGTTTTCTTTTATAAGTTATATCTTACCCTATAAACAAATATTGCTGATAAGATTCTAAAACTTCCTTAAATGTCAATTGAATTATGTTCGATTTGACATAAAGATATATTCTCGACTAGTAGTAAGTCTGAGGTTCGAATCTCCCAATTTTTAAAAGAGTTAATTTCCTAAAACTTTTCTTCACAGCCAAATATTATAGGATCTTTGTTCCGTAAAATTAGTCCAAATGCACGTAAATTGGTTCAAACACTCACGAATATATATATATATAGATATAGATATATAGATATATATATATATGATAACACTACATGAAACAAGTTTTATATCAGCGGTTTTACTGAGATATTCACAATTGAACACTTTTTACACCTGTTTATAAGGATTAGTGTTGTAATGATTTCTCACCACAGATACTTCTCCTTGTTATGAGAAAGTATATTTGTTAGTGCTACAAGTATTTAGTAATCGTTACCATTGTTGATCCTATTTTGTAACAAATTTTACTATTAATAACAACAATTTTGTTGATCTTTTACACACCCGAATAGAGGACAAACTCGTATCTCATTGTGGGATACTGATACTTTGGTGTAGCCTACTATTGCATCATCAATCTCCTGTTTCATCCATAATTTCATAACTAATATAAGACTTAACTAGTTGTTTGTTCTCGACTTTGACGCCCAACTTGTTAAGGACAAGTGATTTGTCACATCTCCCTAATGAAATGATAGTGTCCACTTATTTGTTTGTTTTTTATTTCACTCAAAATATCTCATACCAATGAGAATAGTTATCTTCAATTATACTTCCATCAACGTAAAACTTTTTATTTGCACTCCTAATATATCTAAATAAGTTTGATTCAATTTGATAATTTTTTTTTTTTTTAGGTTTGATTAAAATTGAACCACCTTGCATTAGAGGTATTTTTTTTAACACTTATTTAATTAGCCAACATATCACTTTCATTTAGTCATATTTATTTGATGGAATAAATAATATTTAATAGTCACTATATATATATATTATAAAAAAGGAAATTATATAAATAAATATCAACTCAATTCTCATTATTTTGTATTTTTTTCATAGTTATCTTAAAAATAATAAAAGTATTTTTGTATAGTGTATAGATATTCTTCTTGGTTTTGTGTGGTGTTAATACCCATATCTCTATTAATGTTCTCCGACGAATTTGTTTAATTGAGGTGTGCTTCCTTATCCTATTGGTTGTATTTTTGCGTACCTTGACCCGAAACTGTAGGACTCTCCATCTTTTACTTTAATAATATATTACTGTTGAGAAAAAAAAATTATACATTAATATTTATTTTTTTTAAATAAAATTAATCGTTAATTAATATAGTTAATAAACTCTTTTCTTTAATTAAAAAATAAATTATATATATAATACCTTAAATATATTTCCATTGATACAAAATGTTGCAATTATTTTAAATTTTCAATGTTTTAAAAAATGTTCGCTAAACAAATGTTGTAATTGTGTATAAAAACTTACGAGAGTTATGGGTTTAGTTTCATGGTAATTGGCATAGACTCTTTCTTGTCAGGTTGGAGATCTCGTAAAAAAACAAAAAAATAGTTCATAAATATGAGACAGATAAATTTTAGTCTATTA
The DNA here is from genome assembly GCA_028017165.1 of Herpetospermum pedunculosum. Lineage (NCBI taxonomy): Eukaryota > Viridiplantae > Streptophyta > Magnoliopsida > Cucurbitales > Cucurbitaceae > Herpetospermum > Herpetospermum pedunculosum. Next base: position 4,700,368 of record CM051529.1, on the reverse strand, counting down.
CCAGAAATGAAGATACACGTACCTTAAACAATTTAACTTCATAGTGGCAAATCATAATTCACTTACTAATTTGTATAAAAAATTAATCTAATCTAATCTCAGCTTAGGCACCTTTTCTTCCATCTTCATTTTTACCCCAATAAAGAAAATTAAACGGGAAGATTATTATTATACACAAGATACTATATATATATATATATATAAAAAAAGTAGGATAGAAGTAGAGATAAAAACTAAAGTGTGACATTTTGCAAGTGGAAATATGTTGGAACGCCTTGAATCTGTTATGACTCTCTACGACTGGTTCGGTACGGGATCTGATTTGAGTTTTACATATTCGTTTTGGACTTTGACCCATTTTGTATTAGGTCATTAGACGGGTGTCATATATAAATTTTCTAATGACTTCAGTTGTGCATAATCTGTCATTTTGTAATTCTCTCATATTTCATAATAATATTATTTTTCTTTCTATCTGTAGATGTAGCTAACACCACATTAATGACCACGTAAGTTTGTATCGATTTATTTTGCGTTTATTTGTTTTTTGTTATTCGATTTATCGTAACAAAATATTCAAATAAAATGTTCCTAAATTATTAGTCTCCTTGTGTAATTAATTGAAAAAAAAAAAAAAAAAAAACTTACATACCATTGACAAAATAAGATATTTACGTCAATGTTAATAATTCAACAAGGTATTAAATATGATGAAATAATTATTGAACAATAAGTCAAATAATAATTTATCAAGAGGGGTTTGAATTACGGGGCCTGACTGATTTAAAATATTTAACCGCATTATATACCGACAAATTTTTGTCAAACCGAGCATAGCTCAATTGGCATAAGGTTGAGCCGGTGACCAAAAGGTCATGGATTCAATCCCCGCATTAATTAAACTACCGTTGCAAAAAAAGAGGGGTTTGAATTCCTTTGCAAAAAAAAAAAAGAAAAAAGAAAAAAAAAGAAAGTGATTTGAGGATTATTAAGGGTCGCATTTATAAAAAGAAGTTGAAAATTGTTCTCATCATATTTATTGTCATAAGTCATATCTTATGAAAAGAAAAAACAATATATATATATCTTATAATGTCTGGATTGATAATAAAATGTGGATAAAGGTAGTGGTGGTACGTACAAGAAAAATATTTACAAAAAAAAATATACCTCTAGTTAATCAAATAAAGATTAGTTGATTTTCCCACGTGTCGGTTGGTCGAAAGAGCAAGTCAAGTCCGACTTGTCGGTCATTGGACGGTGCATTATCGTGCGCCGTTTTGTTCGATCGAATAGTTGCATGCCACGTGTTCGAATGTCCTTTCCCAGGAATTTGCTATTGCAAATGGGAATAGTGATCAGAAACGTTGGATCGGACGTGGAACTACCTGGTCGTCCATTTTCACCCGTTGATCTTGTCGGCTTTATCTTACAAATCAACGGCCATGATTTGGTTGCATGGTAGGCGGCTGTGAGACCAATAACAAGAGAACGTGACGGGGTTGGGTGTCAACCGTCAACGGGTAAACAATCCCAAGTTTTAATTTATTATTATTTTAATTATATATATTTATGATTTTTTTATATTAATAACCTAATTTCAATAAATTATTACAAAACTATGTTAATTTTCAAAGTATTTACAAAATTAGGATATCTAAATCGTGTATCATGGACACGAGTTCGCTAAATTGTGTCCATGGTACACGATGTAGAAGTTAACTCGTGTTCATGGTATATGATTTATGGCGTAACTCGTATACTATGAACACAAATTTAATGACGTGTCTAGCACATGTTGCCACGTTAAATGGAACTCGTGTACCATGTACACGTTTTATAAGCAACTCGCGTACATCAAGCAAATTAGATTTCTATTAATAGTTGAGTTTTTAAATTTTTGTTCAGTTGTCAATCTTGACATTAATCTTGCACAACTTTAGACAAGATTTGATATTTATTGAAATTCATGAGTTTTAGAAGATTTTTAATTAATTTTGTTTTTTTTTTAGATTAGTTGAGCAATCTAGCAAAAAAGTGAACTAACTCTGAAAAATTACAAATAAAAAGATTAGGATGAAAATTAATTAACCATATCAAATTAAATTTAAGGTATAGATTGATTTTCCCTCATTTTTAAGTCATAATTTACCACCAAAATAAAATAATATAGAATTGAAGGTTTTTCGTGAATTTTATTGATGAGACATTAACATTTAAACAGAAAAAGAAAGAGTTGTTAGGTTTTCGTACTCCCCATTTATGGGCCGTTGGGAGAAAAATGTTTTGGTATTTTATCAATGAATTTTATTAATTAGGTGATTACGTATCAAATCAAAGGGACGGACCACCACATTGAATGTATTTTGCCAAATTATTATTATTATTTTCTTACAAAGCTTAGCAAATTTAAATAATTGAGAGCCAAAGCGAGCATGGCTCAGCTGACACATGTATGTGTTCATGACCAAGAGGTCTGTGGTTCGAATCCCCCACCCCCAATGTACTCAAAAAAAAAAAAAAAAAAAAAAAATTAAATAATTGAGGCTCTCGCATTATAAATTTTCTCGGAGTTGCCAATAGGAGCATAGTTCAACTGACATGATATATGCACTAGTGAACAACAGGTTTTAATACAACGGTTCAGTATATTGTCTAACTTGGTTCATCTTGCATTCATATAACAATTTTAAATGTTTTAATTAGTATAAAGTATGAACTAATGACTGAGAGATCATAATTTCACTCATCACACTAATTAAATATTTTAAAAAAACAAAAGTATAAGTTTTAAATAAATTTGAATATTTTTATTTTATATGCCTAGCAAGTGGAGAGATGCAAATTAAATAGAAAACTCTCCCTAAAAAATAGTTGTTTAGAGGGTGTTTGGTCAAGGAGTTGTTGGAAAAGAGTTCTTTAGCGGGTGTTTGGTCCAAGGAGTTGTTGGAAAATGATTTAGAGAGAAGTTTTATCCCCGTTTGGCCCACAGACTTGAACTCGGATAAAAAATATCTAGACTTCAACACTAATTAGTATGAGTAAAACTTACTTACAGCCATTTATTTAGTTTTTCCTTTATTGTTCGTCAGATAAACAACTTCTCCTATTTTCTCTCTTTCATCCACTTCCATCTGTCATATGACCTTGTTTTCAATTTCATCTCTCACTCTCTCTTCCTTTCTCTACAATAACTATTTTTTTTTCTTTTTTTTTTATTAACTATTTTTTAACGCAGTAAGATTTGCAAAACTCTAAAGAATATCTCTAAACAAATAAAAAAAAAATTGTTACCATTTTTTTTTTTAATTAAAAAAAAAAAAATCTAATCGACCTTTATCTTTACGAACCTTAGATGAATCCAACCGTGAAATTTTTCACTCTTTCTTTCACTTCCTCTAAACACCCACTTGAAAATTTATGCTTGATAACACACAATCAACCCTGCAAATTTTAAATAATCCTAATTGAAATTCCATGGCCTTGAAGTTTGGAGTGTAGAGAAATGAAGAGAGAGAAAGTAAGAGAAGTTGTTAATTTGCTGGAATAAGTAAAGGAAAGTTACGGACAAAAATCAAGTAAACGGCGTGAAAGATTTTTTTATTATTTAAAAATGGTTTAAATATTAATCAATCAAATCATGATAGGTGGTTGGGCTGCAAAAGATACTTGTAGCCCCGGCAGCAAGCAAGTTTTATTCAATTAGTATTCAACTCCTAACACTTCTTTAGTAATTACTATTCAACTTTGTCCCGTTTTACAATGCATCACATTTCTCTCTCTTTTCCTCCCTCCCATAATTTAAACAAAATATGTAAAATAACTAAAAATACAATTCAACCTATTTTTATTATTTTAAATATAAATTAGATTGTTCAATCAAAATTGGCACTTAAACCAAATTCAATAGAGGGAAATAAAAACATCACCTTATTTGGATCCGTTTAAATTAATAGATTAAAATATTTTAAATTAATATTTAACACACTATTATACGACTCTCTTTTATTTCAAAATTATCCAAATAAAATGAATAATTAATGTGAGTGATAGTGAAAAAAAAATGTGAAGTATTGCGGTCAACATTATTTTTGTTATCTTCAAAGAAATTTGTAATATTAAAAACAAAAATTACATTCTTAAAATTTATTGAAAAAGTCTTTAACAATGAAAATATGAAAAATTATACAAAAAAAAAAAAAATAGCTAAAATAAACCGTCATTGTTGAGATACTGATTTTCGAGTGCTTGAATTCAGATGGAATGACGAGTTTAAGAGGGTGGAGGCGTAGAAAGATGTGTTTGACACATAGGTCAGACTATACTTATGTGTTGTTCTTTTTTTTCTTTAAAAAAGTTTGTAAAATATACCTACATTAAATAAATAAATAAAAATTAAAAAAAAAGCTTAGAATTCATAAAATTAAAGATGAGTCCTAACAAAGATATATATATATATATATATAGTCAATGTGAAAAAATAATGTAAGGTATTGTGCTCAAAATTATTTTTGCTGTCTTCAAAGAAATTGGTAAATGATAGACTAAAAAAAAAACATTTTTAAAATTTATTGAAATTGAAAAAAATCCTTAATAATAAAATTTTAAAAGTTAGTAGAAAAAAAATTGTACAGAAGAAAGTAACTAAAATAAACTCAGACTTCAGAACTTCAGGTTACACAACTCTCTGCCCCAAACACACGACAACCTTTAGAACTCCAGACTAAACAATTCCCGGCTCAAAACACACATACTTCAGAACTCTCCAGACTAAACAACTTTAACTTTTCCTAACTTTTTGGGTCAAACGCCCCTTATGATTTTATTTTGTTGTTTAAAGTTGAAATTGGAAAAAGGAGAATCAACCGAGGAATGAAGCCCATGGTTTTATCCTATTGGAAATGAAAATATATGAGTGAAAGAAGATTGACATATAGGAATGAAATGAAATAGTATGTATTTTTTTTAATTTTTTATAATTTAATACGGGTGGAGGGATTCGAATCTTAAATTTTATGGTCGATGATACATTTGTTATTTGTATATCAATCGAGTTATGCTCGATTTGACTGAAATAGTATGATCTTGAAAGATGACAATGTGACGTTTAAAACGTAGGTCATATTGTTACGATAAATATATAAATTCATTCGAGAGGGGAAAAAAAATGAGAATATTTTTTTTTCTTTTCCTATGCAACTTTGATCTTTGATCAACCTAAGGAATGTTTTTATGGAGATGAAAATGAAAATGGAAAAATATTTCTTGTCCCCCTTTAATTTTGTCTTGGTTAGATTAGAACAACTAATAAACATGTTATATTATTGTGTTATGAGTGTTTTTTATTTATTTTTTATACAAAATTGATGTCGGAGATTTAAACCTACAACTTCAAAAGAGTAGTACATGTCAATTATCAGTTAACTATATACTTATTTTAACTAAAGTTTGAAGTAATGATTTTACGCTATGCTATCTCTCCCAATCTTGATGTGGGAAAATTTTCTTCTAATTTAATTTGTCTAAAATTCAAGTATGTAAACATCTAACAAATTTTTTATTTCCTTTCTTCTTCTTTAATTTTTAGAATTTAAATGTTATATAAAAAAATTAAAGTGTAAAAAATTGTCTCATAAAATTTTATGATATCACTTCTGAGAGATAATGAATTCAATTTTTGGTGATCATTAGAAATTAATTTCTTACGGGTTCTTTTGACAAACAAATATCGTAGAGTCAGACGGTCTATCTCGTAAAATTAGTCAAGCAACGTGTAAATTGGCTCGAACATTAAAAAAAAAAAAAAAAATAATAAATAATCTGGTACCATCTCATGGAAGTATTCATATTCACATTATTTATCTCAACTTTTTTTTTTTGGGAGAAGATATTTATCTCAACTTTGTTCACAGGATTCTTAAAATTATATATCTTTATATTTAAAAAAAAAAAAAATCTTAAGAATATTACTATAAATAAGTTTTTATTAGAAAATATATTCATCAATATAAATGTTAAATCGACCATAATACAATTGACATAAAATATGTCATCGACAATAAAATCTGAGATTTGATTTTTTCTACTTCAAATTTAACTAATGTATGTATATATTCATCGAAATAAATACCAAAAGTAACAACTATACCTTAATTAAATTAACCCTTTCAGTAAAAATAAATAAATTAAATTAAGTCTTCATGTTTTAAAAAATTAATAATAATAATCATAAAATAATGATGTCGTGAAGTTGTTTTTTTTTTTCTTCCTGCAAAGGACCTTGAAGTTATTTTTAGATTTTTATTTTATCAATTGGACATTCTTTTTGTTATATTTTACTTTTATTTTTAAAATTAAAATTGCAAATCAAGTGAACACAAGTGGCTCATTAAGTGTTGACCTCATTAAGTGTTGACGTTCCATGCTTTAAAATATATATATATATATATATATAAATTAATTTTTAGTTCAAGTGTGAATATTCAAACCTCTTCTTTTTTGATGGACATATAATGTCTTAACAATTTGAACTAGGTTGTCATATAATATGTTTACTAACGCAAGTGGTGTTGAAGTTTCATGCTTAAAAATCTATATATATATATTTATTATTTTTTAGTTCCTCAAAGGATTCAAAATTCTTAATTTTTAATCGAAATATGATGTCTTAATCAATTGAACTATGTTCCAGAAAAGAGTTGTAATATAATAATTTATTTTTACCATTTCAACAGTATTTTTATGGGTTGTAATATAATAATTTATTTTTACCATTTGAACAGTCCTTTTATTTTTAAAATTAAAGTCCAAATTAAATCGACATACAATTCGCTACATTAAGTGTCGACATCCCATGCTTTTATATATATATATATATATATATATATATATATATATAATCTTTTAGTTCATTTAGGGTAGGGATACCATCCTTCTTATTTTTTTTTTTTTTGCAACGGTATTTTAATTAAAGCGAGGATTGAACCCATGACCTTATAGTCACAGGAACAACCTTATGCCAATTGAGCTATGCTCGATTTGGCATCCTTCTTATTTTTTTAGTCGAAGAATAATACCTTAACTAAGTGAATTAGATTGTGCTATCATGGACCAAATAATGTTTTATTCCTACTTTAATTTTAGTTTTTTTTACCCTCTCAAAAAATTTGGTTAATAGAACTTAACAAAAAAAAAAAACTTAATAAAAAGTAGAAAATAATAACAGAATAAACAAAGAAAGAAAAATATATTACTCGAGCAAAATGAGCAAATAAGTTTCGGATAGCATATTTAAAAAAAAAAAAAATAATAAATAAATAAATGAAATTGATACCTGCATGGGTGGACTTGGAATATTTTAAAAAAAAATAAGAAAAATTGAAATGGACTTGATTATTCTTTTTTTAAATCTGGAGCAAAGAAACAAAAATTAATTGAACATAAAAAAACAACAACAAAACAAAGAAATAAAAGAAAATAGAGATTGATACCCGAATGTGTGTAAAAAAATCAAAGCAACAAATTGAGCAAGTATAGATTGATTACCGAACATAATTAAAAAAAAATTGATATCTGAAGGTGTGAAATTGAAAGTCAAAGTTAAAAATGTGGACTCCAAGTCGAATGAATTTAATTTATAGATATATGGAGGTTTGGTTGAAAAAATAAATTATCTAATTTCGATTTTAAATAAGAATATCTAAATATTTAAATAATCAAAATCAAAATCGAAATTAGATAATTAATTATAATTTGATTAAAATTTGAATTTAAATAATCAAAATCGAAATTAGATAATTTATTTTTTTCAACCAAACCTCCATATATCTATAAATTAAATTCATTCGACTTCGAGTCCACATTTTTAATTTGATTGTGGCTTATAATAGTCGGTGGGTCAAACACGAACTAAATTATAATAATCTAGTCCACCCAACTCCAAGTTGGTGCTCCAAACAACTCATAAAATTATTGAAAATCCTTGTCGTAGATATCTTTGCAATGACGGGAGTTTCCGACGTGAAGGATTTGTTGGATGAGAAGACCATGATTGTTCTAATGAAGGAGGAAGTCGTGGAGGTGGTGACGATGGCTGGGTAGCAGAGGGGAGGTCGCGCGATGTGGTGGACGTCGTCGAGATGTCAACGACGCGTCAGGAGGTGGACAGACAGAATCAGACTAGCGCAAGGGTTGGGTGTGCAACGACAAAGTTCGTGCGAGAGGCCACGTCCGGGGAAGAAGATGGGTTTCGTGAGGAGCTTAGGGTTTTAGAGCTTTCAAGTGAACAAGATCGGGTCTTCTGGGTTTTGGTTGGACCAGGGTTCAAGCCTTGCACGTAGTTTGCACTATTTGGTCGGTCTGGACGATCTAATTAGTCAGATTCCAATTGGGGTTTGACAGAAGTGTCATATCAAAATAGATAATAAAACAAAGTAACCCACCGATAGAAAAAATGTTTATAGACTTAATTTAAAAAAAAAAAAAAAAAACCTAAAATTAATAGGAGAAAAAAAAGGAAAAGGGAGGAGGAAAAAGAAAATTGATTGAAGAGGAGTAGAAACCACAGCTTAAAATTGAGAGCAATGTTTTTGTCTGTTCCCTAATCCCTTGCTTTATATGCTTAATATCAAACGCCGCATCGTCATCGTCCCATTATCTTCGAATGCATTTTCTATTTGGAGAGAATTACAGATAGCTTCGATCTGCCCTCTTTTCGCTCCCTCCCTCATTATATAAACATCGCCCTCCTCTTCCTCTCTTCTACGCCCATTCAACCTTTCTCTCAACTCTCAACTAAGCTTCTTACTCACACCCAACGATTCACTTTCGGTACGTTTCGATTCCACCCCACTTTGTTTTTATGTGTTTCTCACTCTATTCAAGCTTTTTAGATCTGTTTCCAATGGAGCTAGGGGTTTTTCAGTCTTCATCAACTTCGTCTAATTGGGTTTTTTGTTTTCTGGGTTTTTTGTTGTTGTTTGAATGAATACAATATTTTCATCGCTTCGAACTCCATCCCCTGTTCTTGTAGATGAATTTTATTGGGTTTTATTTGTTTTATGGAAAGTGTTTCATTTGTTGTGCACAAAGCTAATTTTCATGCTCTGTTTTTTAGACATGTTCTGTGTAGTGGAGCGTATGGATGGATAGCTTCATTCAATTATTTTCTTCGTTCCAAAGATAATATGCTAATATAGTTACGAGTAAAGAAGATTTTGTTTTCTGGGTGTTCTTTATTGGCTCTTTTGAATAGAAATTTCACTATGTTTTTTCCAACTCTCTGAAAAATTTGAGGAGTTTTGATTTTGATTACAACTTAGGCTTGGAATCACTTGTATATTATATTGCTAAGGTTATCAATTGTTGGGATTATAGTTTATCTTCGTCTAGGAAAATTCTTAGTTTTATATATGTCTTTTAGGTTTCTTCTACGCATAGTTATGCCTCTTGGATCTGTTTTCCTCATAACGGACATGAATTTTTTTAGATCTTTTCACTCTTCAAGTTGTTTGCTTGCACATGAGTTTATCTACTTCAAAAGATAGCTTATGAACGCAGCAGATTCTGAACACTGGAATTTTTATCCATTGTTGTAGCAGAACATAATCTAGGGCAGTTCTGGGATGGATTGTGTCTCTTTAAGAGATTTATAAATTGAATTTCTTATAATTAAAAATAAATTGAATCTGGGTCTGTCAAGATCAGCCTGTTCTGATATTTGTGGCAACTTGAGAATTCATTTGATCATTCTCCACTTGGAAGTTTAAGCGGCCATTCAGAATACAATAATACAATAATCTATGAGAAGATGCTTCACCCCATATTCTTTGTCACTTCTGGGACCCAATAAATAATATATTCGAAGCAATGGATTAGGATGATTTGTTTGGCTGTTTCATCAGTTATCTTATCACTACAATGGAAAAGGGATGCTTTTTGGTACATTGGTGCATTTCTAGTACCGCGTGTCTGCAGAGCTTCTTCATCTTATCTAAATTGCTATTTCTTTTGTCTGCTTCTGGGAATAACTTTTTCTGATAAAGTTCTTGGAATTTAGTTAGTTATCTTCTTGTTGTTCTGACATTGGTTTTTTGGACATGTTTATCAGCTCGAGGCATTAGAAAAAGAAGACTGGTGAATTTGAACATTAACCTGGCCATGGAGCAGCAGTACATTGAAGAGACTTTGATGCAAAACAACAATTCATTAGGAGTAGAAGACAAATTCTGTTTAGATAACCAAACATATATTTCAGAAGCTGATGATGGAGATGGAGCTTCCCATGGCTTTGACTGCAACATATGCCTAGACACAGTTCAAGATCCAGTTGTTACACTTTGTGGTCACCTCTTCTGTTGGCCCTGCATTTACAAATGGCTCCATTGCAACAACTTGTCTCCACAGCAACAATGCCAACCAGAGGAATGTCGTTGTCCCGTTTGCAAGGCCGAAGTCTCCCACGCCACTCTCGTCCCGCTTTACGGCAGGTTTCAGACTGCGAATCCCTCCAAAACTAAAGCTGCATCAAATCTTGGCCCAGCCATCCCACGCAGGCCTCTTGGTCCTGCCTGTGGGGCAGAGGCGCCACCTTCTCCAAGTCCCCAACTTCATCCCCACAACTATTCTCCTCAGTCACACTCATACTACCCGCAAATGCACGACTACATCGCTTCGTCGATGCTCAACTCGAGCAGTATTACGACAAACATTATCCATCCAATGATCGGAATGTTGGGTGAATCGATTTACGCAAGAACATTCGGAGGAAACACAACAACAAACCTATATACCTATCCAAATTCCTATGGTCATTTGAGCAACAGTAGTGCAAGGCTGAGGAGGCACATAATGCAGGCTGATGAGTCGCTGAGCAGAATCTGTTTCTTCTTTTTTTGTTGCTTAGTACTTTGTCTTCTGTTATTCTAAGTAGTAAGTAGCTCTTTAGATCATTTCTAGCCATTAGATTTGATTTCCAGTATAATTTTATGAACCATGAGGGTTCAGCTCAGCTAGCTGTATATATTATACACACATAATATAACATGTAATTATGAGCTTAGTATAAAAAAATGGTACAACTTTTCTAGAGAGGGACTCCGATTAACACAAAAAGTTAGGATCTTCTCTAAATAATGCAGGAAAAAGAACAAAAATAGAGAGAAAGATTACATTTTTCTTTTGTGTTTGTTTGGTAGATTAAAAGAATACTAAAATCCAAATGAGGACCCCTCCTCCCCTCTGCTTTATGGTTATCCAAACTTGATCCATTTCAATATAAAATTAGATAAAAAGAAAAGGCATCTTTCTCCAAAGTAACAAACTACTTCCGTGAAAGGTTTGATTTGGATGTTTCGTAAGCAACCTCAAGTTCTATCATTTGTACTCGAACTTACTTTTTTTTTTTTTTTTTTTTTTTTAATGTGGATTGAGATTATTAGTACAATTGACATCCTCATATTTTTATGATGATATGATACTGTCAACTTTAAACTTTACAAAGTCATGTATGCAATACTTTCTAACTGATATGAAACTACGAGAGCGTCCATGTGGTCCAATGGACGTGGTTCGTTAGGAAAATTTCATTATTCTACACACGGGCAGGCGACCACCATATTCGAAATTTGAGATATTTTAAGGAATTACTAGTATAAGAACACTTTTCCAAAACACTCAAATTGCTATAAGTGTAAAGAATTAAAGAGGACAGTTAATTTCAGCTAGGAAATGTAATGTGACATAACATTTAAAGGAATGACAATAAAGAATGGCAGTGGCCAGTGGGAATAAGATAGTAGATATGAAAATATTACCTCTCATCCCTTATCTCTAAAATGCCCCTTCCTTTGCTTAAGAAAGAGGTAATGAGAGGTCCCTTTCAGTCTTTTTCACATTGTTGTGAAGTCACAGTCAGTATCCAACTTTAATAGATGCCCACTTTTGAAAGATAATAAAAACATGATTATTCAGTATTAAGTGTTATCTGATTTTTTTTTTTTTTTTTTTAACATGTTGCGAGTGGGTGATTGAACCTAAAATTTCATGGTCAATTTCATGGTCACTAAGCGATACAGGCTGTTGAGCTATGCTCTTGTTGGCTCTTAGAAGTAATTCTAGAAATGTCAAATTAATTAAAAAGGATCTAAAGTGATTTTTGGTCCATCACTTCTTGAAGAATCAACTTTAAAATGATTTTAAACCAAATATATATGCAGTTGAAACGTGGTCCAGCGAATGAAAAGAAAGGTGGTTACAATTACAAATCTGAGAGAACATGATATAGGAGTTACGTAATATGTTACAGATTTTTTTTAAGCATTTCCATAGGAAAATAGACAACTACCTTATTTAACATATTGTTTTCTTCGAAAGATATGATGAACATCAATTCCGATGCTTTGTCTTTATCTACACACTAATTTTTCCAGGCATATGAAACTGTGACTTTAATTGCAAAACTAAGCCCATTGTCCCATATTAGCATTTTAGACTGACATTGGTAAGTTAACTAAGAAAATGATGCATCTCCAAACTCTTACCATTAATTCCAGCTCAAAAGTAGCTTTGGGCCCACGGTACCACACATCTCTAATCTCTTACATGGTAGAAGTTAGAAAAATAATATAACATTGATGTCTTAACTGCTTAAACAGTTAGAGATTGTTTAGAGCGTTGAATGAGTTAAATAATCGTTAGTTTAGTTATAATAATCCGTAAATAGTAAATATTATTGAAGTCGGTGTTACTTTATAGACGGTAGATTATAATAGTCGGTGGACCAAATGTAAACCAGATTATAATAATCCAATCCATTCAACTTCAAGTTAGTGATCCAAACACTTTCTTAGAAGTTCAAATCCCCACCGCTTATTATTGAGCTATAAAAAAAAAATCTTTGTAGGCATCTCCAAGTTCATCACTACTTTGTCAGTAAAAATCTTTACGTATTATTATATAATTAACATCAAATCATGGGCAAGAAGCATTTAACAAAACCATGTCTAGTAACCATCAAAGATTGACTTAGTAGTCATGAAGGGTCTTGAGACTTCAATGTCCTCTTAGAGAGAATAAGTTCAATCTTTGGTGGCCAACTACCTAGGAATTAATTTCCTACGGATTTTCTTAGCAACCAAATGTTGTAGGGTCAGGCGGTATGTCCTGTGAGAACAGTTGAGGTGCACGTAAGCTGACCCAGACACTCACGGTCAATTATTGTATAATTAACATCAAATCATGAGCAAGAAGCATTTAACACAACCATGTCTACTTTGGCATGTTTAATTTTTTTTTTTTTCTTTTACCTAAAAATTCGTAGAATATTAAATCTTATGTAAACCTGCAATTCATCAGAGCAGTTGGCACGTAAGGAAAGAAAGGGCAACCATGTTAAACTGCAATTGTGAGATGTGATTTATGTAATATTGACACATATCTGCGCAAGAGTCTGACCAACATGATACATACAATGTTTGATGTAATTGCAATTGCAACCCAAAAAAGCACAACCTGTTGTGGACATTTCATTTACAATACTAAGAAAGTTAAGATATGCTGGACGCTTCAGCGCATGCTTGAAGCCTACTGTTCCAGTTCCAACCTATGAATTTGAAGGATACTTCTATACAAAAGCTCCATAAAAATGCAGCAACTTGAGATGCTTCACATTTTCCTGCAATCAAGTAATCAAAATTTAGGATTCGATATATGAAATGGGAGCAGTTTCTAGACAGAATGGTTACTACCTGAATAGTTTCTTCAGATTGGTATGGGAAATGGAAACCGGTCGAACAATTCTGCAGAACCTCAGGACTCTTCATCCACGCTCTTCGGGCATCACTCACCTTTATTTTGTATTTGAAGATCTATAGCCGAACAGGAAGAGATGGTTGTTAATTGTTATACAGCAGGTCATTCTATCTAAAACATGTTCTCCATAAAATTCTCTTAGATGAATCTCTATTTAACAAGCTTAGAAATGATAACCAATCCTTTCTAATCAAACTCGTTAAATGATAATAACCAACGATGAGAATGCATTTCACACTGATTTGCCAAGGAAAAATGCTACTACGCTGTATAAAAGTTTTGATTACCTTTGCCAGCCCTTCTAGCTTAATTAAGAAGCTTTTCTTACTTTAATTGTCAATTAAAATACTTATCAAGGACAAAATAGCGAACTAACTTCAACTATTATTCCAGTACTTGTTAAGTTAGTTAATTTTAAAATAAGAATAAGTTAATAGCTTATGTTATCCTTTCCTATGGACTAAATTTTCTTTAATAATTTAACAAATAGAACAAAATTTTATATGAGAATAATTTCCAAGCAAAACTTCATTAAATTTACATCAATTCTTAAATTTTGGAATAGAGTGAAAATATAATTTAACATGAAAATTTTCATGAGTAATAGTAACAATTCAAGCATAAATTTTCTTTGGGTTGTTGAACTTTCACACGTTTTCCTTGGTTCTCAATCTCATGATTTCAAATGTTTAGTTTTGTTCTTTACAAACTTCCATTGAAATCTGTTTTGGTGTTTGCCATTAAAATTTGGTGTCCCAGTCAACATAGATCTTAAGCCACCCACTTCGATACAAATTTGATGCATGTGACTTAAAAGTACAAGTATATATGGTATGGTTAAATACATAACAGAACTTCAACAAGAACTAAAACAGATTTTTATGCAAAATCGATAGACATCTGAATCTCCAACTTCAAGAGAAGGAGTAGATGCCTTAACCAAATCATGAGCATGTTAAATTGTTTTTATGCAAAATCTATGTACCAAAACAAAACATTTGAAAATTTAAGAACCAAACTAAAATAAGTGAAATCATGAGCATGTTAAATTGTTTTTATGCAAAATCTATGTACCAAAACAAAACATTTGAAAATTTAAGAACCAAACTAAAATAAGTGTTGTAAGTTTAAAGACCAAAATGTGATTTGAAAAATCAAATCATGAGCATGTTAAATTGTTAATAAACCAAATGATCGTAAATTGAAAAATCAAATCATGAACATGTTAACTTGCAATAATCTAAAAATTTTAAACGAAATGATCATGCATCGTGAACATAAAAACCTACGGGATTACGAAGGTATCTAAACAAAAGCCTATTTCATGTTGCACGTACCTCTGAAAGAGGGATACTTGGTTTCTCTAGCTCATTCCCATCGACAATTATACCGGTACCCTGACATGCAGGGCAGAAAACACAATCAATTTGAGTTTTGATTTGTCTCGTTTCACTGTCCTTGCTGTTTTTGTTGCCCTTGGTTTTCTTCTTTCTCCTGTACCTTCGTCTAACTTTTGAACCACCTAGATTCTTCACACTCATCTCATACTCACAGAGAAGTAGCCAGTGTATAAGGCAAGAGGTATGAAATACATGAAACACCTAAATCAGTAAAATGTTGTGAATAAATAAGCGCCTAAGCCCATACCAATATACATATCATAATTGACAATCATTTCACAAATTTTGAGAAAGAAAGAACTGACATTACCCCATTAACATTTCGACTACTGCAGGCAAGTCTTCCGGTTTTCATGTTCAAGAGAGTTGCTACATCTTTATGAGTAAGTATCTTCTGTTGACAGATATCACACATCCGCTCTGCAGCTAAACGCTGTTGCCTTCTCAGCTCACGCCTTACTGCCTTATTTAACATGACTGTTGTACTCAAAATTTGATCATCATATTTATCCAACAACGGCGATGAAGCAACACCATTTGAAGCTGAAGAATCTTCACCTGACGAATCATACTGATGCCTCAAAGACTGACTAACATTCTGAGGATCAGAGAAAGATTTCTTTCTTTTCACTCTAGAGTTCTCATCATTCTCTGCTTCAGCTCCGGGACTAGATGAGAGCAATAACTTGACATCATCAAGCAAGCCCTTTCTGCCTAAATCAACATTATAAGTGAAAGTAACAATAGCATAACCATGCCCAGGAACTTTTACCTTATTCTCAAGCCCGACATTTACTTTACCCAGCCATTCACACCATATTCTGCTAACTCCAGATAAGATCCCATCCTTCTCAGTAAACCTAGCTGCAATTTGTCCATAACCCAACTCCCTCACTTTTATATCAGAAATTTCATCCTTAATCAGTACACCGGGAATCACCAAAGGACAACTGTCTCCACCATCATTCAAATTCTCGAAGGAACAACTTACATTTCCATTAAACTCACCATGTCGATTGCCATTGCCTTTCGATTTTTCAACATAACTGACAATAGCAAGATTGTTATCATTGTTGTGATACTCCAACAACCTTTCACGATTGTCATTTGAAATCCCAATCTGGTTATCTCCTTCACCTGGCTTCTGGAAGAAGAGAACACCATCATCAAAAGGCCACGGATTCGGTCCTAAGAGAGTCAGCTTAGCAGCAGATAATCTTTCAGTGTGCAAAGTACCCTTCAGATGGTTAAAGAGCACTGAATCACTATAACACGGTGCAAGACACAAAGTGCAGAAGAAAATAAACCTTTTCCCATCTTCTCGTAGCTCAACGTATGTGTGCCCTTGTGACCTTACATTGCGTAGAATCGTTCTAGCAGCTTGTTCTCGAAGATTATATGAAGCAGACTTCGGGAACCCCAATTCCATCTTTCTAGCCATTCAATAACTCTCGCTGAAGAGCTTGGATTAAAATTTAAAATTCAAAAGTTCCTTAAAAAAGCGCCGAGATTTACAGTAGAATTCGGTAATAATATTCTTCAACGACAGAGAGAAGAGAAACAACAGCTTATGAGAAGCATATGAAACCCTAAAGCATTGATAATCGAAAAGAAATATCTCAAAATCCGAAAGACGGACAAGATAATACTTGAAACTTGTTGGATTGCAAAAACAGAAGCGTAGGTGAGATTTGGCAATAAGGACGAAGAAAATTCACCGACCATGAAAAGTTGAAGGATTTGGAGTCAGTCCAATCAATCTTGAAGAAATACGGGCAGAATCCAACTCGAAATTGAAGAAACCCTAGAGAAAAACTTAAAAGGGCGTAGGTATAGATATTCGCAGCGTACTTGGTAATGGATTAATCGAAAAGCGCGGAGTTCTTCCATCCTCGGTAAGCGAGACGAGGGCAATGGAAAGCAAGACGTGGGAATATGAATCTTCCAGCTCCATAGCCATCTCCATTGATTACAAATCGGAGGGCGGAAGATGGAGGGGAAAACGAAGAAGAAAATCAAAGTCGCTGATTCTGAAAATGGAGAAGAAATGGAGGGAAAATGATGGAAAACTTACAGAATTGAGCTGGGGAGAGCTGAGAAATGAACCGATTTCTTCGAAGATTTGTCCGAAAATTAGTTGAATCCAAAGGAAGAAGAAGAACATGGACAAATAATTAAATTAATTTGTATGGTGTGAATGGCCGTTCTCAGCCGTTGGATTGAAAGTTTTGTGTGATGAACGGCGGTAGATTAGGTTGTATATTGGGTAAAGATAGAACCGAGTGTAGGGAAGAGGAAGTAGATTCGAATATGATATAGTTTACTTTGATGTTCAGATAAGCTAAAGAAACATACTGTTGAAGGATCGATCGCCACGTGGCTTAGTTCTAACATATCAAATGTAAATATCTTTTCTTATAAAATGTAAAAAAGAAAACCAATTATGTCCTCATTCGTTAAATTGTTTTATTAAAATGTTTAGAGATATTATTGAAAATGTTACTTCAAATTTATCACTTATCAAATTCGAACATAACTCAATTGTCATAAGATTGTGCTCTTGACTATGGACAGGAGCGGATCCAGACATTGATGTTTGGGGGGCCAAAAAATTAGAATATATAAATATTAAAAAAAGATCGTCAAAAATTCAGAGGTTCAAATTCACACTCTCAAGTTATGTTGACATTAAAATAAAGTTATCAGTGATAAAACATACGTAAAAAAAAAAACTGAGTCCCTAAACTCTAAAAAGTCTTTAATGCATCCCTATACTTTCAATTTTGTTTCTAATGAATTCCTAGATTTTAAAAAATGTCAAATAAATACATATATTAGACTTAAACTTGAAAATTTGAGGACCAATTAAATACAAAATTGAAAGTTAAAAAATATATTGAACTCTTTTTTAAGTTCGTGGTCTATTCAACACAAAATTAAAAGTTTAAAGATTTATTAGACATTTTAAAAAAAAAAAAATTATTAAAAAAAAACACAATATAACGTGAATTTGTTTACAAAATTTATAAAAGGGAGGTTAATATAGTCTAAATTACTTTTGAAAATTTAATAAATAAATTAATAGTAAGAGTTAAATGATTTTTTTTAAAGTAATACTAAATTTAGATATTTGAAATTACAATGACTAAAATAATATAACTCTCAAGTATAGATACTATACAATACATTTCAATTAAAAAAAAATCTTATAGAAATAAATACTAAAAAAAAAAATAGGTCTTAATTATTTTCAGGAATGAAATTTATATATTTTTAGGAATGAAATTTATATATTTTTAAATATATATAAACAAAATATTATAAGAGAACAATTTTTTCTAAAAAAAATATACGAAAGAAATAAAAAAAAAAAATAGGTCTTAATTATTTTTAGGAATGAAATTTATATATTTTTAAATATATATAAACAAAATATTAAAAGAGAACAAATTTTTCTAAAAAAATATACTAGAAGGAAATGTAAAGCAAATAAATTATTGTTATGGTTGATTTCGAACTCAGGCACAACAAAATATAAATCATGCACAATAACCATTGCAGCAGAATGAAATTTTGTTAATTTAGAGGGACCAAAATGTATTTAATAACAACAGTATATATTTAAGGCATTACTTTTACCTACGAGTATAAGAAAATTAAAAAAATTGGGAGGCCATCAGAGGTCGCCCTGACTATGGAGTAATGAGTTCAATAAAATAATTATTTATTTCATGTCTAGTAATAATGATTATAAAAATAATAAATAACTCATACTAAATGAGTTCAAGTGACTACCTATATCATTTAATACTATTTATTTTAAAAAATTATCACATTAACTACTTTTATCATAATATCATGTCAATTTTTTTTTGTTAGCGAAACTTAACGTTTGAGAACTAAAATTGAATATTTTTTAAACCTTAAAGATTGAAATGTAATATTTTGAAAGGTAAAAATAAAACATACTTATTTATGAAAGTTCACTTATTTTTAAAAACATTAATTTAAAAGTGAATAAATAGTATGAAATTTTAGAGTTTAATTGATATAATTATAATTTTTTTTTTTTTTTTTTTTTTTTTCTCTTCAAAGAGAGAGTTTGTAATTTTATTTTATTTTTATTTTTATAATTATACGTCCGGATTTTTTTTTCAAAGATAAGTTGTAATTTTTTTTTCTTTTCAAAGACGGGTTGTAAATTTTGATACATGAAAGTTCATGATTTTAATTCCATTAATTTAGAGTTTTAAATGATATAATTGAAAGTTTAGGGATATATATATAGGGCTGGTTGCACAAATAGCAATGAGACCCAAACTAATTGCAAATTTAGCAAACTTTAAAATGTTTTGCAAATATGGCAAAAAAACCCGTTTCTATCACTGATAGACTTCTATCAGTGATAGACTATTATCTCTGATAGACTATTATCACTGACAAAAATCTATAAAAAGCTGAGGTGATCAGCGATAGACTTCTATCGGTCATAAGATATCAGCGATAAAAATTGCTATATCCGCAAAATTTTTAAAAACATGCTATATTTGCAAACAATAAGTCTTAAATTGTCATTTACTACAATTTCCCTAAATATATATATATATATATATATATATATATATATATATATATATATATTTTTCTGATATTTACTATTAACAACTATTATAACTCTTTATCTAAAAATATATATATATATATATATATATATATATATTATATATATATATATATATATATTATAAGGGAAATTGTAGTAAATGACAATTTAAGACTTATTGTTTGCAAATATAGCATGTTTTTAAAAAATTTGCGGATATAGCAATTTTTATCGCTGATATCTTATGACTGATAGAAGTTTATCGCTGATCACCTCAGCTTTTTATAGATTTTTGTCAGTGATAATAGTCTATCAGAGATAATAGTCTATCACTGATAGAAGTCTATCAGTGATATAATAAAGTCTATCAGTGATAGAAACGAGTTTTTTTGCCATATTTGCAAAACATTTTAAAGTTTGCTAAATTTGCAATTAGTTTGGGCCTGATTGCTATTTGTGCAACCAGCCCTATATTATAACCCCACTATTGACGAGGATTGCAATCCCTAAACCCAGGGGCAGATCCAGACATTGATGTTTGCGAGGGCCAAAAAATTAGAGTATATAAATATTAAAAAAAGATCGCCAAAAATCCAAATGTTCGAATTCGCACTCTCAAGTTACATTAAAAAAAAGTTATCAGTGATAAACATATGCGAGTGTATCAAAGACTTACAGACTAAATTTAATAAACTTAATACCATCATATAATTTTGCTCATCTCTATATTATTAAAAAAAAAAAAATCGAGTCCCTAAATTCTAAAAAGTCTTTAATGCATCCCTATACTTTCAATTTTGTTTCTAATGAATTCCTAGATTTTAAAAAATGTCAAATAAATACAAGAATATATTAGACTTAAACTTTAAAATTTGAGGACCAATTAAATACAAAATTGAAAGTTAAAAAATATATTAAACTCTTTTTGAAGTTCGTCGTCTATTAAACACAAAATTAAAAGTTCAAAAATTTATTAGACATTTATAAAAAAAATTATTAAAAAAAAACACAATATAACATAAATTTGTTTACAAAAAATTATAAAAGGGAGGTTAATATAGTTTAAATTACTTGCCAAAGCGAGCATGGCTCAGCTGGCACATGTATATGTTGACGACCAAGAGGTAATTTAGATATTTGAAATTACTACTAAAATAATATAACTCTGAAGTAAAGATATTACAATGACATTTCAATTAATTTTTTTTTTTATAAAAGTAAATACTAAAAAAAAAAATAGGTCTTAATTATTTTTAAGAATAACATTTATATATTTTTAAATCTATATAAACAAAATATTAAAAGAGAACCATGTTTTTTTTAAAAAAATATACATATATGGAAGGAAATGTAAAGCAAATAAATTATTGTAATGGTTGAGTTTCGAACTCTGGCACAACAAAACATAAAGCATGCATAATGACCACTGCACCAGAAGGAGATTTTGTTAATTTGGGGGAGCCAAAATGTATTTAATAACAACAGTATATATTTAAGGCATTAGTTTTGCCTACGAGTATAAGAAAATAAAAAATTTTGGGGGGGGCCGTGGCGCCCCCTAGTCCCTTCAGAGATCCGCCCCTGCCTAAACCCTAAACCCGAATCCTGATCAAGAACCTTGGCCAATTTGATTGCAACATTTTTTTTTCAAAAAAAATAGAAATCTTGGTGCTCGATTCTAACTAGGATTGCATAAATGTTTTTTTTTTTTTTTTTTTTTTTTTTTTTTTTTTTTTTTTTTTTTACATGTGGGGTGGAGATTAAGAAATGAGTAAAACTTACTTGCATCCCGGGCTACAGTTATCTTTTGCAGCCCAGTCATGTGGCAGATATTGATTGATCAAGTTTTATCTATTTTTTAAAATTAAAAAATTATATTTAAAGTCTCAAGTCACTTGAACGTTTTTTTTAAATTTTTTATTTTTTTTCTCTTCCCATGGTTTCTAATTTCTTATTTTGCCCTTCTCTCTACAATATTCTCAAATATTTCTTTTATGGATGATTTAAAAATTAAAATTTATTAATCTCTATATTTTTTATACTTGGATTATTTGTTGCAATATTTTTCTTTTAAGATTTTTTATTTATTTATTATTATTATTATTTTTTTCATAGAAATCTATGTTTGTCCAAGGTTGAAAATATAGAGATTAAAAAAATATAGATTTCAAATTTTTTCTAAGATATTTCAAAGATAGAAAATATGGAGAGATTAAGAAAATATGAAAAATATAGAGATTAAAAAAATATAGATTTCAATTTTTTACTAAGTTATTCCAAAGGTAAAAAAATAAAGCGTTGAAGTGGCGTGAGACTTCAATTATGATTTTTTAATTTAAAAATAATAGATAAAACTTAATCAATTAAACTTTGTCACATAATTGAGCTGCAAAAATAGTTGTATCCCGAGATTCAAGTAAGTTTTACTCTTAACAAATTATCCCTACACTAACCCTATTGTAATCGGCACTATTTTAACTACTTACCCCTCCTAAATACTTAATTTAAAAATAGTTAAAAGTATATATAGAGAGTAAATAGAAGCTCTTATGAAAAATATCAAAGAAAACATTCTGCAACTCCCAGACCTGACATCTGAAAAAGGAAGAAAAGCCATAGCCCTCAACCTCATCAATGAACAGTGGGGTCATCGTTGAACTGCAAAGAAACTCCACCAATTGTGCTAAGGTAGTGGAAGACATCGTGAAGCTCGAGAAGAAATTATTCCCAAAACACGAGTCTCTGGCCAGGTTCTTCGACGAAGAATTGAGGAAAAAGAATTCTGGATTGCTTTTCCTGGACTTAGATGGAGAAGTCGTAGGCTATGTCATGTATTCCTGGCCCTCTTCCCTCTCCGCTACCATCGCCAAACTCGCAGGTGTTCCATCTTCTTTTTCTTTCTTCTCGGATATTGTTTATGTTCTGTTGAATGAGAAATCTGCCGATGTTTCAATTGTTATCTACTACTTTCAATTCAGCTAGTAAATGATTTGGTTTTGATGGACTGTAGTCTTGCAATCTGGCTAACTTACTGTGTCAGTCCTGGTCTTGTCGATTATGCAATTCTTTATGCACATAACCTGTTTGATAAATGGGCTGAGACAAACTTTCCCACTTTCCCCATCCGGGGTTTCTTGGAAAACCTTTAAGACTGGTAAATTGTGGGTTTGTTATATCATTATATACTTAAATTTACTACAATCCATCAACTTAACTTTTTGGGTTTATTCGTGATTTACCTTAGTATATTTGAGCAGTATCTTCTCACCAATTAATATTGATTTTCATTTGTTGGGTCTTCTTCAAATTTTCAAGCACACAAGTGAGAGGAGTGTTAGAGCATTGTTATAATTAAATTTACTATAATCCATTGGCTTCAACTTTTGGGTTGATTGGTGATTTAACATGTTAATTTCAAACTTCTCCATTCCTCTTGCTAATCAAGAGCCACTGTGTCCTTTCCTGGCATGTGGGTTTGTAAACAAAGTGCAGTGAAGGAGAACTGTAGAAGACATGGTCATGGAGAGGCACTCTTGAAGGCGGCCATTGAGAAGTGCAGAACCAGAAACATTCAACGCATAGGTCTTCATGTTGATCCCCTCAGGACTGCTGCTACGAATCTCTACAAGAAACTTGGGTTCCAAGTTGATAGCTTGATTGAAGGATACTACTCTGCGGATCGAGATGCCTACAGAATGTACTTGGAATTTTGATGCACCCGTCCCTAGTCTTGCAACTCGACTAGGAGAAATTTTTCAAGCAAGACGTCACAATGTGGTGACACTTTTGTGTCGTTGGATGTATGTGAGAGAAATTACAAAAGTAGCTCGATTTTATATTCAATGATTATTAGGGGCAGACATCTCTCCAAGTATACATTTTCTAGGTTGATTTTTATATATCTTGATGTTATATCTATATCAGAGAAGTGATGAGCACTTGTATTGTAATTTTGTCTTTCCTGTGCGGAAAAACCTGATGATGATGAGTTTATGGATCATATGCAGGCAGAACAATTGATTACATTAAGATAAAAGGAACCAAATGAAGACAACTATAATGAATGTGCCAGGTAGTTGTTTTCTAATTCTCTTTTCAATTATTAGAATTAAGAATATTGCGAGTTTCTCAAGTTCTCAACTAACTTTGTATAATGTTAACATCCTCACATTTAACGTACAAATTATTAAATGAAATGAGTTCACAAATAATCCTTGGATACAAAATCAAAATACTTTAGCTAAATGTCTGATTTGTTGTAATAAAATATATGTATATATGTATATATGTAATCTAACGGTGGACGAACGTAGTTGGATGAAAATGGGAAAACTGTTGCTTGGAAATAGGAAAGAATTGTCCAAAATTATTTTAAAATTTGAAATATCTAGTTAATCTTATGATGCGAAGTTCCTTAGAGCCCGAAAAAGCGCAAAAATCTTGGCGCGCAGCGGATATTTCTGGCGGTTGAATATTACATTACGTTCATTAGGCTTCTATCGGGTATCTGTTTTCTCATTTTCAAAAGCTTAGTATTTGTTCGGCCAATTGTGTAATTGGCAAATAAATGTTAAGTATGTTAAGGGCTTGCATGAAATCTTTGTTGAAGTTCGTGAATTCTGGAAATGGAATGGTTGGAATCGGCATGATTTTATACGGAATTTGGTTGATTAGGGCTTGGCAGAGGCATTTTGGCCATTTGCCCTTTGGAGGTCCCGATGATCCAATTCCATGGTATTTTGCTTTTTGCTTCTCATCCAGACTAATCTAATGTGGGATTTTCTTCCATTTTCTGGGTCTCTTTTTTTTTTTTTAATATTATTTTTTAGGGTTTAGGCTCATTATTGAAATCGGAAGCTTTCTCCTTCAAAATAACTTCAGCTTCAACAATGTAGAGCATTATGAAATTAGAGTTTGGTGATTTCTATATCTCCTCCTCCAGGTTTTTTTGCCCCAAAAAATTAATGGTCTCTTTGATAACCATTTGTTTTTTTAAGAATTGTGTTTGTTTTCTCACCATTTCTTTACAATCATTTTCATCTTTTTTATTTTAAGGAATCATTAGAATTCTTATCCATATTCCAAATTTCAAAAACTACTCTTTTATTTCTTTAGTTTTCAAAACATGAATTGGTTTTTAAAACACTTGGAAAAAGTGGATAACAAAACAAATGAACTCATAGATAGAAATAGTGTTTATAGGCTTAATTTTTAAAAACCAAATGTTTATCAAACGGGGCCTAAGAAAGCTGCTCGTTCGTTCTTTTGTTTGGGGTTGGGACATGGTGGGAGGGGGGACTTTCTCTTCTTTTGTTTCTTGTGGAAATTTGAAAGTCTGAAATTGCTTTCTCTTATTTCTGCTTGCCCTTAGTAATTTCTTTCTAATTGGGTCTGTGTCTGGGTAGAAAAGACAAGACATTCCTTTCATCATGGTAATTGTGTTCTTTGGAGAGCATAATCTCAAATAATGTAATGAAGTAGAGCATGTATTTTTATTGCATATTCCTCCCTAAGGAAAAGGAAGAAGGAAATTCATGGCTTTCACTATTAATCAGGCAAAGTGTAGGAATGGTCTTCGTATTCTTTAATCTTTCTGAATTATGGTTCTTTGTATAATAGCTTCCAAACCTCTTCTTTTCTTCCTTGATAAAGGGGGAATAGATTAAGATGCATCTATGAATTTAAACAAAGTTGCGGCAACATGAGCATAACTCAACTGACATAATGTATGAACTAGTGAACATGAGGTCACAGGTTCAATCCCCACTCCACATGATGTCAAAAGGAATTTAAACAAAGTTGCAAGGAGTATTATAGCAGTTGATATAGTTGAGATTTGGGTTCTGTGGCAGTTGGTTGATGGGAAGACAATGGGGTGCCACCAGGACTGGGATGCAGCTTACATCTAATTTGGTCTTGCTTAAATTTCAGGTTCATGTACAGTTTTCTTGGCCTAGGAATTGTTTTATTTGTGATCACATGCTTGGGTCATATTGCTGCTGAAACTGCTAATGGCTGTTGCCTTCATATGGTACTGCCTTCTTAAATTGACTATAAGATATGAATCCTCCCTTCCCCAATTTTTCATTTTTCATTTTCTCAATAGATTACTTTGACATATGAATCTGTTTGTCCTTCAATGGATGCAGTATATGATGGTTGTCTTTGTGGTTCTCATGGGGGAGGCTGGTGTAGCAATTGATGTATTTCTGAATCATGACTGGGAGGAGGTGAATCACGAATTCACGACTTAAAACCATTAAAATGACCATCACCAATGCAACTGGCTGCTATCAGATAATTCATACCTCTAGCTGATTACTTTTAACTTTATCACACCAGGACTTTCCAGAGGATCCAAGTGGAAGTTTTGATCAGTTCAAACATTTCATCAAATTGAACTTCAATATCTGCAAATGGATAGGGATATCAATGATGTCTATTCAGGTCTCTCTCTCTCTTTCTCTTCTCATGTTGGCCTGTCTTAAGGTAGGGATTCCTTCTGACAAACTTGTAATGTTGATTGGCTTTGTCTCAGAGTTTGTCTCTCTTGTTGGCAATGTTACTAAAAGCAATTGGACCGTGTCGATATTATGACAGCGACGATGAGTATGCTCCTGATAGGCTTCCACTTATTAAGAACGCTCTTCATCCACAAACTACATGTGTTATTGGGGACCCCGTCTTTCCATCTAAAAATGATGCATGGAACAAAGATGACAAGGTATAAATACGCAATCGCCAACCTGAGCACAACTCAATTAATTAAGACATATGTCCTAGACCAATAGGTCCGACGTTCAAATTCCCTCATCCCCAAAGAGTATAAATACACAATCATGTTCCATATTATTGTCACTTCACTTGTTGTTACCATAAAATTGTTGTCCTTTTGTTGCTTATAAGCTACAATTAACCAAGCATATCGAATTTTTTCCAGCTTTTTTGCAATTACCTTCATTTGCTCTCAATTTCTGCTCTGATATTTTTTTATTAGAACAACTTTTACTGCTGATTTCCCATTGAAGTGAGTTTCATTTTGTCCAAGCTGATAAGAACTGTTCATTCATCCATCTTGACTGTATTGTTAGATGAAATGATAGCTAACTGGTCCATTCCTGATAATCGATTCCCACCATTTTCATTTCAGCCCAAGTTGTTGAGCATATTAATTACCATGTTTGAAATTTATCTGATTTCTTTGACATTTGCAGTAAACCTGCAACAAAAAGCAGCATATTAACTTGCATTGAATCCTCCCATTGCATTTTAGGTGCGTCATTTAATTCATTTATGGTATGTACTTAGCTTTATGTTGATTAATTTTCCCATCCTTTTCCTCCCAGGAAAGAATCTGACATTTGAAATTGGATTTCTTGGTAGCAACGACATAATGTAAATGAATCATCTCGTGGATTAAACTTTTTGAACACTGTAGATCATGTCAGCACAGATTTGATTTGTTGTATTGAATAAGATCAAGTTTAGAGCTTCTTAAATTTAAAACCCAAAATTTGCTCTTGCAGAAAAATATTCCTGATCGGTTCAGATGTCGTATTGGCCATATAATATGTCTGTAAATAATATTATATGAATTGTGGTTCACGTACTCTTCTAAAAGCAGTTTCCAGATGGTATCTGTTTTTAAAATCATTTACAGATATGATTCGTTTGCCACTTTTGTTTTCATTTCATCATGTCTTGATTTGGCTGCATCTTTGTTTGCATGTATCATGGGATCAAGTATTAAACGTTTATAGTACTTGAGTAATCTTGTTTCTGAGCACCAATTAACTTTAATAATAAGATTAGCAAAATATCTTATTAACTTCAGATCTTACAAGTCGACTTTCACTTTGGATCTTACCGATTGCTAAGATGAACTAGTTTGGAAATTCACTTTTTTAAGTGCTTATAAAAGTGTTTTAAGTAAGAAAAAAATGTTTCAAACAAACATCCATTCTAAAACTAGGTCGTTCATCAAACATGTTTGGATTACCTTTTCAAGTGTTTAATTTTGAAAACAAAGTCATTTTAATAAGATTTATCGCGTTTGACATTCACTCAAAATTACTTTTTTAAAAACGAGCTTAAGAACTATTTTGGTCAAGTGAGGTTGTGGTTGTATTGGCTGCAAGCGGAACGTAAATTTTAGAAAAATGATTTTCGAGTGTTTAATTGAAAATGATAAAAATACCCTCATCGAACCTTCTACCAAATATCTTCTCCTCTCCTCCTTCACTTCCACCATGGTCCCTGCCCACTCCCAATGACCTCTAGCAGTAGTCTGCTTTGAAATTAAACTGCACAAAAATATTATTTTTTAAATACAAAATTGAACTTAATTACTTCATAAGGTTTAATAGTCGGTGTAGAGCAACAAGATTATAAGATCTACTCAGAAAATCAGAAGACACGTTGTTTTACACGTGCTGCGCTTGAGAATTCTTTTGTTTTGTCTTTTTCTTCTTCGTCGGTAGAAGGAGAAGATGTTTTCTTTTGGTGTTCGGAGTTGAAACAGATTCTTTTTAAAAAATGTAACCAAACATGTTTAGGGTTTGAAGCTTAGAGTTGGGAACACCAATTAAATTAAATCTAACCGGCATTCCAAACCGACCAATCATCTCTTAAAGTGTGTAAAGAGAAATTGTTGGGGTGATTTTTAGTTGGGAAGTACAAATGCTAAAATTGTATGGAATTGTAAAGGAAAGAGATGAAAATGTAGTGATTTTGCATGTGAAAAGGGACAGAAAAGAGGGACCTAGAGATTAAGGAATTGATTACAAACATCCAATCAAGTGGTCCATTTTGGTATGAATATTGGATTTATTTGTCCACTTTCAAACAAACTTTTGGATTATTTGTCCCCAAAAATCAAAATCAACCCCTTTTTTATCCTTTAAAAAAGTTTTTTAAAAAAAAACAAAATATATATATATATATATATATATATATATATATATATATATTTATTATTATTATTATTAAGGTGGATGGCAAAACAACAACCACATCCAAAATAATCACAAATTTAGCAAAATTTAAAATATGTTACAAATATGGCAAAAAATCAGTGACTATCACTAATAGAAGTTATCGTTGATATATGACTATCACCGATAAACTACTATCATAGACTAAAATTCTATAAAAAAAAATTGAGGTGATAGACTACTATCATAGATAGAAATTATCATCGGTAAAAACAACAAAATTAAAAATACTATATTTTTAATTATTTTACTCAATTGATTATAATTTCACTTATTATTATTATTATTATTATTATTTGGTTTAATGCAAACTGCCTAATTACTTAAAACTTTTCCACTGCCTCACCTCAGTTGCCGTATTCAACGCAACTGATGTGAGAAAATTGTCTCTTTCAACCAAAACAAAAAACAAATATTATTTCTTACTTTTTTTTTAATCTTTTTTTTATTTTAATTTATTTGATATTATTTTGTCATTCATATCTCTGTGTGTGTTTCTTTTTTGGAGTGGGCTTCTCTTGTCTGGTCTTTTGAATAACATTTCATCAATTAATTAATGCTATTTTTGTTTCTTTATTACAACAAAAGTGGAGAGTTTTTTCACTTTCATTTTAAGCCTTTTTTTATATTTCATTCTTTTTGTTTTTTTTTTATAAAGCAGCCTCCTTTATTAACTTTTTATTTCCTTCTTTCTTGTTAAATACATTTTTAGAAATGTTATTTCAGATCCTTAAGTTGAAATAGTAACATTCCTCTATATAGACTTCAAAAAAACTACAAATTGTGCTGTAACATTCATCTTTGGTAATCTAAAAGAATAATTATAGCTAATGTTTGTCAGATGATATTGACAGGAGTAACCGATGTTATATTATGAGTGAGGTCTCTTAATCTTTTGGATGAGATCCTCAACATAATTTACTTCTTTTCAAATTTACACTTGTTTGAATTAAAATGCATTTTCTAAAATTAAATTAGCTATGTATTAAAAAAATAGGTATGCATAAAAAGAATCTCTATAATTTCCAAGAATTAAAATTGTAAGGTTGAAGTTTATATATTTTCAAACTTCCTACATAAATTAT
Organism: Herpetospermum pedunculosum; assembly: GCA_028017165.1. Classification (NCBI taxonomy): domain Eukaryota; kingdom Viridiplantae; phylum Streptophyta; class Magnoliopsida; order Cucurbitales; family Cucurbitaceae; genus Herpetospermum; species Herpetospermum pedunculosum. The sequence continues at coordinate 4,670,478 of CM051529.1, read as the reverse complement.
CTTGGTGACTAACTAATGATATTTTATATTTTATGAGTACGTATACGAGATATCGAAAATATCGATTAATCTTCGATGTTGAATCTTTTAATTTACGAATATATTAAAATATCGACAAATATTTAAATTTCTGATAATGGCTTCATTTAAAAAAATATATATCTATAATAGGGTTACCTAACATTAACTAATAATTGGAAAAAAGAAAGTTATAATTTGTATATTACCAAATTTCATTAATATTTAATCATATGTATATAAAAATGATTTTTTTTTTTAGTTTAACAGCATTTAGGAGTAAGATCGAACTTCTAATATTTTGTTGGTATAATATTTTAACTAGTTGAATGATGCTCGTATTTAAATGAAGTCTAAGAAAAAATAAAAATCAGCTATGTATTAAAAAATGTCTATAATAGAACTGCCTAAGCTTTATTATCTATTAACGGAAAAAAAAAATAGTAGTCGAATTTAACTTTTTTTTTTTTATTTGATGATGATATTACCAAATTTGATGAATATCTAATAAACTATATGTTATGGTTATTATTATAAAAATGATTTTAATAAAATAATTGGTATGGTAATTGGTAGGGCATGTGGCCTATTTAACGGTAGAAAATACTATTTTTCTTACACTGCGTACGATTATGCGAAATTAACGCCTCAACTGCCGAGGGGTCCCACACGAGGGGGCATTCTGTAATTAAAGTCAAAATAAGTGGTACATTTGATAAACCCTTCACTTTTTTATATTTACTTAACGGCCCCCTTCTAAACCTGCAAGCTGCAGCACTCGGCATCTTATACTTCTGCTCCAACAAGAACCGTCGGCCACACCACCTGACCTTCCAATCCTCTCTCTCTCTCTCTCTCAACTGTTTTTCTCGGTCATTGTGCTCGCCGGAAATTTACATTGTCGGCGGAGCAAGCAGCGTCCCCGCCTACGCAAACCCAAATGCAGCTCCTCCTCTGCCGCCGTGGTTATGGCCTCATTGGGGCTCTTTTCTTTGCCGCGGCAGTGCTTGAGTGGTTCACAGCGGCGGCTCAGCTCCAACACCGTGTGCCGGATCTACATTGGCTCCCGGCCACCGCCACGTGGTATGGAAGCGCCGAGGGCGACGGCAGTGACGGTACGGCGGTTCCATTTCCCTACATTTCTTTGTTCTGTTTTTTTTCTTCGTTTTGGAGTTCTTAGGTTAAATGGGTCGGCTCTGTTTTTTGTGAAATACTGTCTAGAAGTTGCCGTCATCGATTAAATTCGATCAAAATGAGATTACAGACGGTTGAATTAACAAAAACCCAGTTCATAAATCACTCAAACTCGACTTTAATTTCAGTTTTTCCTTGAGTTAGTTCCTTGCTGCTAGAAATTAAGGGATCTGACAATGTGAAATTGCAGGTGGAGCTTGTGGGTATGGTAATTTAGTGGATGTGAAGCCTCTAAAGGCAAGAGTTGGGGCTGTGAGTCCGATTCTGTTCAAAAATGGTGAAGGATGTGGGGCATGTTACAAAGTGAAGTGTTTAGACGAGAGAATTTGCTCTAGACGAGCAGTGACTATAATCGTCACCGACGAATGCCCCGGTGGGTATTGTTCCAATGGAAATACCCACTTCGATCTCAGCGGCGCCGCGTTTGGCCGTATGGCCATCGCCGGCGAAGGTGGGCCGCTCAGAAACCGAGGCGAACTCCCAGTAATTTACAGACGGTACAAATAAATTCGTCTGTGTTTTGTTAGTTTGTGATTTGTTTGTTTGTTTTTCCATTTTGTCGCTTATTTTTGGTTGTCCTAATTCTGCAGGACTCCGTGTAAATACCGAGGGAAGAACATTGCCTTCCATGTCAATGAAGGCTCGACAGATTACTGGCTCTCGCTCTTGGTTGAATTCGAGGATGGAGATGGAGACATCGGTTCAATGCAAATAAAAGAAGTAAGTCACAATTTAATTAATTACTGATGGAGCTTTCTCAAGCATATTCCATTTGCTTTTTTAATCACATTAATTTAAGATATGGAAAAAGATAGTAAAGCTGGATCTTTTACAGGGTATGTATGATACCTAATTACACGTTGAAAGTTGAATCCCACTCGAAGAATCTTTGAAAAAGAAGTATCTTTAGAAGAAAAAGCATGCGCTTTGCTTTCCCACATGATTATTAAAAAAATATTCTGATTGACTAAACATATTTAGAAAGAAATGCATTTTTTTTGGGAAAAGAAAAGGAAATGAACAACTTTTTTAATCTCGAAGTGAGCATAGCTGAACTGTAACTGGTATACACTCTACTTACACTTCTTCTTTTGAGGTCGGAGGTTCAAATTCTCATATTCCATGTTTGTTTATCTGGATCTTTGTTTAACAATGGCAGGCAAACTCGGGGGAGTGGCTGGAGATGAACCATCTATGGGGGGCAAATTGGTGCATTATTGGTGGCCCTTTGAAAGGGCCATTTTCAGTGAGATTAACAACATTATCAACAGGAAGAAGTTTGTCAGCCAGGGATATAATTCCAAGGAATTGGTCTCCAAAAGCCACTTACACTTCCCGCCTTAATTTCTTCACTTAATAAAGAAACAAAGAAGAAAAAGACGCACCTTTTTTAATATTAGCTTTGACAAAAGAAGGCTAATATTTGTTGCTTCCTTTTTGTTTTCTCTTACTCTTATTAGTCCACAGTCCACACCCCATGGCAGGAAAAGTAGCCGTTATCCGTTTTCTTTAGTACCAAAAGTGACCGTTGGAGTGCAAAATGGCATCCAATGAAATGTCTCTTTTAAGTGTGTGTATGGGTTTTTTGTTTTTTGAGTGTGGTGTTTATTGAATATTGATGATAGCCCTCTCCAAAGAGGAGAGAGAGCGTGGTGTAGTGTGTTATTAATTGTCTAAGTTCTTTGTTTAATGAACTTTTTGGAGCCTAAGTCAAACTATGTTCATCTAAATAGAGACATCTCGCTGGATTTTAGCACCTTGGATACAGTGTTCTTGTTCTGTGCTTCCACACTAATTTCAATTTGACATTATACGGCATTTTTTCTCAATCAAGAGTTCAGAAGTTCGAATCATACACTCAACATATGGTTGAACTAAAAAAATCTAAAGGAAGAAGACAAACAGTAGCATTAATATATATATATTCGTGTAGCTATACAAACATATGGAGTTGAGATGATTAGAAGTTTTAAACTTTTGATCGAAGACATATGACATATATGTTAATTAGTTGAACTATGTTCATGGTTAAAATACAAGTGATTCATGATATCGAACTTGAAATGGAAACAAAGATTTTCCACCCATATCTCAGTTCAAAATAGAATTATCTGCTTTATTCGAGTTGGTGCAGTATGAGGCAAACTGACACACAAATATAACAAACACAGACATTACTTTTGCTCTAAGGGGCAGCACTGTGCATTATCCCATCACTACATGTTCAACAAATTAATGATGTAACATATCACTCCCTTTTTTATGCTGACTGAGCATCTTCTCCTAATAAACAGCTAGTTGTTGGCTGGTATTGTGTTACATCCTGATAATTCTTTATTATCCTAAGTTGGTGGCTCGATAACCACAATACCCAAACATAGATTTTTGTGATAATATAATTGGAATTGCATTGGACTCTAATCCCATCTAAGTTCTATATGTTACTTCTGATCCAAACAACTTGACCAGCCAGACCAACCAAGTATGTTTTCTGTTCTGTCCCTAAAAAGGTAAACAATAACAACATTGGCTGCTCTACTACAACTTTGCAAGTCGGAGGATTTCCACAATCCCCAAATACCGTTCTTGTCTAAGTAAAAAGAGGACTGAGGGATTTTCAAGATGAGACGGTGACAAGTTGAAGAGATGATAAAATTCAATGATAAATCAGTCTGAATTCTAAGTCTAGACAAGAAGAGAGCTGCTCAAATCCCACACTGCAGGGAATGCAGCATGGCCATAACAAAAGCTTCCTTATTCCCTGTGATAAATTGTGAACAGAGAGGAAAAAAAAATCATTCAATTACAATAACCATAAGATGAAGTATTCATAGTTTCTTACTCTTTAGAAGGCGACACCAACAGAACAGGTTGTTCGGCATTGGCTGCAGTAGGAGCATCAACCTCTATTTTGGGTTGTTCGGGAGTACCATTAGCATCCACATTTTTTGCAGGAGATGTAGGTGATTTATCTGCTGCAGTTGGTGAAGAAGCTTTCTTGTCTTCAACTTGCTTCCCTTCTTCCTTAGCTTCTTTGGTTTCTGTCCCTTCTTCCTTTGCTTCTTTTCCACCTTTGTCCTCCTTCCCTTCCTTCGTATCTTTGGCATCCTTTCCATCCTTGCTATCTTTGCCATCCTTGCCATCTTTTCCATCTTTTCCGTCTTTGTCATCTTTGGCCGGTTTGGGTGGAGGAGGCATCATATGAGGTGGAGGGGTCTGTTTCAACTTCAAGAAAATCTGCCTCATTCGTGACAGATCGGTCGGTTTTCCAGGTTTTGGACCCTGAACGACCAGTATTGAAGGCTTACTTTCAGCATCTTTCTTTCCTCTTCTCTTCTCAAAATTAGCGACCTCTCGAGGTATGATCTCTGCAATTGCTTTCCAGTAATGTTTGTCAGCTTCTTTGTGGAATTTTTCCTGGTTTGCATGGTAAAGCTGCAAAAAAATGGAAAATAAATAACAATACATAGCAAGGAGACATTGACAGGATGCAGGGTAAAAAATATGAATATATACAAAATGCTTTCAGGGGTCTCACCTTCTCTCTTTCTCTATTGTGAGCCCTGTTTGTTTCACAATTCATCCTCCTTTTCTCATAAAAGGATGTTTTATACTCTTCAGCTTCATTAATTATTTGATTTCTCATCTCCTTTTCTCTATTCTCTTTATTCTCAAGATCTATAGCATTTTGACTGCACCATAAAGTTTCCAGATTGTTAACAAATAGCTAAGCAACAGCTTAAAAACCACGAGAAATATGGTTTCTCTTGAAAATAAGAGAAGAAAGCAGAGAAATAATGTTCCCAAAAAATTTCCCTTCCACCTCAGTTGACTCAATTGTGCAACAAGACAGAACATTCAAACGAAATAATCACAGCGCCAACCTTTACAATTAGCCAAGGATCAAGAAAAGAAATTCCAAAAGAAATAGAACCTGTGTAACCATTACTTCCCTGCAACTTGAAAGTTGAAACTACTGTTACCCATGAAGGCAGCTCACAAAAAGTATACATAATAGAGATCAAGAATTTTTGACAGCATCAAACTTCACAACGAATCAGGTAACTAATAACTTCTTCAAGCAGACAGAAATAAGCATATCCCTTTTTCCCGACCCCATTTGCTACAATATATAAAATAGTGTAATAAACTTGTATTTAGTTGGTCCTACTAATATGTTGGACGTTTATGCATACGTGGTGTTAGGACAAATCTGTCTGCAGCAAATATCTGTCTTGTACCAGGAACAGAACAATATAATTTTGACATTACAGTATCGGACACAGGTGAATTACAAATACTCCTAGTCCTACATATTTAATGTCAGATATATTGCAAGAAACGACTAACTATATTCAAAGGTTCGAAGCAAATGAGAATCCAAAATTTCCACCAGTAAGGTATGCTAATAATGTCAGCTAAAAACAAAAGCCAGATGCTAACAATTTAGGCTATTGGGATTTGGAATTTTTTTTATGTCATTATTCGGAGAATTGAAAATCTCAAAACCTTTGACAATTCAGATTCCAGCTCAAAATTGAACCCATAAACTCCAATGACCTCAAAATTTATAAACGAATTCATTTCAGATTCATGAGAAGGAATGATAAAATGACAGATCTAAAACCAATCCAATCTGAATTGAAGAAATAAATGAACAATAACAAAAAAAAAACGCACCGTCGCCATTCGCGTCGTGCAAAACATTCCTCCCTCATTTCGCTCGGGTCCGGGAGAACCGGTCCAGCGGAGGCAAAAAAATCACTATCGTCAATAGCAGCAACGCCGGCATTGGCATTGGCATGGTTCTCGACGGGATCAAAGGGAGATACATAGCCGGGATTAGGATTTGAAACTCCGAAGTCGTAAGCGTCGGAGAAATTGGGATTATTGGTGTTGGCAGCGGTGTGGATGTCGGAAACGACGTCTTCTTCGAAAAAGGAAGGGGGAGCACGAGGGATTTGGTCGTCGGCGGGAGAGTCGTAGCGCTGGGAGTCGTAACCGACGTAGGCATCGTCGTCAAAGGGTCGGGTTGTGGGAGAATGGGGATGTTGATCGTCGTGTTCGTCGATGCTGAAAGAGTCGAAGGAAGCCATTGTCGTGAATTTCTGTATCACTGTGTGTCTCGATTAGAGAGAAAAGGGAATGGCGTTGTTCTTGCGGTGATGATGAACGCAGTGTTCGGATCGACAAAGAGAAATAAAGGAAAATGCCATCAAAAAATAAACACACATTAATTCCACGTGTTTCCACCTTCTTCAAACCAACGACGTGTCGTTTTTTATTTTTTTTTTATAAATATTAATTATTAATATTTTATAAAAGATGCTGCATTTTGTACCACTAATTATAAAAATTTGCAGGGCTATATGTAAAATGGACAGAAAAAAAACACCCACCCAAAATTAGGGTCACTCGAAAGTACCAAAGCCGACTCTATCACATTTTACTAAATTGAGTAGAGTTCAATTAGCACAAAGTTGTATTTTTAACTAAGAGATCATGAGTTTAATCTGCATTAACTAAAATACTTTTACAAAAAAATGATCACATTTTTACCCATAATTTCAAATTTAACATTTTTATTATAAGGAGTTTTAAAACCATAATATTTAATATTTTCACCATCAAATTAATCTCTTTGTCTCAGTTTTTTTTTTTTTTTTCTAAATTCATACACATTTTACACAAACATTTAAAAACACAATTTTATGATAATTCAACTAGAATCGGTAACCTTTGAATATATATATATATATAAATTTTATTTTTGGAAAAAAGTAGTATAGTTTTACTGTATAAAAGACTGCTATAAAAAATATAAAATTTATAGAAACATCAAGCGGCTGCCACCGAGAAAAAACACTTTCAAGGTCGTCGAAGAAGGTTGCTTTCTGCTTCAATTCCGTCGAACTGAAAAGAAGCGTTGATTGAACTGGAGTTCTTGAAGCCGATATGGGAGACCGATTCTTTCCAAATTCGATGCCGGACTTCGTACCAGAAACTGCAGCTGCTGTAGAATCGAAAGGAGATTCTTTTCTGAAGGATCTCTCGATGCCTTACCCAATTATCTCGGAGCGCTTTAAACGGGCGGCTTTGGACCTTAAGGAAGCTGTAATCCTCTTGCCGTTGTTTTGGTATCTCTCTTTAATTTGGGTGTTTTTTGAAATGCCCACCAGGTGTTTGTGTTAATGTTTCAGATAGTTTTGGAGACATGGGGAGTAACTGGGCAGCGAGTGCGAGATTTCACTCTCTATTCTGGGGCTCTTGGAACGGCTTTCTTGCTGTTAAAAGCTCACGAGCTCACTTCAAATCACATCGATCTCAGTCTCTGCGCTCAAATTGTTGAGGCCTGTGATCAAGCATCTTCCTTGTCCACGTAATATCTGCACTTTTCTCTTCTTTCTTCTTTCATTTGCACTTTTTTATATGCAGATATTAATTTACGGTGACCCATTAGCTTAAACTTTTGAGTTTATTGGTGAGTTAACATGGTATCAGTCTTTAGAGCACAGGTCTTCAGTTCGAACTCTCATTTTCTCAACAAGTAATATTGATTTCCACTTGTTTAAAACTGTAATTGTTTGTGACTTGAACATAAACATGGATGACTGTCTGTCGCTCTATAGTCTTTAGACGTTAGAGTACTTTGTGGAATGGTGATAGGGATGTGACTTTCATTTGTGGGCGCGCCGGTATCTGCACTATTGGAGCTGTGGCAGCAAAGCGTGCTGGTGATGTGCAGTTGCTTGGTTACTATCTTGGTCAATTTAATGAGGTTAAAAGAATCATTTTCCCAATTAAATTGGCGTTGGTTTTTTTATCTCTGGCTTTTAATTTGAAGGGTTTTCTGGACTGTAACAGATTAAGCTTCCTAGGAATCTTCCGGATGAGTTGTTATATGGAAGAGTGGGTTTCTTGTGGGCGTGTTTATTTTTAAATAAACACATTGGTGAAGGAACAATTGCTTCGGTTCACACTGTAAGATTGGCTACCATGATTACACCCTGTGCTCATCTTAGTCAATTATGTATGAGTTTTGACATTTAGCAAAACCATTGTATAGAGGCCAATTGTGGAGGAAATTATCCGGCGAGGAAGGTCGCAGGCGAAGAGAGGCGGATCGCCATTGATGTTTGAATGGTATGGCGAGAGGTATTGGGGTGCTGCACATGGACTGGCAGGGATTCTGCATATTCTGATGGACATGGAGTTGAAGCCAGATGAGGTTGAAGACGTGAAAGGCACTCTTAAGTACATGATTCAAAACCGTTTCCCAAGTGGAAACTACCCTTCAAGTGAAGAACATAGTTACCAAGATAACCTTGTGCATTGGTGTCATGGTGCTCCTGGAATCGCCCTCACACTTGTCAAAGCAGCACAGGTAGATTTCGGGCCCGTTTGGAACGACTTTTTAAGTGCTTAAAAACTTTTAAGAACTTAGAAAGTCATTCCAAGCAAGCCCTTCTTCAATGGGATGAGTTTGAAACAGTGCAACTTTAACCATTAGTTCCATTTCTTGTAACTGTCACCAGGTTTTTGGGGAAGAAGAGTTTGTACGAGCGGCCGTGGATGCGGGAGAGGTAGTGTGGAGGCGTGGGCTGCTTAAGCGAGTTGGGATATGTCATGGCATAAGTGGGAATTCTTATGTGTTTCTGTCACTTTACCAAATGACAGGGAAGATTGAGTACTTGTATAGGGCCAAAGCCTTTGCTTGCTTTCTGCTTGATAGAGCTCACAGACTGATTGCAGAGGGAGAAATGCATGGAGGAGATAGCCGCCACTCTTTGTTTGAAGGAGTTGGAGGGATGGCTTATCTTTTTATGGACATGATTGTGCCCTCCATGGCTAAGTTTCCGGGATATGATCTCTGAGGATGGAAGGTGCAAGGAAAATAGGATGTATGTATTTTGATTTGCAAAATAAATGTATTTCCTATCTTTTTCTCTATTTCATACTGACTTTGTTTCAAAAAGTAATTTTTATTTCTACCCAAAAAGTTTTAAGTTAGGTTATGATAGGACCTCTTTCGTTGTTTGGTTGTTGGTTTGGTTGGTGATCTGAAAATATAAATTTGAAAATAAAAGATTCAATGAAAATATCATAATTATTTTTCGTATTTTTAGATATGTGTTTGGCAACAAATTTATTAATTGGATCTCAATTTAACAAATTATTTCAAATGTGTTTTAAAAGTTTTTTTTTATTTTATTATTTTTACCATGTGGTAGTCACCAACTAAATATTAGGTTTAATATAAACTATTATTAATTAATTTATGAATATTTTATGCTATAAATTTTGTATAATTATTATTTTATAATATATTAGATTATATATATTTTAATTGAACTAAAATAAATTGAGTTTATAACATGAAATACTATATTTATTTAAAAAATTATCATTTTAAATATAATTCCGTAATTTCAAATTCAAAATTTGAATGCACAAAAATAATAAATATGAAAATATAAAATAAAATCGAGATTCTCTGCCATTAATTTGACTTGGGAGTTAAATACATGAACGTGAAAAATATATATATATATATATATATTTTGTAAAGATCTTTTTTAGATTTGAACCTCCAACTTCAATGGGGAGAGTCCATGTCAAATACTATTTTTTTACAACATGTGGAGTTGGAGGAATCGAACTTGTGACTTCTTAATCACTATATCGTACATTATGTCGGTTGAACTAGGTTTATGTTGGCGTCAAATACTACTCTTAAGTTGCTCATTTTTGTCAAACCGAGCATAACTCAATTGACATAAGATTGTGCCCTTGACTGAGAGGTTTAATTCTTGCATTAATTAAACACCTTTGCAAAAAAATTGAAAAAAAAAATTAACCAAAAGTTGGCAAAACCTTTCTTTGATGCTTAAAACTCATTTTTTTTCATAGATTTCAAATAACTGTATTTGCATGCTCTCGCTCTGGTGTATTTTTATATATAACTTAGAATGGCCATTATTGTTCGCAAATCATTATGTGGATAAACGAGCCAACACGAACATAGTTCAACTTCTATAACTAGTGTTAAAGGTTTGAATCCACCGCAATATTTTCGAAAAAAATTGTGGATTTGAAAGGATAATAATAGTAATTCCTTTGCAAAATGATAATAATAATAATAATAAACAATAATATTATTGATATCAACAAAAATATGAAAGAAAAAAATACTTGATATTCAAATCCATTATATATGCAATTCTATGTTACAAGATTAAATGCATATTTCTATCTTTACTTCACTTAAAATATAAATGAATTTATGTATTGATACCCGATAAATTTATTTCAAAATTTTACTTCTGATTAGAAGAGATCAAAGAGAAAGCTTCTCTCATACAGCCAAATCTATATCCATCTTTTGCTTTAAAAAAAATACTCTACCGATCGAACCTGAAAAAACAATATTAGAGATGACTTCTGGTGATCCTTCCAAGAATCGCATATTGCAGTGGTAGAAGAGAAAGAAGAATGATATTGGCTCATTTTTGTTCATTCTTATCAACAAGTTGCTCAACATCTCCAAGCTCCACTTCATTTTCTCTCCATCCAATTTCGTTCTGAAACAGAGATTCTATTTGTTCCAATGACTTCCCCTTAGTTTCTGGGACGAACTTATAAACAAAGGCAACCGACAGAGCAGACATGAAGGAGAAGATGAAGAATGTGCCACCTACACTGATTGCTTTAGAAACTGACAAGAAAGACATGGCCACAATCCCACTGGAAACCCTGTTCCCCACTGCTCCAAGAGCTGCTGCTTGAGCTCGCAGCTTCAATGGGAAAATTTCAGATGTCAAAACCCAACAAACAGGCCCAATTCCCACTGAAAAGAATGCTACATTCCCACACACCCAAAAAATGGCTAATCCAACACCAACTTTCCCATTCCCAAGAAAAGTGAGTGTAAAACCCAAGCAGAACAAACACACTGTCATCCCAATTGTGCTCAGATACAGCAATGGCTTTCTACCAAGCTTGTCAATGAGGGCAATGGCAACCAATATGAATCCTGTCTTTGCAATACCAACTGCCACAGTTGCTGCAAGAAGCTTGGAGTTACCATGAACTCCAGCATCTTTGAAGATCGTGGGACTGTAATATACGGTTGCGTCTATGCCGGTTATCTGTTGGAAACATTGGATTCCAAAGCCAGTGATCAGCATTCGTTTAAGTGCAGGAGAAGGGTTCAAGAACTCTCTCCAAACAGCCTTTTCTTCATACTTCTCCGCACTGGAAATTCCAGCAGCTAGTTGGATTTCTGCTAATCTTTCTTCCACTTCCTTCTCATTGTCTATGGTTTTCAGAAGCACAGATCTCGCCTCGTCGACTCGATTTTTCAGCACCAACCATCTGGGAGACTCTGGGATGATGAAGAGTGCAAACCCAATGAAGATGGAGGGGAGAATTCCCACAGCAAGCATGATTCTCCAGTTTGTGTGGGCAGGTAGACCAGAGAAGGCGAAATTGGAGACATAGCCAAGTAAAATCCCAAGGTTTATGAAGATCTCTGGGAAGGAAGTGAGTGAGCCTCTAGCAATGGTGGGGGAAATCTCTGCAATGTAAACAGGGGCAATCATGACGCCCAAGCCAATTCCAACCCCAGCCAATATTCTACCGATAAGCAACACTTTAAAAGTAGGTGCTAGTGTCATAACTGCTGCACCTATTTGGAAAACAAGAGCAGCCAAAGCCATAGTCCATTTTCTGCCAATGGCATCTGAAGTTTTGCCACCGGCTAAACTTCCCAAAAGGGAAAGAATGCTCAAAATCCCAATCAGAACTTCTTCCTGTACCTCAGTTATCTTTAGATCCTCCTGAATGAAGATAATTGCCCCACTCATCACACCCACGTCTGCAAATCCAAACAAGATGTAAAGAGATTGACATATGCTCGATTGATGGATAAGATATGAATGTTGACCATTCCAGTAGTTCCAGAAAAGTAAATTGAAAACCCAATAAGCTTAATTAAGCAGCAATACTAATAAAGGGAGGATAGAGAAGTCAAATCAAATGGCAATGAAATCAGAACAAGTAATTTAAGATTCGAGATTCGTTTGAGATATTTCCAACTACTCTAAACAAGTATGTGACATTTCAATGGGCATAAAGAACAGAGGATTGCATACCGTATCCAAGAAGAACAGAGTTGAGAGAAGCGAAAACAGCACAGGCAAATACATATCTCCTAGTACTGGAACTGGAACTGGAAGTCGCATCGCCTTGATGATGATCCACATCGAGCTCAGAATCCATTCTCCGGTACTTATTCTTGGCTCCCAAAGAAACGCCGGAGAAGCCCAAATCTCCGGTCCCATTTTCTTGGATGCCGCCGACCAAACCCATGGGTCTGTTCGCCGGTCAATCAAATCGGAAACCGGCAGGGGAGTTGCGTAAAGGCAATGGTTATAGATCTGAAAGAGAGGAGAGGAGAAGGAAGAAGATTGGAGAAGTGGGTCGTCTCTCTTTGTCACGCCCTAAACGGAGTTGCTTTGCTGCAGACTGCACTGTATTCAATGGCTTTGACCATCGACTTCTGAAACTGTTTTCTTTCCTTTTTTTTCTTTTTTCTTTCCTTTCTTCGCCAACTGCTCCACCATTACCAATGTCCCAATTTTCTTCAGTTTTTTTCTTAATCTATAGATAAAAAAAGATTAAATCATTTTAGGATGAATTTATTTGAGAATGAGTTTTGAAAATAAATAATTCAACACTTAACATTATTTAAAAAAAAATAAAAAAATATGTTTTTTATTTTTAAAGGAAAAATCTACATCATTTTCATAGTATACTAAAATAACCAAAATACTCTCACACTATTACTTTAAATTTTTTCCACTTATGATTGTTGTTGGTCACCTTTTCTCGATTTCCGGCCTCCACCGCCACTTTCTGGCGACCATCTTCGGTCATCGTCGTCGATCTCCGACGACTTCTTCCTGCCACTGTTGTCGATCTTCGACGACAACTTTCGCTGCCTACGGTCATCGTCATCGATCTCCGACGACCATTTTGGTCACCGTTGTCGATCTTTGGCGACCTCCTCCTCCGACCACCGCCAGTCTCCGGAGAACATTCGACGACGACCTCCGGCCACCGTCGTCGATCTCCAGAGACCACCATCGTCCACCGTCGTCGATCTCCGACAAAACTCCGAGTGATCTCCGACGACGACCTTTGACTAAACTCCGACCGATCTCTAACGACAACCACCCGGCGACCTCCGATTAAACTTTCGTCGGTCTCCGACGAAACCTCCGACCACAACCACCTCGACGACCTCCTACAACTAATGACGACGACCACCATTTTTTCTCCGTCATCCATCATCAACAATAGTAAATGTCGGTCATAATTTTTAAAATACAAATTTTAACTTATTAGTTCATATTATTTATTAATAGTTGTCTTTTATAATAATTTGAAGAAAAATAATTTTAGTTTATAGTAAACGAAACAAACTTAACTAAACATATGAATTTAAAAAAAAAAATTGTCTCGACAACCGTGTCTAAATTTTTTTAATCTTTCAAAACTCACTATCAAGCGTCTTTTTGAATTGCAGATATGATATTTTGGTCGGTGCTTTCTTTGTCTACTGAACTTTGTTTGATTTTTTTTAAGATAATAGATTCGATTCTTGGAGTTGGAAATGGAATTCAATTGATGCTAATAAATTCGAACTATCAAACCTGCCTCTCTCGAAAATCCTTCTAAATGTCATTTTTTAGGAATTTATTTTAAAAAATATCAAAACTGAAATCAAATTTTAGTAGGATTTAGTGTCTAGGATTGGAAAGCTATTTTAGGGTAGGAAATCATTTTAGATTATAGTATCTAACTATTTTTCAAATAAAAATAGAGTAACATTTTTTTTTAAATTGTCAATTAATAACGGACATTATATTTGATCAAAAAAAAAAAAAAAAAAAAAACGGACATTCTCATGCCTATGAACAATTTATGTAAGCTCAAATCCTTCACAAAAGTTATAATTTATCCTTTGGAGAGTCCCAATGAACTTCAATTCTATTTCGACCTCAAGTTAATGGGTCACGCCCAAATTAATTTTTTATTTAAAAAAAAAAAAACATAAGTTACATATTTTAGTGGCGGCATTTGAGAAATTATCCACAGTTGACTTTCGCAACTTCAAAGTTAAATAAATGAAAAATCCTTCTGTTATTTCTAAAGATTTTGTTCATAACTTGAGGTTCATTTGTACACAGGTCTATAGTTTTGTTCATAACTTTATTCTATTAAAATTAATGAACTTATGAAGATTTTTATATTAATTTTTGTTAAAATTAGTAGGTGAATTAACAAAAAGCTGAACTAAAAACTATAGCACACTTATCTAAATTGAGAGTAATTTGATAAAGTTAAAAGTCTTAAATGAAATTGAAAAGAGAATTTAGATAAATTCAGGAACTAATATTATTTTTTTCTCAAATAATTCAATTATAATATTATCAAGTCTATAAAACTAAATCAAACCAACTTTATCAATTAATCATGTATTAAATCACGATTTCTTTCAATATATATATATATATATATATTTGCCGAGTACCAAATATAAATGTTGGTTTTGAATTTTAGTAAATTTTAGTGCAAGGTGTTTTTTTGTTTTTTGTTTAAGTGTTATTAAATAAATAAAAGTGCAATTTTGTAATTAAAGGTAATGTTTGTTTACAATGCCCTAATCAAGCATTCTCTGGAATTTTGTTTCCTCTGTTTGAAGCTTCAAAGTCGGCACTTCCAAAATATCAAAATCACAGAGGAATTGCATAATTCTTGTCTATAGATGATTCCGACAATTCTTCTACTGGTGGGGAAAATGTTGGTGGAGCGATCCTAATGCCGGCGAGAGGTTAAAGCGAAAGGATAGCTTTTCATTGCCGTTGTCGTCGTCGTCTGCACTCTGCAACAACATCGTTCATTTCTGACAAATTCCAATTTGAAAGAGTTTGATTATAACCCTTCACGTTCCCTTATACGGAGGTATGCAAGCTCCGGTTGTCCCCAAACCAAGATTGGATTTCTTGAACTCTAAACCTCCTCCCAATTATGTTGCTGGGTTGGGACGTGGTGCCACTGGATTCACGACTAGGTCTGATATCGGTCCTGCTCGGGCTGCCCCTGACCTTCCTGATAGGTCTGCGACCACTATTGGTGGTGCCGCCGCCGCCGCTCCAGCCGGCAGAGGGCGCGGGAAAGGCGGGGAGGAAGAGGAAGAAGATGAAGGTGAGGACAAAGGATATGATGAGAATCAGAAGTTTGATGAATTTGAAGGCAACGATGTAGGGTTGTTCGCATCGGCTGAATACGATGAGGACGACAAGGAGGCCGATGCCGTATGGGAGGAGATCGATAAGCGGATGGATTCTAGAAGAAAGGATAGGAGGGAGGCGAGATTGAAGGAAGAGATCGAGAAGTACCGCGCTTCCAACCCGAAAATCACCGAGCAGTTTGCAGACCTGAAGCGGAAATTGTACAATATGTCGGCGCAAGACTGGGAGAGCATTCCGGAAATTGGGGATTATTCATCGAGGAACAAGAAGAAGAGATTTGAGAGCTTTGTACCTGTGCCAGATACCTTACTTGAGAAGGCTAGGCAGGAACAAGAACATGTGACAGCGTTGGATCCGAAGAGCAGAGCAGCGGGTGGCATGGAGACGCCTTGGGCACAGACCCCAGTTACGGACTTGACGGCCGTCGGTGAGGGTAGAGGTACAGTGTTGTCGTTGAAATTGGATAGGTTATCTGATTCCGTCTCAGGATTGACGGTTGTAGACCCAAAAGGGTATCTCACTGATTTGAAGAGCATGAAGATAACTAGTGATGCGGAAATATCTGATATAAAAAAGGCAAGGTTATTACTTAAGAGTGTCACCCAAACAAATCCAAAGCATCCGCCTGGTTGGATTGCAGCCTCCAGGTTAGAAGAGGTGGCAGGAAAGATTCAGGCAGCGAGGCAATTGATTCACAAAGGATGTGAAGAGTGTCCCAAGAATGAAGATGTGTGGTTGGAGGCTTGTAGGCTGGCTAGCCCAGATGAGGCGAAGGCTGTGATTGCGAGGGGGGCAAAGTCAATACCAAATTCAGTGAAATTATGGTTGCAGGCTGCAAAACTGGAGCATGATAATGCAAATAAGAGTAGGGTTCTGAGGAAAGGTTTGGAACATATTCCAGATTCTGTTAGGTTGTGGAAGGCAGTTGTGGAGCTGGCAAATGAAGAGGATGCCAGGCTTCTGCTTCATAGGGCTGTTGAATGTTGTCCTTTACATGTTGAATTGTGGCTTGCACTGGCGAGGCTGGAAACTTATGATCGTGCGAAAAAGGTTCTTAATAGTGCAAGGGAGAAGCTGCCCAAGGAGCCGGCTATATGGATAACAGCAGCCAAGTTGGAAGAAGCCAATGGGAATACTGCCATGGTCGGAAAGATTATTGAAAAAGGTATAAGAGCTTTACAGAGAGTAGGCGTTGTGATTGATAGAGAGGCTTGGATGAAGGAGGCTGAGGCTGCCGAACGTGCAGGGTCTGTTGCTACTTGCCAAGCCATTATTCATAACACTATAGGGGTTGGGGTTGAGGAAGAAGATAGGAAGAGGACCTGGGTAGCTGATGCGGAAGAGTGTAAGAAGAGGGGTTCGATTGAAACAGCAAGAGCAATTTATGCACATGCACTTACTGTCTTCCTGACTAAGAAGAGTATATGGCTTAAAGCAGCACAGCTTGAAAAGAGCCACGGTACCAGGGAATCTCTTGATGCTTTACTTCGTAAGGCTGTCACTTACAGGCCACAGGCTGAAGTTCTGTGGCTTATGGGTGCCAAAGAGAAGTGGCTTGCTGGGGATGTCCCTGCTGCTAGATCAATTCTTCAAGAAGCCTATGCAGCCATTCCCAATTCTGAGGAGATTTGGCTTGCAGCATTCAAGCTTGAATTTGAGAATCATGAACCTGAAAGAGCTAGAATGCTTCTTGCTAAAGCTCGGGAAAGAGGAGGTACAGAACGAGTGTGGATGAAATCTGCTATTGTCGAGAGAGAACTAGGCAACACTGAGGAAGAGAGCAGGTTACTGAATGAAGGGCTTAAGCGTTTTCCTTCTTTCTTTAAATTGTGGTTAATGCTTGGGCAGTTAGAGGAACGTCTTGGGCACCTGGAGAAGGCCAAGGATGTTTATGAGTCTGGTTTAAAGCACTGCCCTAGCTGCATACCGCTGTGGCTTTCTCTTGCTCACCTGGAAGAGAAAATGAATGGTTTGAGCAAGGCTCGAGCAGTTTTGACCATGGCCAGAAAGAAGAATCCCCAAAACCCTGAACTTTGGCTTGCTGCAGTTCGAGCTGAATCGAGGCATGGCAACAAGAAAGAATCTGATATTTTGATGGCCAAGGCACTGCAAGAATGTTCAAATAGTGGTATATTGTGGGCAGCTTCAATAGAGATGGTACCTCGTCCACAACGTAAAACCAAGAGCATGGATGCACTTAAAAAATGCGATCATGATCCACATGTTATTGCTGCTGTCGCGAAGTTGTTTTGGCATGACAGGAAGGTTGACAAAGCTAGAACTTGGCTAAACAGGGCAGTAACTCTTGCTCCAGATGTTGGTGATTTCTGGGTTTTGTACTACAAATTCGAACTTCAGCATGGTACTGACGAGAATCAGAAGGACGTACTGAAGAGATGTATTGCTGCAGAACCCAAACATGGTGAGAAATGGCAAAC
The DNA here is from genome assembly GCA_028017165.1 of Herpetospermum pedunculosum. Classification (NCBI taxonomy): domain Eukaryota; kingdom Viridiplantae; phylum Streptophyta; class Magnoliopsida; order Cucurbitales; family Cucurbitaceae; genus Herpetospermum; species Herpetospermum pedunculosum. The sequence goes on along the minus strand of CM051529.1, from coordinate 4,652,510 downwards.
AATTTCAAAGGCTGTGGAGAACTCCCATCAACCCACTGAAGCAATCTTGAAAAAAGTAATTGTTGCAATAGGTAAGGAGGAGGGCGCTGCTGAAAATAGCAAAAATTAGTTTCTACATAGTTTAGATTTTCGAGCCCCTCACTGGTTAAGGCATGTATGATTTGTAAGAAAAAAGAGCCTGAGTTCTGTTGCCGAACTATTTAATCAATGACTGAAATTTGTAGCTTATGAAAGCTTGTTTTGTTATATGGTTCGTTTGTACACAAGGTTTACCCTTCTTAGATTGTCGATGATAGATCTGCTGTAGGAACTTCTTTTAATTATTTCACTAATGAATCAGATTTCGACCATGCCTCTGTAATGATCGTTGTCCTAACTGTTACAAGTATATTCTTATGTACCAAGGTGGAAGGTACGAGAAGGGTCTTTTCTTTATTTACCTTTACCTACAATGAATAGGAATACTGCGTTTTTGTTAACCTTTCTACCAGAAGCATGTCTGCTGCAATGTTAGGAAAATGTTTCACAGGAAGTTACTAGTTAAAATGTGATTGAGCTTGGACATGTTTGTCCTGATTAGATGGTACCATAGATTAACATTGTGGAGTACTTTTAAGTTTTTAACTAATTACAATACTTTCAATAGTTTACAGTATTAGGCTATATATTAAAAGGCCTTCAAAAACTCTGTAACTGTTTCAAGTATATTCTTATGTATTAAAAGGCCTGATTGGTATTCTTTTTTCCCCACCTTAGTAGGAAAAATACTCGTGAAAACATTGGTTTAAAATGCGTTCTTAAACACGGGGCATTTGACAAGCTTTTGAGTTTATACAACTAACATGAATCTTTGAGGAGGCTTCACCCAAGGCTATGCTTTGGAAGACCAGAGAGGGTTTGAGGGTATTTTCAAACATCTCAGGTTTTTACCTTCAGGACACATATTGGGGTAACTTTGTATTCTAAATATCTGGATGTAATGTATTGAATTCATTCCACTTTCAAGGCACACATGTACACACACATATAGTGCCTCTCGCCAACAACAAATTCAATACACTTTCACAAACAAAATTTTAGGATTACTTGACACTGTCTGTCTTTGTACTTTCACAAACACATATTTCAGGATTACTCAATTTTGTATGTCACATTGGTACTTTCTAGCTTATATACTTTGGTGATCAGCTTTTTCTCTATAATAGCCAACGGTGCTGTTTTAAGCCAATCCAACAAGCTTCTCACTTATCTCCCACAACTTGCGGGCCTTTTCTGCATCACTGGCTTCTTTGGATAGCTGGTTTTGGAATGAGGCTGAGTTCTTGTTCCAGCTCCAATATACACCTGATTGTTCCAGGCTTGAATCACTTGCAACCTGGAGACAAAGATTCATTCCATAGTCTGTCAATTTCCCTTGATCTTTATAATTATACATTTAATAACTTGACTCAATTTATTAGTACTGTAGTTTCTCAGGACATGGACTGACCTGTGCAAGTCTTTTCCCAGCTTCTTCTTCAGATACATAGCCCTTGGTGATGTACTTCTGGAACGGTGGAAATAAAAGTCTAAACAGGGGAATGTGCTCTCTAAACAACCCTGTTGTGGCAATGCAACCAGGGTAGAGAGAAGCAAAAGTTATTCCTGTTTCTTCATGGTATCTCCTGTGGAGCTCTTGCATGGTGAGCATGTTGCATACTTTGCTATCCTTGTAGGCCTTTGCTCCATCAAAATCTCCTCCATCTATCATGGTCGAGCTGTTTAGACCATTTAAACCACTTGCTAGGCCTCTCAGATCACCCAAGTTCGCTTTTGGGGGCACATTCCCGGCCAACGTGTTTGTGTTTCCTGGAACCGAACTTAAAATTTGTGATACTACATCCTTTTGTTCTATTTAAACCTTTAAATAGTCTCTGGTAGACGTTTTAGTTCTAGAAGTGTAATTAAATGTCATGCTGAATGCTCTGAATTAGTACCTGTGATGGAGCCTACAATTATAACACGCTTGGATGGATAATCTGATTGTTTTATGTCATCGAGTAGCAGCCGCGTGAGCAGGAAGTGACCAAGGTGATTTGTCCCAACACTGAGTTCAAACCCTTCAGCGGTGAAAGTTGGCTCCTTTGCAGTCGGCAAGTAGACAGCGGCATTGCATACAAGCACATCAAGAGGCATACCCGAGCGGCGGAAGCTATCCACAAATTGCCTCACACTGTCAAGTGAGGCAAGGTCTAGATGCATAACAGTATAGTTTTCCTTAGCTATGCCTGCTGATTTTGCTGTCATTTGAGCTTTAAGGAAGTTCCTGCATGCCATAATTACGTGCCATTTTCCTGTTTCAGCTAGAGCTTTGGCCGTGGCTAGACCCAGTCCTGAGGAAGCTCCTGTGATTATAACATTTCCTCTCCTCAAGGTTTTGTTTCCTTCCGATGGTGCCTGGTTGATTTCTGAAATTGTCGCAGTCTGGGCTCTAACAGTTCGAACAGGTAGTCTTCCTCTTCCATGCTACATGTTGATGAATGATTTATATTGTTAACATTTCAACTGATATTCCATCGAATTGAAAAAGAAACCAGAAAATTAAATATGGGAATATTACCTTATTTCTCAATATAAGAGATTTCGATTTAACTTCAAAATGTTCTGAAATTGGAACTCCTGAAAGACCAGTGTCCTTCAGAACTACAGTACCAGCTGCATATACCTCTTTGTGGATGAAAATCGTGGGAGAAAAAGAGGCTGCTTGTAGAGCCATGAGAAGCAAAGAGGACTTGTCGAGAGCAAATCTCTTGAAATGCTTGCAACAGCAATTGTGGAATGGAAGGAGCTGATAAATTGGTATCTTTTTCTTATCGAGGTGGAGAATGATTCTGCTCCTGTACTTGCCACGTTGGCCTCCCTTCATCCAATCAGGTTCGTCACTGAATCATCTTTTAGATATGTTTTGTTGGTTGCATGTTAAACTTGTTGAAGGTCAGTCGTCTAGACTATTCTAATAATTATGGGTCATTATTTAAGCGGAGGCCCAACTTGGTAAGTTTAGGTCCAAATGGTCCAGTTTTGACATCTATTCATGATCTGCAGATATGGGGACCTTGGGTTGCTTTTGGGTAAATACAAAACGTTTTATGCTGAAAAAGTTATATATATATATATATATATATATATATTTTTTTTTTTTTTGATATCCGTGAGTGTTTGGACCAGCTTACGCACACTTTGACTAATCTCACGGGACAGATCGCCTGACCCTACAATATTTGACTGCCAAGGAAATCCGTAGGAAATTAATTCCTAGGTAGTTGATCAAGGATTGAACTCATTCCTTCCAGAAGGACTTTATTAGTTCCCAGGGCCTTCATGACCACTAGACCCTACAATATTTGACTGTCAAGGAAATCCGTAGGAAATTAATTCCTAGGTAGTTGATCAAGGATTGAACTCATTACTTCCGGAAAGACTTTATTAGTTCCAAGGGCCTTCATGACCACTAGACCAACCCTTGATGGTTACCATCTAAAATATATTCCTATGTCTTTGTAATAAAATATTCCACAAATATAAAAGAGCTTGCCTGTCCACAAGATATGTTCTTCATATCCTAAATAATTTATGACAACTTTCTTCATCACACTGCTAAAATTAAAATCTTGCGTGGGTGCAGAAGTCATCCTTAAAACGCACCTAACTTGATTCAAATCTTGGTAGCAAAGAGGCTTTCTGAAGAATTTGATCAAATGTTCTCAATTGCCAAACCATAAAAGGACATTGCTTCAAACCAAATACGAGGGCGACGACTTTTGGATAATGTGATTTGTGATTAATCCTCCATCAGAACAACAAACCGAGAGGATTTGACTTCCTTAGGGTTGTTAACCTTACAAAACTTAGGGCATGTTTGGGAGCGATTTTGAGATGATTAAAATCACTTTTGTCATATTAAAAATCACTCCGAAACATACCTCTAATCATTCAAAATCGATTTTAATTGTATGAAAATTTCGTTTAAAAGTGTAAAACCAAATATTTAATTGATTTTGAAATGATTAAAGACATGTTTTAGGTGATTTTGAACATGACAAAAGTGATTTTTGCCATTTTAAAATCACTCACAAACATAAACATACCCTTAGTGAATTGTGATTTTTAGGGTTGATACTTAGCACAAGCTTAGGCGGCGGGCTATAAGGAAATGGTCACTAAATCACAAACATACCCTTAGTGAATTGTGATTTTTAGGGTTATACTTAGCACAAGCTTAGGCGGCTGCCTATAAGGAAATGGTCACTAAATCAAGAGGACAGTATTCTTTTAAATAAATTGTCAATCCAACCCTTTCTCCTCGACTCTCTTTTGATCTTCCTTGTCAACCACCAGTTCTCGCAAGGTATCCCTCATGTATCTTTATTTTCCCTAACAATTATCATAGAAATGCACTCACCTGCTTAGCTTAGAGTACTCACAATTAATTAAGCCCAATCACAAAACACTTGTCCTAATTGAGTTTAAGATCGGACGTGGACTAAAAAATACTGAGGTCCCCTTTTAAGAGAATAAAATATTCCTCCTTTACGGAAAAATACAAAAATAAAAGCATCATGAAGCGGTGGGGCAGGGGTTGTGGGAATGCACCATATCCTTATAGACTCTAAAACCTTCAATTGAACTTTTATCTAACTCCCTTAGGACAAGCTGTTACATGTGTTACACTGTACCACTCTAAGCCTAATTAATATTATAGGCTAAATATCAAGCAAATATAAATTGATTGCTACCTAATCATGGTAGTTTTTAGAACCGCCATAGGTTGGTCCAGGGGTCAATAAGGGTCCACATAAAAGGTAAAAGACTTAAAAGGGAGAGATTCAAGTCATGGCGGTCACTGGTCACCTACCTTAAATTTAATATCTTACGAGTTTTCTTGACAACTAAATATGATAGAGTTAGCCAGTTGTCCTATAGGTGCGCAAGTTGAAAATCATGATAGTCTTTAGACTTTTTTTTCCAACCGTTCATGATATATGGGATGATTTATTTGAACCACTTTAGTAGGTTTCTCATGTAACTATGAATGAGAAGGTTAGATTTGTCTCTTACATGAACCACTATGTTACCTAGTGGCATTGAGGCTTGTGAAAAATGTAAAGGGGGTTCAAGTCTCATAGTAACCACTTAACATATTAAAATCTAAATAGTTCCATTGATGGTTCAAATTTTCCTGCCTTCTATGTTTCTATGTTCATCTAGAAAAAGATTTGGTTTTCATCCCAAAATATTTTTTAAAATAACAAAGTTTAAATGAAATGAAAATACATTTTCCTCATTCTCATCATACATGTGAGATCAAATTATTGAAAGAGATTGTTACAATGTGGCGGTCACTTTTGTAATTATTGGATGCATGATAAAATTTTTCTTTCCCTCTGCATCCAATAATTATATAAAGGATAACCGCACTGTGCTAGTCATATTAAATAATTTTTCGTCACGCACGGTTAAAATCAATCGACGTTTACAATGAAACCAACACATTATTGGTGGGTCATAATTAAAGGTTGGAAAAATAGGAAAGGCGATAACTGTTTGCACTGTTGCACAATGAGTAGGTGTAATTACATTGATATTCATCTTTTAACATGGACATGTAACGTACCGGGTAAATCCCAAAATCAAAATGAGCTTGAACTTGACGTTGAAATTAATATTGGATTTGGTTAGAAGCTAATTAATTGCAGTTAGAAATGATGGACCTTAATAATCTATGTTATATTTATATGATATGGTAACACTTTCGGTCCTTTATTTGCAGCTGCACACTACATTATTATGACTGCCAATGTCATGTTTTTGTAATCAGCGAGGACGATTGTTTTGTTATCTTGGCGTCACAGATAAGAAATGGACATCATCCCATAGGCCGGCTGCTGGGACCCTTTCTTTCTCAAAAAGCTTCTTACATTTTTTACTTTATATTTTTGTTTCTTGTTAATTGGGAGATTGTTATTAATCATGTTTTTAATTCTTTCCTTGTTTTTGTTTTTGTCTTTTACCTTATTATTGGGATAGGAAAAGTAAAAAGCATACCCTGTTTCAATTCAATATTGAATTGATATATAATTAATAGTTGTTATTAGTTTGCTTTAGTCTTGTTGTTTTGAATTGAAGTCTTTTTCTGAAGTTAGAGTTGGACTCCTTTTTTTTTTATGTCCTTCTATATTCTTTCATTTCTTTTAATGAAAGTGCGATTTTTTACCAAAAAAATTAAAGAATAGAATCATTTAAAAGTTGTTCGGAAAATTTATTGGTTTTTTTAGGATAATAAGTCGAAGAAAACACATTTAAATTGAACTTGACACAAAAGAAGAATACAAGTTCACTTTTTTGATTGAACTAATTTTCTGCTACTGTTTTAGGTTATACTATGAAGGGAGAGAACTCGCAATGGAGGTTGCTGGTTTTCAAGTGTTGTTGCTTTTCATGCTTTTAATTTGGCGCCACTGTGTCCATGCGTGCTAAAAGTTTCTTTGTTGGATTCTGAACTCCGAGTCAGTTTGGTAAATTGCTTTTGAAAATATATTTTATTTTGTTTTTTCTGTAGATTCTCATGGTTGTTTTTATTCTTTAAAGTTGTTCTTCTTTTATAATTATGAGCTTATGAATAATTACACGACTATAAATGTTTACACAGTTGTGATAATAGTATGTTTTGAAAACGTTATTAGAAAGTAAATTAAAAGTAAAAAGATCGTTACACTTTGAATAAATGTTTGGCTAAATATATATTTTACTCCCTAATCTTTTAGTATTTTTTCAAGTAAGTCTATTGTTTGAAAAGTTTCAATTTAGTCCCTTATGTTTCATCATTTTTTCAGTTTAGTCTCTCATCGGTTGTGATTGGTGAATGTTAAAATTTGTTGATGACAAACTTAGATAACGAATACCTAGTGAATTGACGGAAATTTAGAGGAGAAAAGACTATTTAAGAGAAGAAAATTTGAAATTTCTTCCAAATTTTCAAAAATTTAGAGGAATTAGAAACTTTTCTCTCTTAGATGACTCTTTTCTTCTTCTAAATTCTACTAACAGTGAGGGTCCAAATTGAAAACTGATAAAGCATAAGGGACTGAACTGAGAAAATTCAAAAACATTACAGACTGAATCGTATATTTAGCCTTTTAACTTGGTGAACCTATTTTAGTCAGTTTTGGTAATACTAATTTAGCCCAATATAAAATTGTTTCTATAAATATCCATAGGCTGTCATAGCAGCACACAAAGGGTGTGTCTGGGAGTTCTAGAATAAATATTTGAGCAGAAGTACTTTAAATGTAGCTACTTTATTTTATTCGAAGTAGTTCATAAGAAATCATTTTGATGTTTGATTCTACTATATTATTCAAAATGCTTTTGAAGGTCTTCTCAATCAAATACTTGGGTCAAAAGCACTCTACAAGTATAATTTCAGTAAGCACTTCAAGTGATTTTGATTTTCTAAAAAACACTTTTATATAAATTCCAAACATGATGATTTTGAAGGAGAGGTACTTTTGCCAAAAGAACCCCTAAACATAGCTGAGTTATGAGAAGCTTTTTGCTCTGCTTCGACATCATCTTAGTTCTAGTTTTAGTTGCATTTGGAAAACCTTGATTATTAGAACCAGTCAAACAACATAAAATTAGAAAAAGAAAGAAACGTTTAAACTTATCATATTGGTTATTCATGAAAGCAAAATCTGTGTAAATAGAAAGAAAATATATTTATGTAGTTAATTAATATTATATTACAGTACGGTGGGAAGCTAAAGTTCCTGTCAAATATAAAAGTTACAATGTGCTTCCGTGCCATCCTCTTGGCCTAAAAACAGAGCCTCTGATGGATGATTGACCCAATGAAGAGGAGATCACCAAACTGTCTCCTGCTACGCTGGTCGGCGCTGAATCTAAACATAGCAGTGCAGTAGCGAACAGAACACAAAACATAAAAAGCTAAAAAAGAAAAACTAAACCAGAAGCATGCTTGAGAGTGATAGTGATAGTCTCTAGAATTTTGTGCTTTTACTGACATATATATCAACTGATACTAACAATAGGATCCAAGAAAAAGAAATGGCCCACGAGTGCACTGTCTAGATTGATGTGATGCCATCCCCACAAGATTTGAGGTAAATATGCAGTCTTTTTTCCCCCCTTATATCAGATGCAATGTGGACTACTGAATTTACGTAAGAATGAAGCTTCGAAGTATATGGTCAAGGTTTAATCTTCATCTTTGAGAAAGTAAGGCTTCATGGGGCAGGATGAAGAAGGTGAAGCTGATGTTAAGAGATCAGTGCCAAATGATTCTTGCTGAATTGGGTTAGCAAAAGGAAGCTGTGGCTGCAAGAGGAGATTATTGGTGGTGTCAAAATCGTCCCACACAGGGCTCCCAGGTCCCCAACCGGCTGGCATCGCGTTTAACCAAGCCTCTGCCATTTCTCTCCAAATCATCTCCTGTGACTTTGAGATACCCTCTGCCGCACCTTCTGACTCCTGTGGGTTATCCTCCTCTGCCACGGCCTCATTATTGGACTCTAATTCCATGTCATTGTCAAGATTGTTATTGTTGTCTAGATCCTGTTGAGGAGGCAGCTCCCCACCAGAAGTCTGCGAGGCTTCTTCTTTATCTTTATTCAGAAACATTTCCGGAAAATTAAGCCTTGCATTCTCTCCTCTCAATTTGAAAGCCTCGCGATCGTATGCCAAGGCAGCATCTTCCGCAGTGTCGAATGTGCCAAGCCAGAGACGGTTCCTGTTTCGAGGAAGACGAATCTCAGCTACCCATTTCCCCCAATGTCTCTGCCTCACTCCTCTGTATAACTTTGTGGCGTTTAAAGGCCGCACTTGAGGCCTAAACCCCGCCCTTGAGTTTAAATCAAGAGACTCATTCCAATACTGAAGAAATTGCTGATGTTGTTGTTGTTGCTGCTGTTGTTGAAACGATGCGAACTCGCCCATGAAGTAGGGCGGGTAGCCAAATCCATATTGGGTTGGCGCCAACGGGGGCGGAACTGATGGGCGATGAGCCATAGGTGCCACAGGCTCTGTTTTGAATTGATGGGGAAATTGGGATGGTTCCAAAGCAAAAGGAAAGAGAGCTCTTGCGGATGAAGGAGAAGCGTGAGAAGCAGAGGAGGGTGGATTCAAGAAAGGAAATGAGTGATGAGAAATTGAATCCAATGGGTGAATTGGGTCATGATTTTCATCCATATCTTGAGTTATTCTCAGAGATAAGTTGGAGTTGAAATGGGAATAGAGAATTCGAAGTTGCTGTGTTAAATTATGAACAAAAACAGAGGAGAGTCCACGTGGGTATTTGAGAGAGGTGAAGAAGAAACAGAAGAGAGGATGGGTTTTTATAAATTGGAAGAAAAGAGGAAGATGAGATTTTGAACCAATGGCCATGCTTTTGGGGCCCACGAATCCAACCCGCATCTCTCTTTCTGCTCTCTCTAACTTAAGCTTCAAACCATGCCACCATCCCAAAAAAAACAGTTCCTTTCAACTGCCTTTCTTAGTGTCTTCCATGTTTCCAACCCATGTTTTGGAAATATTTGTTTTTTATTTTTCAAACGTGCAACCGAAAGATATCTTTAACCTCTTAGTCATTAGTTCATACATATGTCAGTTAAACTATGTTCATGTTGACCTGATTTATAAAGATATAAACATAATTGTGATTGGTGACTCTCAGTTTAGCACACTAGACCTCAAATGTAGAATGCAATTATTACATTGAAATTTAATAGGAGCGCTGAGTGTGTTATTATAGTTGGTGAATAGTCTGCGAGTTATAATAGTTGTGAATAATAAATACTATTGAAGTTAGTATAGTTGCTTTATTGACGGTGAATTATAATAGTTGGTGGGTCAAACATAGACTGAGTTATAATAACTCAGTTCACCCAATTTCAAGTTGGTGTTTCAAACACTTTATCAAGTTTTATTTGACTAAATAAGGTAAATACTACATAAATCATAAATGTCAAATATTTGAATTTTAAATAAAATAAAAAGGTGTTACAAGGATCTTGATTAAATTAATAAAAACCAATCATTTGGATTGAATTATTTCCATGTCGATTTTAAGCTTTTTTTTCAATATCGTAACATTTTTTTTTTTAATTCAAACTTGGAGGTGGTATAATAGAAGACACATCTTTATGTCAATTGAACTATGTTCGGTTTGACTTTCAATATCTTAACTTTGTATTTAGATAACTGTAGTTACAATTACACTCATTTATCATTGAATTAATCTATTTTCTTTCCAACTTTACAAAAAAAAAGAAAAAGAAAAAAACCTTATAGCCCTAAACAACATTTAGAAGAAAATATATCAATTATTCGACCAAAATAAAAACTAAAACTTTATGATTATTACGTATTGTTTAAACAAAATATCAAGCCGGGGGGCTTTGCTTTCGGTGGAAGTGTTGAATTCCTCTTTTAGAAGAAGAAGAAAAATAAATGTGTTTTTTTTTTTTTTTGAGATATTTTGTCGTGAAAAAAAGTCAAGGTCGGTGAAGAAATTGACACGTGTCACCGTCCTGGGGCTGGTCCCTTCAATCATTTTGAGTTTCGTTTTGCCATGCTCTCTTCAATTTTGTCTCAGTCAAACACTACGCTGGTCGCTGATGAATTTTTTTTTTTTTTCCATTAGAAACTTAAGAGCGAAATTTAGAATGATTTAATATGGATTATTAAAATTAATTTGGATTTTGTGTTTGGTAGTATGAACGTCTATCATAGGTTAAGGAGAAAGTTTCATGACATTATTTAATTTATTATGGAACTTTGAGTGCAATTTAAAATATGATTTGAATTCAACATTGTATACATAATCATGTCTTCAAACACTAATTTTGGGATTAAATGAATCCACAATTGTTTGATTGCTTTGAAGTTTAAACAACAAGCCATATCAGAAGCCTTTAATTACAACATTTTAGAATGATGAGTTGTTTTGAATAATAATTAGGGGTGTAGTATAACATATGCATAACTCAAGGATATCAAGATATTGCATAGATATAATTTTGAGATTATTATTTATATGTAGATACACATATTTGTTTTATTTGATTATGTCATAATTTCTTTAGGAAAAAACACAATAAATATGAACTTAGAAAATAGATCAAAACAAAAGAATAAAATTAGCTATAACATTGTGAACTTCAAAAAAGAGAAAAAAAAAAAAAATCCTACATGACCATGAAATTGAATGATCTTCCACTCCTTTGATAAACTTAGAAACATTAATTAATTAAAGACTCTTTTCTCTCTTCTTAAAATTAATAAATTTGTCCTTGTATTTTCAATGGAGAAAAACATGTTTCAACTACTCATCTCCATTATGTTTCCAAATAATGAAATACAATTAATTCATTCTTATTGACAATTGTCGAGTTCTAGAAACAAATCATAAATAGTAAGAGATGTTTGTAGAATTGAGATTTAGACTCGACCTTTTAAGTTTTGAGGAATCGTCTAGGTTGACGAAAATTATTTTCAGTTTCTATATTAATGACAAATATAATGGTTACAAACATAACGGTAACCTCTCAAAATATTATGAATGTAGTTAATCTTTCTTTGTGGTCGAGATCCACGTGGCAAGTATTTAAGTGAGGCGTGGTAGTTGGCTTCCATATAAGTGTTTTGAAGGTGATTAATGGGATCCCTTAGGGTCAAGGGGTTGGTGTCCTTTTTGTGGGCACATAGTTACCAACTCTTTGTTTTTGTTGGGATGCTTTTTTTCAGCCCAAATGACAAGGAACGATGCATGAGCTTTTGACTAAGTTAAGAATGGAATAATTATGCAATTTTGTCATTCCAAAGTTTGCCGACGGCTCCCATAATAATTCCATACAATTTCTTTAGCTCTACACTTCCAATTTAGACACAAATATTTTAAGTGTGTGAACAGCCAATATGATGGTGCTTTGTGTTGAAGTGCTTCTCTAAACTTTGAAAACTAGATTATCATTTGATTTTTTCTAGTACATGAAAATGAAATATATGATATGACCTCCATTTGAGAATGTTTGCATCTAATTAACAAATTCCACTTTGATTATTTCTTTGCTCTTCAAATAGAATGAGTTTTGTTTGTTTTAATTGCTAATATTGGGAAAATAAATAATAATTTTTTAAGAGAAAAACTTTGTATAGGACTATCTTTTGAATCTTGAAGCAAAAGCAAAATCTAGATGCTTTAATCATAAAGCCACAAAGCATAAAGATTATGCATACTGTGATGATTAGAATCAAAATAAAACAGAGAGGAACAAATTAGCCTTTATCCATTAATTAGCTAATTGTTATTGCCACTTACCATAAGATCAACAGCCAAAGAAAATATGTTTTTCTTAGGGGTGTTTGGCGAACGAGTTGTTGGGGAACGAGTTGGGGGAAGTTTTATCCCCATTTGGCCTACAGACTTGTTGAACTCTGATAAAAAATAACAACTCCCCATACTTCAACAGTAATTACTATTCAACTCCCGAGACTTCTACAGTAATTACTATTCAGCTCTGTCCCGTTTTCCAAGGCAACACACTTCTCTCTCTTTCCCTCCTTCCCTCCCTCCCTCTTACAATATTTTTAATTATTAAAAAAACATAATTTAAACAAAATGGGTAAAAGAATTGAAAATGCAATTCAACCTATTTTTATTATTTTAAATATAAATTAGATTGTTCAATCAAAATTGGTACTTAAACCAAATTCAAAATGTAGTATTATTACCATGGAGAGAAATAAAAACATGAGCTTATTTAGATCCGTTTAAATTAATAGATTAAAATCTTTCAAATTTACAGGTAATATTTAACATACGACTCTCCTTTATTTCAAAACTATCCAAATAAAATGAATAATTAATGTGAGTGATAATGAAAAAATAATCTAAGATATTGTGGTCAAAATAATTTTTGTTATCTTCAAAGAAATTTGTGAATGATACATAATATAAAAAGCAAAAATAATATTCTTAAAATTTATTGAAAGAAATCCTTAACAATGAAAATATAGAAAATTATAGAAAAATTTGTACAAAAAAAATAGCTAAAATAAACTGTCATTGTTGAGATGTTGGTTTTCGAGTGCATGGATTCAAATGAAATGACGAGTTTAAGAAGGTGGAGGAGAGAAAGATGTGTTTGACACATAGAGATCAGGGTAAGACTATACTTATGTGTTGTTCTTTTATTTCTTTAAAGATGTTTGTAAAATATGCCTACATTAATAAAATAAAAATCTCAATCTTAGAATTCAAAAAATTAAAGATGATTCCAAAAAAAAAAAAAAAAAAAAAAATTGATATATATATATATTTGATAATCAGTGTGTAAGGTATTGTGTTCAATTTCTTTTATCAGTAGTGAAAAAATAATGTAAGATATTGTGTTCAATTTCTTTTCTGTTTTTGTCTTCAAAGAAATTTGTAAAGAATAAAAAAAAAAAAAAAAAAAAATATAGAATTTATTGGAATTGAAATAAGTCCCTAATAATGAATCTTTAAAAGTTTGTAGAAAAAAAAATTGTGCAGAAGAAAGTAGCTAAAATAAATTCAGACTTTATAACTCTAAGTTCAACAACTCCCTAACCCAAACACACCACAAACTTCAGAATTCCATACTAAACAACTGTTTGCCCCAAACACACATACTTCAGAACAACAACTCCAAACTAAACAACTTCAACTCTCCCAACTTCTTGGGTCAAACACCCCTTTACTTTGTATCTCAAACCTTAAAATGAGTAGTACTAGTGAGTAGTGACTATGAAAAGATGTTCTTTTATTTATTTTTTTCTTAATTCTTCTTCATTTAGTTGTGTTAACTAGGCTGATATAGCCAACAACCTACAAGAACATAACTCAAATCGTATGAACTAGTGACTATGAGACTAGTGACTATGAGGTCCTAAGTTCGATCTTCAATTTTACATGTTGTCAAAAAAAAAAAAAAATTAAACTAGGCTGATATATATCGTATTGTTTTTTTTTTTTTTTTTTTTTTTTCCAAAGAAAAGTCATAAGATAGAATAATTCAATATTCGTAACATGATGAACTTATGAACTTGTCTATCAAATAGAGAAAGTTGACAATCCACATTAAACACGTGAGCATAACTCTCGAATTGAATTTTTCAAATATTGTGTCAAATTATGTCTTTTATGCTCAATTTTTGTATTCATTTTTTTGTGTTCATGTGCAATGGGCACACACCAAAGGCCCAAAAAAAAGAAAACATGGGTAGTACACATTTATCATTATTACACTTTAATATTTTGGGCCATATTCTTAATGGGGTCTGACAAAATTGTTCCCCACTCCCACAATTTTGTTTTGTACTAAATCAAACATTCCCACCATTACAAGCCAGACCCATTGCAGATTTTGTCTTGGCGTAAGCTTTCATAATTCAATTCCTTAAACTACACGAATGTACAATCTTCATAATTATCCACATTTCTTTCCATGGTAAAAGTACATTTACAGAATCCAAAACTAAGATTTGAGGGTGTTATTTTGGAGGTGTTCTCTTTTCAAAGCCATGAACTTTGCTGCAATATCATCATATTCTGGCAACTTTGGATGAACATGGCTAGGTTGCTTATAAGGGCATGAAATTGTTCGAGGAAAGTTCACTTTTTTACTCTCTTTTGAGCGTTCTGGTGGCAGTGTCACTGCTCTTAAATAAAGATTCTTCTTCTCATCACAATTCTCCATGATGGTGTTTGTGTTGGAATTGTTGCCATTCCATTTCTTTATTCTCCTACTTCTTCTTGGTTTCTTATAGAAATTTTCCCATTCCATTTCCTTATCTGTTGCCCCTTCTGAATTCCAATTCTCTCCTTCTGATCTATTTTGAATGTTTCTGCTAAAGTTGTTACCTTTGATTTGGTGCTTTCCCTCGTTCACAAATCTCTTCTTTGATCCTTTAACAGAGGTTTTTGAGGTAGAAGAATTCTCAATATCATTCCAATTAGTTTCAGCTTGGTTGTGATTGTCTTTGCTGATCTCTATATTTGGCAAAGTGGTGGCTGTTTTGAATTTGAACAGTCTTTGATCTCCTTCTGTTGTTGTGGAAGAACAAAGCTCCACCACATCGTCTAGATAAACAATCCTTTCCTCAGGGAAGTGAGGCAAACTTTCACAGGAAGTGCTTGTTGCTGAATCAGCAGCATGTACGACGTTTAACCTTTTTGTCTCATCAGCATTTACAGCTTGTTTTTTGTGTTGGTCTGTCTTTTCATCCTTGTGAACTTGAACTCCCATTGGCATTACCTGAGTAGTTCCATTGCTTTCATTAAACAGGAAAATAGTTGAAACAGAGAGGGTTAAAGATCAAAGAATCATATTCTGTTTGCCTTCAAAATAATTAGGTTAAATTATAAGTGGTGTATGGACTTTTAAAATGATTTCTATGGTTTGAACTTTCTAATAAATCTCTTCAACTTTGAATTTTCTGTCTGTTAAACCTGTTGTGAGTGCGACCAAAGTACCACATTAGCTAGGAAATGAGAAAATCATGAATATATATAAGTGAGAGACAACATCTTAATGAATATGAATCCCTTTTGTTTCAAACCAAAAACAAAGTTTTGATGTTGTCTTATGCCTAAAGTGGACAAAATCATATCATTGTGGAGGTTGTTGTTCCTAACAAGTGGTATCAGAGTCATGTCCTAGACTATATTGGTGTGCTTCGATGACATAGTCATAGTGATCGGGTTATGGTTGAGCTTATCGAATTGAGATATGCTCTGGTGAAAGAGGAGTTGGTTTGGTTAAAGACGGTATACTCAAGAGTAAAACACGACCAGAGAATGACTATTGGGGGAGGCTTGGTGTGGTCTTTTGTTCGAGTGGAGGATTGGAAGTGCGTCAAAAGTCTCAATATTGACTAGGAAAGGGAAAGATAATATGAGTATATAAGTGAGAGACAACATCTCTATGAGCAGGGGCCATTTTGTTTGAAACTAAAAACAATGTGATAAAAATTTATGTTTAAAGTGAACAATATCATATCATTGTGAAAATGTAAAAGTTGGTTCGGCCTAACAAAAACATATGATTAACTTTATAAATTTAGTACTTTTAAGATTTTCCCATCAAGTAGAGGCTAATTTTGTGTAGATTAAAGCGTTTGGTGTGGGTAGGTATTAAACTTACCAAGTTAAACAACTTATTAAACAAATAAATAAAAGTTCAAAGTTTTAAAATTATAGGGATTAAATAGACACAGTTTAAAAGTTTCGAATAAGCTAGACCAAATAGACACAAATCTAAAAGATCGAAACCAAATTTATTATCTGTCAATGTTAAACCACCTGATTTTGGTGCCAGTCTGAACGATATTCAAGAGCTAAAAGCTCAGGTTGGAGGCAGTCTCTAGCAATTTCATTGATCATTCTCTGTTTGTCATCATCTGACACAGAATTTGTTAAGAGCTTCTCTTTTATCTGTAAACAAAATTGGTTGGTTAACTTAATTAGCTAAGCCTCAAAATAATTGGGATTAAAACAGAGCATATAATAGTAATACGAAGTTAACTGTACCTGAGGATTTACAAGATTGCCTGGACTAAGCTCAACGGCAGTAGTTTCAAAGCTACGACCATAACGTTCTCCAAACAGTTTCCTTATACGCTGCAGCTCAGGAAGATCCCCACATCTCGCTGAGGCAAACATGAGGCTCGAAATTGCTTCATTAACATCATTGGGACACTCCCTAAAAACCCAACAAAAAAAAAACCAACTTTTTATTTGGTTATAAGAAACAAAAAATGGGCTGAATTCAAAAGGTAATGATTTCATTGTACTTGTGTTTGCGTATGTAAGAGAGTTTTAGGAGTATGAATTCACAGAAATTGTTCAAAATCTCATATGCTGCGATTCTGCTTTCATCTTTCAGTATCTGCTCCACCTGATGAATTAGAAAATTTAAAATGAATTGATCAAAGTTCGAAACTTTTTTGGTTGGTTTTAGATTTAAACGTAGGTACGTACCCTGTTGAAGGCGGTTTGATCATCGTAGCCATTTGTAATGAGTTGGAGAACATCTTGTCTCAATTGCTTTGTAATTACACCCTTTTTGTTTTTAAGCAGCTTGAGGCGGCATTGAACCTGTTTGATCAGCTTCTTACTGCAAATCTCAAAAACACGACAAACCCATTACAGAAGATGATCAAATATTAGCATTCCAAAAGAAAAGGACTGAAAATTCTGCAATTTGTTGTTACCATTTAGAAGCTTTTCGCCATCCAAACAGGAAGCCAAACATGTTGGGGAGAAAATGATGAGGGAATTAGTTAATCAATCTGAGTAATGAAGCTGAGATTGATACATAAATTATACAAAAGAATGGAGGAGGGATAAGGAAGAATAAGAAGATGGTGAGAGGACTTGGTGTGACAGTTGGGGTTAATATAAGAAAGTTGTATTTAGGAAAGAATAGGTATGAAATTGTATATAGAGAGAGAAAAAAAAGGAAGTGGGAGAGAATGAGGTTGACAAAGACAGTTATTTTGGTCTAGTTGGAAACCTGCTCCTATTCTCTACTCCTAAGCTGTCAAGAACACATGTCAAACTCAAACCACAACCTTAACCACCTAAATCCTCCCAAATTTGGAGTGATTTTGAAATCGTTAAAATCATGTTCCTTTCTTATTACGTTTTGAGGAGGAAAAAGTGATTAGGAAAGAATCTTAACCGTTTAACTTGTTTGGTAAATCTAATTATTTAATAATTTATGAGTTGTTTGCTAAACGGTTAGCTCTTCTAATCGCTTTTTCCTCCACTAAACACAATACCAAATGAAGCCTTAATTTGAACACGGTTAAGATTCTCTCCTAATCGTTTTGTCCTCCTCTAAACATCAAATCCAGCCTTAATTTAAACACGATAAAATGATTTTAACCGTTTCAAATTTATAAATTATCTAAAATTATTTTTCAATTTATTCAAAATTAAGTTCATACCAGCTTTTGAATTCTACTCCCCTAAAAATATGTCTATCTTCTCTAACTATATTTTTTAAATTTCAAATCTATCATTCCATGTTTTTTTGGTTTTGGTTTTGATTTTTTTTATGTTATATGAATGAAATTAGGTTTGATTCAAATTTTTTTAACGATTATTTTTTCTAATTTTTTATCAAATAATTAAGATAAAACAAAGTTATTTCCAATTTAAATCATATAAAATTTAAAAATAATTATCTTATAATAAATTTAAATATTAAACAACAATATAAATATAATTAAATAATATGTCAAATTTAGTAATTATAGCTAGATTGTAACAATGTAGTATTAATTCACCTTGACGCTCCAACTAATTTTTTGAAGTATGAAGTTAGAATTTCTCAAACACTAAATTACTTATTCGCTCATTTTTTTTTAATTAAAGCAAAGTTACCCTTAATTATCTTAAAAGCTACGGCAATCCCAAACAAACCCCAACTCTGATGGTATGAAAATGATTTTAAATCAATTTTCATGGTATGAAAATCACGTTTAAAAATGTAAACCCAAACTTTAAAAATGATTTTGGATTTATTAAAGACATGTTTAAAAGTAATTTTAACCATTTCAAAATCATTCCAACTACAAACTTAAAATAAAATGTATATTTTGAAGCGACGAAGTAGCTATCTTTTTTTCGTGAATTTGGTTGGGAGATTGACATGGTTTCATACATATTACATCAATCAAAAAGCTCATAAGAACAGAAGAGAATCTGAGATGCTTGTGATTGAAGTAAATGATGAAGTTGAAAAAAAATCACATGAAAGGCTGCCTGCATAAAGGAGTAGAAAGCATGAGGCCCATCATACATCATTTACATCCACTTTTATTTTCTTGTGTGCGTGACCAAATTAATGCTGGATGGAAGATGCAAGATTAAATTATCAAAATTACTTCTAAATATCTGCCCAATGTATTATGATATTGTCTTTATACTATTAGAGATAGTTGTCCTCACTTATATACTCATGATTTCTTCATTATCTAATTTATGTGAGACTTTGTTTGTATTCCATGTTAGGAGTGCTAACAAAGTCCCACATTGGTTAGGGAAGAGATTGATTCATGGCATATAAGTGAGGACAATTATCTCCATTAGTATGAGGCCTTTTGGGTGAAACCAAAAGCAAAGCCATGCGGGTTTAGGCCCAAAGTGGACAATATCATACTAATGTGGAGATATGTGGAGTTCCGTTGTCCTTATCAATTGGTATCAGAGCCATGGTACCCTAGCTGTGTGATTCCGAACAAAGAGTAACCCTATCAAGAAGATAGGAAGAGTAGATCTTTGTTCGAGGGATTGATAGAAGGAGTAACCCTATCAAGAAGATAGGAAGAGTAGATCTTTGTTCGAGGGGAGGCTCCAAGTGGTACTTTGTTCGAGGGGAGGATTGTGTTAGGAGTGCTAACAAAGTCCCACATTGGTTAGGGAAGAGATTGATTCAAAGCCATGCGGGTTTAGGCCCAAAGTGGACAATATCATACTAATGTGGAGTTAGGGAAGAGATTGATTCAAAGCCATGCGGGTTTAGGCCCAAAGTGGACAATATCATACTAATGTGGAGTTCCGTTGTCCTTATCATTCCAAACAGTCGAATTATTTTGAAATAAAATTTAAACTTCAAGAGTTAAAATAAAACTTTTTAAAATTCGAAGGTATAATTGAAACTAATTCTAAAAATACGAGAAAGAAAGTAAACCACCAACATTAAAGTGAAATATATATAGAGGGACTCTCATTCACCTATATATAGGTTATATTTTTTTTTGTAGACCAATCAACCGAGCTAGTGGAAAATCTTCTTAATTTATAAGAAGAAATTTTGATTGAGAGGGAAAAAGAAAATATTTCCTTCCTTTGCATTAAATATGTATAAACGAACCAATAAAAAACAAGACATAAAAGTAGAGAAGACATTATCTAGAGTATCTACTCACTTTCCTATATATATAAATAAAATATGAAAATAATGACATTACTGCTTTTTATTATAATATTGTATGTGGCAAAAGAAGTAACTTGATTTAAAAAAAAAAGTAGAAAATAGAAAGACAGATTTTGGTGAATTTTATAGGCACAAACAATGGAGAGTCCAAACAAAAAGGCAAAGACATGCTGTGTCGAATGGATATTTGGTCTGGTGGCCTAACCTTTGACATTTGACTAGCAGTCATGTCCACAACTCACAAGCCAAGCCACCAAAGTTGTCCCAACCAAATAAAAAAAGCTTTCTGCACAAGTGGAAAAGTTAATCACAATTTGTGACTTGATTTTGTTTAGATAATACAACTTTTATTATAATATTTATAAATGAACTAATTCTTTTTTCTACGACACATATTAGTCGTGGTTAAAAACTTAGCACGACTTTAACTGTCATATTCAATTCAAGAATCCTCTCCACTTAACATATAATGAGAGGCCTTGTCTATGTGTTAATCACTTTTGTTACACCCTCAGGCCTCATACATCAAACCACACGGGTGTTAGTCTGTCTGTCGCTTTTGAAGTATCGCTTGTGGTATTTCAAGCGCCCATCAATACGTCACGTCGGCAGGACGCAACTTCGACGAGACTGTCATATATGGCCGGCCACCAAATATGGTAGTACCCCCACCGACCTCTTTATGGTTATCTCCGGACACCCAAAAACGTCCCATCACCGCCACATCGCCTTTATTATACTACATCGGCAGCAAACCCGATGTACTCCAAGGTATAAATAGAGAAGGCGAAAACCTCATGAGAAGGTATGCAATATTTGCTAACTCCACTCCTGCTCGGCTTCCCGCAAAATCCTCCAACTGACTTAAGTATTAGAGCGTGTTAGGTCGAGCTCCACACACCGGTGCAAGTTCATCGTCTCTGTCTTTCTCTGCAGGTTCACTCGATAGCACAATTGGCCATCCGAGGCCGATCTGAAGGGGAGGATCTGAATTCTTGCATTAAAACAACTTTCATTTCATATGATCACTATAGCGGTGTGACTCTAGATTGAGTATTTCGCTGAAGCTTTGTTATTCTACAATTAACCCTTTCCATCCCATAACTTGTTCTTAAAAAGTCTATCTTCCATCTCTAATTTCTTTTGCTCACAAGTTTGATCTCTAATCCTAATTTTTTTTATTACAAAACTTATTCTGTGATTTTAAGATTTCATCAAAACCAAAAGGAGGAAATATCAAACAACATGTATCCTTCCATTTGAAGTATGTATTCTTTGTCATGCAATATATAATTTCTATTGAATTCTTTGTACAACTTTTCTACTCCATGCATTTTGACTTATCATATTAAAAAATATCCCATAAATGGAGACATTATTGAGATTGGTTAAAGGAGAGAAGTTTATTATTCTTGAGTTACAGCCACTGCAGAATTTATTACAATTTAACAACACACAGCCTTCAAAAATGTGAACAAATTCACAAGATCCCCTTTCCCATTAATGCCCACAGAAGCCAAAAGCCAAGAACTTGCATCCAATTTCAATTTTTATGCAGTCTTTCTTCAACATCAACACAGTCATCACTTGCATGCACCCACAAGAAATTCGAGCTCTGCAATCAAACCCTAAACACATCTTCTTCTTCTTCATGTGACTTTCTAATTATAAACAAATGACAAATTCAGTTCCCACCATCTTTCCTGTGATTTGTTTCAATATGGATCTTCACCTGCTGCTCTTTATATGCCCTTTTGCTTCATCCTCTCAATTGCACAAATTTCCTAATCTTCTCTCTTCAAAAGCATCAATCCAAATTGAAAAGGAAAAAAAAATAAGAAATGAAATCCTTAAAGGGTTCAATTCTGGTCGTTGTCCTTCTCATTATTGTTCTCCTTCAAGTCCCAACAGCCATGCCCGCCAGACAACTCTCACCTCGTACGAATCTAGCCCAAACCCATTATAAAGATTACATTTTTCCAATCATTTGACAAACAAAATTGCATTTTTAAACAAACCCACATAATAAAAATAGATTTATTTTGTGCCCATTATTAAAAAAGCTATCTTTTTTTTTTTTTTTTGTTATGCAGATGAATTAAATCCGAAGGGAATGAGAGGCGAGACAGTGGAAATTGCAGGGTCGAGGTTACCAGATTGTTCTCATGCTTGTGGGTCGTGCTCGCCGTGCAGGCTTGTGATGGTTAGGTTCTTTTGTGCTAATTCAGTTGAAGATTCAGAGACTTGTCCCTTGGCTTATAAGTGCATGTGCAGCCACAAATCCTTTCCTGTTCCATGATTAAATTTCAATACCAGAACTAACTAGTTGTGAGCTATGCTGGATTGGTTCGCAATCGTGTAAGAGTGAGTAGTAGTAGGAAAAGACATGTTTTCTTGGTTAAATAATCTACGAGATTAATTTCTTAACTATTGTCTCCATGTTAGGTTTGTATATATCACTTTCTTTTTCTGTACATTTTCCAAGTTTTATTTTGTGATTGTATTTAACTTCAAGTTCAACCTATAGTCATCCTTATCCACCTTTTAGATATTAGTTACATCTGCATCAATACCTAGTGAGAGTTGTAAGAGTTGTAGGACAATCTCAATGTGTAAGATATCAATTATTATCTCAAAAGAGGATGATTCAAATATTTCAATCCCAATATGTTAGACAAAAAAGAAAGAAAAAAAATATTTGATTGAAATAATGACAATCTTGGTCAAACCGAGCATAGCTCACATAAAGTTGTGTTCTTGACCAAGAGATCATGAGTTTAATCTTCGCTTTAATTAAATACCTTTACAAAAAAAATAATAATGATAATTTTGTTATTACATTTAATATCACTTAGTAAGTATAAGGGCATTGAGAAGATTAAATGAATGAATAACTTGAAACTTTATACTAAAAATATAAGGACAATTGATAAATATTTTAATTTAATTTAAAAGTAGGAAAATTGTAACAAATGTCAATTTAGAATAAGATAATTAGAAATATAGCATGTTTTTAAAAAATTTGCGGATATGACAATTTTTATCGCTGATATCTTATGGCTGATAGAAGTCTATCGCTGATCACCTCACCTTTTTATAAATTTTTGTAAGTGATAATAGTCTATCACTGATAGAAGTCTATCAGTGATATGATAAAGTCTATCAGTGATAGAAACGGGTTTTTTTGCCATATTTGCAAAACATTTTAAAGTTTGCTAAATTTACAATTAGTTTGGGTCTGATTGCTATTTGTGCAACCAGCCCTTTAAAAGTATTATCTATATAAATATATAAAGATAATGATAATGAGTGAGAAATAGACATCTATCACTGAGATCATTTTTATAGTCTATAAGCGACAAATCATTTTTATATACTCTATCATAAACTTCTATAATTATTAAAATGATGTTATATTTATAATATTTTTAAAGTAGGCTACATTTCATATTATTTTGTGTTAAATTTAAATAAAAGATAATTAATTAAATGTGAGTAACGAAATAAGAAAATGAAGTCTAGAATTTGGATTAATGACTTTGAAAAAGCATATGATTAATTGATAGCATAAGCTTGGAAACGTGGGGGGCGAAGAAGAAAGAAAAAAATGGGCGAGTGCTACGGAATAGGCGGTTTGATAGGAGCTTGATTGGTTTCAATCTCATAGACAGAGAGACACAAATCATCAAACCCACAAATACTTCGCTCCCAGAAATTGTAAATTCCACTTGCTCAACCCAAATGCGAAGAAATGTCATTCGTTTTCCTTTTCCCAAATTTCTTCATACTTTTCTTCTTCTTCTTCTTCTTCTTCTTTTTCTCTGGTTCTTATTGTTTCCCACTTCACAACCCTTTTTCGTGTGGTGCCCACCGCCCGGACCCACTCATCAGGACGGCCAAGGCTACCACCGCCACCGCCGCCGCCGCTGCTCTGCACCGCTCACTTGTTCCCCTCAGATGCCATAGTGGGTACTGTTCTATTTTTCCAATTGCTTTCTTTCTAGCTTCCTTTTTGTCGCCTCTTCGTTTTTCTTTTCTTTTTTGTCTTGCATTCTAATTCTAATAATGCTACTCATTGAAAAGACATCTACTTCTTTCTATCTTTTCCCAATTTTTCAATGCTCATGATTTTGCTCTACCTTTTCACAATATAAAGTTATGCC
This sequence comes from Herpetospermum pedunculosum, assembly GCA_028017165.1. NCBI lineage: Eukaryota > Viridiplantae > Streptophyta > Magnoliopsida > Cucurbitales > Cucurbitaceae > Herpetospermum > Herpetospermum pedunculosum. Next base: position 4,628,323 of record CM051529.1, on the reverse strand, counting down.
TAAAAGATCCCTTTAATTGCGCTTGTAATCTTTCCAAATTGCTCCTTTTTTTTATTTCTTTTTCAAATGTCTCACTCTTTATATTTATCTTTGTTTCTATGTTGCACCCCTTTTGTGATAAAAGTCAGAGAGGCATTGTTTGTGCTTGAATTATACGATCATGGCATGAGTTTGGTGCAATTATTTGTGGCCCATTTCTTCAAAATTTGTGTTTTATTGTTCGCGTGATGCTTGGAGTTAAAGAAACGATTGGCTCTCATTGTTGATTTTGGTTTCTTAATGAGATTCAGGAGGAGAAGACAATGTTTTCCATCTTGCTCTTCACTCCACGAAGTAATCTACCTATCAATCTCTCTGTGTCCAACTCTCTTGATCAATCGTTTGTAGATTGAAATTAAAATTCAATGTCTTGACCATTCTGAATTTGCTGGGAATGTCCATTTTCTGATTTTCTGCTGTCATTCTTTTCCTTATGTGAAAGGAGTATCTTTTTTCGGTATTCTCTATATTGTTGTGTGCCTTTGGTGAAACTTATACGCTTTTCTTCTGGTACATATTTCATTGTTCAAAACTAATTCAGCTGTTCTTGTTAATTAGATTAATGGTTAATGTGAGCCATTGTGCAAAAAGTTGAGTATTACTTAGTGTAATGTCTAGTCAAATGGTAGAAGCTACACTTTTTCTTTCATTTGGTGTCTTTTTTTGTTTTCAATTTGTAAGTTTTAACTGTGCATACAGCGCAACTACTATTAGAAGCTTCAGTGACCGCATTCATTTTTTGACAATCTTTTGCAGTATTGGACACTATTATCTTCATATCAGTTAACCAGTGTGTTTATGATTGGCAACACTCTGCTGACAATTGAGTCATCACTTCTTTCTGCAAATCTTTTACTGATGGTTAATTTTGGACAATTTTTCTAGGTTGATGAAGATGAAATATATTGGAGACGGAGAAGGGGTGATGAAGAGTTAGAATGGTCACATAGTTCCACCCATGTAATTTTGCAGCTAGCTCAATGTTTTAGTGAGTAGAGCTCTTTTTATTGTGTTGAGATGAACTTCTAGAATTATGATTTTGTGAAATTTACATGTGCTTTTATATGCTCACCATGTCTCAGTGTCACCCTGTTGTTTACGAATTAGCTTGTGGTAAATGTAGCTAATGCTATGGTTGGATCACGATCATGGATCGTAGGACTCTTCAATCGCACAGGCAACAAAAAGAACGATAAGATTCTTCAGTACCAATTGAGTCCTCTTCAGGTAGATAACGACAATAATGTGTTGGTAGGTCTATGTGTACTGTGTCTCACCCATTTTTCATTATTTGTGTTGCATTATTCCACATAAGTGATAGCATGGGTTAGTTTTAGTTCATAAGTGTGAGGGAAGCTTTACCTCTTGAGCTAGCATTTGGCATGAGAAGGCCCTTGGCACCAACAAGTGGTACTAGAGTTGAAGTTACACAACTCAGCCCAACAGTCCACAAGAGTTCAGGTTGATGGTGAGATTCAATTCAAATTAAGAACTGATGTTTGAGAGGGTGGTTGTTGGGCTATCCCATGTAAGTGATGGAAGGGTTTGGATTTTTGTTTATAACTGTAAGGGGAAACTTCATCTCTTGATCCAACTTTTAAGATAAAGGCCCATTTTGTGTGAAGTGTTTAGTCCTTACATTATCAGCCTAAAGGACACACTTTGAGTTTTGCATCCCTTTTCTCTCCACCTATTCATCGATTATGCATCTAATAGATCCTCATATTTCTCTCAACATGAGCATAGCTCAATAGTTAGAGCATCTCTACTTTCTCTAAGTGATCGTAGGTTTGAATCCCCACCCCCCACGTGTGATGTATGTTCTTAAAAAAAAAAGATCCTCGTGTTCCTGCAATAATGTTCATATGCATGGATTATGGCACCTTAATAGTTGTCAGATTAATTTCTTTATGCCCTCTGTCTATTAATTTAAAACTTGTGCTCCCCTTTTTTATTGGATGAGACCTTCTAATGTTCAAGTAAATAAAGTTATATGTCAGACTATTTTTCTAATGGCTTATTAATAGCGGAGTATGAAGGTTCTAACATGGGATTTATGCTAGCAGGAGGAAAGGCTTCAGAGGCTACAAGACCGATTGCATATACCTTTTGATGAGATGTGCATTGATCATCAAGTATTTTTCTTTATTTGTTTTAGCACTCTTCAGGTTTTAAACTTCTACGAAGATTATCTGAGCGCTGTGAGAGTGAGATGAGTCTTTATTAGTCTGAGCACTGAACTCACTGCATTTTCTTCATTGATAAGATACCATTTTAGAAGACCTAAACCTCTGCCTTGATTTTAGTTTTCATCTATTTGAACAAGGCCATTCATTAATCATTCACGTCTTTCATATACTTCAATTCCAGGACACAAAATGGAATTTAGTTGTCTGTCTCTTTCATTGCATAAAATTTAGATTGTCTATAAATATGTATATTTATCAAATCCATACCTTTTCTGCTTCAAGCAAACAGTTAGAAGTTTAGCTTTTTCTCATTTATGTGTGAGCACAAGTAACCGTCATTCGTTATTGATAGGTAGCTCTGAGAGCATTGTGGTATGCTGCCTTTCCAAATATTGAGCTTAAAGGGATGATATCTGAGCAATGGAAAGAAATGGGTTGGCAAGGTGTTAATCCATCCACTGATTTTAGGTATGATCCATGCCAACATTTCAATATATATTCTTTGTTATCTTGCCTCTTTTAATTGTGAGAGTGAAATAAATGTTGGGGCTTAAGATTCATGAAAAAAAGTTGTTTTGGTTTTTACTTAGACTTTAGACTTTAAACAAGTTTTAAAAAACAAAATTGTTTGTACAGTTGAGAGAAATTGTTCATATGTTGACTGAATACTTTATTTTTGATATTTAAAATTAATTTTTTTCTCACAGTGGGCTGCTTTCTTAGGGGTTGCGGTTATATTTCCCTTGAAAATTTGCTGTTTTTTTCCAGGATGTATCCGGTATGTCATTTTCTGTTGTATCACTCTCACAATGAAATATTCCACTTTGATTATTCTATGTTTTCTCTGTCTCATTTTCCCTAATGCCTGAGTGAGTAATCACTAATCTCATACAAATTCAAAATGAAGGCATCTTTTCGTAGGTTGTTATTTAAGGAAGATGGTAATCGAGCAACTTGGGAATATCCGTTTGCTGTTGCTGGCATAAATGTATCATTTATGTTGATTCAAATGTTGGATTTGAAGTCAGGTATGTATCTGCATTTTTCAACTCAAACACTTTTTTTGTTGCTTTGACTTATATATATTTTAATGGAAGAACTTTCATAAGTGTTAATAAAAATAATTTGTTGTATCACTAGCTTAAAAGAATCAAATCATACTTCCAAAATGCGTGAAGATTTTCAAAAAACCTATGCGATCTGTTAGTATTCCTCTGGCCTGGTTGAAGGGATTATATGCAGAACCTTTGATGTTGAGAACATAAGATTGTCAATAATTAACAAAGCATAAAGTTCTTCACATTCCAATATTTTTCTTTCCTATTACTTGCAAAAGCTGGACAAAAAGTAGCATGGATGATAAAAGATAAAAGAAATCCTAGCATTCTTGGTAGAAGTCCAAGCACTGTAAATCAAGTTGAGAAGCATCCTTCAAATCTGATGGGAAAAATACACGAGATATAAATAACGCGGAATAACAACAATATTATATCTCGTGTATTTTTCCCAACAAAATCTAGCAGCATGGTACATGATATGATCTTAACAATGGTGGTGATCTTTGCAGGTCTTACGACCATGAACCCAACTTCATATTTTTCCTTGAAACCTTCCTCTGTCCTGCAAATGTGTAACAAAACGAAAAACAATGAACATGATTTTAAAGCCTTGTCGAAATCAACTCTGTCAAGTAGCTCCAAACTCGATGGAGTTTCTGCTTTTCTTAACGAAGCAAATATAGGTTTCCCTGGGAATTGAAATGATGATGCTACCCTCCTGAAAGAAAGCAAAAGAACGATCTTGACGGAGATGCTTGACGAAATAGCCTGTCTAATCTGTTCCCACCCAGCAACAAACTTCTCTTCTTTCAATTATTATAGCACAAATGCAGAACACCTTTAACATGATTTGAACCTCTCGATTCATAAACGTAATCTGTCGGAGATTATTTTGAACTTGCCAGACAATATTGAGATTCGTTCTAACAACTAACTGAAAACCCTTGTTATCTCATCTATTCTGTACAGAAAAACCAAGGTCTCTTCCAGGACTCAATTTTGTGAGACTATTAGGAGGTACTGACTATATATCATTTTTGTTCTGGTTCTTACTAGGACATATTACACATCTTTTCATTACTTAATTTCTACAATACCAACACAATACTTTGTTTACTTGCGGCAGAAAACGAAGAAGCATTCGACGTACTATACTGTGTAGCTTTCGAGATGATGGATGCTCAGTGGCTTGCCATGCATGCTTCCTATATGGAGTTCAATGTATATATTCTCTCCTCTCTCTCTTTGATCTCCCAAAATTTGTATCCAATGCCAAACCATGATGAATTTGTGAAATCTATAATATCAGAGGTGGACATGAACCTTTTGATACTTGTAATTATCAGGAGGTCCTGCAAGTAACCCGAACGCAGCTGGAAAGAGAGCTATCTCTGGAGGATGTTCACAGAATACAAGATCTACCAGCTTATAATCTGTTGCAAGTAACCCGAACGCAGCTGGAAAGAGAGCCATCTGTGGTGAGAGGTTTTTCACAGAATAAAAGATCTACCAGCTTACAAGCTGTTGCAATTAGCCCGAAGGTATCTGGAAAGAGAGCCATCTCTGGAGTATATACACAGAATAGATATCTACCATCTCATAATCTAATGCATCAGTTGTAGCACTCTTTCATATTTCCTATAAAAAAAAATCAGTAGTTTTGCTTTTGTTGTCCTGAATCTGAAGAACAATGGCAGCCAGTTTCAGAGACTGTTTGACTTTCAACTTGGGAACTCTACCTTTTGTTGTGGAAATAGATGTTACTTCTGTTACTGTATTCATAAAGACTAACATAAACATCTTCTAACTTATTATTGAGAAGCATTATATAAAGTAAATCTTACTTTCTTTCTCCTTTTAAAAATGTTTTCAAATATATTTTTTATTTTTTACTTTTCAAAAAGACAAAAATAAAGATAAGTATCAAAGCCTAGTTTGATTTTAGTCCTCAATGCTTACTTTCAAGATATGGTTTCATTACATGCCCACAATAACATGTCACATGTGATGTGAGTCCATATATTAGTACATTATAAAGAAAATTAATGTACCACCAATAAAAACATAGCTCAACTTACATTTTGTATCTACTAGTGATGATGTTAATGTACCAAAATTGACATTTTACAGTTGTATCGACTAGTGATAATGTTAATGTACCAAAATTGATATTTTAAAAATTAGATGACAATCAAATAGTGTTTTTTTTTTTTTTTTGGAAACAGTCAATCAAATAATGTTGGAAGTTAAAGCAACGAACATGAAATTTGATCCTTTCCTTTTCTTTCATCTGGAAATTGGACCCTCAAAGTGGGGAGGTGTGTCACACCCGACTATAGGATGCCTCTCTTTATTTTGACAATTTTTTTTTTTTTTTAATATTTAAAATAGAAACAAAAACTAAACAGAAATAAAGCCCCATCCCCATGGACCACTCCTTGCTAAAGACAATTTTTTTTTTTTTTTTTTTTTTTGAGGAAATAGAATTCTCCCACTAAGTCGAAAAATGAGCTTCCATCTCTCTGGATGGGTCATAACATTAGTCATACAAGGCAAATGGGGAAGAAGATCACCCCAGCAACTTCCTTCAAGTCCAGAGCTTCGCGGATGAAGAAGGCAACTATGATGATGTTGACACTAGTGTCATTGAGAAGTTTACACACTTCCAAACAATCCTCAATTGGGCACTTACATGAGTTCGGGGATCAAGAGATTGTTTTGAGACCTTCGACCATGGTCATTGCCTCTAAAGTCTTGATCTCAAATTGATCGGTCAGAGCACGACAACCGGCCAATTTAACAACCCGTGATGATCCTGAATGATCCACCCAAGACCAACACTTCTAGAATGAGGATTAAAAGATGCATCCACATTCAGCTTCCACCTAGTGAAGACGGGAGGTTACCAACTGTCACTAACATCATTTAAAGTCACTTCATTTCTGTCATGAGTTTTCCCTTTAGCACTGCTACAATCTGAATTGTCACTTCTAACACCTTCCTTTGGAAGGATGAAAAAGATTACTAACACTAGACATCACGAGTTGATCTGTCACGAAAGCATTGTTGAAAAACACCTAATTTCGGAGCTCCTAAATTTGTACAGAATCCAATCCCAATGTTCTTGAATCGACCAAGGGTCCTTGTTATTTTGCCAAGTTTGAATAATTAACTTGAACTTCATCCATATTATTATTATTATTAGAGTGTGAATTCGAATTCCTTACCTATTGGTCGAGCAAACATACTTTTTTTTTTTTAATTAATGTGAGGATTAAACCTATGACATTTTAGTCAAGGGCACAACCTTATGTCAATTGAGCTATGCTCGACACGAGCGAACATGTTTGGAGATCGAACTTGTAACCTCAGGTCACTACATCATGTATTATGTCAGTTGAACTATGTTCGTGTTGGCCTGAGCAAAAACATACCTCCGTAATTAATTGGAATGGAATAGCATAAAATTAACATTTATTTTTAAATATAGTATATTATAAATAAAAGTCAAATTTAAATTATAAAAATGTGATATTACTTGAATAATCTTTGGATAAAAACATTGAAAAAGCAAGAACATTACAACAACTCCATTTATATATGAAATAAAATATATGTTGGCAGCACCCATTGTGAATGTCACGCCCACATTACACCAACTCCATTTTATAAATCTCAATCAAAACAGAACCACAGAGAGATTGAATTTGAGAGAGATGGAAGGCAAAGAAAGCAAAGAAGCAGAGGAAGCGCTTAAAGGGCAAGCAGAGATATGGAAGTACATGCTCTGTTTTGCAGATTCAATGGCCTTAAAATGCGCCGTCGAACTTCACTTGGCCGAAATCATCAACTCTCATTCCTCTCCCATTTCTCTCTCTCAAATCGCTTCCTCCATTGCCACCGCCGCTTCCACTGATTCCTCACCCTCCTCCCCTCAGATTTCTTACCTCTCTCGCATCATGAGACTGTTGGTCCGTCGGAACATCTTCGCCGCACACCACCCTTCCGACGGCGGAGAGACTCTCTACGGCCTGACCCACTCCTCCAAATGGCTCCTTCGAGACTCCGAGGTCAGCCTCGCTCCGATGGTGCTGTCGGAGCTTCACCAATGGATGGTCAATCCATGGCTCTGTTTCGCCGACGGTGTCAAAGAAGGCGGAAACCCATTCCAAAAAGCCAACGGCCATGACATTTGGGACTTCGCTTCCAGAAACCCCCAATTCAACAATTTGTTCAACGACGCCATGGCTTCCACCTCCAAGGTCGTCATGAAGGCCATTCTCTCCGTTTACCAAGACGGCTTCACCTCTGTTCAGTCACTCGCCGACGTCGGCGGCGGAATCGGCGGCGCCATCTCGGAAATCGTGAAATCGTTCCCCCACATCGAGGGAATCAATTACGACCTGCCGCACGTGGTGAGCACGGCGCCAGCGTACCAAGGAGTGACCCACGTCGGAGGGGACATGTTCGAGGGCATTCCCAAGGCTGACGCCATTTTTATGAAGGTAATTTGTGTCTTGTCTTGTAATTTTGTGTGTATTAAGCCAACGAATCTAAGTCTGAGTGAATACAACAGTGGATATTGCACGATTGGGATGACGAGGAGTGCGTGAGGATTCTGCAGAAGTGCAAGAAAGCGATTCCGGAGAAAACAGGGAAGGTGATTATTGTAGAAGTGGTTTTGAAGCCAGATGGAGAAGGGGCATTTGATGACACGCGATTCTATTTTGATCTGCTAATGCTGGCGCATACAAATGGAAAAGAGAGGACAGAAAAAGAATGGAAGAAAATATTGGAGGAAGCTGGTTTTGGTCGCCACAGAGTTATTGAACTTCCTGCTTTAACTTCCATTATTGAAGCTTATCCAATATGAATCCACTTTGTATCCCACCAATAACTTCAAACTTTCTACCTTTGGGGACACCATTCATTCCATTCTTGGTGTTCTTCGATTTGGATCATCTCATCATTGTATTTCTTTTCATTTTGTCATGTTAAACTTTTCACATTTTAAGTTCATCAATAATAAAAATAAAATTTGTTTCGGTTTCTCTCTATTTTTTTTTTTTTTAATCTATGTGCTTTATGTTACAATCATTAATATTACTTGGATTCTTTTAGGGTTATTATCAAGAATACATCTATAGCAAAAAAAAAAAAAACTATCGACAACTGTTTTTTTGTCACTATCACATGACGTTTCTCGATGTATCATGGTCCGGATCCGACACCGAGATTCAATATTTTCAAAAAAAAAAAAAAATATGATTTGAAGTTTTTTTAAAAAAACAATAATAATAATTGACAGAATTCTAATAACCACGATTGACCAGAATTGCATTTTTTTTTATTCGACAAATTTATTGAAAAATATTTCTTAAAATAATGTAAAAAATATTTGGATTATCTTTCCAAGTACCATCAATTGGATTATCTTTCCAAGCACCAATAAGTAATGTTTTTCATTATAAAATATATTTTGGGTAAGCACCCACAATAAGTAATGTTTGTTTTTCATTATAAGATATTCTTGCCTTAAAATAATGTAAAAAATATTTGGGTATCTCGAAGCACCATAAAAAATAATAAATAATAAATCTGAGTTATAATCTTTTTTGGCTAGGATCACAAGATCTCAATTTTTTTTAATGAATTTTTATTTTTTAAAATGAAAATCTCAGTGCAAATCTTGATCAAATCTTGCCAAATTCATATCCTGATCATCCTTACAAATTCTCATTGATTTTGAAGAATATTTTATAACTAAAAAAGATATGAAATATTACTTATTGATGTTAGATATCCAAATATTTTCGACATTGTTTAAGAAATATTTTTTTATAAAGATACCCAAATTTGAAGTTTAAAAAAAAAAAAATTGAAAACAAATAATTTCGGTGCCGAGATCTTAGACAGGATTACACCGAGAAATGTTAAAATTAATAATGACAAAAAACAAAGTGTTAATAAATTGTTTGGTAAGGAAGTTATTATCCCATTCTTTTACTATTTTTTAGTACAATTATAAATTATTTGCTCTTGTTGTATTTTTGTTAATGGTAAATTTTAGACAACGTAAAGTGATGATAATGAAATGTTTGAATAAAAATTACCATAGGATGACAAAATTTATTGTCATATTTATAAATTTATCACACACGAAAATTAAATATAGGTTTTTGTTTCCACACTTCTATTTAGAATATATATTGACATATTATATAAATTAATAACTAAGAGGTCCTAAATTCGATATTTACTTAATATGTTGTCAAAATATATATATATATAATTTATTTCTTTTTTTTTTCAAGATATTTAATTAATGTGGAGTGAGTGATCGTAACTCCGACTTCTTGATCATGAGTTTATACTTATGTCAGTTGAGTTATGTTGATGTTGACATGTAATTTATTTTTTACCTTTATATATCACTAAAATACCATGAAGATTTATGTCCAAAGTGAACGATATTACATTATTGTGAAGAGATGTGGAAGTTACGTAGTCCATAGCTGGTTGTATCAAAGTCATATCACTAACTTAGTTGTGTTGATACTTTGGTATCTAAACAAGTAGTACTTTATTTGAAGAGACTAGTTGTGTTGATACTTTGGTATCTAAACAAGTAGTACTTTATCTGAGGAGACGATGGTTGAATATGTCAAAGTTTTTCTTTATTGACAAAGCACTAAACAAAATCTTCATAAACAAGAGAAATTATTTGAAGAGGTTGTCATAATTAATGTATGTGGTAATTTTGCATCGTTGAATGTAAAATAGAGAAACAATAAAAGATTTATTTATTTATTTATTATTTTTTTTTTTTTTAAGGCTTATAATAAAAGAACTTTGATCTTCCATCAAATAATTATTATATTAAGGGTGTGACAAATTTTAAGATCTATTTATTCCATAAAAAAATTGTTTATAAGGGTTTATTCAATAAAGAAATTATTTTTTATTTAATTACTAATGACAATTCAGGTTGTACCGTATATATGTTATAATAGTCTCACAAAAACATTTCAACAAAAATATATATTCTCACAAAAAAAAAAAAAAAGGTTAAATTACAACAATATCTTTTGAATTTTATACATAATCTACTTGATATTTTATTATCAAATATATATTTTAAATATTAGGTCAAGGTGGGGATTGAATCGATTAATCAAATTTACAAAAAAATAATGATGGAACATTTGATTTATAAAATTATTTACCAATCATATTAATTTAATTATTAATGTCATGATTTGTCACATAAAAAAGTGTTTATTTTCCTATTAGTTTATATACTTCAATAATAAAATAGATATTTTTTAAAAATAATAATAAGATATTGGATAAAAATTAATATTCTATTCAATATTTTTTAAAAAAAAAATCATATTCAATACTAACATGAGCACGTGGTGAAGACATCTATTTCTTCATTTCAAATTAAATCTTTATCCTGCTATATATATTGTATTGAAAAAATATATCCTATTCGATAAAACTCAACCATTATTGAAATTTAATTAAACAATTTATCATAATTGAAAAAATAAAAATAATAAAAAGATAAAAAATAAAATTCAATGGTTATTGAGTAAATATTTAGAAGAAAAAAATTTGTTATAATTCTAGAATTATATTATATTATTTTATTATAAAAAAACATTTTTTTAAAATCTAATAAATTAAATTCTATTATTAGTTATTTTTGTATAATTTAACAAAAAGTCAACTTATTATATAAATAATAAGTTTTGATTTCATGTCGGACTTAATTTAATTGGATAGATATGATGATGATTTATCTATATTCTTATCTTTCCTTACAATATATTATTCTTATTGACTTATAAGGAGGCTGATAAATTACAATACACAGCTGAATAAAATAGGAGAAAAAAAAAATCTAATTGAAATATCTTTTTTAAAGTTGTAAATTTGAATCTGTAACATAAACAACATTTGATTTTTCAAACATTTTTTTCCTTTTTTATTTTATTTGCATAGTGTTAAGAAGTTAATGCGTTAGTTGTCTGTAATTATTGACAATTTGTAATAGATTTTCTCATATATATATCAATCAATTAAAACTCTTTTTCGTCATAATTTCATAACTTTGATCAAAGCGACCAGACATTTTTTTTTATTCTAAAATTATAAGTATGTGAGTTAATTTTCGTGCACACATAAGGAACTTATTCAAATTTATGACCTAAAAAATTCGTAAGATATTTAATATTTTGTGAGTGTTTGAATTGGCTTATTAATCAACATTTAATTGTCAAAAAAAATCGTAGAAAATTAAGAACAAATTTACGCACACTTCGACTAATCAACATTTAGTTGTCAAGAAAATTCGTAGAAAATTAATTCCTAGGTAGATGGCCAACTTATTCCCTCGACTTTAATAATCTCAAAATCTTTCATGATCACTAGGTCAACTCATGGTTATGGTCACAATAATTATAATTTATAACACGAAAAGTGTTACGGAAAAAAACTCACTTGAACCCACGAGTCATGTCCAACAAAGTAAGTCTAAGTCCATGAGCCCACGAACTATTAAGAGGGTTCGAGAGGCTTAAAGAATGAGCTAAAGAGCTAAAAGGGGAGAGTCGACTTTAATAATCTCAAGATCTTTCATGATCACTAGGTCAACTTTTGATAGTTGTGGTCACAACTCACAATAATTAAAATTTATAACACGAAAAGTGTTATGAAAAAAAACACATTTGGGCCCATGAGTCATGCCCAACGAAGTACGTCCAAGCCCATGAACCCACGAACTAGTAAAAGGATCCCGGAGGCGGGAGACTTAAGGAACGAGCTAAGGAGCTAAAAGGGGAAGAATCAGAGTGAGATGACTATGGCCGAGTCGAGGCACTTAATCTTTTCTTCTGTAGTTAAGACCGACTAATTGTACGACTTTGACACTAATGTCGGGTCAAACACGTATAAATATGGAGAGTCGTCCTTGATTAAAGTAAACAACTTTTTAACTTTATATATATATTTATATTTATTGAGTTCCTTTAAGATAAAATTGTATCAAAGTATGTGATGATTATTTTGTATGGTTAAAACATATTAGTAGCAATTAAGCATTGATATGGGATGATAGAAGGTAAAGGGCAATGAACCCAAATTTGTCAAGATATTATGATTATGAGCACTTTTTCAAAATTATGATGTCCTGATTATAATTATTTTATTGTGACTATATATATTTTAATGCACAAAATAATGGGAGTTTTGAATTTTGATATGGATATATAGCTACTGAATTCGTGAGTCATGTCCCTATTTGAGTTGGAATGTGACAGCAGTTGAAATAATTAATCATAAAGTATCATAATCAATTATTACATTACCAAACTTCCCTAATTTCTATCATTACTGATTGAGGCTATCATCTTCTTAATTGGGAAAATCAAAGGAATGTCTCCAGAAAAATAAGATACGTGTGTAATGAGATATGTCTGTTTAGGTTGTAATGTATGGCTATAATTTTTTTAGAAAAAAATTTGGTTGTGTTGATTCTCTATTATACCCTTCTAAGATTTGTTTTTTAATAATATTAGATTTTAAATTTGTTTATTTATTTTAAAGGATTAATTTGTTTGAATACTTTATTTAGTGAGGTGCATAATTGGACGTTAAAATAGACGGATTTTTTGTCTGCCATTATGTATCTTTGTATTACCGGATGAGTTATATCTCACACACACGCATTGTGGGGTATACGATTGTCACACTAGGAATATACAGCCATTGCGGCACACATATATTACGTGGGGTTATAAAACTGTACCTGTGTAACTGGGAGGTCCATTTAATTTTGTGATTTGTTTCCTAAAATTAGGGATCCACGCGCCAACCTAGAGTAGATATCGGTCAAAATCTAATTTGTGACACAACAAATCCCCTTACAATTAGGTAAAGTCTTTCATTTGCCAGATTTGATTCTTGAACCCTTCGTTTTTCGTTTTTCCATTTGCAACCTTCATCTAGTAGAAAAAATTCTAGCATCATTTTCCAGTTATTCTGCAAAAACAAAAAAAGCTTCAATCACACAACAACCACCATGTCGTTCCTTTCTATTATAGTGTTTTTTGATGGGATTTAAAAAGGAATCACCAGCTATTATTTAGATTTTTTGAAATCTTGTAGTTTCCGTTGCTTTTAATATAAACAAATCATATGTTAAACAAAAACATCTACAGCTCCCGCAAGGTAAAACCCTAGAATACTAACCTACTAACCCGAAACCAAATTAACCTAAACTAACATTACCATTAAATTCGTTCGTTGGTAAAACATGGATGGAGAAGAATTGCGAGAGAGGAAAATGCTTACCAAGACTCTAGGTCGAACGTAGTCGTCGAATGCGTCGTGTTTACTTTGAAGGATGTCGAAGAATGTTATGAAAAAACTGAAGAAGAACTGCGTGTTTTGGTGTTTCTGTGTGTTTCAGCCTGTAGGTCGAATGAAATCACTGGTACTGTGTAGAGCTTCAGTATGAGTTTTCCGATTTGGAGTTGTTTGTCGATTCTATTTGCAGCGGTATAAGTTTTTCGATCACTGGTATGGTGTAGAACTGCGATTTTTTTGGCGTCTGAGTTTTGCGACCTGCGAGTTTTCCTAACAGCCTATTAAAAAGAGCGAATTCCTGAGGAGGATTTAATTTCAGGTAGCATGTTGAAGTCTCTCCATCTACCCCATAAAATACATCATACCCATTTCTTGGGAATCGATACCTTATTTAAAAAAAAAATCAATTCCCTCTTCTTAAGTTGTTGGCGTCTTTAGCACACAACTCTCAAACTCGTTTATGCCCCATGTTTATTATGTGTGCACGGATGCACACACCGCCACCGTTGATGCTCTTTTTTAACTGTCTGCAGCTGCACACACGGCACAACTTGCCCAACTCATTTATGCCCCATGTTTATTATGTGTGCACGCATGCACACACCACCACCGTTGATGCTCTTTTTTAACTGTCTGCAGCTGCACACACGGCACAACTTGCCCCTGTATTACTCTGTGTGCGTCATGCACACACCTTCATTGATGATTTCTTGGGTGGCTATAACACTTCCTGTAGTTATACACAGCCATTGTTGGGTATTCTTTTTACTTTGTCTGCAAGCATACACACACCGCCACTAATGGATTCATTATCCCTTTATTACTTCCTCACGTATATAGACCCATTTCTAGATTATTTGGGGTGAGGTATAACAATGTATGAAAATTGGGATAAGTGTCCTTTATCATTTTTAACGTCTTCTCTCTATTAAATCATCTCGGTTAAATCCACTTCAAACTCTGTTTTCTCTCTCTTCCCAACATTTTATATTTTAGAATATTATATTTTTCATTCTCAAAATTAGGAGAAATTGACAAAGGGTAAACAAGTTCATTTATTCTAAATTCCCTTACTAAATATAGGTTTTAGACATAATTCAAAATAAGGAAGTGATTACACATTTTCATGTTGACTGACTTTATTGTAGACATTCCTCTTGTTTCTTCTTCTTAATTTTGGGTCTTCATAAAGGTCCAAATAGTTTGGTATAGCTTTTCAAATGGGCTACGGCCCAGTTGCCAGTGGATTATTGGACTGGTGACATTTGTACTGAGAAGAAGTCTGGTTGGTCCTAAGTTCACACCATCCTTTCACGAGTACAATATTTTCAAATAAATTTTAAGATTTTAGAGGCTGTTTGGACGTTGAATAGATTATTATAGTACATAGATTATAATAGTTGTGAGTTATAATATAAATATATTCTAAGATCTTAGAGGTTGTTTGGAGGTTTAAATTATTATAGTCCATGAATTATAATAGTTTGTGAGTTATAATAGTTGTGAATAATAAATATTATTGAAGTCAGTATAGTTACTTTATTGACTATGGGTTATAATACTCGGGGATCAAACGTAGACTGGGTTAAAATAACTCAGTTTATCCAACTCCAAAATGGTGTCTCAAACACCTTTTTATAATTTTTATTTCTATTTTTTTATTATTTTTAAGTATTATTATGCCCCTCATTAATGTATTCCCTCTATAATAATATTCATTTTTTGTATCTCTATTTTGTGTCTTAAATTACAATTGTATAATAAATATTAATTTGATTTCCACCATTTTAGAGATTTGTTCCAACATTGCTTCCAAAGTTTTAGTCTTCTAAATTATTTTAATTTTATTTATTTTTCAAAATTTTCATTTTCTCCATCTTCTTCCTTCCACCACAAAAACCTTTCACGATACATAATTTTCATAATTGTTGCGCACTATTTATCTCACGATTTGAACATTTTGTTTCAAACATTAATTTTAATATTGCAATTTATTCCTTCGAAAAATATATGTATTTTATAGAAGATCTCTATTGCCATGGACTGGACAAGTACGTAGAGATCTTCGTGGGACCGGAGAGGGAGTCTCAATCGATCTTTTCTAGGATTTTTTTATCACGTCACGCATGGAGATCTTTCCATTGTCAGAGGGCTCCCCCCTTGAACAGACTCTTAAAGTTAAGTTACTACATGTCTGCCTCTACGGAAGAGGTTTACTTTGTACTGCCTGGAGGTCATATAGATCGAAACTTGGAGCGATAAGAACGAAAGCCCTACCCACTGCTACACCTACTGGCGCTTCAAAAGGCTTAGATTCTACACTACTAAAAGCCTTTTTTTAAGTCGGGGGTGTAAGCCCGGAAAGCCTTTCGTACTTCGGTAGGGCGAGCAACCCTTTAAAAAAAAATTTGAACCCTTCCCCTATTTCTGCATTTCATTCTCTATTTGGCCCGCCTCAAACAAAATGAGAAAAAATGAGAGGCCTATTGATTCGAAGTCACTACGAAAGGATCAGGCTCCCACGTTTGACTAATAGTTTCGAAAGTAAAGGGGCCTTCAAAATGTAGTATAGTAAGTAATAGGTTGCTATTCTAGGCTCACTTCGCTTCTTCAAGTTCTGCCCCTTATTGAAAACTAAAGCGCTAACGCGCCAACTATTGTTTAGTAAAGCAAGCAACCTTTCGCTCCCGACGCTCACCTTTTTTTGTATGGATATGAGTATATACTCATATATACTACATATATACTTATACATAATATGTATTTATTTTATAAAATATATAAATCCATCCTATATACTTATATAAATTTCACATATATTGTATACTTATAGATAATATGTATTTTTTTTTTAGAAAATATATGTATTTTTATATACAGACCATATATACTGATATATACTAAATATATGAGTATAAATGAGTATATGGTTATATACTTCATAAATACTTATAGATATTATGTATTTTTTTAAAGAAAAAATATATATTTTTCAGATATGGACTCATCTTATATATTTCATATATAATATATTACGGAGAGATAATACTTTAGGGTTGATTATGAGGAGGAGATGACAATTTTTAACGAAGAGAGAAGACGATTTTAATGCGAAGAGAGAGGGGGGGGGGGAAATAATCTCATTAATTCCCACTTTTTGAATTATAATATTTCCTTAAACGAAGAGAAAATAACTTATTTTATTATTTTAAAATGTTACCGAGGTCGAAAGGTTTAAAAGTAATTGCAACCCAACTTTTATAAATATTTTTAAAATACTTGAATATGTTTTTATAAAAATAGAAATTATGGACATTAATATAATAGGCATGATGTTGCTATTCGTATAGTTATTCCTTTAAAAAATGACCAAAATTGAAATCAAAATTTAGCGTATTTATAAGATTTAGAAGATTTAGAGTTTAAAGTTTGGAGACTTATTTTAAGCCACGTCATCATTCTAGATTCTAATACTCGACTGCTTCTAAAAAAAAAAAAAAAAAAAAAAAAAAAAAAATCAAAATCAAAACTGTCAATTAAAAATGGCATTACACTTGGTACTTCATATTTTTTTTTAAGTAAATTTATTTGTTTTTTGTTTTTTGTTTTTTGTTTTTTTTTTTTTTTTTTGTTGCGGGCTGTACGCTATTATTGCAGAATTGCAGGCTTTAATTTGCAAGGCCCATTTTAGTTTTGTTTCAGATTGTGGTTACTTGGGCCGATCAGTTTGATAATTTTTTTTTTTTTTTTAATGTGCTTATTTTTTACTATTTTGAATTTCACCTTTATTAAATAAACAATGAATTCTTAGTCTAATTTTAAATTTTAAAAACAATTATTTAAAAAAAAAAAATTGCGCTCTGACCTCTGTTCCATTTGATTTTTTGTTTATAATTTTTTAACTTGTTTCTAAAAACTACTTTCCCTTATGAATTTCTTGACTATATTCAAAACTCAAATAATATTTTATTTTAAATAACTTTTTCTAACTTGCTTTCACTGGGTTTATCTAACTAGGCCATCCATTTAAAACAAACAATGTAAACTTTAAATTACTAAAAAAAAAAAAAAGAAAAAAAAAAAATCTTAACTTCAAGTACACAATAAAATAATAAAATATAACTTTTTTTTAAAGGTATTTAATTAATGTAGGATGGAGGGATTGAATCTCTTACGTCTTTAGTCAAGTACACAATTTTATGTCAATTGAATTATTTTTATTTTGACAAAAATATCACATTTTAGAAGAAAAACAATCAAAAAAAAATTTAAAAAAAATGTGTTCTTTAAACACCTAAACAATAATAGTTAGTGTTCTCAGCTTACTTGTACAATAATTTAAATACATTATTATTGTCTAGATTCTTCGTCAAATTTATCCTTAACTAAAAGTTTAGGAGTTGAATCTTCCCTCACACGATAATTAAATACGTTTTGAAAAAAAAAAAAAATTATGCTTGTACGTCAGTTACTATATTGGAGTAGATTAACATAATTAAAGTGAATAATAAAAATAATAATAATTCATTAGTGAATTAAACGTAATAGCACTAATTTTATGGAATAGGAAAAGCTGAAGATTAGTAGGGCAAGTTGAGGCAGTGATGATGTATGAGTTTGGACAATAATGTATTATATATGCAAATGCCTTCAACTCAATCTGCAAAATCTTCCTTCTTAATGTAATAAAAATATAAAATTCAGTCTGCAAATCTTCTTTATTCCTAATGTGATAAAAATATATATGTATATAAGATCAGTACTTTATATGCAGTTGCCATTGACATATTTAGTGTTACAACTGTTTGATAAAGTAAGGTGTTTGGACACCGGTTTGGGATTGGGTGTAACCTATATCACATTTGATCCACCGACTATTATGAGTCCTAGTCAATAAAATAATTATACTAATTTCATTAACATTTATTATTTACAGACTATAACTACTAACTATAATAACCTCTAAATCACCTCGGGACATGTTTATATATATAAAAAAACAAAATTATCATATTTTAATCAATTTTTTTTTTTTTTTTTTTTAATTCAATTACATGAAAATGAAAATTTTAATCTCTAATCTTATTTAGACATTTGTCTGCGTATATCTACCATGAGTATATAATTATTTAAGCCTACTTATATTCCTTGTTGGAGCAAGATTTTGGACTTGCCTGATCCCCATGCACTTCTGTCGTGAGTAGTCGTCGCCGCCGGAGTGGTAAGATACTGCACAAGGAAGGAAAGGGTAAACTTGTATCGGTGTGGGGCTAGGCCCACAAGGCTCCGATGCTTAAGTCAGAAAGGTTTGAGCGTAAGTAGGAGCGGTAGAGTGAGAACTCTATTTGTGTGAGGTTGGATAGCGTGAGATTGCGTACCTCGGACATACCCTTATGGACATGTCTTATAGGCGAGAGATTGCGGGTCGGTCAGGTCAACCTGTCTTTCCTACATCATAAGGATTTGGGACTTCCGGCGATGAGGCGTAGTTCAATATTCGTCCGTACTTATTCTCATGATGAGGATCTTCGATCTCCGATCATAGACGGATTGGAAGAGACTGTATTGTAGCTCTGCCTTGTTAGACAAGGCAGGAGTGTCCCATCAGCTCACTCGTCTACTCAACGTGGAGGTGTTGACGGCATGACAACAGTCGGTAAGAGAGTGGTCCGAGATCGTGGGTGTTCAAAGGGTTGGTCACCCACTTCCTTAGCACTTTGATGATGAGTTCAGGACTCGAGGCACTCGTGATGTGACATCAGGCGCCACTCAATTTTGAGGTGACCCGTATCATCCTATCACATTTGAGAGGGAAAAGAAAGAAAAAAAAAATTCTAGACAAATTTAGCTAATTCCGATATGCAATAAGTAATTATATATTTCAGCGTGTTACACAAATATGCACTAAGAATTATTATTATTTTTTTAATATCAAATGCACTAAGATTAAGCATAGTCACTCATCTATGCACAACACATTAATACTAAATTGAACAAAATTTATGATATGTGGCAGACACAGACAATTATGCATTAAACATAAATTTGTGTTTTCTCTCCAAAAGAAAAAAGAAAACATAAATTTGTGTTGTAAATTATACACAGAAAATTTACTATCATAAATATCTCAGAACTTTTATATTTTTACAATGAAAAAAATGCACATTATATAATATATCTTTTTAGATATAGTATTGGACTATTTGGAATAGCTCTAGGAATAAGACAATTTTTCTTTTCTTTTCTAGGAGTGAAAGATTCAATATCTCTCAGTTCTTCAACTTAGAAGAAGAATCAATATGAGCATAGTTCAACCGACATACTATATGAATCATGAGCTAGAGGTCTGAAGTTCGAATCTTTCTCCCTACATGTTGTGACATTTTTTTTTTTTTACATTTACTAGTTCTTAAAAAATTGAAATTTTTTGTAAGACAATAAAAAGTGGATTTTTAGTTAAAAGGACTAAAAGAAAGTGTGAGACATGTGTTGTGGTAGTGATGTTTGTGGGTATTGGGACACCCAAAGTGATGAATGTCATTAAATAGATTATGTGTAGTTAAAGATTGTGGGGTTTGAGTTTTGAGATATGATAGGGAAGTTTGAGTCTTTGTCTGAATGTGCAAGTGTGTGTGGATGATTAATTCATTTTTCTATATGTTCATACTTAATAAAGTGGGATATAGCATTGTTGTTTGGCACTATATTAAAGATGTCAAAGTATACCAATAGGGCTCATGTGATATCCTTACTTTTTAATCATTAATTAAGTTAACACTTCAAAAAGGGGAAATTTGGGGATGTGGGAATCCAACTAAAAACCTAATACTTGTTGTGTCATATTAATTGTTTCTAAGGATTAGGATGAGATCAACCTAATTTTTAAGCTCATCAACCATACCCATCATTTCCATTTCCATTTTAGAGAATAAATAAATAATATGTATGCCTTCAACATGATTATGAAACTCAAACCTACTAATTATAATTCAAATATGATTAGTTTTATCTCACATATTTGAAAAATACTTATCTCCCCTTAAAATGCTTTTTTTTTTCTTTTCAGACCCTTCATTCTTCCTCTTCTTTCTTTTCCTTCTCTCCCTCTCCCTTTCCATGATTTTTGTGAAAAGATAAGGACAATCGACTTCCAACAACCCTCTTCATATCAATGGAGAATGTTGTCCCTCCTTATATACCCATGAATCTCCCCTCAAATAGTCATTTTTATCCGTCTAGCTCTTATTTTGCTCTGGAGAATGTTGTCCCTCCTTATATACCCATGAATCTCCCCTCAAATAGTCATTTTTATCCGTCTAGCTCTTATTTTGCTCTTATTTAGGCCAACTCCTTCACCGAAGCACACCGCCTTTCCTATAGAGCTCAACCAATGACTACACCCTTGAGGTTGTGGCATAACCCTCATGGCTTTGTTTTTTGTTCCACCCCAAAAGTCTTATACCAATGGAGAATGTTGTCCCTCCTTATATACCCATGATCTTCTCCTCTTCTAACCGATGTGAGACTTTGGTCGCACTCCCAACAAATTGGAGGGAATGACCGAATGGGAGCTTCACATAAGGTGGTCATGACTTTCATTTGAGAGGAATAAAAGTCATGGTTGAACCTAATTTTACCAATCTGTCATTGTTGCAATCTCTTACGCTTGAGATTTCTTCTTCTTCAAGATTGAAATCTGACGATGAGATTTTGATTTTTGGTGGGAGTATCATCAGATTGGATATTAAAAAAAAAAATACAAGTCGACTGATTTTTTTTATTGGTGACTGATATTTGAATACCGATTGGTTAAAGATCGATATTCATGAATACCGGTGGGCATCCGAGCGAGTATACCGGTCACCCGTAAAAAAATTCGGCCATTTTTTTTTTTAATAACTAATCTGCTGACACTCCCACCAAAAATCAAAGTCTTCATTTCATGGATTTCAGCCCCTATTGGAGAAGAAGAAATTTCAAGCTTAAGAGATTGCAACAATGACGGATCGTTCCAACCATGGCTTCTATCCCTCTCAAATGGAAGTCATTGTCGCTTTCTATGGAACTCTCATTCCCTTCAATTAGTTTTTTCACAAAAATTATGGAGAGAGAGAGGAAAGAAGCCAAAGAAAGAAGAGAATTGGAGGTCTAAAAAAAAAAAAAAAAAAAGGTGTAAGAGTGTGAGTTTAAAAAAGATATTTTAATGTGGGGCTAAAACTCGTGTCCTGGACACAACTTTATATCAATTGAACTATGTTTGACAAATAAAATATATCTGTGAATAAACAACTTTTTTGAATTCACATGATTGTATTATGTATTATGTCCACTCCAATACAACTCAATTCATATATGACAACATTTATCATCTCTGCCAAACCGAGCATAGTTCAATTGGCATAAGGTTGTGCCCGTGACCAAAAGGTCATGGGTTCAATCCTCGCATTTATTAAAATACCTTTGCAAAAAAAAAACATTTACCATCTCTTTCATCTATTGACTAAAAGTTCGTTCAATTTCCGTATTAATTAAAAAAAAAAAAATTAGAATGGATCATAAACCCTATTTGCAAAAACGAATGTAAAGGTCAACCATGAACTAAAATTGAAATAGAAGTGAAACTTGAAATATCCTACTCTAAATGTCAAGTAGTTCTCTCTTAATAACCATTAGATCTGAATTTTTGAAAATTAGTATGGAGTAATTTTGTAGAGTCTATTTCATACATTAAATCGTGCAAAATTGTGAACCATGAACAATCTACCCTAATAATTTATCTAAAAGCCGCGTCTATTAGGTACTATTTTGGACATGCTCTTATTATCCCATCTTATCAAATTCAACACCACGTTGTTCCAACCCATCACCGTCTCCCAATGGACCCCAAACTCTCCCCATTTTCTATATGCTTCCAATTCCAAAACGTGATGCCTATTCCAATTCTCATTTTTAAGTTGTCTGATTAATTTCATCTTCGATATTGTCTGCTTTCCAACCCAAAATTACTGGGTTCATCTCATTTACCTTTTAAACTTTCTTTTTAGCTTTTTTTTAATCCAAATGGTGTGGATGAAGAAGTCAGAGTCACGACTGACTTTATTAATTATTACCCTTTTTAAAAGGGTAGGATTTTAGTTGGACCTCCAACCAAAATCACAAAGCAAATCATATAATGTCAAACACTAAGGACCCACTTCCAATCAAGACTTGGACTTGGCACAAAACAAAAATCTTAAACAAGATTTAGGAACGAATCATCATTCTCGAACATAGTTCAACTGACATAATACGAGAAGGTCGGAGGCCAATTTTCATCATTCATTATTGGGAGAGTGGTGAATTGGAAAATGTAGCACAGTTTACAGAAACATAACAATTGATGATCTCTCTCTGGTCTCTCTCTCGTCTCTCTCTCTGGTCTCTCTCTCTCCCTCTGTCAATCTCTCTGTGTGTTTCCCTCTCCCTTTTACCAAGCCTGATGAGTAGTAGTCAGTAATTAAGTAGTTTTCTATGCACAATCACCTCACCACTAAGCGCATGAAAAGAAAAAAAATGAAGAAAAAAACAGTGTGTACAGAGTCATACAACATGAAATCTCAGGCATGGGAGATGGAAGTTGAAGAAGTTAAAAATCAATCCTCACTCGCACTCAAAAAGAAGCCACAAAATAAGAAGAAGAAAAGGAAAAGAAGGAACTTTCTCCATGCCAAGACTGCAGAAAAGGAGGATTTTCTTTTTGTTTTCTGTATTTTTTTTGTTTTTGTTTTTTGTTTTTGGGTTTTTGAAGGTCAGGTCAATCAATCCATGGGGGGAAATGGATGGTGTGTGTTTTAAGAGGAGTGGTTTGAAAATCCCTTTAGGAAAGGAGGGGTTTGGTTAACTTAGCCACGACGAATGCCAGTAAAGTAGTTGAAGTCGTGGTGCTGGACCCTGAGTTGCTTTAACCAAGAATCAGCCACGCTCAAAAGAGACACCACTCGTTCTTGGTCCCTTCCATAATTACCAGAAATCCACACGTTTCCTTGCATCTTGTATGTGGCTAAACCAAATGCTGGCAGCTTCATTCCTTCCCCTTCTTTTCTCTTCCTTTCTCCTCCTCCATATCCACTACTGCTCTCAAATTCATCTTCTAGCTCCATATCTACACACATTCATCAATTCAATCTCAATTTCAATCTTCCACTGTCATTACTTATTTAAAGTTTCTCTTTTTACCTTGAAATGA
Source organism: Herpetospermum pedunculosum (assembly GCA_028017165.1). Lineage (NCBI taxonomy): Eukaryota > Viridiplantae > Streptophyta > Magnoliopsida > Cucurbitales > Cucurbitaceae > Herpetospermum > Herpetospermum pedunculosum. Next base: position 4,604,438 of record CM051529.1, on the reverse strand, counting down.
AGATGAAAGTGTGTGGTAAGTCAGGAAACATGTTGATAAGTCCTTTATGGTTCTCCCCATTGGAATGTGGTAAATTGGGTACCTGAAAAATTCATTCCTTTAATACACAACACACACAATCTGAGCTTAATTTAGCTAGACAGAGACAGACCAGGAAACAGCCATCCAACTAGCAGGAGAAAGATCCACGCTTCTTAATGTCATCAGGCCAGGATATCTTCGACCCAATCCATTGATCTGAACAACCCATTAAACACAATAGAATTGAATCAATAACAAAACTAAACCCACAGGAACAGAACACAGAACACAGAACAATTTGTTTGGTTTACCTTGTCCATTAATGGAACTCTTCCATACGGAGTTGATCTCTCGAAATATTGAAAGTAAAGGTAACCCAATCTGTCACTGAGATTCAGAGGGCCGTCTTGCTCTAATAAACCTCCCTCCTCTGATGAGCTTCCGTCCCATCTCCATATCTTTTCACTTTCACTACTCTCATCGCTACATGAATCACTGAACGAATCCCTTGTTTCACTCTCACCGCACTCCTCCCTACAAAATAACCAAATTCATCATCTGGGTTTTTTTTTTTTCTTTTAGAAATTCATCAATGGGTGATCGGAAATGGGTATACCTGAAACCATTGACGGTGGAATTGCTGATGAAGATTTGGATTGCAGAGAGATAAGGAACGTAATATTGAACGAGGGTCTCGCCGTTGTTGACGGCGATGGGAACACCGGCACCGTAAGCGCTCCATTCGTCGTAAGAATTCCAGAGATCGCCCAGGGTGAAATATTCAACCTTCTCTCTCTCCCATGGATGCCACAGACGATTCAGATTCCTGATCTCACTCTGAGAATACAGAGATGAATCAATAATAAAAATAAATCATCAAATCAAAAACAGGGGAAAAGGGAATTGAATTGATGACAAACCTTGGGTAAGAATTGGGAATTAACAACCGGCGTTGTGCAATGAAGAAAGCAACCCAAATTGGATTGCATTGACCCTTTGTCAAGAATCATAATTTCGGAGGAGAGGAGAGGAGAGAGGGAGAGAGACGAATTTTTCAGAGTCTTCCCCCCAACCCTGAAAAGCAGAGAGACGATTCCCGGAAAGCACACAGAAAAATACAGCCCCAAGAAAGAGTAGAGAGACAGAAATGGAGGAGGGAGAGAGATTATAGGATTTCTTCTTCTTCTTCTTTCTTCTTCTTCTTCTAAATTTTTTCCGATTGGGAAAAAAATAGGACCCAAAAACGTGTGAAAGAAAGATTTTCTAAAATTAGAATTCCCAAACACCAAAATTGAAGGAAAAAATGTATTCTTTTGTCTCTGTTTTTGAGTCTTGGTTGTCAATGCTGTCAAAAAAAATCCGTTCTCTGCTTTAAACTAACCGTAAAGGGAACTCAAGATACAACTTTGTTCATTGAACAAGAAAGAAAGAAAGAACGCAAACAATTCAGGGACTGAAATCTTTAAGTAAAATCTATCGCAAGTCTCAACACCTCTGAATCAAAGCAGATGCGAAAACGAAAGCTCAGAAAATGAGATTCACAGAAAGATAAAGAACAGAGAGGATTGTGAGAAGTAATTAAAACTGCGTCTGGTATGGATTGTAGAGAGAATTAAAAGAGGGTGTTTCGAAGGAATTAAACCAGGAAATTATAAAGGCAGGAGCGTGAGATGAGAATAATAGATTTTCATTTATGGGATTTTATTTTACCATTGAACAAATAAGATTTTATTATTATTATTATTATTTCTCAAGACTTTCTTTTGTAAAGTTTAATGGGTCTTTGGTCAGTTTCTTGAACAAAAGGGAGCATGTGGTCTTTGAATTTTTCATGTTTATTTAAAGAAGAAAAAAGCTTTTTATTAGTTTTTTTTTTTTTTTTGGTACACTTTCTATTAGTTTAATTTAATACGTATTTGGTATTTTCTTTTAGTACCAAAAAGGAAAAATCGGTAATTTTATTTAGTAAGAATCAATGTTAAAAATAAATTGTCTGGTCTTTATTGATTTTTTTTTAGTACAATGAAATGAAAAAGAAGAACAAAAATCTAAGAAATGGGTAAATCCCTAATTAGAGCATCATTCATCCCATAAAAGAGGAATTCAATTTTTTTTTTTTTTTTTTTTTTTGACAACTTGAATCTCTTGGCATGTCAATGAAATTCATGGGCTACCGAATTTTGAATCGATCTAACTAACAGAAATCGAAAAGATATGAGATCTCTGTTTTGCACGAAGATCATCAACAAAGTCCTGTATTTCATTCAAAAAAATAATTTTTTTCGTCAACTACTTAAAAAAAAAAAATGAGTGAATCTACTTCCACCCAAAGAGGTTGGAATCCAATATCAATGATTTTAAAACGTCCTTATATAAGGTGATTACATCCCGTGGTGGATCCATAATTTGAAGTGAGGAGGCTTAAATTCGTATATAGGAAGATAATTTTGAACACATTGATATATAGTATAATTTTTTTTAACCATAGTAGGAAGATTCAAAATTTATTGTCGAATATATATATATATTAATTTATAGATAAAATTATAAATTTAGTCTCTCAACTTTGAAGTTTGTGTCTATTTGGTCCCTGAACTTTCAAAATTACAAATTTGGTCTCTGACTTTCGAATCTTTTAAAATTCACAGATCTACTAAACACAAAATTAAAATTGCAAGCTTCCATTGGATATTAAATTTAAATTTTATATAATAGTTAAATTATTTTTTAAATTTTTCAAAAATTTTCAAGAACTTATTAAATACAAAAATTGTAACAGATGTCAATTTAGAATAAAATAACTAAAAAAAATAGCATTTTTTTAAAAAAATACAGATATGGTCTATCGCTGATGTCTGATAGTAGTCTATCACATCAGCTTTTTTTTTATAGAATTTTAGTCTATAAGTGATAGTAGTCTATCAGTGATAGTCATATATCAACGATAGCTTCTATCAGTGATAGTCATATATCAACGATAGCTTCTATCAGTGATAGCCACTGATTTTTTGCCATATTTGTAAAATGCTTTAAATTTTACTAAATTTGTAATTATTTTGGGTCAATTATAAAAATATCGCATGTTTTAAAGTATTTTTAAAAATATAGTTGTTTTAATGAGAGATCATCTTTTCTGAAGACGGCCTCCTCATGCAAGCGAAGATCGTCTTTTGAAAAGACGATCTTTTTGCATGGAGATAAAAATTGTCTTTTCAAAAAACGACATTCTTCTCCATCTCTAAAAGAAATTGCATTAAAAAATTGACATTTTTTATCTAGATATTCAAAAATTTCGAAGTTAACCTAGAGAACTTCAATTTATACCTGGTTTCACTATTTTTTGAGTTGTGTATCAAAAGACAAATATCATAGTTGGACTATAGTTCTGCAAATTTCATAATTAAAGATTCTTTTGGGTCGTGTGCATTAAAAAAAACGATATCTTTTCATTCAGATATGCAAAAATTTCGAAAAATATATGGATGAAAAGCTAACACCGAGAGCTTCAATTTAACATGTGGTTTTACTATTTTTGAAGTCGTATATCGAAAGATAAAAATCGTCGAAATTGAGCTACAATTCTGAAAACTTCACTAAACTTTATGAAAAAAGATCACCTTCTTGCTTGGGTGGGGAGGTCGTCTTTTGAAAAGACAACCTCTAATATTTTTAATAGTCTATATATTTATTGATTTAAAAAAAGATAAATTTTAATATGTAATATTAATCGAAAAAGAATAAAAACTCAAGTTAGGCTGGGATTTAAGCCTAGGTTGCATGGGGCTAACTGCTCATTTACCACTAAGCTAAGACTATAGATTTATCAAAAAAAAAATTCCTAATTTATGTATTAAACTTATATTGTTTCAAAGTTGAGGGGGACTCGAGCTCTCTGAGCTCATGGTAAATCCGTCGCTGACTGCATCCACAAACTCAACGGGTCTCATCGAGTTCCTAAAATGTTTCACCGCCATCACCACCTCTCCGTTGTAGTTTCGGACAATAGTCTTGATTCCTATCAAATCTTACACCACAACAATATTCGTATTAAATTTAAACACGTGATTAGATGAAGTTTGTCGTCTAAATAACATTTAATTTATGTTATTTTGTATAATTACATATATCTTTTTATTAAATACTTGTTTTTTCTTTTTTTAGATGATTTGTTTTTTTTCTTTTTCAGGGATTAAATACTTGTCTGTATATTTTGAGGAATTAAATCTTTATCTTCTTGTATTAAATACTTCTTCAGGTTATTTCATTTGCCTTGTTGGCAATTTTTTTAACCAAATAGTTCTGAAGATCTTAAGAATATATCAAATATAAGGATAACTATTTTAACCTACCACTATGTTGAAAATTGTAAGCTTTCAATTCGTGTTTTTATTGTGAAAATATTCTTCTTCATGTACTAACTAAGTTTTTTTTTTTTTTTTTTAAATGTAGGTATATTTAATTAAAATAGATATTAAAAAATTTTATTTTTTATTTATAAAAAAAAAAAAAAAAACAACAAAAAAAAATTATCAATTCTATTATACTCTTAATTTATCTCTAGTTCATATATTATTATATTTAAGACATTATATCCTCGACCAAAATATTAGATTTTAGATGTTCAAAGTTTTAATGCAGACAACTTGATTCTTTAAACATATGTCCATGACTAACATATTAGAGGTTCGAATCTACCCACTCCAAATATTGTGTTCCACTAACCAAAAGTTTAAAAAGCTGATTTTGAGTTTTTTTTTTCTTGTTTCTTATTTTTAAAAATTAAATTTAAAAACAGTGTTTGAGAGTCCTCTCTTTTTTTCATTTATACCTTTAATATAAATATAAATGTGTTTTCTTTTGACAACTTTTTCCTTTTTTTATTCTCAAAATATTTTGTCCGTTAAAAGATTATTTTGAAAAATAAAAAATCAAAATCAAAATTTACGTTTTTTTTAAAAAAAAAAAATGCAATATGTCATGAACTCATGGACAATAAAATTAGCGGCACTCAACTGGCGTTTGGGGCGCAGGGTGAGTTATTATAGTTGGTGGGTTATAATAATCTGTGGATTATAATAGTCTGTGTTTGGAGTGCAGAGTTGTATAGTCTGGGTTTAGTAAGTCTGTGTTTGGGGTGCAGAGTTGTATGGGGTGGGTTTAAAATACAGTTTTCTTTAACATGAAGTTTGAAATATGTGTTTATGTTAGTTTATTTTTTTTCTACAACTTTTTGTTGTATTTATATAGTTAAATGTATATTACATATTAATTTTTTAAAAATTAAAAAAATAAATATTATTTAGAAAATCACAAATAATCGAAACAAGAGACTCGGTGGAGAGAGAAATAATACAGTTTTCTTTAACATGGAGTTCGAAATATGTGTTTATGTTAGTTTTTTTTTTTCTACAACATTTTGTTATATTTGTATAGTTAAATGTATATTACATATTAATTTTTTAAAAGTTAAAAAAATAAATATTATTTAGGAAATCACAAACAATCGGTTCGGTGAAGAGAGAAATTTGGGATGAAATGGAAGATAAAAAATCGTGAGGCGGGGAAGACAAAGAGAGAGAAAAAATCGATAAATTAAGTGAAAAAAATAGAAAAAAAAAAACAAAAAGAGAAGAAAACTCGAAAAAAAACAAAGAGAGAAGAAAACCCAAAAAAAAAAAAAAAAAAAAAAAAAAAAAAAAAAAAAAAAAAAAAAAAAAAAACTACTGTAGAACTGCTACAGTGTTTACTGTAGTGTAGCAGTGCTACACTAAACACTGTAGCAACCCGGGGGTTATAATAACCCCCAACCCAACTTATATAGTTGGGGCTCCAAACACGGGGTGGGCTATTTAAACCCACCTCACCCTACCCAACTCGGGGGGCCAAATAGCCCCTTAAAATATCAGTACAGAAAACAAGAATAGACCTTTTGGTAAACGTTCTATTTAGTTATTTTTTTTCTTTTTTTTTTAATTTCAAAAATCGAGTTTGTTTTTTTTTAATTTCTACATTATAATCTAGGTTTTAAATTTAGCTTGATTTTAAAAACGAAAAATAGTATGTTCTAAACAAATAATTGATTTTTTTTTTTATGAAAGTAAAGAAATTATGAACAAACAAGCTTGATTTTTTATTTTTTTAAAAAATAAAATAAGAATGAAATTAGGACTAGAATTATTTATTTTAGAACCCATTAAAAAGTTTTGGAAATAATTTAAAAAGTAAGAAACGCGAGCATAAAACATTGGGAAATACACTTATTTATCAAAAACAAAAACAAACAAAAAAAAAAAACAAAAACGTTTTATTTTAGGTAGAAACAAAAACGTTAGCGGCCTAAAAATCAACAATATATTGGGATTCTTAAAAAGTCTCCTTAGTCTTTTTTGTATTGAATGCACTCTTATCATTTGCCTCGCCTTTCGGTGTTTCGGTTCATCTTTGCTACAAAAATGTGATAAGACAGAACAAACCAAACCACCAATTTTTTTTTTAAAAAAATATAAAAAATAATTGCTCCATAAATAAGATATTATAAATGGGGTGTTTCGCGCAACTAGTCGTTGGAGAAGTTAACTCCCTATTTGGCGCAGACGTGTTGATAAAAAATATCAACTTACCAAACTTCAACGACTAAACTTACCAAACTTCAACGACTATTGAATTCCCAGACTTCTACAGAAGTAATTACTAGTGAAATCAGAGTAAATAACTTTTTTGGGTCTTCATTTCAACTTTTTAAAAAATTAAGTTTGTGGTCACTTTTCTTTTTTTTTCTTTTTTCTCTTCTTCATTTTTTACCATTCCAACTTCTCTTCTCATTTTAAAATTATATATTTAAAAAAAAAAAAAAAATCTAAAATTTTCTCAAATAAAATTTGATTTAAATTTTGTTGGAATATCGTGATTTAGGAAAGGTTTTTTTTTAGAAGATCTTTGATTTAACTGAAATATAGTGGATTTTTAGATAATCTTTGATTTCATTGAAGATGGAGATGAAAAATCGTGATTTGAGAGCTGAAAAGAGGAGATTGTAGCAAGGTGATTGATAAAATGTCTAAACATGACTTGAAGGTCAAACAAAAATTAATAATGAAGCTTGTGGGTAACATTTTCAATGGATGGTCGAAGTGCTTTGAATTATTGATCCGCGGAACCTTGACATCTACATAAGCTTTTTTTTCTAATGTATTGGTGTTGGTTTTCCAAAACAATTACAATTCGAAAAATTGTACAATTGCAAATACGGTGTAATTTCAACAATAGTACAATTTGTGAAATTTAATTTCCAAGATACACGGTAAATTTCAACAATAGTACAATTTGTGAAATTATAAATACACTGTAAAGTACAATTTGTGAAATTTAATTTTAGTTGGAAGTGCACTTTGCAAAATTTAAAATACACTCGAAGTTTAATTTGCAAAATTATAAATACAGTGTAATTTCATTTTCATCTCTGCTTTATTTTCTTCCTTAAAAATTATAATGGATGTAGTTTGTCTAATTGTAATACGAAGTGAATTACACTATATTTGTTATTCAGTGGATTGCAATTACACTTTATTTGTTATGGACTGAATTGCAATTACACTTTATTTGTTATTCGGTACATCACAATTACACTGTTATTCGGTGCATCGCAAATACACGATACTTTCCTCCAATGTTTTGTCACTAGTATGTTATGTTTTTTTATTGTCTTTTGATGTATTTACGTGTAGTTGTGAATTGCAAATACACTTTAATTAAAATTGGTAAAATTATTTTTTGTTTCACTATTTTATGTTATGTTTTTTTATCTTCTGATTTACCGTGTATTTGTTAATTGCAAATACACTTTAATTAAAATTTGTAAAATTGTAAATACACTTTTAATTACAATTTGCACAATTGCAAGTGTTGTAATTGCAATTTGTAAGTTTAGAATGCATCTCTTTGTTTTTCAAAATTTATTACAAAGACTAACCTATTTTCCTCCAACGATATGTTTTTTTTTTTTTTTTTTTTGTCTTCTAATGTATCGTGTAATTGCAAATTAAAAAATTACAAATACATTGTAGTTCAAAACATTGTCAAATAAAGTGTAATTGAAAACATTGTTTTTGCACTTATTTTTTTTTTTTTTTTGAGTACATTGGGGGTGGGGGGATTCGAACCACAGATCTCTTGGTCATCAACTCATACATATGCCAGCTGAGCTATGCTCGCTTTGGCATTTTTGCACTTATAGGTATGTGAAGTTTGTCTCAATTAACCTGTATTTACAATTTTGTATCAATAATAGATTGAAAATGGTAGGCGAATTTTGTACAAGTTCTGATTTTTTTTTTTTTTCTCTCTTTATTCTTATGATTTTTTAGGTCGATTTTTTTACGGTTTTTGTTATTTTTAATTTTTGAAACGGGTAAAAGGAAGGCGGAGAATTTTGTATAAGTTCTGATTTTTTTTTTCCTTATGATTTTTTAGGTTATTTTTAATTTTTGAAACGGGTGAAAGGAGACGGGGAGAAGGGAGAAAATCTTGGAAGGGAAAGTTATTTTTTTAAAAATTACAAAACCTTAATTGATTTTTTGGGTTGGGTTGGGTCATAGGGTTTATGTTTTTTTTTCTTAATTATTTAAAATACATTCTACAAATTATCATTTTCAATTTCTTCCTTCCATATATAAAAAATGAACAGAAAGTTAATTGAGATTCTTGGATCAAATACAAATTTTTAGCCTAACAAAAAATGCAATCAATTAGATATACAAATGAACAACAAACCAGACATCTCGGGAGCTGAAGATCGGAGATCTTGGGATTTTTGAATGGAAGGGATCGAAGAAAAATGAGTTGAGATTGACTATGAATATGAAATTATGGTTAATACATTATAGGGAAAAAATCAATTTATACCCCTAAACTTTGAGGGTTGTATCAATTAAAACCCTAAACTAACAATTGTATCAATTTAAACCCTGAACTATCATAAGTGTATCAATTTACACATTCTGTTAGATTTTATTTGAAAAAAATTAATTTAAACGGATGGAGATTTATGATTTTAACAATTAAACCCATAAACTTTCATAAATGAATCAATTCTATGAAAGTTTAAGAGTTTAATTAATAAATTACAAGTCTCCACATAAGTAAAAGCTTACATTTTTATACTAGATGGTGTAAATTGATACACTTATGAAAGTTTAGGGTTTAAATTGATACAATTGTTAGTTTAGGGTTTTAATTGATACAACCCTCAAAGTTTAGGGGTATAAATTGATTTTTTCCCTACATTATATCATTTGTATTTTAAAAAAAAAAATCGAGTTGGGTTGAACCGAGCCAAAAATAGTTCAACATGTGATCCGACTCGAAATTCAGAGTTGACAAAAAATTAACTCAACCCAACTCTTACAATTCGAGTTGAGTGGGCCGGGTTATCGGGTCATTTGTACACCGTCATACATGCACCCATGACCATGATTTACTTCGAAAATTGGGTCATAGTACATAATTTATAGCATACTTGTGGCTATGGTATATGATTTAAGTATCTTATTTCTATAATTATTTATTAAAATAACATTTATTTTAAATCATGTTTATAGAGAAAAGGATATAACGGTGGGGCCAAAGCGAGCATGGCTCAGCGGGCATATGTATGTGTTAACAACCACGAGGTCTGTGGTTCGAATCCTCCACCCCCAATGTACTCAAAAAAAAAAAAAAAAAAAAAGATATAACGGTGGGCGTATTTTTAAAATTTAAACACAAAAAAGGGGCAAAATGTATAGATTTATGTGTTGGGGGGTTAGTTGGCAAAACCGCGTGAAGTGAAAATAACTTGGTCAATTGTTTCAGTAACTATCGTTAAATAAAAAGTATGTTTTACTTTTATTATATGCGTACCGGTTGTAGTTGTTGTAAGCCTCCGACTCCGTAACCTAACAGTTTTGGACGGAGTCTAAACTTACGTACCAAAATAAAACAGAAAGTAACCGTCCACTCACCGTCCGCAACGTGGAGAACATGTGTACGGATTTTACTTTCCGTCCCGTTGCGGGGAGGGGACGCTAATTTTATCTATATTTTCTTCTTTCCAGTTCTACGCTACCACATAATTACAATAAATATACTTTTTTTTCTCACTTTTTTTAGTTCAATATATATAAGTTATAAGATTTTAATATTTTTATTTCACCCTAATTCAATTGACATAAAATTGTGTGTGAGAGGTCAGAAATTCGATCTCCTCCCCACCCCATTAACTAAAACACCTTTACACAAAAAATAAACTTCTTATATTTTATTTATATATTTTAATCAATTAAATTTTATATATCATAATCGTTTTTTTATTTTTTATATCACAATCTTAAGCTAGCTAAGCTAAAATTTCCTCATGTTCACACTTTTTTTTTTTTATCTCTTTATTATTTCTTTTTAATATTCAGTTTTGGTTTATAAATTTTGCATATAAAGTTTAGTTTTTGACTTTATATTATTTTGGCCAAATATTTATTTTGTTCCTTATTCAGTCGACCTATTTTTTTTTTTAGAAATTATAATAGACGTCAATTTAGAATAAAATAATTAAAAATATAGCATGTTTTTAAAATTTTTGGGGATATGATAATTTCTATCGCTGATATCTTATGGCTGATAGAAGTCTATCGCTGATCACCTCAGTTTTTTATAGATTTTTGTAAGTGATAATAGTCTATCAGTGATATGATAAAGTCTATCGGTGATAGAAACCGATTTATTTGTCATATTTGCAAAACATTTTAAAGTTTGCTAAATTTGCAATTAGTTTGGGTTGTGCAACTAGCCCTTTTTTCTTTTACAAGTTTCAGTTTGTATTGATTTTTTTTAAAAAACAGGTGTTTGTCATCCCAAATTGTTTAAACTAACCGATAGAATGATAATCTAGTGTCAAAATATACTTTATTAATTGAGTTGAAAATATTATTTCTATTTTAATTTGATGAAATTGACATTTCACTTGCTCATTAAAAAAAATGTTACTCATTTTATATAACATGCAATATTTAAACAAGTTCATCATTATATAAATTTGATGGTATTTTTTGAATTAATATATTAAAATGTTAGTACCCTAACAATCTAATAAAAATAATTAATTTTACATTTAGAAAGAAAAACATTTTTTTTTTTTAAAGTTTATATATCAAAACTTCTATAATAACTTAATGGGAAAAAATCATAAAGAAGGTAATAGGGTGGATCGACTTTATTTATTTATTTATCTTTTAATAAACTTTAAGAGACCATTTATTCTACAAACATGTGAATGAATTCTGCCCGGTATAACCAATATTTATTATACGAATTAAAAAAATATATATTATAGGAATTTTAACATTTTTAAAACTAAAATAGTAATTAATTGATGGAAGGTGGAATTTAAAGAAGGAAAGCTAGGCTTGTGAAGAAAAACAATTAAGCCAGATCGAACATAGCTCAATTGGCATAAGGTTGTGCCCTTGACTAAGAGGTCGTGAGTTCAATTCTCGCATTTATTAAAACAGTATGATATCTTAGGTTCAATCATCCATCTTAACATATTCTCAACAAATTAAAAAATAAATAATTTTATATTATATCATAAACTACAACTATTTACGGACTAATAACTTTTATTAATATGAGCAATTTTTCATTTTTTTTTTTTCATTTTTTTTTTCTCTACTTATTTAAGTAGAATTCCGTTGAAATGTTTCTTGGTACTTTGTTGGATTTTGGGGGAAAGAGTAATGTTTTAGATAATTTTGAATTGATTTTAAATTGAATCGAGTGAAAATAGTTATGAATCAATAAGGGTTGTTCATTTTATGATAATCCAAGATTCTCATGAGATGAACATCTGGATTACCCCGTTTGTTTTGTGAGAATGTAGGATATCTTGTGATTTCAAGTTGCTCGGGCATCCTAAGATGGCCATATGGGGATATCTAAACAATTTTGGATGTCCTTTATTGAATCACGAGTTTCGAAGATTCCTCTATATCGAGAGCATCTTCCAATGACATTTTTATCCTTCATTTTTCTTTATTTCACAATATTTTTTTTTAAATCAATTAATGTATTTATGCACTAATAAGCGATCATATATATATTTAATTTGTTCTACAAAATAACACATAAATTAAAGTGAGTATAAACTAAATTGATATACAATTATAACATAAAATTAATAAAGATCAAAATGCATGTGTTTTAAATTAAAATTATATTAAACTAATATGTAAATTATTTAAAGATGTTATAAAAAAAAATATATCTAAAGATTATAATCCAATATTTTCATGGGAGGAACATCTCGATCATTCGTTTGTTTTGTAGGAATGTAGGAGACCTTAACATTTCGAGATGCTCGGACATCTTAGGATGTCCATACAAGAGGCGTCTAATTAATTTTAGATACACTTTTGAATCATGATATTTTAAAACTCTTATGTTGAGGGTATCATATAATGATAGTTGTGCCCTTCATTTTTCTTTATTTACATTTATTTTTATTTTTAGTTAAAAATAAATTAATGTATTTATACAATATTAAACGATCATAGGTAATTAATTTGTTCTACAAAATAACACATAAAGTTAGACATAACTCCATAACTCTATCGTTTCTGTTCTTACGATCCCCCAATATTTATGAAGAAAAGAACATTCAATTCATTCAGGCCGAAAGCTTTTAGAGGGTACATACTCTTCACTACGGTAGTGATTTACGCCTCAATAAATGGTTTAGTAAAGTCTATGCTCATTGATATAGCGTGCATGGTAGCTTGTAAGATATTGTGGACACTATCGAGATGTAACTATGATGTTTGAAAAAACCATTCAAAGTTTGAAGTTGTCATATTCATCGACACTACTTTATAGAAACTCAATCTCCATTATGACAACCCGTGAAGTTTAGAGTATAAATTTATTTATTATTCCTAATTCCAAAGCTAAATATATTAAGTTTTTTTTGGTTTAAAATAATACATCATGTTTTGTCGGTGCAGAGGAAAAATATTTATTATAAAAAGTCAAACATTTCCTTTCATTTGTTTCTTGTTGTAAGGGTAGGGGTTGGAATTGGAAAAGAAGACTCTAAATTTCTAAACCTAAACCCTGCTACATTGGATTTTATTGCGAAAATCAAGGCTAAACGAATGAGACAGAAGATTATGGGGAAATTAAAATCAGATTAAACTAAATTCCACTTATAATAAATTAACAAACCACGTGTCTACATTAACTATCCTGTGTTAAATTAAAAGCAGCCAAATCTTTGTTTCTCAAAATAATAATAATAATAATAAATTAATTATTTGGCTGTGGATTTGTGCAAGGTCAAACCACTAGATTTTCTTGCGACACAGATGTTAGTTGAATTTTCACCCTATAATTATAAAAATAAATAAATAATAATATTAATAATTATCTAGAAAATTTATATTTAAATAAAAAAGTTAGGATAACTTTTTTTGATTTTTTTTTTGTCCCAATCTTCAATTGATAATTTCAACAATGTTATCAATAAATATATATATGACTTAACGACTATATAATTTATTTTTAATATATTAAAAGGTAAGATAATGATAATTATTTTTAATTTGTTTTACCCTATGTACTTTTAAAATTCAAACCTACTCAGTTTCAAAAAAAGAAAAAAGGAAAAAAAACTCAAAGCTACTCCCTAAATTCCTAATAGCGAGGATTTATGATTTATTCATTCAATTCCTTTCATTAAAATTAAAATATAAAAAAATTAATTACATTAGATTTTGGGTTGGTTGCATAAATAGCAATCATGTCCAAACTAATTGCAAATTTAGCAAACTTTAAAATGTTTTGTAAATATAGCAAAAAAATTGTTTCTATTACTGATAGACTTTATCATATCACTGATAGACTTCTATCCGTGATAGACTATTATTACTGACAAAAATCTATAAAAAGTTGAGGTGATCAGCGATAGACTTCTATCAGCCATAAGATATCAGCGATAGAAATTGTCATATCCACAAATTTTTTAAAAATATGCTATATTTTTTATTATTTTATTCTAAATTGATATCTGTTCCAATTTTTTATTATTTTTTTTAAAAAATTTAATTAAAATTAAAAAAAAAAAAATAGTTTTAAGAACCTTTTGAGATAGAAATTATATAGGGCGAGTTTGAAGGGTTTATTATTGAATAATAAAAGATGAAGTTGGAAACAATACAACATGGTTTTAAGTTTGAATTAGGTAGCGACTTCAAAATAACTAATCCAATCACAAATGCATTTGGTCTACATTTTGACTTTATGGTGAAACAAATTTTGATTATATTAATTAATTAAAATAAATATATTCTGCCAAGTGCTAGGTTAGCTATTAATCGACCCCACCTTCACAAACACTAAACAAAGGTCAGGTTGATTAATTCATTAATTAATTTAATGTTGTACGGAAAATTATTGAAAAGTGGTGGTTATGATTTCTAAAAAGAATTGATATTACATGTATGGGAAAATTTAAATTTGAAAATGGTAATCACGTTATATTGCATTAGTCTCATTAATTTATTTAAAAAAAGACAGCCTCCCTTCAAGATTGCGTTGGGAGATGTTAAAAGTCATTAAAAAAAAAAAATAATAACAACCGTTTTTTAATGTTTCGTAAAATTGATTCTTAAATAATTTGAATAAAATCTATTTTTAATTGATTTGAAAGGTGTTAAAAGAGTAGTTTTTGTATTTGGTTTCTATAAAATACCATTGTAAGTTACCATTTTTTTTTCTACAAATTATTCTCAATTTAACTAATTTCATTTCATCATTTTTTTTAATGGGCTGTTGCACAAATAGCAATTAAGCCCAAACTAATTACAAATTTAGCAAATTTTAAAATATTTTACAAATATGGCAAAAAAACCCGTTTCTATCACTGATAGACTTTATTATATCACTGATAGACTTCTATCAGTGATAGACTATTATCTCTGATAGACTATTATCACTGACAAAAATCTATAAAAAGCTGAGGTGATCAGCGATAGACTTCTATCAGTCATAAGATATCAGCGATAGAAATTGCTATATCCGCAAAATTTTTAAAAACATGCTATATTTGCAAACAATAAGTCTTAAATTGTCATTTACTACAAATTCCCTAAATAAAATATATTTTTAATTTAAATTATATAAAATTTTATATAATTAACTTATAATTTTGTTGAAGTTAAATATTAATACAAAGTCATACGTAACTTTTGAAATAGATTTATATTTTGGTCAATATAGCTATTTCAGATTTTTTAGGTTTAAATCTAAAAAATTTCAAACACTAATTAATTTCATGTTGTAGCTGATTTTTCTAAGAGCACAACCGACAACAATTATTTTAAAAGTCACTGCAATCACAAACTAAACCTTATACATCCTTTCACTTAATAAATAAAACAGAAATTATATAGAATTATATAGCTCCATGTATATTAATATAATAAGAGTTTGTATTTCTACTCTTATTGAATACTTTTTTTTAAAAGAAAATTGTGAAAATAAACAACCCAAAACAGAGATTGAATGGTCAAAATTTGTTAGAAAATATGATGAAAGAAAGGGTTTAAGATTGAAACAGGAGGTGAAGAATTGAATAGTAGTATTTTGAACAAGAGTATTAATAAATGAAATAACGTGAGTTTTTATTTTTGTATATAGAAAAAGGTTATTTTTTTTATTTATTTATTTCTTCTCTCCCCGCAATCAAAGGCATTTTGTGAAGAAATTAAATAGCAGGCCGGCATAAGATTAAGAAGTTTCCATGCTTAAAGTTAAAACAAACATTATCCCCTAATATTGCGGTATTTATGATTCGTGCTAAACCTAAATTCTAGCGTTACTTTAAACCCCAACCCGACTCAACCTTAAAAGTTTACGAAATTAATATTATAATAATAATGTTATGTAAAATAGTTTTTAATTTTTTTTTTTTTTTTTTTATAAAATTAAGTTTCGTGTTTAATTTCAGGGCTTGAATATTAATTTTCCTTAATTGTGAGTTCATCTACTTTTTCCTTTACTTTTTGTTTACGTAAGAAAATGGCATCCTAATTAATTTCCAAATCACCAATTTTCTTTTCTCTTCATCATGTCTATTGTCTATCACCAAAATAATAATTTACAAAATAAAATTTTAAATATTATAAAATGTACCAACCACCATGAAACAGAGATGGTTACAATTAAATCATCCAATTATAGTTCATGAGTTGTTTGTGCATTTTGTAATGTTTAAGATTTAAATTGCAACATATATTTATTTTTGGTTCCTTAAAAAAAAGAAGGTTGTAAATGAGTTGAATTTTTAGAAGATTGAAAGCATGATATATTGGAATTTGAAAGTTGTGTATTTGTTTAATTACTATATATATATATATGAACAGAAGATTCCAAATGATTTTTAGATATGGAAAAAAGGAATGGAATGGATTATTGTGCCTAACAAAGTGGGGTTGGTCAATGGTGGCTAATTAGGGATACCCAAAGTTTTATCAATTTTGATTCAGTCGTCGTCACTCATTTGGTTTTCTAGCCTTCTATGCAATATTCAGCCCCAGTTTAGATAACTCCAAACTATACCATATATATATATATATTTATATATTTTGAAAAAAATAATTCAGTCTATGTTTGGATCACCGATTATTATATCCACAGTCAGTCAATAAAGTAATTATATTGACTTCAATAATATTTACTATTCACAATTATTATAATTTATTGACTATTATAACCACTAACTATATAATAATTCACTAAATACTTCATACAACAACCCAGCTGGGAAATTGCATAAAGTAACCTGTCAGAGCAAAACATTAACAAAATTGACCCGTCTCCCAACAAAATATTAAAAGTGACCGGTTTGAGGAAATGGGGGGTGTGAAATTATACACATGCCCTTCAGTAAGGAAACTTGAATGTGTCTATGCGATCGCACAGCCTATGCCATGGCACAGCCTATTTTTTTTAAAAAAAAAAAAAAAAAAAAAAATTCTTTTTCTTTCTTTTTTTTAAATTGGATTTTTATTTTTTGTTTTTGGTTTATGGGTAGTGATAAAATTTTGAAATTTAGAGAGAAAATAAATGAGCTTGTGGAATTTCATTGTCAAGATCTGCATGCAGGGTTTGTAAATGAAGAAGAAGATTAGATGGATCATACACAGATCTGGAACCAACAACAACAAAATCAAGATCAAAATAATCATCAAAATTTTCATTCTGATGATGATGATACTCTAATGTTCTACTCAGATTTCTCTCCGCTGCCTGATTTTCCTTGTATGTCTTCATCTTCTTCGTCATCTTCGATCCCCGCCCCAGTCAAGGACAAGGCTTTGGAGTGGCTGAGGAGTAATAAAGAGACGGTTTCTGTTGATGATTTGAGAAATGTGAGAATCAAGAAATAGAAGTTTGAAATAGCCTATGTCATGGATTTATTCGAAGATAGCAATGAGTTTTTCGTCCTCTGTTTTCAATTTTTTTTTTTTTTTTGTAAGAAAAAGAAGTTTGAAATAGCCTATGCCATGGCATAGGCTGTGCCATGGCATAGGTTGTGCGATGGAAATTGTCTATGCCATGGCATAGGCTGTGCGATCGCATAGACACATTCAAGTTTCCTTACTGAATGACATATGTATAATTTCACACCCCACATTTCCTCAAACCGGTCACTTTTAATATTTTTGTGGGAGACGGGTCACTTTTGATAATGTTTTGCTATGACAGGTCACTTTATGCAATTTCCCAACCCAGCTCTATGTATTCTCTCTCCATCGTCTTTTTTATACATTTCTTTGTTTGGTCTTTTTTATACATTTCTTTGATTTGTATTTAATTCTATTTCGAAAACCAATTCATCTTGTCGTTTGTCTGATATTTTATCTTCATAATTTTATTTTATTAAAATAAAAATGGGCACAGCACATTTTAAATCTGCTGGTCCAAAATACCGAATTGGAAATTGACCATACCTTGAGCGGAATTCTTTTTTTTTCTCTCTCTTTTTTCGTCCACGTTTTCTGTCCTTTATTTATTTTTTCCATTGTTTATTTTTCTTTACGACACATTATTCATATATTTTTTAAAAAAATATATTTAAATAATACAGAGATTTGAAGTTCTAATATCTTAATAGACATAACTTTATATCAATTAAGTTAGGCTCGAGTTCGATCTCTAACCAAAGACCTTTAGAAACAAAACACGCCAATATCACGTTAAATGAAGCTCGAATACAAGTACCCTTAAACATCAATCGAATATCATATCAACTACTCCATATAGGATATCTTTTTTATGGACATATCTTTTTTTTTTTTTGAATTAAACATTCATTAACTAACCACCAACACCACCATACAAAATACGCTCCTCATTTAAGAGAGACGACAACTACCCAAGTACAAAAAAACTCCCAAAAATCGCTTCATCTTCCGAAACCGATGAAACCTCCTGGTACAAATGGAAATCAAGCCCAAGCGCAAAACAAGCCAATCTATGGGCAACCAAATTACCGAGCCGGCCGCAGAAAGCAAAGGAGACAACGTCGATCGATCTCGCCAGCTCTTCGACAATCTCTACTAAGTTTTTTTATCTCCGAAAGATCTTCACTCTCCTTGTTAAGGAGATTGATCACTTTCAAAGAGTAAGACTCAACAAAGAGCCCACCCTCAGGAATAACAAGGTGAGAATTCACATACTCGAGACCTTCTCTAATAGCTCTAGCCTCTAACACTTTGATCGGTTAATGAGTGGTAACTTTTTTGGACCCACGAGAGACCCAAGAGAATCACGATATCTTATAGTGTGCAATGTGCATTAGTAAATAATAAATGATTAAAATTAGACCCTTTTCATATCTTATATAAAGAATCTGCCACTGGTGTACTAAAACTTTTGGTAATTATACATACACAAATCAATGGGCTTGCATGGAAAAATGGGCCCAACCTAAATATTTTGAGGAGCTCAAGAAGTACAATTATTGGGTCACACCACTATATTGCAATTTGGGTGTTTTCACTTAAAAATGAACATTCGAATCGAAAAATCTTTTGATTTTATTATATTTTTAATATGCTTAAAACTGTTTGATTAATAATTAGGAACTTTGTGTATATGAAAGCAATGGTTATTTATTAACTAATCAATAAGTTATTTTAGAATAATACATCAAATATGGGTCGTATAATTCTAATCTACAACTTCTCAAAAGAAGTAGAGATGTGTTTTAAACTGTTGAGTTATGTTTATATAGTCGAGAGTGATGGTTAGAATAGTTTTTTTTGTTGTAATTTTTTAAAATTAAAAGAATAATCTTCAATTGTCTTTGAAATTCACCTATAAAGTATATATGTAATCTTATGATATTACTATATAGTATAGTATGTTTCAATTGTGAATTTGAAATTCAGCATAGGGCCCAATATAAATAATGGGCCCAGAAAAAAAAGCCCAAAAGAAGCATATGTTATAGAGAGAGAACTTTTAGAACAGGCAATGACTTGTAACTTATCATTATTCTCCGTCATGAAACTCACACGTTGCAATATCTAGTAACTGACTATGGCTAAAATGTGTATCCTACAGCGATAATTATAACTTAAACACGAAAGAAATTATAATAAAATGTCACTTTTTCATCGCTTCTATACTCTAATCTAACATTTATATACTTCGTTTATATATTATAATCCAATACATACTTCGTTTATATACTATAATCTAAAAAATCTTAAAATATTTTAATTTTGCTTTTTTAAAATACTCTCATTTTTTTTTCTTTATTTTTTTTAATAAAATTTGAATTATTTATATTATTTTTGTATTGTTGATTAATAGTTTTTCTTTAATTGATTTTTTTTCTTCATATTTATCTTATTCGCCATTTTTCAAAAATTTTAATCAAAATTTGAAATATTATTGCACATTTTAAATCGTATACTAATTTTTTTCTTTATTTACATTTTGTCGTGAGTCAACATTTTTTTTCCGCCCAACTCCATATCTTGAAATATTTCAAATTTTGCAACATATATACTTGTTTATATACTATAATCCAATAAATATACTTCGTTTATATACTATACTCCAACGTATAATATATTCGTTTATATATTATAATCCAACAAATCTTGAAATAAAAAAAAAATAGGAGGAGCCGAAAGGTTGTATCTTATTAGAATAAGAGAATATATATATATATATATATATAAAATTTTCTAAATAATCAATTATTTTTTCTAATATTTTTAATTAATTAATTGTAATCACAACTAAACCTCATATATTATGTCATTTCAATTCTTTGGTGAGCCTACATTAGCCCAACTGATAAAAACCTAAAATTTAATTAAAAGATTGACATTTGTGTAATTAGAGTCTATAAAACGTCCGTTTATATAAAGGACTAAAAAAAAGCTCAAATGAAACATTTATTATAACCAAACGAACTTTTAGAACATGTAATGATTTGTAAGTTATCATTATTTTCTGCCATAAAACTCACAGATGTGAATGTTTAGTAACGGATTATATACGGCCAAAATGAATCGATGATAATTCTTTAAGGTCGAAGATTCAAACGTTCATAAAGATTACACAAATCTGGAAGTCTCTCGAAGAAAGATAAAGGGAAAAACGCCAAAAGAGAACATTTTGTTTTTTGTTTTTTTTTTTAGAATAGACAAAGGAGTTCATTTTGTATAATAATAATATCAATACGATTTCATCCATATATGCATTATTGTAGCAAAGCTACAATATCCATCAAAATTAAGATTCAAAAGAAATTGAATTTTGCAATATAACTTAACCTTCTTTAATTTCAAAACATAACAAAACAATGGAATTAAAAATTGCTTTTTTTTTTTGTTTTGTTTTTTTCTGACTTTGCAATTTGCTAAAACCATGCATGCATCACACACAGACTGTGGAAAAGCTGACATAGAGGAGATAAAAGTTTATATCCTCTCATTTTCTGCCCATATTGGTATTTCCTTTTCAAACATTTTCAATATTCTCCTCTCCTTTCATGTTTATATTACATTACTGTAATGATAGAATCCAACCACAAAAAATAAAAAAATAAAAAATAAAAAATAATAATGCAACATAATCGACACAAAATTTATGTAGTACATAATAGGTCAAAACCCAATACAAATACAAAATGATAAAATCCAAGACAAATTTTACAAGTCCTACTTCTATATTGCAAGTCCATTTCTATATGTGTAAACTTGCTACCTTATCATCTCCTACACTACACTACCTTATCTTATACACCATATGACATATACCTTATATATAATTACTCTTTTTGAACTTGCTAAGGAAAAACCGGACCTCCACAATGATATGACTTTGCTTTTGGGTGCCGAAACCCGCATGACTTTGCTTTTGGGTGCCTCATACCAATGGAGAATATTGTCCCTCTTCCCCTAATTTTAACCTATGTGGGACTTTGGTCGCACTCCAACAAAAAGTAGCATCGAGAACCTATATTTATCCGTCTACTGGAGCACCACCGCCTTTCCGATGATAAAGCCCAAACCACGGATCCACTATTGGGAGATTCCTGATTTTTACAAACATGATTAAGGGGCATGACTCTGTGATACCACTTGTTAAGGAAAAACCAGACCTCCACAATAATATGATATTGTCCACTTTGGGCCGAAACCCGCATGACTTTGCTTTTAGTCACCCAAAAGACCTCATACCAATGGAGAATATTATCCCTCCTTATATATCATGATCTTCCCCTAATTTTAACCTATGTGGGACTTTGGTCGCACCCCAACAGAACTATTACATGTATAAAAAAAATATATTTTTTTTTTTGTTAAATTACAAATAAATTTGATTATATGGTTGTGACATTTTTCAATTAGTTCTTATTTTATTTGAGCTTAGTTTCAAATTGGTACTTATGTGGTCATACTCATACAAGTTTTGACCTGGTCTCTATGGTTTAGTCAAACCTCACAAATCATTCATAAACAATATTTTATCTACATTGAAAAATCTAATGATTTTCTTCTATTTTTTACTGAACTCCAAACCATATTATAGTCAACTAACATAATTAACTAAAAAGAAAATATCACTTCATTGTAATTTTGTCATTGTAATTTTGTCACAATTTTTTTTTTTATCAAAATAATACGTGAGAGGTTTAACTAAATCAAAGATGAAAATTGAAACTAAGCGAAAATGATAGAAGGATTATAATTTAAGGATTTTCTTTAATCAATCTATAGCTTACCCACTTATAATAAACTCTACTCGGGAGAGAGATATGGAGTAGAAGATAACAAAACCAAAATAATAATAATAATAATAATTTGTGATTATTACAAAAGAAAAAAAGAAAAAAAAAAAGTACGTAGAGTAGATGGGAAGATCCGCCATTTCTCATGCACACTCCGACTGGTTTGAGTAGTTAATTAGTTAAGTGGGGATCGGATGAATATTTATACATATAAAACAATATTATTATTATCCAAATAATTGATTAATTACCTTGTTTTTAATTCCAACAAATAAAGCTTAATCAGAATTATACATGCTTTCTTTCTACAAAAGTAAAACTAACTCATATTTATTATTATTATTATTATTATTACAATTAATAGTGTGATTTCTGTAAATAATAATTCAAAAAAAAAAAAAAAAAAAACATAAGAGAGAGAGAGTGTCGGGCATTTTAGTGTCAGAGTTGGCGTGCTTTGTCCTTCGGATGTTGGATTTTTGTTGTGCTTTGCTTTGTTTACCAGTTTAATTTCACGCCTTTTCTATTTTACATCGAAAAAATAAAAGAAAAATTACACCCACACTTAATTTAGGGTAATATAATTACACCTACAATACTTCTTACTTTAAATTTGTAAATATGACAACTTTTTATTATGAAGGAGTATTAATGATAAGAAACTAATACATTTCTATTTTTCATATAATATGGTCAATAACTATCATTGATGTTTATATAACTATTTTATCAATAGTTATTAGTGATAGAGTGGTGACTATCATTAATTTTTTTTTTCTATATTTACAAAATATTTTATATTTTGGTATATTAATTTTTATATGATTGTTATTTATGCAATCAACCCCTTTGGATAATTTATTTTAGGTTAAATTATAAAAAATATTTCTAAACTATGAATTTAATTTCAAAAATATCCTTCAACTTTTAAAAATATTTTTGAACTATAAAAACAAGTTTTTTTTTTTTTTTTTGATAAAGCTATAAAAACAAGTTTAAAAAATACTCTCACTATTAACAACATATCCAAAATTATGATGTGAATAGTTAAATTCTAATTTGTACTTGTCTGACACGGAAAAAATTAAAATGTGGATGTGTGAGGAGTTAACAAAGAATATGAAAACCCTATTTTATCGATTCAAGAGGAGCATAACAAAATTGGTGGAGAATATATTAGATATCCACATTTTCATGATTTTTTAACACCTCAATGACATACATTTTCATTTTTTCTATGTCACACAATTACATGTTAGAATTTAACTGTTCACATCATAATTTCGTATTTTTTTTTTTAATGATAGAGGACATTTTTGAAACGTTTTCATAGTTCAAGAATATTTTTGAAACCCTAAAAAAAAAAAAAAAAAAATTGAAACCGAGTACATAGTAAGGGAGCCAACATGAGTATAGCTCAATCGGTATACTATATAGACTAATGACCAATAGATCATGGGTTCGATCCCCTAGAAAAATATATATATATATATATATATATATATATATATATATATATATATATAAAAAAGTGAGGGATATTATTAATAGTTTAGGTGCACTTTTGAATGAGGAAGAAGAGGGTGAGCGCTTTTAATGGCCACCCCATCTCTTTTTCTACTTTATGCTCTGCTTTTGAATTAATTGCACCATCGATCGATCTATCTATCTATCTATCTACCCCACTTTCTTCAAATTTAACAAACTTCTTTCCTTCTTCTGGTTTGGCTTCAATTTCTTCCAACCCATTACTCAGAATTTGGCTCTCTGTCAAGTCCAGGTATATTTCTTAAACCTACTACTCTCTCTGATTCTCAGTTCTCAATTTTACTTTTCTGGGTATGGTTTATGTTTTTCAAATTTTATTCCTTCAATCTTCAAAGATCTGCACCGCCTCTTTTCTTTCAATTTTGAGCTCTCTTCACTTTTTTCTTGCTTTACGTTCTTCAATTCATCATACCCACTTCATATTTTTCAATTACTACTTACTTCCATTACCCTTAATAATGTATGTGTTGGCCCTTTTCGACATATTCTGAATTACTATATCTTTGCTCAGATAGCTTGTATCCATTATTTTCTAACACAAAAGTCTCTTGCCCACATTGTTTCTGATCAACGACAAAATCATCAAGACAGCTCCCTTTTTACTATATTCTATTTCTTCTGCACATGCACTTTCTTTAACTACCTGCTTTCTTCCACTCTTCTTCTACTTCTCTAATTATTCTTCAGTAAATCAGAAACTTGATGCCAGACCAGATCTGATATTTTTTTAACTTCTCAATCAGATGTCTTCTTAATTTGTGGAGCTGAGTAAATGGGGAGCTGTTTGTCTACTCGCAATCAGAGTAGTTGCAATGGTGGAAGGAATGGAGTGAGAGTTTCTGGATCCTGTTTGGGGATTGAACTTCGTGGCCGGATTGAAAGAAAGAGAACATTCTCAGATCATATTTTTTCTCTGCAGCATTTGAAATCTATACCTAATAGACTTGTTTATAATGGGAAGACTCGAAATTCTTGCATTTTCACTCAGCAGGGTCGAAAGGGTATAAACCAGGATGCCATGGTTGTATGGGAAGTAAGTTCTTCTATCTATTCTTCTTGGAATTGTTTGGTTTGGTTTAAACAATTTACAAAATGGTTAAACAAAAACATCCATCTTTCAAGTGGATATCGTAAGCATATGGTCATTTAGTTAGATCAATGTCTCTGCTTTAAAAGGTTCAGAAATTCCATTGTTCTGTTGTTTTACATGTTTCCTGATGAGGGGTTCAATTTCTCTAGGACTTCATATCAGATGGTGCAATTTTCTGTGGGATATTTGATGGTCACGGCCCACACGGTCATGTCGTTGCACGAAAGGTTAGAGATGTTCTGCCAAGAAAGCTAGCGTCATTCTGGCAGTCATCTCAGTTGGAACATAATAGATCAGATAGAACTTCTTGTCTCTGGTGGAGTCGAAAGAATTCAGCAGATGGTGAAGCACAGGACATAGATGGTTCACAAGAGGATAAAACAAGTTCTTTATGGAGAACAGGTTTCCTCAAATCATATAAAGCCATGGATAAGGAGCTCAAATCTCATCCCAAAGTTGACTGTTTCTGTAGTGGCAGTACCGCGGTCACTCTAGTAAAGCAGGTACATGTAAAGACTAACAAATGAGCAAGTTTTGTACATCCTAAACCAGCTTTGTTTTCTGATTTTCTCTCTGTTTCTGTCGGATTCTAATCTCGATTTACCTACAGGGCTCGGATCTGTTCGTGGGAAGTATTGGGGATTCTCGAGCAATTCTTGGATCTAAAGACAGCAGTGATTCCCTTATAGCAACTCAATTGACAGTAGATCTAAAGCCTGATTTGCCCAGTATGTCCAATCCATTGCTTTACTTTCATGAACTTATATGTCATTCTAATCTGCTCGGTTTGTTCACCTTGTAGGAGAAGCTGAAAGGATAAAGAAGTGTAAAGGAAGGGTGTTTGCATTGCAAGATGAGCCAGAAGTGCCAAGAGTGTGGCTGCCATTTGACAACGCGCCTGGATTAGCCATGGCTCGAGCATTTGGTGACTTCTGTTTGAAGGACTATGGAGTTATCTCTATTCCTGAGTTCTCACACCGTGTGCTTACAGATAATGATCTGTTTGTTGTCCTTGCTTCAGATGGGGTAACTTTCCTAATCCCTATCATTAACTTGAAAAGAACATTGTTTATGCTGCAGACAAGCAGAAGCAAACCTGTGTTTGAATTTCATTTCAATTGTCAATCTCCAGAATTCAAGACAGTTCCCTTGCAGGTTTGGGACGTATTGAGCAATGAAGAGGTGGTTGAGATAGTGTGTTCTGCCTCAACTCGGTCATCGGCAGCTCGAATGGTAGTAGACTCGGCTGCTCGTGAGTGGAAGCTTAAGTACCCTACTTCAAAAATGGATGACTGTGCAGTCGTTTGCCTATTCTTGGATGGGAAAATGGATTCAGAATCAGAAAATGAAGAACAAACTTCTTCTGCAACTCTTGAAACCAATCAAATGGTTAACACTGCAGATTCAGAGGAAGAGCAGAGGTCTGAGCCAAGTCTGCAAAGGAATTATACAGTCCGTTCGTCGGAAGAAAAAGACCAAATTGGAGGGTTATCTTCACATGGTGTAGAGAATGGAGAATCAATGTCTGCTGAAGATGAGAATTGGTTGGGACTGGAGGGTGTAACAAGAGTAAACTCTCTGGTTCAACTCCCTAGATTTTCTTGAACCAAGTCCAAAGTTGGTGAAGGTTGTAATGGCGGATGCACAAGCCAATTTCTGCCACCATTTTGTATCACAGCAATGCAGTAAAACTTGGCTTTGAACAGGGAATGAATGTCTGGTGATAATTGGTATGGATGGTCTAATTTTCTTCTATTGTTTATTTTAAATAGTACAGAAGCCATCTTAATATTCCATTAAATATGGATGCAAAAGTATATTGAATTTTGTATAAATTCAAACTCTCCAGCCAGTTATTTCGTAGCATAAATGAAAGAGACACCATTTCTTCATTTTACATGAAAAATTAAGATCCAAATGAAAAACCAAAAGTGCAATTTTTTTCTTCTCTCTGTAGTTTTAAACTAATAAAAACAAAAATGAAATGAAAACGAAACCTTCTAGAGCCCAAAACTACTAAGAAAGATATTACAAAAGAGAAGGTAAAATCTTGAAACTTTGTCAAAGATGATGTGAAAATTTATGAAAAATAGGTTACTGCTTCACATGAAGTGTTATCTGCTGATAAGAAAGTTGCTAGTTGCTTCACATGAAGTCTTATGATGAGAATGACATATCTAACTGAGCAGGTGACTATTGTCCTAGTCGAGAAGATTGATTGAGTGAAACACACGAAATGTTTATATTCAACTTAAATATATGAAGAGGAGAGACCATCTTAGAGGCAATCAATACTTGGTTCAAGCTATCATGTGCTTGTCACACGATTTTTAAGAAAGCAACAAGATATCAAAGTGTCGATACAAAATCCAAGAAAAACAATGAGTGGTAAAGATTAAAAACAATCAAATTGGTACTAAAACAAGAAACAAGATGTAAATATTACTACAAAGAAAATTTACCTTTTGAGTTAAACAAATCCTTTGTTTATTCAACCAAAGCGGCCGTGACTGACAAGTGACAACAGAGACATAAGTACTTCGTTTCACATGGCTAGGCCCAGAATTGATATCATGATTGTTGCAGATTTCAGTGACCACAGCATAGCCACGAGCCGTTCTAGATAGCTTCCCAATTGTGAATCGTGAGATTAAATCACCACCAACATTTCCGGCCGTCATTATATCTATACTCGTGATCTGAGTTATTGGGGTAAACCATTTGTTCTCAAAATCACTGTTTTAATTGCACCAATTTTGATACACACATCTGCCTGTACTCTGTTCTTTGGGTTTCTTCGGTAGAATTTCCAGTAGATCCTTTTTCCATACCACTCCTTTCAAAAAATGACACGTGGCAAAATGGTTTAAAAAAATAATATATTTAATAAGGTGGGTCCCAGTTAAACAACCATTTTGCCACGTGTCATTTTTTGAAAGACAGTGGTATGGAAAAATTTCATACCACGGATGTACTAGAAATTCTCCCCGTTTCTTCATACTCCATCGTATAGTCTTCAATTACAGAAAGCAACTGTATTTTTAAGCGACTGTCAGACCTTGTTCCTTCACTTCAAGTAATTGTTCTTATGCAAAGATTCTAACCCTTTCTTGCTTTTTGTTTCTCTCCCTCCATCCATCTTTTACCATTTGATTCTTCGACCTACCATTTCAAAATCCAATAAATGGAGCAATTATCTTCATTTTAACTCACCGCCAAAACATCATACCACTATCCTTCTTAGTTCCCCTTCCCCATATCTATAAGAAGAAGACCTCTTTGCTTCCTGCTTCTCCATCACCAAGCAAACCTATCAATTCCTGCATTACTCACAAAATAAGATAAATGGCTTACAGAACCATTTATTCTCTGCTTCCTTTCTTCCTCGTTATCCTCACAATAACTGGAGAAGCAGTCACAGCTCGCCAGCTGATGATAAGAAACAGCCTCAATGGCTGGTTGGATATGATGGGGTCAGTGTGCTCATTCCTGGCATTGGACGCATCACATTGTCACCATATGACAAAGGCAGCTCAGGAGGAGGGCATGCCGGTTCATATGGCAGTAACCCAGCTCCAAGACGTCAATATATTCCAGGTGGGGATGATAATTTCATTCCAAATCCTGCCAACATTGGTGGTGTTCAAGAAACACTCTATCCTTGAGTTCATTTAGCAATAATCATCATCAGAATAAGCCTGCAATGTTCATCAGCCACTTGCAAGTTCAAGTTCCTTTATGCATGGTTTCCAGTCCAAATTTACTGAATTATGAATACAAATAAGTCTCTAGGAGAAATGAAGTTGCTGTCTTTGATGAGTCAGGGTCTTAATGAGGTAGAGGTCTAGTAATGAACTTGCACTTGTTGCAAGATAATTACTGCTTCATTCAAGAAAAAGAAAAAGGATCCAAATGTGAAATGTTCTTTTTCACTAACAATGAAGCATGCTGTAATAGTAGAATCTAATGAAGAAAATAGTGATGTGTTTGTACTAGTTGCTCAGCATATGTATGGGCCTATGGCAGAACATTTATGAACTAGATGAAGATATTTGTTCAATAATTATCCCATCAATTGCATTTAGCTCAATCAAGATCATGTAACTTGGTAGAATGTTGAACATCCTTGTAAAATTGATACCTTATTTCAGACCAACCGGGGCAAGTCTAGCTCAATACTTCAATGCAATTCATCAAACATGATTCCTTATGATGATAATAACTAATAAAGTAGAAAAACAGGTGCAATTACAAGAAGGGGGTGATTCAGAGAACAAAAGTAGATTGTGAACATGTATAAAAATGATACAGCCTAGTCTAGATCCTACGTCCTTGACTCCTTGTAGATCTAAGAACTAAACCTGTACTTCTAACTTACCTGCATTTCTTTCACTCTTGAGTATGATGCTGAATTAAAGAATCATAAGGAAGTCATGTAATATTGCAGCAATAAATTTCCAGCTCCCAAATGTCAGAAGATATGATCATATCAGGAATTAGCACAAAAGCAGACACATTTCAAAAGAAAGGCGAAATCTTTAAAACCATATTCCTCGATTATCATTTACATCAGTAGCCATAAACACTTGAAAAAAAAAACCCAAAACGTGAGTCAGGAATTAAATAGACATGATCAAGAAAAATCGAAAAGAAGAAATTAAAACCTAATCTTCAAAATGGAATGTAGAAGAACTGTTTCTCTATCTCTGTCGCCCCTTCTTTGAAGAGCCTCAGACACCGAACATCTTGAAAAGAATGAAGCAGAGGAAGCCAAGAAAGATGAATAGAAAAAGGTAATCCACGACGAGGAAAAAGGAAGTCGACCCGTGATTTCTCTTCTGCTTCTTTCCAGAGACATTGTTATCGTTGGCTAGCCCGTCAAGTGGCTCTAGTTTCGCCATTGTTGAAGCTTAGAGTTGCAGGATGTAGAATACAATTGAGTAGATCTAAGGCTCGAGTGGGATATTGGACAAGAAGAAGGAGGATCTCTGCTCATCATACCTCTTGTATTCTCTGGGCCTTCACTCCACACATAATTTTGGGCTTGAAGAAAATTACTACGAGAAAACAACGTCAAGAAATCCTTTTAAATGGCCCTTTTGAAGGTTCGATTTTTAAAAAATGCCAAAAAATGATCACAAGCTGCACCCAACTTTTACCAATTAAAAGGACACTGTATCTAGTCCCCTTACCTAAATATACTCCAAAATTTAAATCTTCTTTTCTTATATTTTTTCCAAAATTTTAAATATTCGATTTTTTTTCACAACAAAAATAATTAGATATAATTTAATTTTGTTTGGGAAACATACATTATTATCAATTTGGTCAATATAAGCATAGCTCAAACGACATATTGTATATAAATTAGTGACCAAGAAGTTACAAGTTCGATCTTCAACCCCACATGTTGTCAAAAAAAATAAATATACATATGACGAAAGACCACAATAACCACAAGATGTATAAAACAAGAATAATACATACCTAGAGTTGATTTGAAGTTAATTTGATTTTGTTGCTTCGGGAGAAAATACCTATTTTAAACATTATACGCTTCAGTATCATGTTCCTTGCAAATCAACCCGAAGTTCATCCCCACTCTGATATTTGATCAAACGAGGATTTGCCTACATTATAGTCCTGTCTTCTTACTATGGTATGTTGTGTTGATTAATTTGTTGATGTTTTGACTTTCGGTACATATACTCCACAATATGAGTGGCTACACAAAAGGAGTTTTGATTTTGTAATTTGTAGTATCGTGCCACATCAATAACCTTTGCTCTAGAACAAAGCGAAGAAAAAAATAGTAGCTTTTCAAATGAAACACACAACACATTTCAATTGTCTTTGAAATTCAGTGGCGAGAACACCACCATCGACTATGAGTAGATGATTTCTTCACTCGGATCCTCATCTTTCAATTTTCAACGCTATTAGTTCTCGGCCAATAAAGTTAGGGTTTTCTATTTGATGTTTTGGATTGATACCAACATTATACCGTGTATTTACTTTCACATTTTGTTTGAACCGACATATACAGTGTATGCAAGTGAATTATGATTATTTATTTTTTAAATACACCATATTTTTTTGCTCCAGTAATGCATTAACCTTTTATTTTTTTTCGAATACACTGTATTTTCCATCCTAGTAATATGCATTCACGATTTTTATAGCGTGCTAATGCAGGAATTCATTATGTCTCCCAATGATGCTTCTAAATCAGTGGAAGGACGAGACATACAACAGATGGCTGAATGGTGGGTCGGCAACGATCAATCATTCATTGATAAAACATTGGGGAAGCAGGAAGGATTTGAGCCGAGCTGGCCAGAGTGTGATTTCGTTTACGGACCAGACCAATATAATGGCAATTGGATGCTCGTTGTCATGGATATGAAAAAATCAAAGATTCAGATTATAGACTCGAGACCGAAGCTGGCAGATGAGATGGGAGTGTTGGAACTTGTCCGACCTTTGTCAATTGCGTTGCCGCTCGTTGCATGTGGATTCTATGAACACAGCCCCTGGAAGGAGCGAAGACATTGGTCAGTGGTACGAAACAAGACATTCAACATTCATAATGGTGGTTGTGAATCATGATATTATTGTGCTACACTTATAGAATATCTAGCAACTGGCAATAGTTTAAGTACGTTGGTTCCTAAAAATCTTGATCTGTTTAAATTGCAATACGAAGTACAGTTGTGGTCGAACACATTTATGTGGTGATACATTATATAATTTTATTATGATATACTATTCAAATAGTTGCAATATTCATGAGTTTACATCCTATTTTCAAATAACTTCTTTGTGGTTTAATATTCATACTCATTTATTTAATTGTTCGGTACAATCCAACTTCAACATTGTTCTTTTTCAATGGAAAATCTCATGCTTATCACTACCCCTAATCGCGAAGCTCTTATCACGAGGTTTATCAAACACAACGTTTATCGAATAAAACAATTATTTGCCTTGTCGCGAGGATTATCAAACACAACGTTTTGCGAACCTTATCGCGATGACGGCTAAGGTAATCATGAATGTCCATGTCATTTATCACGAAACGTATCGAATATCTCAATCCAGTTGGCCATCCCTTTGGAAACCGGGTGTTGTTACCCTTATTCCGATAACGGCTACGGTAATCATGAGTGCACATGTCTAAACACTCGTTCATAAAAGCAAAATTTACTGTTTGGCACGATTGTAAGTCACTTAGCGCGAGGATGGACGCTTAACACACCAAATCCGATATATCCCCTTCACGACGCATGGGTTACGTTACGTTAAACGGTACATGTTTTTATGAAACGACTATATAATGCAACTTATTAGTTAAATCTTTCATATTCCTTCAACTTCTTATTCCTTCAACTTCCTATTCCTTCAACTTCTTATTCATCCATGGGTTATTGTTCTTGGTCAGATGACTCGTCGTCAAGCGAGTTCCCACCTTCCCGCGGAGAACACGGTTATGGTATTTACAATCATTATTTTGGCATCACGACTTCTGAGTCGGAGGAAAGCATGGACGAAAAGCAAGAGGAAGTGAACACGGAGGAGGAGGATAGTAGCCTCAAAATTTTGTACACCACCCCACCGCGGTCGATGACCATTGAAAGTTCGAGTGACGACGCGCAGTCGAAGGACCACATGCAAACTGCAAACGTGGAGGTGGAACCTGGTCTTACTCCGAAAAGGGAGCGAGACGTAGTCGATGATGGTGATAACAAGGCTATGAAGAAGAAATTGCGCCAAGAACTCCCCCATTTGGTGTGCATTGCGGATTCAGATGATGATGAAGAATGATGACCCCAACAACCACGAACCGAAGAACAAGAATCTCTTTTTTTAATCTGTAGTTCCTATTGTTTTATTTTGTTGTTTTCTTTCAGTACTTCTTACTTTATTTCGTTTTCTTGTTTAATTTTCTTTACTTTCGTTTCTGTTGTTTAATTATCTATCCAGTACAATTGTTCATATTTCTTTACTTTGTTTATATTTTCTTAAACCAAATAACGATACGATATCGCGACGATCGAATGACATTTCTAGGTAAGCAGTGAACAAAATTTCAGTTTTCTTTTCTGCTCGCGATAAACATTCAACAGTAAAAAAATAGAAGGAACATTGTTCATCGCGATACGTGAATACGATAAATCGCGATAAACGTCTTATATTTTTACCATTGTTCATCGAGACCACCGAAATCATAACATACGATTTGACACGTTAATAAATAATCATGGTTAGGCAATCTACGTAATTTCACTTATTTAATCGCGATTAGCCTTTATTTACTCACGATAAGCATAACGAGGAACATTGTTCATCTAGATAAGTGAATACATAACATTCAATAACTCGAGATTAGTGACATATTTGACACATCGCGATAAACATGTGATTTGACATTTGTTCATCGAGACAAGTCAATAACATTTCCCCACATTCGATTTGACACATCCGCCAATTAATAAATAATCAGACAACAGGCAGTCTACACTAAACCCTAAACTCGCGATAAGCATAACGAGGAACATTGTTCATCGAGTTAAGTGAATACATCGCATTCAATAAATCGCGATAAGTGACGGATTTGACACATCGCGATAAGCGTGTGATTTGACCATTGTTCATCGAGACAAGTGGATATCATAACATTTCCCCACGCAGGATTTGACACATCCGCCAATTAATAATTAATCAGCCAGTCTACATGTACCACATAATCACCAGGCAGTCTACACTAAACCCTAAACTCGCGATAAACATAACGAGGAACATTGTTCATCGAGTTAAGTGAGTACATAGTATTCAATAAATCGCGATAAGTGACGGATATGACACATCGCGATAAGCGTGTGATTTGACCATTGTTCATCGAAACCAGCAAAATCATAACATTTCCCCACGTAAGATTTGACACATCTTGTAATCTGATCTGGTAATACCCCCAACGTTCACTTTGTATATTAGCATTGCACCCACGACTCCTATATGCGATGCATAATTCTTTTTTGGATTTCGAAGATTCCACTATATGGTACTAAATACATGTGCCTTAATATGGTACTAAATTAATAGATTCTTCATTGAGCATTTTTTCATTATTGTCTCTATTTTATATCTGTTAGGAAGATTAAAATTTTCAAATACAAATTAGGAAGCTAGCCCAAGTTTTTTCCTTTTTTTCCTTTTTTTTTTTTTGTTTAGAAGGCTTTAAATTAGGTAACAGAAAAATTAGCACGATGAAACAGACACTTCCAAAATCTCTCTAAAATGACCAAAGCATGCATTCCAACCGTCTCAATTTCCATCTTTGACAGTTTTTTGTTTGGTCTATGAAAATGCATAAAAAAAACAAAACTTTATTCATTCAAAACTCCCTTGAAAAACGGCAAACACAAGCATGATCCCAACTGTGGACATTTCTCTCTTCTTTAACGAAGGTGAAAATGAAGCAAAAAAAGAGGCCCTTAAAACCATAACTGAAGCTTGTTCTAGCTATGGCTTCTTTCAAATTGTGAACCATGGAATTCCCATTGAATTTCTTCAAAAAGCTTTGAAAATATCCAAAACATTTTTTCATTACCGTGAGGAGACAAAGCTCAAATATAGCTCCAAGCCTGGGGCACCCTTCTTGCTGGTTTCACCAAGCAGAAGGAAAATTGTCCAGACAAGAATGAATATGTTCTTGTTTTTCCTCTTGGATCTAACTACAACAATTACCCTTAAGAGCCACCACAATTCAAGTCAGCTTTCCAGATTTATGTCTTCGTCTTTTGAATTTTAGGGTTTGTTTGGAATGACTTCTCAGGTGCTTGAAAGAGTTTCAAGTGTTTTTAAGTACTTGAAAAGTCATTTTCATGTGTTTCAAATGTTTGAGATTCGTTCTTATGGTCATCTTATGTTCCGTTGCATGTTATGTTAGATTGAAATTTACATTAGATTTCTTGTTTTTAGTTTCATGCAAACAGAATTTCGATAGCGCGATTGATGACCTGAATAAAAGTTTGGAGCTTTTGAGGAGCAACGACAAGGAGAGCCTGAACACGTACTTGGCGGGGGCAAAAACCTTCGTGGTGACGTGCGACGACGCGGTGAAGGAAGGCAACATCCAGCCGCTGGCTTCAGAGATGATGAAAACCGATTCATTGCTGGAAAAGATGGCTGACAATATCTTGTACTTGGTCACTTTATTGCCCTAAATCTAATTCATTTTTCCATTGCTGGCTGGCCAAGGAGCTTCTAAATTAATAATCTTCTCAAACTTGTGGGTTGTGTATCTGTTTTTCGTTTTTGTTTTGATTGTTGTTTTCTGAAATCAACCTAGATGATATGGGAGTAATTATTTAGGGTGGGGTGTTGTTTTTTAAACTATTTTAAAAAATAGGGTGATTTTAAAAAAAAATAAAAAAAAATGAGTCTTTTTTTAATCTTATTAGGAGTGCGTGGGTTGAATCCGCGCACTCGGACCATTCAAACCTTGTCACTGGAACTACTATACGAGGTTATGGAACTCAGCCCGTCTGATTACAACATTCAAATAGGGGTGAAATACAACCTCCAGGAATCATCACCACCGGTTTACATTCTTAATGAGAAGGACGTTAAATTTTTCCTGAACCACGAAAGGGTACGAAAGTTGCAATTATGCATAACAAGTGTACGGCCTGAGGAAGAACATAATAATAACGTAACGCATGCGACAAACAACGAGCATGTATGTCAGTGCGGGCCGACGTAAGCAGACACACTACAACCTACGGTATCATTGGGAAACGATGACATTTTCTCATGGGAAGACCCCGAAGAACCTGCAACGACCTCAATTGAGCATGTATGTCAGTTCGGGTCGACGCAAGCAGACACACCTACGATATCATTGGGCAACGACCAAAACCATACAAATGACGACGATGACATTACCACTGTATGTCCTCAGTCTCTAGAAATGCACGAATACGAACGACAAACAACCAGGGCATTGTAATGATTGGTACGTCATCAACTGATATTCGTGAAAATGAAATCTTCTAAAGTAAAGATGACTTGAAGTATCAATTGGCAATGTATGCCATCAAGAAGAATTTCGAATTCACCGTTAAGAAATCGTCGAAGGACCTCTACACGGTGCGATGCGTTGTGGAAAATTGCAAGTGGCGACTCCGTGGAATCGCATTGCCAGGTTGTGGAATATTTCAGATTTCAAAGTACGTTAACTTACACACGTGCGGTAGTGGGTTGCTGAACCACAACCATAGACATCCATATGCTTATGTGGTTGGACACATGATAAAAGATATAATAGGAGTTAGTCGTGTGTACAAACCAAAAAACATTATGGATGATGTACGGAAGAATTTCGGTGTGTCAATTAGTTACGACAAAGCATGGCGTGAAAGAGAAAAAGCACATGCACTTGTTAGAGGAACTCCGGAAGAGTCATACTCAATTTTGCATGCATACGGGGAAGCTTTGAAAATAGAGAACCCAGGTACGATATTCGAAATTCTTGTCCATGATCATTCTATGCACTTTAAGTATGTGTTCATGACATTAGGTCCTTCAATCCGAGGTTATGTAAATTGTCGTCCAGTGGTTGTTGTTGATGGATCACATTTGAAAGGCAAATACGGAGGATGTATGTTGGAGGGTATTTCCATGGACGGTAACAATCAATTATATCCACTAGCATATGCAATTGTCGACACAAAGACAGACGAGTCCTGGACATGGTTCATGACAAATTTGAAGAATATCGTAGGGGAGGACCATAACCTAGTTATCGTGTCTGATCGTCACATGTCCATCTCAAACGCAGTAAAATCTGTATTTCCTACTGTATTTCACGTCCTATGCACCTTTCACCTAAAGAAGAATCTCCTAACTAAGTTAAAAAACAACGCAAGTGGTAAGGTATTCAATAAGGCGTGTAGAGCATATCGAGAGTCTGAGTTCAACATGTATTGGGAACAACTTCGTGCCTTTAAAGATGGGGCTGTAGCGGCATACTTGGAAGAGGTCGGAGTAGAACGATGGGCTAGATGTTATCAAACAGAGAGAATATATAACAATATGACAAACAACAATGCTGAGTCATTCAACTCCGTAACAGCTGTAGCTAGATTGATGCCCATAACAGCGTTGCTTGAATTCCTAAGAGGTGACCTGCAAGAGTGGTTTTATGACCGACGAGAATATTGGTCATCAAAACAAGCGACTCACTCAAATTATGTTCAAACCATGATGGCTGATGAGTGTGAGAAGGCAAGGAGACACACTTTTGAGGGAATTGATTATTATAGATTTCATGTAAGAGATGGTCAGTGATGCTAGCGTTGACTTAACCACAGGTAAATGCACTTGCAAAAAGTTCCAATGTTTGGAGATTCCTTGTTCGCATGCTATTGTTGCAGCTAGGGAACGAAATATCGTGCCATCCAACCTTTGCAACAACTGTTATACCGTAAATTCACTAAAGTGTGCATATGCGGAGGCCATATGTCCAGTAGGCCATATGTCTGAATGGAAGAAACCATCTGAATATGTCGAAATGAAAATCCTCCCGCCATGTACTGGAGAACGCCGTCCATCACAAAGAGGTAGTCGGTGTGGAAATGTGGGACACAATAGGGTGACATGTACCCAACCACTTTCAAATAGGAGAATTCGATGATCATAGAGATTTAATCTTGTACTTTACATTTTCTAACTAAATTCATACTAAATAAGAGATTTAACAACAATGAATTTTATAAAGGTATCTTACACTCGTAAAACTATAATCACATCTTTAATTTTAAAAAGTGAAATCTGAATTAGTTACTAAACACATCTTCTTGATAATTTATATAAAAGAGGACCTAAGTAATTAATTTTAAAGAATTTACTAAACTGAGTTACTTATTAAACATAAACAACCTTAATTTTTTTTTATATAAATGCTAAAACTAAACATATAACATACATACTACCTAGAAATGCAATTAGCCTATTTCTTTATGTTATTCTTGCAACTTCCCCAAATTAATATGTATCATAAATTTAAAATCTTCAGACATAATGTATCATAAATTTTAAATCTTCAAAATGTGCATTTCTCATTAAGACTAACCTTTTAATAACATATATTAGAATTTCGAGAGGTACAAAAAAAATACTAATCGGATTCGGTTCCATCGATAATAACATATATGGAGTTCTCCCTCTTCCTCTTCTTCTCCCTTCGTACAAAGTGCCTTTGCGTCTTTGCTTCCGCAGTTAACGGAGCCCTATCCTCCTCTTCACCCTTTGCGTCGCTGCTAGGCGATTCTCCTCAAGATTCTTAGCACAGGAGACAAATGAAAGTAGTGTGTGAGTAGGTGCCTGGTTGACGCTGGGATATGATATTTGCGGCTCCTCATTGGGATAAGTGTCCGCCAAAGTTGAAAAAGTTGGTCGGGGCTTTGTTGATGAATGTGAGGAACTAGATGAGGACGACGAAGTGTGATATGATAGTTCTTCATCCTTGCTCTCTTCCGATGTCGTGGTTCGTTTATAGGACGACACACTAGATTCGTCATCTGAATCGCAATATGATGCACTCGGGTATTCAAAGAATGCATCATCAAATGAGTCATCCGAATACATTTTTTTTTGGGGTGAAAAAAGAATAAGAACTGTGAGAGAACAACCTAATGTAAGGTGTAATGAGTGTAGTAATAGAAGTTTCTTAGGGAATATGAAGGGCCAAGGGGTGGGTGTTCCTGCAGTAAATCGACTCGGGATGGTAGCCAATGATAGTGAAGAAAAAAAAGAGAAAAAGGAGGAAGAAGATAGAAAAAAATGAAAAACAAATATATTTTTTTTTTAAATAATTTTTTTTAAAAAAGTAATAAAAATTATGTGTCGTCATCAATCCGTTAATATTTAACAGAAATTTTGATGGTGGGACAAAAAAAACACACCAAATATAAAGTTCGGAGGTAAAATTGTTGGATTTGAAACCTTGTAGACCTAAATACTACTCCACTCAAACCTGAGACCATTAAGGTAATCTGTTGAAAGAAAAATGTTTGATAAAGCAGAATAAAAAATGTTAGACAATATTTTTTTTAAAGAATAAAATAAAAAATAAAAAAATGGTAGTCAATTAGCACATGCAATGCATTTATATATATATATATATATATGCATATATGCATTTTGAGGCTTATGTGCTTGTGCACGTATATATCCTTTGACTGGTTCGTTTATGAGTTCTCATATTTAATTATTTTGAAATTTTTAGGTAAAACGTTGAAAATGTTTAGCAATTAAGAGTGTGATTTTTTTTTTTATTGTTCTGTAAATTAAATAATTTCGTTTCAATCTTGTAGTTTTCATTTCCACATGGCACCATGTTCACTTTGATGGATGCTTCTGCCTTATGTAGTTGTCACTCTCTATCTACTTTTATTAATATCAATGGGAATTATTAATCCGTCCAAAAAATAAAAAAACAAAAATACCAGTTGTCAAACATGGGACATAGTTGTTTGTATTCTCTCTTTCAAAAGAGTCTCGTCCTTTTTTAAATAAATATTGCATCATCATAATAAATGTTCGATTATATCCAAATTGACACTTTTACTCGTTTTTATATTTTCAAGTGTTTACTTCCATAATTTTTCATTAAACTATGATATTAACCCAACATATAACATTTATCTTACCTTACAAATAATTATTTCAGCTCCTTCACGAGGGTTAGACTATAAGCTATAGTCACATCTTTTTATATTTCCAAGTGTTTGGTTGTATAATTTTTCATTAAACTATGACACTAATAATAATAAATAAAATAATATTTATCTTCCTTTACAAAATAATATTTGACCTCACGAGCACCCTTCTTAAGTAGGGCTAGACTAGAAGCTATAGTCGCATCTAGATTAAAGCGAGATTGAACTCATGACTTCTTAGTCACATGGTCAATTGAGCTATGCTCAATTTAGCAATAAATAAAATTGTTAAATCTTTTAAAAATATAGATTTGGAAATAATAATTTTATTGATTGTACATAATAAATATTAATCTTTAGATTTACCATTTATCTTACCATAATTATATTCATAGGAACAGTGTCAAACAAAATTAAAAAATTACACACTCGAACTCAGTTAATATCAATTAAAAGTCACAGCAATTATCCATTTCTCAAGAAATAACTTTTATGTCACCGTCTTAAGTTAATCATTTTAATTCTTAAACAAATAAAATAAACCTGTTACGGACTACCTTACCTTGAGGTCAGTCGCTGACGTCACGACACGCTTCTCCAGAAAGTTGTGGCTACGACACCAGCATCAGACATTGCAGCAACCTGGGATCGATCCCAGGCCTCTGAAGATTCGATCCTATCCAGCCATCCAAAAACTCGTTGTTGCCTGACTGCCTCTTGATCAGTGTGAAGAACGCCTGACAAGACGTTCTTGACTCACCTGACTAGACGATGGTACAACAACGACCTCAAATTTCTCGAGAATCGGGGGGACGACGTCTGACATTAGGGGCGGACCCAAACATTGATGTTTGGGGGCCAAAAAATTATAGTATATAAATATTAAAAAAATATCGCAAAAAATTCAGAGGTTCGAATTCACAATCTCAAGTTATGTTGACATTAAGAAAAAGTTATTAGTGATAAGCATATGTAAGTGTATCAAAGATTTACGGACTAAGTTTAAATAAACTTAAGTATACTTTAAAAAGTCTCTATATATATATATATATATATTTATTTTTTTTAAATCTTTAATGAATACTTAAACTTTAAAAAATCTTTAATGCGTCCCTAAACTTTAAACTTGTTGAATCGATTCCTATTTTTTTAATTTTGTTTCTAATGAATTCCTAGATTTTAAAAAATGTCGACAATGTTATATTAGACTTAAACTTGAAAATTTGAGAACCAATTAGATACAAAATTGAAAGTTGAAAAATATATTAAACTCTTTTTGAAGTTAATTGATTCCTATTTTTTCAATTTTGTTTCTAATGAATTCTTAGATTTTAAAAAATATCAAATAAAGACAATGTTATATTAGACTTAAACTTAAAATTTATGGACCAATTAGATAAAAAATTGAAAGTTTAAAATATATTGAACTCTTTTTGAAGTTGGTGGGTCTATTAAATACAAAATTGAAAATTCAAAGATTTATTAGACATTTTTTAAAAACATTATTCAAGAAAAAACACAATATAACATGAATATGTTTTCAAAATTTATAAAAGGATGTTAATATAGTCTAAATTACTTTTAAAAATATTAATTTAAAGATTTGTTTAAAGTATGAAGAGTACTAAATTTAGATATTTGAAACTAAAATAATAAATTCTCAAAGTATAGACATTTCAATTAAAAAAAATCTTACTTATTGTTAATATATATGGAAGTAAATGTAAAACAAATAAATTATTGTCATTATGGCTGGGTTTCGAGGCACAGCAAAATATAGTCATGCCTATAAATACCCTTCTCATTCAATGACGAGAAAAGTAACGTAACAGAAGCGTAACTCTACGCAAATTCTAAACATTATCACTCCTGCTTACGCTTAGAATCCTCTCTAACTTAAGCGTCAGAGCCTCGTGGGCCCAACCCTACGCCGATGCAAGTTCCTCTTCTTCTCTTGTGCAGGTACCCCGACTCCGGTGACGACAACTTAAGGCGGAGCAAAGAAAAAAGGAAAGTCCAGAATCTTGTACCAACAAAACCAATAAACTTTTAGAAGTTGATTTTGATATAGCATATATAATATTTTAGTGTGAATTTTTGAACAACATGAAGTATATATATATAATATGTTGGGAAAGAACATAATCCTACACATTACACAATATTAGTGTCAAGCTGCAAGATTATTATTATTATTATTATTATTATTATTATTATTATTATTTTGACAATATGTGAGAGGGGCAAGATATCAAACTTAAGAACTCTTAGTCACTAATTCATACATCATGTCAATGAGTTATGTTGTTGACAAAAAAAAAATATTTATTGATATAAACTTGAAAATTAATTTTTTTTGAACTTATTCTAAAAGAGATAATATAACATCGTACAAAATTAAGAATGATCAATCACTTAAGTAGATGTGGTATAAAAATCGCCAACAAGAACGTAGCTCAATCGGTATAATGTATAAATTATAAATAAGAGATATCAAGTTGTAACCCTAAAAAAAAGAGAAGAAAAAATGCGATGTCTTAATCTTGTCCTGAAGTTAATAGTTGTAATAATAGATAGAAAGATTGCGGAAGGAAATCATAATAATGAGATGAAAAATATGGTATGTCTTAATTAACGTATTATTTGGATGAATTGAAGTAAAAAAAATGAAGAGATTGGTCCAAAAGAAATTGATGAGTGGGGGCGTTGAAGTACTAGAAAAGAAACAGTTATGGCCACAATAATTGCGATGACGAGTTGTGGTACATTGTGGGAGCAAACTTTAATCTCTATTTCTAAACCATTTGTGATCAACAGTTTTTCTGGTCCAACTCAACATCGGTTCAGT
This sequence comes from Herpetospermum pedunculosum, assembly GCA_028017165.1. Taxonomy (NCBI): domain Eukaryota; kingdom Viridiplantae; phylum Streptophyta; class Magnoliopsida; order Cucurbitales; family Cucurbitaceae; genus Herpetospermum; species Herpetospermum pedunculosum. Next base: position 4,561,869 of record CM051529.1, on the reverse strand, counting down.
GTCGGGTTTCTTCCATGCATAACCGACTTGATTCGGGTCGTTTAATCAAACCCACCAAAACTGACTCATTTACACCCATAATACATTATATAAATGTAGAGGCTTCATTGACAAACCCTACAAACAGAGAGGCGAAAACCTAATAGAGGTGTCGTATATCTTGGAGTCTACCGTATTAGAGGTGTTATATATTTCGATGTCTACCTTTATCAACATTCTATATATATGTGGTATATTTTCGAGTAAAAAATTTACTTATCGTGTTTAGCTGATTATGTTCCTTGATTTGCTTATTAGATTTGTTTCTTTTATTCGCTCATTAGGATTAGGATTATATATATATATATATATATATATATGTGTGGTTTTATCCATTATGAATGACAAAAAATATCACAAAATCATTAGCAAAACTCTATAAAAAGCTCAACCACATTTCTACATATTATTATTATCTATCTCCTTAAGCAAATGAATCTAACATATTATGTCAAAGATATAAATAACAACCTAATTGATTAGGTTTCGTAATCATTTGAACTCCGTTTGATAACTACATTATTGTTCTTTATTTTTTATTTTTGAAAATTATGTTTATTTTCTCACTATTTGTTTACAATGGTTTAAATCTTTTTTAAAAAATGAATTGAACTTTTAACCAAATTCTAAAAATAAGTATTTAAAAGCTATCAATTTTTTTTAGTATTTAGAAATTGACTTAGATTTTGAAAACATTTATAAAATCTAAAATGTAAATAACAAAATAAAGGAATCCATAGAGATGTAATGTTTATAGACTTAATTTTAAAAAATTCAAAAACTAAAAATCAAATAGTTATTAAACCACCTTCATTTTTTAATTTTTTTTTTTTTAAAACTACTCATTCATTTATGTATATCTTTGTTCTTTTATCAATCTTTTTATGGATGTTTTTCAAAATTCAAATTAATTTTTAAAAATTAAAAGAGTAGTTTTTTTTTTAGAATTTGATTAAAAATTTAAATACTTTAAAAAAATCAGAAAATGGATGGTGAAACTAACACAACTTTTTGAAAATAAAAAACAAAAAACTTATGAAATCCTTATTTAATTTTCATGGTAAGTTTTATTTAGGTTGGAAACTTATTTTAGAATAGAATGCCTAGAATTACAAAATTAGATTTTTTTTTCATTTCTAATTTTTTTAAATTTATGAAAAACCTCAATTTTATGAAATGTTTGAATTTATAAAGCTAATTTGTATTTAGGAAACACATACCAAAAAATTTTATTCAACTACGATATAGTAGATTGTTATTTGTTGTTATTTCATTTTGTTTTCAGGGATCCTTTGGTTTTCCTTTTTTTTTAATTCTTTATCTAAATATGTATTTTTTAAATAAAAAAAAATGAAACCGGTTAACATGATATGTTTTTCTGTTTGTCAATAGTAATCAAATTATTTTTTTTTAAACAATTTTCTTATTCTTAGACTATAACATAATTTTATTGTTTTATTAAAAAAAAAAAAAATTTAAAAAAATTATCAATATTATAAAAAAGATACAATTCACAGAATATTTACTAGAAAAAAAAAATAATAAAATAGCAAAAAGAGAACAAAAATAATAATAATAATATTTAAACTCGAATTTTCAAACCTCCAAATATTCTGATTCTCTCGATCCTAATCTAAAATAGTGAGTCAAACGCTATCTAAAATAGTGAGTCAAACGCTGGCTAAAAGTTAAGCAATAATTTTAGTACGAGAGAGGGAAATATCTTTCATTGGCTGGTGCGTCACTAGCAGCTTTTTGGCATGGCCTGCGTCTCACGTTGGTTTGCCATTATCAATGTTGAGTCCGCAGATCGACCAATGGAAGAATTTCTAGTACATCGAAGAGAATTTTTAGTACATCGGCAGAGAGAATTTCTAGTACATTTTAAAAAAATGACACGTGACGAAATGGTTGTTTAACTGAGACCTACACTATTAAATATATTGTTCTTTAACTATCTGCGTGTCCATTCTTTTAAAAATTAAAAAATATTAAGTTTGATGTCGGGTCTATTTTTCTTGTCTTTCATTTTCTCTATTCTCCCTCTCTTTCATCTTCTCTATTCGCCTGTTCTTTACAATTTCCTCTGGTTGGTTTAGAACAACAAAATCACCATCACCTTTACTAATTTTTTAATTAACAAAATTTCTTCTCTTTCATCTTTTTTTCATTTTCTTTCTTCTCTCCCTTTTATCTTCTCCGAAAAGTTGTTATTTCAACAATTTTATGAGTTAGAAATTTGTTAATAATTTTTTCTTCTATTCATGTGATTTCTGTTAATATTCCCGTATTTAACTTGATTAGTACTTAACATTGAAAATCCAGATTATCTCCTGAATTTAGAAACCAACAAAATTAAAATATCTTGTGCTAACCATCAAGGGTTGGCCTAGTGGTCATAAAGGGCCTTGGGACTTCAATGCTCTCAAAGAGGGAATGGGTTCGATCCTTGGTGGCCACCTACCTAGGAATTAATTTCCTACGGATTTCCGAGGTGCGCGTAAGCTGGCCCGGACACTCACGGATAAAAAAAATAAAAAAAAATAAAGAGAGGGAGAACCGAAAAGATGAAAGAGAAAAAAAATAAATAATTAAAAAATTGGTACCAACTTTAGAAAATGAAGGGAAGAGTGAAGGAGGAGAACGGAGAAGATGAAAGAGAAAAAAAATAAATAATTAAAAAATTGGTACCAACTTTAGAAAATGAAGGGAAGAATGAAAGAGAGGGAGAACCGAAAAGATGAAAGAGAAGAAAAATGGACCCCATATCAAACTTAATGTTTTTTTAATTTTAAAAAATTGGACACGTGTCAGATATTTAAAGGCAGTATGGAGAAACTCTATACCACGGATGTACTAGAAATTCTTGAAATTTTTTCATACCACTATCTTTAAATGAATGACACGATGTAGTTGTTTGACTGAGACCCTCCCTATTAAATATATTATTTTTCAAACTATTTTCATGTGTCATTCATTTAAAGACAGTGGTATAAAAAAACTTTATATGTACCATAAATAACACCCATATAACCAAAGAAGGTGGGTCGCCCGCCTCTGATCCTTCATAAATTTTAAAACGACCCATCTCCATATAATTATTAATCCACCACAACTATTATCTTTTTCAATAATCCAATAAAGATAGGGTATGCAGATTTTAGCATAACTAAAAAAAAAAAAAAAAATTATGTAAATTATAGTTAAATTATGATTAAGTTGACCGAAAAAATTGAAATTGAACTTAAGTTATAGAGGTTACAAGGAATTTTAATTGCACAAAACATCTGAAATTGTATGATTAAATATTAATTGAAGCACATTATTTTTTAAGGGACAAGACGTGTGGTCTAAATTATCAGCATCTAATACCCTTTCACACAAGGTGTATTGAGCAGTGTAAAATTATTAACTAGGGTAATAGGTTATTGGGAAATCTTAAAAAAAAAAAAAAAAAACGAGTTGTACCCAATTTTTTGAAAAAAAAGAGAAAGTTGATAGATGATTAACAAATAATAAATAAGCGCAAAAGAAAACGACACAGATTTACGTGGTTCACTAACGTCGTGTTAGCTACGTCTACAGGCAGAAGAGAGCAAAATAGGAGATCATAATTACAAAATGACAGATAGAGGGTGGCTGAAATCGGTTTATATATGGCACCCTTCTAATGACCTAATACAAAATGGATCAAAGCCCAAAATGAAACAATAAAACCCAAATCAGAGTTTTTCTTTAAGGGCGTTACCTTCATATCTCCACCAAGACCTCGTACCGAACTAGTGAAGGTCAAAACAGATTCAAAGCATTTCAACATACCTCTCAAAATTAAATGACAATGAAAGAAGTAAATCTACATATTTTATAAAGTTCATGAAGTTCATTTATCCTTTTATTACCTCTTTAAGTTTGTCATTTTTTAGTCAAATCTTATGGGACTTAATGTCTATTTGGATTTCATGGACTATGATATCATCATTCAAATGAATGAGAAGAATAATTCGTTTATTTTCTAAAATCTATGAGTCATTTCCTTCTTTCCAGTGGCACCATACCCCCAAACACATCTGTCTGATCATCATGCTCTCTTCTCTCTTACGCCCATCGGTTGCCCAACAACTCTACACAGTACCATTCTGTAGATGATTTGAAAGATTTATTACTCTTTTTGGCACAGCTTGTTTTAGACAACTGTAGGGTAATAGGTACCCTAAAAAACTTGCCAACTTTTTTCAATCACCTTCCTTTTTAGAAGTTTTACTGTGTCTGTTCTTTTTAACTCTTTTTTTTTTTAAACAAAATTGTGATTGAATTCGACTTGGCACCGGGAGAATTTCTAGTACACGCGGCGAAATAGTTTAAAAAAATAATATATTTAATAGAGTGAGTCTCAATCAAACAACTATTTCGTCACGTGTCATTCATTTAAAGACACTTCATACTCGGGAAGGAGCTAGCTTTGAAGTTCTTATATAGTTCACCTAATTTTAGAACTTTGTGCTTCAATTAATTGTCGGGATAAAGAAGAAAATCCATATGCATATAATTAAACTTCTCCTATAGTTCACCCAATTTTTGAACTTTGTGCTTCAATTAATTGTCGGGATAAGGAAGGAAATTCATATGACACTGGCACCGCCACATGGGATGTTAGGTTTCATTTTCAATAGTACCAAATCATTTTTTTTTTTTTTTTTTTTTTAAGTACAATAAATGGAAACATGAATATTTGAATTTCTGACTTCAAAAGAAGGAGATTACATGTCAATTATTGTGTTGATATGACTTATTTTAAATAAATTTATGTAGGAGATCTCAATTAGACTTTTGATACATAAATTTAGTCGTGAATTTGTATATCTTGACGGAATGGGTATACCTACGAGAAAGAAGATATGTGATGCCTTGCACCGGTGTGACACTGGTCACACGGACTCCGACGATCAAGTCAGATATGAGAGTGATTTAACAAATATGGAGAGTTGGCAAGAGTGAAGTTCATATGAAAAGTACTTTGATTACTCTTTCCTTCATGTCGTATCTTCTCCTTCTATAAGTTTTTCATGTAGCCGTTATGGATTGTTACGCTCATAATTATTCTATTAATGTGCATTTGTAACGTCCGGACGATTAATGACACGAAACCGTTCGAAGAGGTTATGTTTGTGGTTCGGCCGACCCCATGCGTCTGAGCTCGACCTTCCTTCTTCAAGTTCAGTCGATCCCTCGTGGGATCGACTCTCGCTTATATCTGTCGCCCCTCTCGGGTTGGTGGTTCTTTGGGTTCGGCCGGCCATCTCGAGTCGACTTCTTCTTCTTGAGTCGACCCCTTTGGGGGTCGATCCCTCTTCTTCAGCCGACTTTGTTGGTCCATCGTACATTTCTGTTTTTCTTTGATCATAATAACTCATTTTTAACCATAACATAGACTAATGATCATAATGGATCACCCTTTGACAATTGGACTAAAGTTATTGATTAAACCAAAATGGGAATTGATCCATTATTCATGTAATATTGCAATATCTACAGTATATATAAAGTATAGTGAAGCTGCTTGAATGTATTCACATTCGCAGTCAAGATTGAAGCGATTAGAATTGAATGCTCCCACTGGTTTGGACAGGAAACATGGGAATGTGGGCTGCTATGCATATGGCTTACCAACCACAACAAATTAGTGATTTTTTAATTTTTTTTTTAATTTTTTTATAAATATTTAATTAATGGTGTGTAAGTGAATTCAACCTTGAGATGGACACAATTTTATTTAGGGTTGGTTGCACAAATAACAATAGGCTCAAACTAATTGCAAATTTAGCAAACTTTAAAATGTTTTGCAAATATGGCAAAAGAATGATAGACTTCTATCCGTGTAGACTATTATCACAAAAATCTATAAAAAGCTGAGGTGATTGATAGAATTTTATCAGTCATAAGATATAGCGATATAAATTGTCATATCCACAATTTTTTTAAAAACATGTTATATTTTTAATTATCTTATTCTAAATTGACATCTGTTACAATTTTTCATTTTATTTATGTCAATTAAATTATGTTTATATTTATAGGATTGAATTATATTACCCACAATACACCTAATAAAAAATTATTTGGATGTATTTATTTATTTATTTATTTTTTATCTTATTTTCAAGTTATTCATTGGTCAAGAAGAGATTTTATCGTAAATATCAATTATTGAAAGAAATATTTATTTTGGAATAGATCTAGGGTACCATTGGGATTGATTTTCTTAAAGCGATTATAAAATGTTTTTAACTACTTTTAGTAATTGATAAAATTGTAAATTAATTTTAAGAAATATATTTTTATTTTTTTTAGTTGGTAAAATCTAGTTAACCTTGCCAAACGGATCAGAGCTCAATTGACATTCTGCCCGACTAAAAGATCATGAATTCAATTTCCGCATTAATTAAATACCTTGGCAAAAAAAAAATCGAATTAACCTTAGATATTTAATTCATATTATAGTTGTATATTTATTTTCAATCATAGAAAAAACATGCTCAAAATCATTTAACAAAATTTGACATCATCTGCCTCCTTTGTGACTACACCCGCATTATTGTCGGGGGCGAGAAGGGACTAGGGCATGGCCCCCCAAAATTTTGAATTTTTTTTTTATAAATGTAAGTAAAAATAATGTCTTAACATCAATTAAAAAATAAGAAGTTGGAATTCTCACCTGGTCGACCTATGGTAGAATTTAAAATAAAAAAAAAGTATATATTGGTTAACATTCTTAATAAGGTCAAATAGGTTAGTAAAAGGAAAGGAGTTTCCACATAAAGAGTGTTTTTAGAGTGGATATAACGCTCAATTTCTATATATTTTAATCTCATGGTCTATAAAACAATATTTTAAACATTTTTCTTTTTGTCAGAAAAAACAATCAACTAAGCATTAACTTAGTTGATTGTGCCAACAAGAGCATAGCTCAACGGCATGATGTTTCGACTAATAAACAAGAAGTCTTAGGTTCAATCCTCCAACCTTAATATATTGTTAAAAAAAATAAAAAAATCAATTAGTGGTGACACTAGCAATCTCTTTTAACAATAATAGATTCGAATACCCTATCCCATAGTCATAAGTTTGCTGATCAATCTATTTTTATTTATTTTTTATTTTTTTGAAAAGACGATGGATATATAATAAGAATGGAAGAAAGTTAAAAAGTTGAAATTTAAGCATATCATCCAGCTCGTTTATAGAAAAAGTAAGGGTAAAAGTGGGAATATTTGTGTAAAAGAAGAAAGGTAGTAAAACCTTGATACTAATTATGACTGGTTAGAAAGTATAAAGTAAGAAAGAAAAAGCACTAGTTACAGATGAATTTGACTCATTTTTAATATTCCAGTAAATTCCTGGAAGTGTTAAAAATTGAAGGTAAATGGTACTAATAATCTACAAAAATTGTCCATTTTTGTATAGTTGACTCCGTCCAACCAGAGTGTGAGATGTGATAAGTTTTTCTATGTTTTATTAAAAAGTTATTTATGAAATTTTTGTGTTGTGTTGTGTGGTTGTATGGAGTGCGACACCCCCCGGCTACACGAAGTCTTGGCGAGATGAGATGGACGACAGAGATAAGGAAGAGGTCCCCACGAGCTATGGGACTTTTGAATTTGATTTGGCCATACACATACGTGGAGCGTTGGTGCCTACTGAACCACCCAACCCATCAAAAACTGGGTAGTGGGTAGGTCTCAGTCCGCAGGGCCATATAATAGGAATCTCTCTATAAAGATGATAACACATTGGTGTTGTTTTGTGGTCACTAAGTTGTCGTACACTTAATTCGGCCGCTCTAACTTTTTGCAATTACTAGAAATAGAGATGGGTGTTTTGGAGCCAGTGTGTGCCTCCCACTTGCAAAAGGAAAGAGAGATATTTTTGTATTAGTGCGCCTGCGGTGTGTTCTTCTCCTCAATATCTATCTGTTCTTTTTTAGAAAGAAAGAAAAAGTTATCATAATGGAGGCCGAGGGTGAGCAGGAGATGATTGATTGGTTCGAGCGAGTGTCGACACACGCAGGCGTCACTCAATCCCGCACTCTCCGTCAGATTCTCCAACAGAATTATGGCGTTGAGTACCTTAAGAAATGGCTTGGAGATCTCAATATCCACCAAATCTCTGATGACTGCGCCTTGGAATCTCTCTTCACTTCCTTAGTCCCTCTTTCTTCTCACGCCGATTTCGACCCTTTTCTTCAACGAATTGCAGATGGCGACTCCGCTCCTTTACTCACTCAACAACCCATCAACACTCTCTCTTTAAGGTATAATTTCAAACCACAGACCTCTTGGTCGTAAACACATACATATGTCAGCTGAGTCTGCGTTATTATTTCCTTTGGCTGCAGTTCTGGTACAACAGAAGGCAGACAAAAGTACGTACCATTTACTCCCCATAGTGCACAGACTACTCTTCTCATCTTTCGCTTAGCTGCGGCATACAGATCTAGAGTTTATCCGACAAGGGAAGGAGGAAAGATTGTAGAGTTGATTTACAGCAGCAAACAGACCAAAACCAAAGGAGGAATAACAACCGGAACCGCCACAACCCATTACTACGGAAGTGAAGAATTCAAAATCAAACAGCTGAAAACCAAATCCTTCAGTTGCAGTCCACAAGAAGTGATTTCTGGAGGAGCCGACTACAAGCAATCCACCTACTGTCATCTCCTTCTAGGCCTCTTCTTTTCCGAGCAAGTCGAATTCGTGACCTCTACTTTCGCCTACAGCATAGTCCAAGCCTTCAACCATTTGGAACAAAGTTGGCCCGAAATCATCCACGACATTACCCACGCAACGCTCTCCTCCAGAATTAATCTTCCCAATATCCGGGAAGCTGTTTTAAAGCTCCTGGTGGCTCCGAACCCGTGTCTGGGGTCCGACATCGAAGCTCGGTGCAAGGAGCTTGAAAGGCGGGATTGGTCGGGTTTGATCCCAGCGCTGTGGCCGAATTGCAAATATGTTTACTCCATAATGACGGGGTCGATGCAGCCGTATTTGAAGAAATTGAGACACTATGCTGGGGGTTTGCCGTTGGTTAGTGCGGATTATGGATCCACGGAGAGCTGGATTGGGGTTAATCTGGACCCTTGTTTGCCACCGGAAAATGTTACTTTTGCGGTGATTCCTACTTTCTCTTATTTTGAGTTCATCCCACTTTACAAGCAATATCAACATCAACATCAACAACAACATTGTTCCTGCAATTCATCCGATGATGATGATGATAATAATAATAACAATAATAATAGTATGCCATTGTTGGATGACTTCTTGGAAGGCGAACCGGTACCCTTGTCTCAAGTCAAGATTGGACAAGAGTATGAAGTTGTTCTCACTACTTTCACAGGTCAGTTGTCTCTTCCACCTCCTTTATTTATTTAATTAATCATTATATAATTACAAGTTTAATCTCTAAAATTGCTTAAACTTTTGATTATGTGTCTAATAAGTACTTAAAAGGTGTCATGACACTAATTTAAAGTTAGGTGGACTGAATTACACGTTTGACTCACCGACTATTATAATTCATAATCAATAAAGTAATTACCACTGACTTCAATGATATTTACTATTCACGGACTATTATAACTATATCGACTATGACTATTTCAATTTGTGTCTTATAGGTCTTTCATCTATTCAACACTTTTTCAAAGTCACATTAAATTATTGGATTCGAAATTGAAAACTTAATAATGTTCTATTAAACAAGAAATTAAATTTTATGTCCATAAATTTGTCATCGAATATGTTAGTGATCAATTAAACATAAATTTAAAATTTCAAAGACTAATTTGATATTTTAAAAACTTATGGTATCTATGAAGTCGGGATACTAAATGATGTAAGATGATTATGACAAACATAAACATAATGTATGACTTAATAACTAAGGTTAAATCCACACTAACATGTTGTAAAACAAATGAAATGTTAGATAATTAGTTTAGTTGAGTTGTTAATTTTAGATTAATTAGTTATTTGCTTATTTCATTGTTTTAAATTAATTTGATCATGAATTTGGCTAATACAAAATTCATTGGGTGGACTAAATAAAATTATAATGAAACATTTATTTGAATTAAGACTTGGGTTTGGTAGTACGTAAGATGTGGTATGTATTAAATAGTAAATAGTGTTGTGAAAGAGAAATTGAATTAATTTAGATTTAGAGAATAATGATTGAATAATGGAGGGCATATTGGGGCAGGGCTTTATAGATGCAGGTTAGGAGACGTAGTAGAAGTAGGCGGGTTTCACAACAACACGCCCAAACTCAACTTCATATGCAGAAGAAAGCTTTTATTAACCGTAAACATCGACAAAAACACAGAGAAGGATCTCCAATTGGTTGTCGAAAGAGGATCCCAGCTACTTTCCGACCAAACTGGAGGTGGAGCCGAACTCGTTGACTTTACAAGCCATGCTGACCTTGCCGACCAACCAGGTCACTACGTAATCTACTGGGAAGTCAAAGGACACGTCGATGACACAGTTCTGGGACAGTGCTGCTCGGAAATGGACGCCGCGTTCGTTGACTATGGCTACGTTGTCTCCCGAAGGTCCAATTCTATTGCTCCACTTGAGCTGCGGATTGTGAAGAGAGGAAGTTTCGACAAGATTTTGGAACATTATATTGGAAATGGAGCTGCACTTAGCCAATTCAAGACCCCAAGATGTACCACAAATCAGGTTCTTCTTTCCATTCTCAATCTCTCTACCGTCAAAACCTTTCGCAGCACTGCCTACTCAACCGAACCCTCACTTTAATTTTTTTTTTTTTAATTAATTTCCTCATCGTATTTTCCCATTTTGAATCTCACTTTTTTTTTTCCCCTTCAAAATTCCAAGCAAAATTAAAAATAAAAATCCCATATTTGATTCTAACGAAATGACTTATTCCTTTTATGTCATCATCATTCAATCATTCATCACATCTAAACTTATGAGAGAGTTCCACTTGTTACAATATTCATCATTCATTGTCTCTTCAATTAATAATAACAATGTTTGTGATTTAGAATAGAAACGTCTAATATATCTCAACTTTTAATTTATGTATGATAAGTCTTTAAAAAATATTTTTAATTTTTTAATTTTGTGTCTCATAAGTCTTTCGTAATTAAAACTAACCGACTATCTAGACATAAAATTGAAAGTTTAAGGTCATGAAAAATTGAAAGTCATGATTGAGGTGGTCACTAACAAGTCAACGTTTTGTGTAGTTTAAGATAATTTAGAGATGTTTTCTTCCCGATTTTAATAAGTTTACAATGGATTTTTTTTTCCCTACTATCTACATGGCCTAGGTTTAAATACTTTCGAGAAATAATGATATGTAGAAATCTAGAGGTCTACCAATTTTGATTTATAAAAGTAAGTATATATTGTTTGTGATCTTAATTAATTTTTTTAGGGTCGTGCTTCATAATCTAGTTTTAAATTTTTTGTTTTTTAAAATTAGTTGTTTTTGTTGACTTATCTATCTTTTTCAAGTCTTTTCAAAATTCAAGTTAAATTTGGAAGAAAAAAAACTTTAAAAATTTTGGTTTTATTTTTAAAATTTGACCAGAAATTTTAATGTTTCCCTAATAAAGATGAAAGTCATGGTAAGAACTCATTACTCATAAGTGGATGTATTATTTATAGGCTTAATTTTCAATAACCAAATGATTATCGAACGAAGTCTTAGCTATATCGTGTTTTACTTTTTGTTTTATATATATTTTTGTAATTTTATTGAATATCTAATATATCTTACAGTATATGTATAAAATTAATATGTTACCGGCAAACACTTTGATTAAAGCTAGAGGTTCTACAAATCAAATACCCCTAGCTAAGACATTGTTATTAAAAAGTGTACTAAGCGATTGGCGCAATAAGAATTATGAGTCTCCTACATATTTGAACCAATAATACAAACATGACACTTTAATTAAGACCAAAAGAAACATACACGACTGCTGTTGCTATTTGACATGTTATACGATGATGAATCTTACCGAGACTACAATGTCACAAAATTCCATAGATTAGACTAACTTTATCTCTTACCTCTCTTACTTATATATATCTTTATCAAAGAAAACAAATTGTGAGGATTTAATATTCTTTTAAAATAAAATTAATAAAAGCACCCACTAAATATTAGAGGATTGCATTGCATGGGGATGAAAAAAGTTAGGTATATAAGAAGATATGGGAAGAATTAATTAGAAAATCACACATATTTAATGTGGTTCACTAATAGTGTATCAGTTACGTCCACAAACTAGGAGAGAAAGCAATTTTATTATCTATATAAGGAGAGAGTAGAGAATTACGGAGAGATTACATCAAATGAAAATTGGAAGGTTTCTATATAGTGTCATTCTAATAATCTAAACTAGCTAAAAAATAAGTCCAAAACAAGAAACAACGAAGAAGGGTCTTGGTCATTCACAACGTCAGATAACAAATTCAAACTATTGGACGTTATATGTAAATTAAAAATATGTCAGCCTCGATATAATACCAAAGAATACAAAAATGAGAAGTCGTTCTTAAATTTTTTTTTCATACATTCAACATTATCCAACGATGTAAAAATGTCAATATCTTATCATCACGGTCTTATTACGTGGCACCACGATGCTTAGCTCAGCTGAACCACTACAATTATTGTAAATGTTTAATTACACATCTGCCCCCAGGTTCTACTTTTTGTGTTATCATACTAAAAAAGCTGCTCATGTTTCACTGGTAAGTGATAATGGTGAAATCAAATCCTCCATTGATGCATGTGTCCTGCGGCTACACTCCATTTGCTTCGTTACTACGACGTCACCAAATGAAATTGATTTTAGAAACTTGTTTTTCAAAACATATTATACATATATGTGGATTCATCGTAACCCTTAATTATTTCAAATCTCACTTTCAGTTCCTTTCTGCTTCGTAATAATGGAGGAGGAGAGTCCAGCAAGGTGGCGTAATCACGGCTGTAAATATTTGACAATATAACAAAACAAGACAAACCAAAAGTTTGCTTTTTGTGCAGCTAGCTTCTTCCATTTACGACCATTTATATAATTATTTGATGTTTTTTTTTTTTTAGTTATTATTATTAGGGCTGTTCTTGTTGACCACACGTTGTATTGATTATTATGTGTTTCATTTTTTTGTATAGTTTGTAAAGAACAAAGATGTGTTTTTATTATAGGAAATGTGTTAGCATGTGCATATATACAAATAAAATTAAAAGTTCGGCTTGTTGAACTAAAAATTATAAAGAAAAAATCAACAAGAACATAACTCAATTGGTATGATGTATGAACTAGTGACTATGAGATTTTAGGTTCGGTCTCATGTTGTCAAAAAAAAAAAAAAAAAAAAAAAAAAAAATTACAAAGATAAAAAATTACATATAGGCTGCACATAGGTGCAATAAATAATTATTTTTGTCTTTAATCCACATGTATAAATTCTAAAATAGTTTTTTTTTAAATGTTATATAACATTACATTTTTTTTATTTGGATGCTTATTTTATTTTACTTTTGTCGTTGAACTAAACATTTAATTTTAGTGGTTAAACCTTATATGAAAAAAAACAAATATCTAACATAGACACACCTTTCATTTCTAACATAACATTTTTTTTTCAGGCAATTGAATATATATTATATGAGAGACCCACTATTTTCTCGCCGCCACATTAATGGGAAAGGACCACATCTGATATCTTTTTGCCGCCACACTAACGAGAAAGGACCACCTCTGATCTCTTCTCGATGCCACATTAACGGGAAAGAACCACCTCTGATCTCTTCTCGCTGTCACACTAACAACTCTTCACCGACAACTCTCGTACACATTGTCGCTCCGACCTCTCAAAAATGCTTGGGATATATCTCAATAATTACTAGAAGATATATCAATGATATATCTCAATAAAAACACTTATAAGAGTAAAAAGATTATAAAAATCAAACGTTCAAAATTAAAATCATTTGCTATTATGCAAACTTTTCTAAAGTATTTATGATGACAACTTTTTGCTAAAAAAAACACTTATTTTAGTTCAAGTACTTCTAAGCCTTTTAGATTCTAAAAGTGGAGGGAATATAAAAAAGTTTAAGTGTTTCTTTTGGTAGTGCATTACAATTTAATTAGTTATTATTATTAATTTTTAGTTCTAGAAGATTTAGAGGTTGGGAATTGAAACTTTCTTAATACATGTCTTAAATAGTTGAACTAGACACCGTATAGAAATAATAGAGATTTGTCCACATATTTTAAAGTCACTAATACTGATGAAATCATACTTAAATAAACTAGTTATCATTATGTGGTTTAGAAAAAATAGTAGATATACTAATTACAATTTAACTCAACTTATTGATGCATGAATTCGATCCGTAGTTGGATAACTTGGTCTTTGGTGGTTCCACCCTGTCAGGCAGACCTGCAAAACAAATTCAAGCATCGGTGTGGTATTGTGTCCAACACGCTCCAATGTCAAAGTCAGTGTTATGAATAGAGACAATTATATATAGTTGAGCACAGGAGTAATTGCATACCTTTAACGAGGGATTAGTCTTTGTATTCATAATCGTTTTATTCCGACAAGTGTGTCAGGGTCGTATGATGGGAATTCTTTTCCCTTTCATGTGGTCGGCTATCTTTCTTGGCTTGGTAGCCAGGCATCGTCTAGAGGATTTCCTCTTCGGAAAAATTGGGTTTTTCGGACCTTTTGTTCCTAAGTTCAGATGGCTTCCTTTTGGATCAGTGCACAACTAATTAAGATATCATGGACACCAATTGTCAAAAGCTCTCACACTAGCTCACTTGACCGGACCATTTCACTCTTGTTTGAACTAAAAAAAAATACATTAGAGTAGCAGTAGACGGGTAATTTAGGAGGGAGGGGTAGATTTTGAAACAAATTAGAGAAATAAGGTTGTTTTAAAACAAATTAGAAAAATGGGTCATTTTTTTGTCTTTATTAGAGTGCGCAGGTTGAGAACACGCACTCTAACCCGGTCAAAAATTTATTCGACACGTGGCCCAATCATATGGTGCCACGTGTTTTTGTTGGCCCTCCCTAAATTTTTTTTTTCTTCTCTTTTTTTAATTTGATTAATTTATTTTAAATATTCATATATATATATATACTTCTTTTTTTATTTATCATTTAATCAATATTATCATTATTTACAACTAATCGATATCTAATATCAATCATTATTATCAATTATAGAAATAAATAATCAAAACTAAATTACAAATAAACTTCTAACCATTTTTATAACTTTATATATAACTATCTCATTTAATTCTTTTTAAATAAATTTAAACAAAACAACAATCATAATAGTATTGGTTAAATTTTGTATTTTGTTACCAAATGTTAAATTATATATATATATATATATATATATATATATATTCTAATGATTTTTCAATCTATAAAAAAAAAAATAGTGATTTTAAAAAGAAAAAAAAAAAGAAAAACTAAGAATAAATTAACATGTTTAAAAAATGAAAAGTTAAAAAAAAATAAACAACAATATTAAAACAATAAATAAATTAAATGTTGAAATGATTTTTATAAAGAAACAATTTTTTTTTTTTAAAATATACTTATATACTTAAAATAATTATATACCATGACATTTCAACGTTTAAGATCTAAAATAAGATAAATATACTTAAAATAAATTAGTATGGTCAAATATTTTATAAAGAAACAAAAAATTTATTTAGGAGTCGATAAATGATTTTAGAATATAGACAAATATAAATCACATATTCTAAAAACATTAGAAAAGTCATTTTGTTTTGTTAATTTATTGTTTTAATATTGTTGTTTATTTTTTAAAATATGTTCACTTATTATTTTATTTTTTTTATTATTATTCTTCAAATTATCGATTTCTTTTGGATTCAAATAACATTAAAAATCATATATATAGTTAGCATTTGGTAACAAAAATTAACAAACAATATAATGATTGATATTAGATATCGATTAGTTGTAAATAAAGATAATATTGATTAGATGATTAATAAAAAAAAAAGTATATATATATATATATATATATGAAGATTTAAAATAAATGAATGAAATTAAAAAAATTGAAGAGAAAAAAAAAGAAAGAAAAATTGAGGGAGGGCCAACAGAAACACGTGGCGCCATATGATTGGGCCACGTGTCGAACAAATTTTTGACACGTGGCCCAATCATATGGCGCCACGTGTTTCTGTTGGCCCTCCCTCAATTTTTCTTTCTTTTTTTTTCTCTTCAATTTTTGACCGAGTTGGAGTGCGCGTTCTCAACCTGCGCACTCTAATAAAGACAAGAAAACGACCCATTTTTCTAATTTGTTTTAAAACAACCTTATTTCTCTAATTTGTTTCAAAATCTACCCCTCCCTCCTAAATTACCTATGTAAGGGTTAAAGAATAAAGAGTTTGATTACTGATTTATAGTTTTATGAAGAAAAGATTAAAAAAAAAAAGTTGATGTCATATATAAATAAGAAAGATAAGGGAATATGGATTGGGAATGGAATGGAAAGGAGAACATGTGAGAAAATTGAAGTTTGAGCGGCAAAGTTGGGTTGGGCCCACAGAAAGGAAACAGAGCGGGAAGAAGATGTCACGTGCGCCAATTCCTTTGGCTTTTGGTTTCTCTTTTCTTAAACTTTAAAACTATATATGCTGTGGCTTTCAAAAAAAGAAACAAAACTATATGCTGTGACACATCACAATCATATCGTCACTTCACTTTACCCACGTGCTTAATTGTATGCCCTCCTCACCAATCAAGATAGTGCGATAAATTGGGTTGGATTGGGTTGAAATGAATTAGATCGATTGATAGACATTTTATCAAACAACCTTAATTTTATGGTTCATCCAACTTGAATGGGATGCAACACCTAATCCAATCCTCTAAAATTGGGTTGGGTTGCAAGGTGAAGGTTGAAAATATCGATCATAGTGCCAACTAAAGATTCAGTTTAACATAGAAAAAGACTCTGAAAATTTAACTAATGGTTGGGTTGTCCCGTTGTTGAACAACCTAATAATAGCTTATCATAATAATAATAATAATATTATTACTACACAAAATGTAATTACACATCTTCACTTCACTTAATTCTCTCATCAAATAACAAGGACTTAAAGTTTGTTCTTAGTTAGGACAATCTTCTTCATAATTCTATAGCAGTATGATTTAAGATATTTTGTTTTCTCCACGTTGATTTCAAAGAATTATAAACAAGGAGATACTTAGTTCATAAAACAATCTAACCAACCATTTAGAATTTCCAACCTATATGCATTTTTCTTAGTTCATAAAACAATCTAACCAACCATTTAGAATTTATAGATATATATTTTCAAGGAGAATTGTGAAGAATAGCCCTAGGATAAAAAGTCAACTTGAAAAAGAGTTAAAATATTTTTATATTTGAATTTCATATCTACCTTAATTATAGGGGAGGAGGGTGGACATTTTTTTTTGTACAATTATACTCTGGGTAGACATGGATATTTACGGTCAGCCTACACATCTCATCTCTCCCTCGCAAATGACCAGTCGCCACTCAGCGTCGTTCCATTTTGATCCATTGCTACTGTTATTATCACTTCAACCCATAATCGTGGTCGATCCTGGACAACAATGGGAGCTTGGCAGCTAGGGAGATTTGTTGCACGGCACCAGAAAACGCTTTTTGTATTGACCTACAAGGTTTAAAGTAGCTTTGTATGCAACTGAAGGGCTTTCTTATTTGTGTCATGCAAATTTACAACTTTTTTAGGAGGGAGAGATTGTTTTTTAAATAAATTAGAAAAATAGGATTTTTTTTAAACAATTTCGAAAAAATGGTTTTTGTTATTGTAAGGAGTGTGCCCGCACACTTAGAATAAACGACACGTGGCCCAATTCTATGGCGCCCCGTGTCACTTCAAAAATTGAAAATTAATTTTTTTTTTTTTTTTTTTTTCGTTTTTGGGTGCTCCTACCCGAATAGTTCTATTATTTTCTTTTTCTTTTTCTTTTCTTTTTTTTTTATATTGTTTTTACCTTTAAGGAATATGTCTTTTATATTTGTTTATATTCTAAACTATTTAACCTATCCATAAATAAATAAATAAATTTATTGTTTTTTTGAAAAAAAAACAAAAAACAAAAAAAAAAAATATATATATATATATATATATATTTGACAATATAATTATATATTTTTTCATTTTTAAATATTTTTTTTTATAATCTATACAATATTATCAATTATAAAATAAACTTAAAATAAAAAAAAAAAAAACTAATCCTCTAAATATCAAATTCTCCTAAAATTTGGTAAATTCGAGTGTTATGCCATGTAAATCTACCGACAATCAATTTTAATTTTAATAAACTTATATGAAATTATGAATTGGCAGAAATTTAAAAAGAAAAAAATTATCTAGAAGAATAAACTTGAAATGTTTTATCAATTTCTTAAAATTTAAAATTTTGTAGGAATTAGAAACTTTCCTCTTTTAAATGATTTTATTTATTCTCCTAAAATTTTGCGAAGTAAATTTACCAACAATTAATTTTAATATTAATAAACTTATATGAAATTATGAACCGGTGGAAATTTAAGAAAGAAAAAAAATATATAAAAGATATACTTGAATTTTTTTTATCAATTTCTTCAAATTTAAAATTTTGAAGTAGGAATTAGAAACTTTTCTCTTTGAGATAATTTTATTATTCTCTTAAATTTTTGTAAATTCGATTGTTATGTGAGGTAAATTTACCCACAATCAATTTTAATATTAATAAACTTATATGAAATTATGAATTGGTGGAAATTTATGAAAGAAAATAATATCTAAAAGAATAAACTTGATTTTTTTTTTACCAATTTCTTAAAATTTAAAAACTTGAAGTAGGAATTAGAAACTTTTTTTTTGGGATGATTTTATTATCAATTTTGCCAATTTGAGTGTTATGTCATGCATCTTGGAGTAGGTTAACAGGTTGCCAAATTTTTAAGATTGTCCAACAATATCACACGTTTTTTTTTTTTTTTTTTTTTTTTGCTAACGAAGTTTACTATTCTGCCAAGTCAATTCATCCGAGTTTGAAACAGTCCAAAACATTTTGTTCATTTATGAAGAAGACTTTAGGTCCGTGCATTAATTTCTCAAAATCAACTATCCTTTTAAGTCCTAATGTTCTTGTGGGGTTAAAGATTTCTCTAAACATGATGATGTTTATGAATGTAGTTCAGAACTTGGGCAAGTATTTGGGAGTACCATCCCATTTTATTCAAAACAAGAATGGAGATTTGACATTTTTAAAAGAGAGAGTTCAGAAGGTAATCGCAAGTTGGAAAGGAAATTTTCTTTCAGTAGGTGGAAAAGAAATTTTAATCAAGGCAGTGGCTCAAGCCATCACCACTTATGTGATGCGTGTCAAACTTCCTAAATTTTGTGTGAGGACCTAACCAAGATAGTTCGTCCCAACAAAAGTTCAAGATTCATTGGATGAAATGGGATCGACTATGTATCCCAAGGAAGAGAGGTGGGCTGGATTTTCGCAATTTGGAAGGTTTTAATCAGTCCCTCGTAGCAAAGCAAGTCTGGAGAATATTACAAATGCCCCAATCGTTAATGGCCCGAATTTTAAATATTTTCCAAACTCAAATGTCCTTGAAGCAAGTTTGGAAAATAAACCATCCTTCATCTAGCAGAGTCTTATTTAGGGTCGAGATCTTCTCAAATTGCCTTCGTCGGAGCATAGGCAATGGTGAAGACACTTTGGTGTTCGGAATGTCATGGGTTCTTAGGGAATCATCCTTCAAACTTCCCATTAGTCCTCAACCTATGTGGCTGGAGACGAAAGTTGATGACCGAGGCAAGTGGAATGTTAAACATCTCAGATTGATTATGAGAGATGCGGATGTGGTTACTGTGCGAAATATTCCTATTTATGTGGTTAGTGTGCGAAATATTCCTATTTGTAAAACGAGTAGGAAGGATTGGTAGATTTGACATTATTTAAGAAATGGGTTGTTCTCTGTAAAAAAAAGTTCCTATGAGCCCTATTGCAACAATATTGTAGAGACCTTTTGCACAAATTTAGAGAATACGAGGGATTGGTGGAAGTTTGTTTGGGGTTTGAAGATTCTACCTAAAGTAAAATAAAAAATGTGGAAGTTATTTCATAACATATTGCCTACTAATGATAATCTGTAAAACAGAAGAGTCTCAATTCATCTATGGTGTGTAAATTGTGGAAAATGTAGAGAGTCTGTGGAGCATACCTTTTTTGGGTGCAAACGCGCAAAACATATTTGGCGTATGCTATTACCTAAAATTTGGGTAAGATCCCTTATAGTCGGATGCCCATTTCTGATGGTTTGCTTGAGAACAGTGGAGGAGAAGGCTGAGTGGATCCTGTGGATCCTAAATTACCAGGAGGAAGTTCACCCGATCACCCCTAAAAGATCTGAAGCCGGAAGTTTCGCTGCTGTTGAGCAAAGATGGAATCCGCCAGAAGCCCACACTTTCAAACTTAACGTCGATGCGACTTGTCACCCACACATTCACAGATCTGTTTTTGGCACAGTGATTCGTGATTCAGTCGGTTCGCTTTTGGTGGTCAGCTCTGAAGTTTTTGATTCGCGCCTCGATCCTCTAGCAGCGGAGGCAATGACCTTCCTTCGAGGAATTCAGTTGGCTCAAAACCATGGTTTTGTCAACCTCCGGGTGGAATCGGATGCCCAGGGTCTGGTTGATGCTCTCTCTTCGCATCGCCTTGATCATTCTCCCAAGCGATTGTGGCGGAAATTAACCACGAAAGGGACAAGTTTCAACTCTGTTCCATTAATTGCATCTCGAGGAAGATCAATATGGTGGCCCACAACTTAGCTAGGTGGGCTTTGTCCATCGAATTTTCTATGGTTTGGTCTGGTACAAGCCTAAATTAGCTTTTGAGCCTCATCCATTCAGAGTCATTTCATTGTAGCCCATTGTATTTTCCTACATATTAATGATTTTCTATTTCCTAAAAAAAAAAAATATTGTTAAGTCATCTAAATTTACCGGCAATCAATTTTAATATTAATACTTATATGAATTTATAAATTGCCGAAAATTTAGAGAAGAAAAAAAAATGTAAAAGAATAAAGTGGAATTTGTTTTTTTACCAATTTCTTAAAATTTAATGTTCCCACGGTCGGTAGGTTTTGGGTTTACATTCGTTAGAAATTCCATCAAAACTTATCAAAATTGTAGGAATAAATCATTAAAACAAGTAAACTACAAGAAATATAAGTGGCGAAATTATTACAGAATTACTAAATTTATTTAGAACCAAACTCCATTATTCTAAGAATGAATGAACATTTAAGATTATGCTTCTAAGAATTGAAAAAAGAAAACGCAGAGAAAACTAGCGATAGGATCGAAGAACAGAACCACAAAAGGTACAGATGAGGGCTCTCCAGGATTTCCAGTAAAAGGGAACGTGACAGAATCTGGTGGCGGTTTTCATATCGGCTACACTGGCTCCTCCGCCGCACCGGGAGCAAATTCCAGGCGCCGGCCTGCTCCGCCGTACCCTCCGCTTCTGATCTACAAGAAAGCAAAAGCAAACCATATTTGTTCCGTTGGTTGACACTTGACCAGTGAAGTAACTGACCGTTTTTATAAACCTCCTCTCTTTTTTAAGATCAATGTTTCAATACAGCTGGAGCTTTTAAACCATTGTCGGAGACACACCGGAAAAAAAGCAAATCTTTAATCTTGACTCTACACGTGACAATGCTATATTAAATACTGGACCAATTTTCAAACTTGGTAGTTGATTTTTTAATGCTTATGCCACTTGGCTTGGTGGGCTCCTTCTATCTCCACTTATTTATTTGATATTTGTTTCATTTCTATCAATTTCTTAATTAGTGACTAATTTTCTACTAGGCGTTTTAATTTTCGATATTCCTTTTTATTTTCAATTTGGTATTACTTTTACAGATGAGAGCAGGAAAGTGTGCCCTTCCTTTCTTAATTGACTCGAATTGGAAATGTCATCTGCAAGACACTATTCAAAGAGTGGACAAACCGTAATGAAATAAGATAAGTGTCTTTTAGGGCAACATCTTTCATCAAACATAGAAAATGGTGAAAAACCCTTTAGGAATCGTCTCATTCTATCTTTATTCTTGGACTTGATTAGGCTAAAAAAGACATCAACCTTGGTGAGAAGTGCAAATAGATAGAATAGCACAAAATAACATCTTTCTGGCATGCAGAAGCAATTGTCTACTTTGACTTACGATACCACTAGTTTTCTTTCATATAAAAAAAGAAAAAATGCTTCAAAGTGGAACAAAACAGATTGATTTGAATTTCTATGAGTCTATATGAGAAGGGAGCTGGATTTGAACGAGCATAGACATATTGCCAACGATTTAGCAAATCAATGTCTTTAGCCACTCAGTCATACCTCCAACTTGTTGATTGGAATTTGAGCTCTCTCTTTTCTGTCTGGCATTGAACCCGCAAGCGCAAAGCATGGTAGGCCTACGTTGAGCTCTCTCTTTTCTGTCTGGCATTGAACCCGCAAGCGCGAAGCGTGGTAGGCCTACGTTGGGGGTTGCATAGCATAGGCGTAAAAGTTGAAGATAAAAGTACATCGAACCCATATGAACGGATTTTCAAAATTCAAGTTTGACCGTTTTTTGGAGAATCAAGCTTCAATTGATTTTGGTTCCACCCTTGTCATATCAATGGAGAATGTTGTCTCTCCTTATATACTCATGGTATTCATTTCTTGTAACTGATGTGGGACTTTGGTCGCACTCCCAACGATCACCCCATGGCTTTGCTCTTGGTTCCACTCAAAAGGCCACCAATAGAGAATGTTGTCCCTCCTTATATACCCATGATCCCCTCTCCTACTTTGGTCGCACTCCCAACAATCCTACCACCGAGCCTCCCCTCAAATATCTTTCCATCTTCAAATAGATGTTGGACTTTGGTCGCACTCCTAACAATCCTACCACCACCGAGTCTCCCCTCAAATATCTTTCCCTCCTCCAACAATCCTACCACTCAGTCTCCCCTCAAATAGTCATCTTATCAATCACGAATCTCCAATGACTACATCTTTGAGACTCACCAGGATTCTACGAGAGCTAAGTTGAGTTGGTGGCATGGCTCTGATATCACGGCTAAGTTGAGTTGGTGCTAACAAAAATGGCTCATACCAAAAAAGACTCATACCAATGAAGAATATTGTCCCTCCTTATATATCCATAATCTTTAACTCTTCTAACTGATATGGGACTTTGGTCGCACTCCCAACAACCCGTTTTTAGTTTAAGTTTTCATGGTCCATCCTGAGTAAAGCTTTCATGGCATTGTAGCTTTTCCAAGGCCAACTACCTTTAAAAAAAAAAGGTACAAAATTTATGTTGGGGCTATAAATTGAAACGTACATAACCACACACGAACACAGGTAGAGGAATGAAATCGAAGACAAGACTGCATGACAGCATGAGAGAGTATTTTTAAATATTAATATTGATTGATATATCAATTGCGCGTGTTCATTGATACACAGCATACAAACAACATACCACAAACCAACGCTATTGCAAAGATCAAACTGTTGGGTGATCATTTTTTGGGTGACACGAGCTCATATTTAAGGCCATTGTTTACCAAATCGTAATCAATTAAAGCTTCAATCGTAATCGATTTTTTTTTATGTTGTTTTCTTAAGGGCCTAATTTAAACTTAATCTGACTTTCCAGTAGAGTGTTTACTTACATGTAATATTTCTTAAATTTACGCTTAAATTGTGTTTAGACTCTCGTATATGTTTAATATTATTTATTCGATTCCCCAAAACAGGAGAAAAAATTGAAAAACAGTGAAACCCAATACCCAGAATCTGACAAAATCAGAAGAACAGAAATACGCGAGTTCACCTTCGCAATTCGTCAATCACTTTTCTCCAAACTCATCTCATGTTCCAAATCGATCTCACCCACAAGCAATTAATACCCCATGTCGTCAAATTTCTCAATTTTTTTTCATTAGAATCATGTCTACAAATGGTGTCAGCGTCGACTTCTCTCTGTACAAGTGAGTCCCAAGGTTGCTTGACTAGGGTGAAGTGGACAGCAGAGAGATTGGTCGGAGTGAGGAGGGCAGCAATGAAATTGGTCGGAGGAGGGAAAAAGAAGAGAGGAAGAAGAAGGTTGATTTTGAAGAAGATGAATCCTTTGGAATTTCAAGAGAAAAAAAAATCACAAAAATGGTAATATGAATATCTCTAGGAGATAGAGAAATTGTGTAATTGAAATCGTGGTAGAAAAATTGTGTGATCTTATGGTAAATTTTGGTATAAGACCCACGATTTAATTACGTTTGCAGATTTTGATAAACGTCATCAAACTTGAACGTAAGATGTAAGTCGAACCATAATAGATTACGTTTGAGAACTAAACATGGCCTAAATGCATTTTATGATTGCAAAGAACGACGATTTGGTGGGCTCTCTCTCTCTCCATCTTTTAGCTGGCTTCAATCATACTACCTTTAATGAATGAAATATTACGAATCAATGGTACTGCCTGCAAGAATTTTAAGGGGCTTGCTGAAAGCTACTTAGTTGTGCAAATGATTGGACTGAAAATTTCAGAGTCAATAGATAAAACCATTGAATTCGAAGAGACAATACTGGGTATTCAAGTTTAAATAAATTCCAAGGGAATTGTCTACATGGGACTTCCTCAAGCTTTTGCATTTCTTGTGAAGTCAATGCAGGTCTGGCAGCTGCAATCTGAGAAACGGCATGTCTCACATCCAAAGCACACACACGACGTGCACCCCTTACAAGTCGGCGAGCGAGTGCAGCCTCTGTAAACCTTGCGGCTCGCTCTTTCTTCATCATCATCACATGTTATTCTGAGCAACACAAAACAGTATCGTTCATTAGTGGACGTCCGAGCTTGAACAAAAACCACAAATAGGCACACAGATGTTTGTACTAAAAAGTTTAGCAGTTTTAATTTGCTGTAAATTCCTTGCATACTGGAATAAACGCCCAGAGTTCTAATTTGTATATCGCCCCACCGGAAATATGGCTACTCAAAATCAAGGAACAGATAATCAATCTTCATGTTATGGCACATTAATTGGTCGCTAAATAATTGGTGATTGACAAAAGCAGCAAGGGTATAAACATAACAACATCAATCATTCTCAGTAGAACTCTCTAGCACCACGATAGTTTACATAAGAAATTTCTACTTGCAGTTACGGCCTTTGATTCATACCTCTCATTTTAAAGTAAATAAAAGAATAAGGATCAAAATCTTATCACTTGTAAGGTCCTTAAAGTACATCAAGATTCCAAGTCCAAAGGAATGCTATGATTATGAGACCAGTTTTGATAACTTGACTCGATGAAACCAGCCCATGCTTGCTAAAGTCTGTGTATAACACGAGGATGATTCTGGCTTCAAATATTTTAGTTTCATATAGCATTTGCAAAGAGCAATAAAAAAAGGGAACAAGAAAAGAAATGTGTGTAGAAGGGATCAAAATTGTATTGTGCATCAGCAAAATCAAACAGTATCTAACAGTAGAGTCACATTGCTAAACCATGAGATGTTCAAATTTCTCATACAAATTTTAACATTGTTAATATATAATGATTTTGACAACATGTCAATGGCCATCATTGTATTCTCTAACTCATTCTACCATGGAAATAGATGCAACAAATTAACCGTGCAAGGTAAAAGGCATTCCATACTTCCATATTCGTAGTTTTTGTTGCAGTGACATATTGAAGAAAGTTCCTCAATATTGTGTTTGTTCCAAGCCTTTTTGGACACAGTAAAAGCTATTCACATTGACATATATTAAACTTACACCATCACTAAGCTAAATGAATAAAATTGAATATCCAAGCGGAAGATTATTCAAGACGATGTTGAGAAATTGTAAAGCTATATAGAGGAATAAAAATACATGTAAAATAAACGGTAAAATAGTAATTATGATGGCTAGCAGAGTTGATATAGAAAACATACTATTTCTTTAAACATGAAATCCAACACAATATCCATTTAAACCTATGCATACTGATAAGAAAGAAGGCGTTCTCTCTCTATATGTATTAGGAATAATAAATCAAAGAATGGCAAGGTTAATAATAATATTTCTATGGAATTAAGCATGGACATTATAATATCAAGAGTTGAGGTCAAAGATATACTTATCATAAGGCCAATCCGAACACTTCCAATCAATATCCGCTAAGGCATCATGGTAAGTCCGACATTCTTCCTTCAGCCGCAGACGGAATCTACGCTCCTTGTTGCACCTACTACAGCGAACAAATTCATCACGGTGAAAGACTCGTCCATTATGGGATCTACTTGACCCGTTAACAGTCTTTGATGACTGGTTGTAGTATTTGAGTAACACCGTCTTATAAAGCGGAACCTTTTCCCCATTAACTATGACCCAGACATTGTTCTTCCATTTTCTAGCTGTTTCTCTTCCAGAATGCTTTTCAAATGCAGCAGGTGTCAACTTTCCTAGTGTTCAAATGACCAAAACCATAATAGAAAAATAAAATTAATAAATAAGGGTATGTAGGAAAATGCAGGTTAAAAACAAATGGAAATAGGATCATATGAGCATGTATAACAAAGAGAATCCCTCCTGATTGAGTAAAGCAGAGTTGAATAATGTCCAAAAGAACAAAGTTCCTCAATTGCAGTTAGGATGAAAAAAATTAGAATCTAAATGGCGAGACAAGTCTTCGAAGGATGATACCAACACGAAAGGATTACTAACTAAAGCTAGAAGGGTACATAAATTGTTAGTTTGTCTCTAGTTAGAAAGCACCGAACATACAGCATACTGACATCAATCTCATAGAACTCGACATCATATCCTCATCATCTAAGTTTTCAAAATGATAAGACATCAGCTGTAGGATTCGCAGTATTACTACTCCATATTCTTAGCAGCACGGATTGGATCCTAAAAGGAAAGTTAAAACGTCCCATATACTCATCTAAGATTATTATATGAAGATTCAGATTGGACGTGTGATTTCAAACAGAAGTCAAGACGAACAAGAAGTAGAAAAAACATATATAAAATATCCATGTAAGCTAAGCAAGAAAACATATCTAACTCTGCCAAACACAAGGGAAGGACAGATGTTGGAATCAAATGAAGATCATCTCAGTAAACAAAGCATAGGGTACCAGAAAAGTAGTAAACTCTCTTGCTCTACAATCAACAAGGAAGACGTACACAAAACCAAACCATTGGAAGGACTTCTTCAATTTCATTCGGTCAGACAAAACAACAAACATTTGAAGTGTATAGCGTAGAAACAAGGAAGAGCGTGCAGAGCAAAGGTAGGAATTGACGATGGAAACTGAAGACCTTGAACGTAAAACCCCATTTGATCAAAAACTCAGACAAACCCAACATGCAAAAAATCCAAAACCATATAATTGTCTCGAAAACAGAAAAGATTGGGGGTGAAAAAAAAGTGTAATATAAGCACATTTAACATGCAAAATAGCAAAGATCCGAGCGAGGAGAGACAGAGAAATAGAAATAGAGAAGAAAGAGAAAGACCTTCCTGACAACCAGGGGTGCAGTCACAGGTGATTTCAAGGTCACCATTAAGAAAAACCCTAAGCCTCCCAACAGCATCGCCATATCTGTGGCTAGTACATCCACAAGTTACCTCTATATGCTCTCCACTTCTCTCAATCCCACTCATCTCACTCACCTCCTCCTCGCTAAATATACTCAACCCCACTTCTCTCTCTACTCCATTTGCCATTTTCCCCTCAAAAAAATGCTTCCTTTAATGCAAACTCGGCAAACCCAGAAAGAATATCGAAGCGAAATCAAAGAAAACCAAAAAAAGATAGAAATTTTCAAAAACCCACAAAGAGTTTATCTTCAAGGATCAGTGAGAGAGAGATCTGGTGGAGAAAAGGGTTGAATAAAAGTGTTGAAGAGAGAATGGAAAAATGGTAATGAGGTTGATTGAAAGAGTAAGAGTGAGCTGGCTATCAGAAAAACAAATGTCGTGGGGCGAAAGAGTGGGGGGCGGTTAAAGGCTTAGAAAGAGACCTATTTGCATGATATGACATTAGAGAAAGAGCCCCCTTCACTATCACTTCATTTCAAGACATGGGTTTTTTTTTTCTTTTTGGTTTATTGGAAAAACCTCTCTGTAGACTGTAGAGGAGAGCCCTTCGAAATGCGCTTCACTTACTTCCCTTCCCCCGCCCCTTCAAGTTTATTTAGATAGGCACTTCCTAATTATCACTTCTTTAATTTGCTGTCTGTGTTTTTTTATTTAATTTGTTTCCCAAGGACGCACTGTTTTCAGGAAATGTACTTTAACCAAACTGATACCTCTTTTCGATAAGTTCAAAGCAAGTTTCACAGTAGGCGAGACTGAGAGAGACTACTTATTATAATCAAAATTCCCAATTCTATTAATTATAAATTTATTAACAGCCTGCTCTCCCTTTTTTTCGAATCATATCTTACACAAATTTTGTAGATTCAGATCACACAACCATCGATGCCCCATTAAGCTTAAACTTGAAGCCACTGGTTTTAATAAGTAATAGGGTGGGTCTTCAAAAAAGGGTATCATCTTCAAGACACCATTTTTATGTTAGATTGAAGCACAATAGCCTTTCATTAGCCGACCCAGAAACTGAAAAAATGTGTACTTCTACTTGCATGATATGACACGAGAGAGTTTTGAGGCCTTCAAGGCATTTTTTTTTTTTTTTTGTCCATTATTGAAAAAACTATAATGTGTGTTTGTATTGATCCTTATGTTAGGGACACATTCTTAACATAAACATTATATAAATTAGTGATGAGAAGAGCTCACTCTTGATCCTCTACACTACAGCATAAAAAAGGTACTTTTTTTTTAATTTCTTCAACACTTCAATATATATATATAAAGAATATATAGTTATTGATCAATAGGGATGAGTTTGTTTTCATGCAGTGGCGGTGTGGTCGTGTATCTTGGGCTCTACGATTGACCTTTTAAGAATTTTGGTATTGCCCCTGTGCGGCTGTGCCCTGTTTGCACAACTTACATCCTGATTAATTACTTTTTTTATATCTTTTAATCCTCTGTTTTATGATGTGAAACCAATGATTATGGTTGAGATTAATCAGAATAAACAGATTATTGATATTATGGAATCTTGATACTGTGTATGCAATATAAGGTACTTAGCCCGACCAGAAAGTGGTGGGGTTTTCAGTGATTTGAAACAATATATGAATCAAAGGCTAGCTCTCCTTAATTTAAGCAAAAACAGTGGATTAATTAGGTGAGAGTTTGAAAGAGATATTTTAAATACACAGATGCGACACAACTGGTTTTGTTTGAATGCGAATGATATCAGACTGAAACAATGAAAAATGGGCCGTACCTGCAAAATGAAAAATGGGTTCTTTTTAGTTTTTTAATTGGGATCGAAATTCTCCAGTAATCGCGGCTTTCTGGAATGGTATTGGTAATTAGGACCTAATTTCTAATTTCTAATTCCATCCAGTTTTTTTTTTTTCTTTTGCATTAAGCTGACACAAAGTACAGAAAGGAGCAGCCTTTACGATGCTTGATTTGAAGCAGACAGTTGCCAATGGTTTGGGTTGGGCTCAAAAGAAAATTAAATCGTGATAACTTGATAAATGTTCAGTTTATATATATATATATATATATATATATATTTATAACAACTCCATTTTTAATTTGCAGTTTTTTAAAAAAATAATAATAATAATTAATTAATTTAAAAAATAGTTTATTTTTTTTATAAGATATTTAAAAAATAGTGAAATACTAGAATTTAAAATGATGTGATTAACTAAAATACTTCTTCAAAACCTGAAGACTAAATCATAAACCATAATTAACAGTAAATAACCTTAAATCAATAAAATTTTATTTTACTTTGACCATTTTTTCAAAAAAAGAAAAACAAAAGACCTTTTTTTCAATACGAAACCCTAAAAAAGAGACATTTAAAAGGATTTTCTAATTAAATGGTAGCTTTTATTTTTTTGTGTTCACTTATCATCCATACCTTACCTTCTTCTATGCCTTTCCCATTACTGCAACTTCAATTATTCATCCTTCTCTCTATCCACAAAGAACTATATATATATATATATATATATATATATATATATATATATATATATATATATATATTTTGTTATTTTTGCAATTTGCACGTAAAAGATTTCGTGGTATAGTTATGGTGTGTTTGGTTTAACTTCGAATTTAAGTACATTTTTCTAAAAATATTTTTAATATTTATTTTATTTTATATAGAAAAATTGTATCTTTTATATATTAATATTAACCATTACTGTTCTTCATCTGATGAGTCTTGCTGCATATTTTAATTTTTAGACTAACAAATAAATTAAATAATTGTATCTAATTTGAGCCTAATGTGTTTTTATTATATTTAAGAATATTCAATTTTTTTTTATGGTAACAAAACTGAGTTATGATCACCATGAGTATATTCTCAATCGATATAAGCGAACCTAGTGGTCAAGAGTTCAGATGTTTGAATCCTCCGATTCTAATTTGTCGTATAAAAAAAGAAAAAAAATTATGCCTAGTATATCTCTATACCTCTCGTTAATCACACTAACATGGCACATGAGTTGACATTCAAAAGTTTTTTGCAATTTGATCACATTTAGGTATGTACATGACATGATTTCTATGCAAATTATGGAAAACAAAAATCTAAGGCCTCGTTTATGATCGGTTTTCATTTTTATGTTTTAAAAAATAAAAAATACAGTAAAAACGATGAGAATGTGTTTGGTATATTTATTTTCAAAAACTATTTAAAAAAAAAAAAAAAAAAAATGACGAATTTTAAAAAACAATGTTGTTTTCACTATTTTTTTAATTAATTTCGTTTTAAAAATTATGAAAATACGGGATACATCTTCCGAAAGAATAGGAGATACAATATTGCAAAAAATTAATCCAACTCACAATAAAAAAAGAAACTCCAAAAAATTGTAAATAAAAAATAATTAGATCAAACTATTTTTTTTATAAAATACATTTTACTAATCTCATATTAATCTTTTTCTACTCTCTCAAATTTACAACCAAATACAATTTTTAAAATTTGAATTTAAATTTAAAGTTGTGATGTTATAACCAAACAAATTTTTAGATATAATAAAAAATAAGATTTTTTTTTCCTATTAAATTTTTTGTTTTGAAAAATTGTTTTCAAATCACGGACCAAACGGGCTAAGGAATTTGAAAATAATTTTTACAAATTTTTAATGAAAAATGTAAAAAAAAAAAAATGTTATTTCGAAATTTAATAAACTAGGAAAATATAATAAATACTGAAGAAAAAAAAATGCATTTAAATATATATATATATATATATATATATATATATATAATTCATGAATATTTAGACAAAGTCATAAAAATGATGAGAGGTAGAGATGTTGAAATCTGTGTACCAAAGGCTTAGCCATAAAAAAAATCATTCTCACCCTCAAATTCATCCAACTAAACGCGTTATTATTTTTCTCTTTCAATTTTTTTTTTCTTTTTTCAAAATATTAATATTTCGTTGTAATTTGTCTAATGAGTTTCGAGCCAACGCTTCACAACACCAAATGTAAAATTCTGATTGTTTTAGCATCAAATCCACGTGAGCTCTTTTCGAATTAATAATAATAATAACAGTGTGAAAATCAATTTATACATTTAAATTTTGGAGGTTGTATCAATTAAAACGTTAAACTAATGATTGTATCAATTTAAATCTTGAACTTTCATAAGTGTATCAAGTTACACTTTCTCTTAAAAAAAATGTTAGTTTTCACACGTGTAGACTTATAATTTATCCATTAAACTCCTAAATTTTCACATATATAATTTGAAAATTTAGGGATTTAATTGTTAAAATTATAAGTCTCCACGTGTTTAAATTAACGTTTTTAAAATAAAAATTATAACAGAAAGTGTAAATTGATACAGTTCTAAAAGTTTAAGGTTTAAATTGATACAATCATTAATTTAGGGTTTTAATGGATACACCATCTAAAGTTTAAAATTATAAATTGTTTTTTTTTCTTCATAATAATAATAATAAGTATTCTACTATTTTTCTGATATGAGCTATCGTGCTGTAGGCTTGACGCGTTGACGAATGTATTTGTCGGATATTTTGGGCTCGACTTTGCGAACCACGTAACATCCTTTCATGTTTGGTACTATAAGTTGTTCGCCTCAACTCGGTTCGTGATCCGCTTTCTGATTTCGGTTATATCCACAAAAAACATGTTGAGCATTTTTTCAGACTATGTTGGTCAACCGATGGTGTGGGCCTATTAGGCTAGAAGTTGACTTACAAAATCAGCCTATAACATATATTATTCATGTTATACACAAATTTTGGAAATAATAATAATGATAATAAATAAATACTAGTTTCTTGTTTTTTTTCATTTTTTTAAAAGAAAAAATTATTATTCATGAAGTATCAAATTGGTTATAATTACACTCATTTAGTTGGGGTTAAATTATTGTTTTATTAAGATTTAAATACATGATTATACAGGTCAATTAATGAATAAATTCATTTTGTTTTAGTAGTTCAAATTTTCCTAACAAACAAAAGAAACTTTTTTATTAAACATTTTTTTTTTTTTTGTTCAACAAAGAACAATTAATTTCTGCCATCAAAAAATTTATCAAGATTAAGTGTTGATTATTATTATGTAATGATTTGATTTTTTTTTTTTTTTAATGAACACATTTGGTCACCAAATAGTTTATCAATATATATACTTGACAAATATTATTGAATCTGAAAAGTATTTTTGTACGATAGAGACTAAATTATTATACACTAAAGTTTAAAGACTAAGTTCACATTTACCCTTCTGTAAATGTAATCAATCAATGTGAATCCCCACGATGATACCAACTTTCATTATAATTGAGGGTGTTTACGAAATTGAGAATGAGAATAAATTGTTAGACTCGTGCCAAAATATGCAATCTGAATCTCATTCTTGATTATACGAAAAAGGTTCCACAATCTCATTTTCATTCTTTGTCATACTCACATCTATTTATTTATTATTATTTCACTCTTTTTACATTATTTCTCCTTTCTCTCTCTTTTAATTTCTCCCATTTTTTTTTTTTTATTATTATTGAGAGTGTCCTTTTCTTTTCTCTCTCTTCTCTTATTTCATTTCAAATTTTCAACAATGAAATCCAAAATTCACAAAAAGTTTCAAACACTTCCACATGGTCGGAACACATTTTATGGTTTGTGTAATTTTCAACTCATACAACAAAATGAATGTATGAAGAATTTAATTTTTTAGGTTTAATTTTGATGTTATGTTTTTAATGGAGTATTTGGTCTCTTTTTCATTTAAGGTTAGAAATCATTTGAGAAAATTGCAGAGAGTTCATAACTAGAATGTTAAAAGTATTTAAGATTTAACCAAAAATTCAAAATTCAAAAAATGTAATTATCTTAATTTAACTCGGTTAAATCCAAAATTTTAAATTAAACTACATATTTACGTATTTAAAAAAAAATATACAACCAAATTGAAATTTGAATTAGACTAGTAAATTTAAGATAATTACTATTTTATTTTTTAAAATCATACATAGTATTCAAAAAAAAATTGATTTAAAAATAATAATAATAATAAGGAAATAATAAATAAAAAAAAATAGTTATTGTAGCATGTTGTTTAGTTAATGAGAAGCATTTTAATTGATTAAAAATATAAAAGGACATTATCACATCATTTATATATTTGATTATGACTCATAAATAATCAATTTTTTTTTTTTTACCACATGTTAGAGTGAGGAATTGAACCTAAGACTTCATGGTCACTCGACGATATATCATGTTGTTGAGTTATGCTCTTGTTGACATCTAGAAGTAATCAATTCAATGCAAATCAGATTACGATTGAATCTTGCATTTAATAAACGATTAGAGATGTTCATTTTACATGTGGGGACCTGCCTCTAATGGGACGAAAATCTCGTTTATGTGAGAAATGGGCGAAAAAAAATTCTCGGATAACGATCCGCGCCCCAATTTCTTAATATATATATATATATATATATATATATTTTTTTTTAAAAAAATTAAATGGAGAATATTAGGAGTGTGTAAAAATAATCTTGGTCCGCGGCATGAACATCGCTATAAGCCACATTAAAGGAAACTGATTAGCACTCAATTATGTGATTAATTAAGATTATTTATGATTGATTTCCATCTGGATTGGGTGTATTGTTAGTTTGATACCACAAAAATGCATAAATAATGAGTAAGGCAAGAAGGTGGAGGAAGTATTGGGTGGGGTCAGGAGTAGGTTAAGTGGATAGGCCCCAGTTTTATTGTCTGTGGATTTTTCATTTGAAAACATGTCCAATCATATCTCTTCTCTCACACTGACACCCCTTTCTTATGGATTAATAGGATAATTTCTAGTACATCCCTGGTATGGAAAAACTTCGTACCACTGTCTTCAAAAAAATGACACGTGGCGAAATGGTTTAAAAAAATAATATATTTAATAGGGTGGGTCCCAGTTAAACAACCATTTCACTTGTCATTTTTTGAAAGGCAGGTATGGAGTTTTTCCATACCACGAATGTACTAGAAATTCTCCCTGGATTAATTCACTTCTTCAACTTATATTAACACATTTCTTATCCACTTAATTAATACATTTGGGTGGTTGAGTCTGACTAAACTTTTAGATTATAATTGGTTATAACAAGTCTTTTTAAAAATTAAAACTATTTGGTATTATTGTTAAGGATAATGTTAAACAAACTCCAAACCAATCAAGTTTCTTTTATATACATATTAGTTGCCTAGTTGGGATTAACATTAATTTTATTAATACTTTGAATTATTCTATGATTATGTATTTTGAATTTTGATAACACATTCCCAATATCTTTTTTATTACGAAATCTGAATCTGAATACAGAAATCAGTGGTGATCCAGTTGATTTTTCGCAGCAGAAATCAAATTCAAATATTTCTCAACAATCATCTCCGGCGAGTAATCAGTGAAATAGCCATTCTCAACCTCCAACCCAAATTGGGCCGCAAGAACCTCCACCCGCCTCTGGACCCGATCTGCTCCAATCTGGTTCGGCTCCAACAGCACGCAAGCTATCTCCGTCGTATCATCGTCGTGAAGAAGCCCTATGGTTTGGACCGTCGGCAGCCCACCTCCTCTAGCACTCACCATCCGCGCTATTCTCCGAGCGGCCGACACATCCGTCGACAATATCGGAATATTGTACATCGCCGTCCACGCCCGCGCACCGATCATCGCAATTCCTCGCTCTCGAGATACAGTATTTGGGCCTTCATCGGGGTTCTCCGGCAGAGTTTCCGGCATCGACCACCCACCAGCCCATTGGTTGCCCTTGTAATTGGGGCGGAAATACCCAAGCTCCCGCCTCAAATCGTCCGGCGCTTTGCCGCTTGGGTGAGCCGCAGAGTACAGAAATACAGGCACTGCAAATTTACTAATACCCTGCTTTAATTAAATCACTTTTTAAGTTTAAAAATCATATGAGGAAGAATTAGAAGACGAAGAAGAAGACCTTGAAACATTGTGGCGAAGTCCTTAGCGACGGCCTTAGCGAGGGAAGCGGCATCGTGGAGGGAGGCGCGAGCGAGGGGGTGGAAAACGATGTCGTCTACAACTCCTAGACGAGGGTGGGCACCGGAATGGGACTCGAGGTTGATGTTAGAGAAAGCAACCTGGGTCATGGAGAGGACCGTTTGGTGCAATGGGCTGTAAACGGCGTTGCCGGTGGTGTCGTGGACGAGGTAGGAGACGATAGTGTATCTGGTCCGGTTGTAAGCTGGGTCTTCGAATTTGTTGACGATTACAGAATCTGGGTCTTGGGTGGCAGCTGTTTCGATGGCCTCCAGAACAGAACGATTGCGGGATTCAGAAACGTAGTATTTGCAGCATAAAAGTACCTTTTGCTCCAAGCTCCTTGTCTTGGCTGTGGCTGTGGCTGTGAGATCGAATGCCATTTGTTGTTGTAGATTATCAGGGCTGAGGGTGAGGAATTAAAGGGGGATTTTATATATTACAAGGAGGCAGGAGGGGGACGTTGGCCGCCCCGCCCGTGAGTTCAGTTCAACAACTTTAAAGTAAAGCCAAATGGTGGTCTCTCACAGCCTTACCACGTATGCAGAGAGGGCAGCAGTCTTACTCAGCAGCGCTTTCGTCTGGTCAAATCCTCCCGCGTGTCTCATGCTCTATTTTGTTTAATCCATAAGGAGAATTTTGTGTCATTTAAGTTTGCTTCAACTTTTAATGTTATTTACAACAACCCACGAATCTCCCCAATGTTGTATGAGTAATCCTCGTGGCTTTACTTTTGTCATCATCTTTCTCTTTGTTTCTATTCCAACAATATTGTATTACACTCGAGAATAACATGGCATACCACTTGTTAAGGACAACGAATCCAAATACTTATATTTGTCTTCGCTGGTCAGAGGCGATAATACCTGAGCACACTGATAGTTGCATACTTTCAATTTGGAGTTAACACTTGTAGGGTCGTACAACGAGACATATTTTCTTTTCGGTTGGCCGACTACCTTTCTCGACTCGGAGGTCAGCCTCCTAAATATTAGCAATAGATACACGTTGATAGACTTTTATCACTAATAAATTGTATAAAAAATAGTGTTAGATTTGCTATTATTTTGTGATAGATTGTCATGCATATGATTGCTCCTTAACTCAAAGTCTTGTTCGTATAAAACATTTCTTTATGGAAAGGGAAAGGGAAATAGGAGTAGCTGTTGGCTAATTTTTAATTACAAACTTGTGGCATAAGAAAACGTGGTTTTTTTTTTTAATTAAAATTTATAATAGTCCGATCTTGATTTCTGGAAAAATGAATGGGGAAGGATCGCTTTCCAGAAGAAATCGGTTGGTTGTCGTGAAGGAAGACAGACACATGGGAATAAACAATTCATTGTTGGAAAAAAAAAATGTAAAAGAAAATTGAATGATTCAAATGAATAACTGGATAGCGATGTGGATAACGGCGAATCATAGTTCATACATACACAACTGACATTCAACGACAGTAGATAAGATATTAAGATGCTACTTTATGCTGGAAGCCAATGTTGTTTCCTCTTCATCTTATGTCTACCCAAATTTATTCAAATAATAAATAATAAATGGTTTCTAGAAATTCAACACTTTTTTTTTTATATTTAGATTGTCAATGTTTTTTCAATACTCATTAAAAGTTTTACAATTTGGTTTTTAAAAAACATACTTAAAAGATCAAAACATTGAACTTTCAGCTCGATGTCCAGCGCCCCGTATAAGATTCAAAGCATAAGATACAGAAGATATGAGAGGTGAAATGAAAATCTCAAGTTACTTCAAGGTTAGATTACACAGCAGAAAGCAATTTGAGGTACCTTTCAATTATACTCTCTTGCGAGAGGTCTGTGAAATATCCTTTCCCCACAGCTAAACTCTCATTTTCTGCAAGCCGTTCAACTTCCTGCTGAACCATTTTTCCTCCCACTTTACTTGGTTGAAGCAAATTACAAGCTACCTCAATTACACCTTCATCATGAGCAAGTGCCATTGCTTGAACTGAAGCAAGTCCACCTCCTCTCTCGCTCACTTGCTTCGCAATTTTACGAACAGTAGCAATATTGGTAGAGAAGATCGGGATGTTGTAGTTATCAACCCACTGTGTTGCTCCAATCACCACAACGCCTTTTGCTTTACTTGCTTCAGCTGGACCCTCATCTGGCCTCAGTGGCAATGACTCTGATTTTAGCCCTCCCGCCCACTCTAAGCCATCGGAATTTGGCTTGAAATAACCCAGCTCTCTTCTGATCATGGCCAACTTCCTCCTCCCTTCATGCGCCGCTCCGTATAGAAATGTTGGGACTGTAGGCTATGGTTAAGGTCATCAGCACCACAGAATATAATTGACAGAAGGGATAACTAACACAGAGCAATTGATGCCATGAAACTATTAGAAATATCCAAATGTCGGATACAATC
This sequence comes from Herpetospermum pedunculosum, assembly GCA_028017165.1. Taxonomy (NCBI): domain Eukaryota; kingdom Viridiplantae; phylum Streptophyta; class Magnoliopsida; order Cucurbitales; family Cucurbitaceae; genus Herpetospermum; species Herpetospermum pedunculosum. The sequence continues at coordinate 4,523,558 of CM051529.1, read as the reverse complement.
ATACAAGTAATAGTCACAACACAAGGAACATTTGGCTTTTTAATCCTGTTTAACATCTGAAGTTTGATAGCACGCCATTGAGGCACTACCTTAATTCAATACATTGAAGCAAAGGAGTTTTCAGTAAATACAGTCAATGGCTAAAATTCAAGCCTTCAACTGTGGCCAAAGCGAGCATGGCTCAGCGGGCATATGTATGTGTTGACGACCAAGAGGTCTGTGGATCGAATCCCCCCACCCCCAATGTACTCAAAAAAAAAAAAAAAAAAAAAAACCTTCAACTGTGGGAAATTTTGCAAAGATTGGGATTGGATGCCCTACTTTGAGAGGAAGTGACAAACAAGATATAACATATTAACATGTGAAGGCTGCATTTAAGAAGCCCATGAAAAATGTTGAGGGAATTACAGAGCAGAAATTTATGTCACTGGTTTATCAGCTCAGCATATTAGTGGACATGCCTCTGAAGTTAGCATTCCTCCCATTTTCACAGCCTAAAATCTAACATTGTGGCATGGTATGAAAAGAAGTACAAACCTTGTAGACCACGTCCAACATCAGCTGCCAGAGATTTTGCAATTATAGCTGCATCATCCAAGGAAGCAAAGGCCAAAGGATGAAAGCATATATGATCCACAACTCCGAGTCGTGGGTGGCTGCCACTATGCGAGTCGAAGTCTATTGTCGAAAATGCAGCCTTAACCATGTTCAGGACCGCACTTCTCAGGGAACATGACTCTACAGATGGGTTTGATGGGAGCTTGGAAACAAGGGTATATCCAACTCTATTGTAAACCTCATCCGTGAACTTGTTGATAATGGGTGCTTCAGGGAAGAGCTTGGCAGCTCTTTCAATTGAATCCAGGGCAGCCTTGTTTCTGCTTTCAGAAATGTAGACCTTGCAGCAAGCAAGAACCAATTTTGACATTTTTTTTTCCTTACCACAGGCCACTAGCTGCACAAAATGATAAGAATATGTAACAACCAGTAGTTTAAATATGCAACTTTGTGGTCTATAATTTTTCTTTGATAAAAAAACTCATTTATCCAGAGTTTCCCCAAGGTTCATAGTCAGATTTATTCATTCTGAAGGTCAATCCAAAATTATTTGAAAAGTCAAGCAATGCTGCACTCGAGTTCATCTTTGCGAGAAATGAAAAATATGACAAGGAAAATAAAGTGAATATCAAGAATCGTGATAAACTTCACACTTTCAAGCAATAGTTTTCTATTACTTATTCCAAGAACCTTTAAGTAGCCCATACATCATGTATATTGAATAATCTTTCAACATATATATTTTTTTTCAAATTTTAATAGACAAACTAAATGCCATAATACAAATAACACAGCCTGCCTTTACACCGCAACCAAAAGATGAAACAGAGAGTTCTTGATAGGTATAATAAGAGCAAACAATCAACTAACGAACTCCCAAATTCCCCCAATCATTTCATCACCTATTGTAACAACTCTACAAAAATCACATCAAAACTCAATCTCTTTTCCAGCGGAAGCTGAATTAGGATAGCCATTATACTCCAATTTGACACCGAGAGTGGCGCAAATGGCTCTGAATTTGAGCCTCAACCCTTCCATAAGCTCCTGAACTTGGTCATTCTCCGGGTCCCGAAGTGGGTATTTCTCCACCAACTCCTCCATCTGCTTCACACTCTTCCGAACACGAATCGAAAACAGTTCCGGGTCGATCCGAATAGCAGAATTCCAGACATCCACACACCCTCTGTAGAATCCTAATTCCTCGCCGACTTCGAAACCAACTTTGAGACCAACTTGTTTTGCCTCTTCTTTGCCAGCGACTAGGCCGTCTTTGTAGCCTTCGGCGTGGCCTTCCTTCAAGTGGGTCTCTTCAAGATTGATGGAGGAATCGAAGATGTCGTCCATGGAAACTAATTTTATCGAGAAAAGATAATACTTTTGATAGTAGATTTTACCTGTTGGATTTGGGGATGCTGGGATGGCTTCGATGAACACAAGGGCAGTTCTCTTCCGCAAAAATCAAGAGAGCTCCATCCTCGATGAGGCATCGGAATATCCTGAAAATCTCCAAATCGGAGATCCTTTGGTGGGCTTCGACTTGGATTGGAAGGTAACCAAGCCCGAGGGCTTTCTGAAAGCCCTAGCCCACCCATTGATCCCAATTGCAAAGGACAAACAAACTGTCAGCAAAGTCAAAGATTGAGCTTTTTCTGGAAAGAAGTAGCAAAGTCAAAGAAGCTTTGAGGCATTACTTTCAGCAAAACCATAAATGAAGCTATTCCATGTGTTATCTAAAGATTCAAATTTTTAGAATTTCTACAACTTTTTGAGATTAACAAAGGGTAGAGTGAAGATTTAAGCTTGAGTAAAGGTTTCTAATATCATTTCTATGATCAACAAATGTCAAATGTAATATTTAATTTTCTACAATGCATGTTTATTATATTACAGGACATTATTTTTCTTATCTATACTATATTAAAAAATAATGATTTTTTAAAAATATTTTTAGACCAAAATACTCTTTTAAACTTATGTTAATCACAATAATCAAATCTCATACTCGATCATAATTCGAAATAATTTAATTCAATATGAAATTAAAGATATGTTTCTATTCAAAATCAAATCAAATTGTCAATAAGAGCATAGCTCAACGGCATGATGTATCTCTTAGTGATCATGAGGTCCTAGGTTCAATCCTCCACCTCAATATATTGTCAAAAAAAAAAATCAAATTATGAATCTAAATTTCCTCTATAGATTGGACTAAATTAATTTTTCATCTCTTTCACATATCCATATTTATATCCATACTATATTAAAAGACAATGATTTCTTTCACATATCCATGTTAGTTATCAAGCTCATCAAGGGTGAAGAGGAAAACCTTTCGGAAGTGAGTCTTTTTGTTACTGAAATACTTCGTCGGGATGCCTTTCATATAATCTTTTCTTTCGCTCATATTTCTAGGTCCCAGAATCGAGCCGCCCATGTTTTTTGGCTCGTCGGATGTCGATGGAGTGGAGAGGAAGCCCACCTTAGTGGCTTTTCGAAACTGTATCTTCTAATCTTCGGTTGTTTTAAGTTTATATTTCTAATTCTTTGATTAAAAAAATAAATAATAATAATAATTTCTTAATAACATTTTTAGACCAAAGTATAATATTACAAATAGTATATGTAATAGTAATAATAGAAAGAAAAAAAATCTACAATCCACGTGGCAAAAAACCAGTTATATTTAAGAAAATGAATTAAAATGTCATCTTTGTCTTGAACGACCATAACAACAAATACCAACAAAAGGAGGCTTACACCAACCATCATAAGAATCCGAAGCAAATATTAGAAAAATACAAGTGTAGGTAACAAAACATACAAAAGGTTGAATATTTCACTCGCATGAGGTTGTCAAAGCTTTAAAATGGAGGAAGGAAGAATAAAAGAAAACCTACAAAAAGAATTAAAGAAATCAGCGGTTTGGGCGCAGTCCCCATGCTTCCTCTACCTTGTTAACTCCGCTGCTGCCTTCCATACGAAACAGATTAGTGGTTGCATGTTCCTTTTTACATGACAATTTGACAATGACAAGCAAAGCAACCTCCTTTTTCCATATAAATTAATAACCCACCTCCCCTTCTTCAATAACATCCCAAATTCCCAAACTTTCTTCTTCTTCTAGATGGGTTCTGTTGGGGGGCTTCACAATCACAGCAAAGCAAGCAGCAGCAGAGGAAGGCCTTATGCTCTGATGCTGTTGATTGCATTTGGGGCAGCCTTGCTTGGAGTGATGCTTCTTCACAAGTTCAGAGAAAAGCGCATTTGCAACCTTCTCCTCAAACGCACAGACCAAGATCTTCATTCCTTTCAATTCCTCTTCCAGGTCAACTCTTCATCTCTTTCTCTCTTTCATGCATGTCTTATCTCTCTGTCTTCGGATGTTATTTCTTAACTTTTTCTTGTTTTCAATGAACAGAGGGAAAAAGATCGAAGTAAGGAATTGGAGAAGAGCAACGAAGACATGAAAGCATCCCTGTATTCTCTCCGAACCCAGAAAATGGAGCTTGATAGGAGGCTGCTTGAGTTGCAATCGACCATTGACTCGCTCAGAGACGACCAGAAAATCATAAATGTTGCACTCCGAGAGAAGCAGAGTGAGATCAAAACATTGAGAGACAGAGAAATTGAATCAGGAAATGACAACAATCCTCAAGTGGTTGTTGCTTTAACACAGAGCCTCAAGCAAAAGGAAGATGAGTTAGAGGACTTGAGACGTCAACTGGAGTCTCGTGGAGCTGTGGTTGCTGATGATCCATCAGACCCACGTGTGGATTCAACAATGTCTGAAGAACCAGAACCAAAGGAGCAATTGCTTGAAACGAGCGGTGGTGAAGGAGGAGAGGATAATGAATCAATGGATAATAACATAGAGGGAAGCACTTCAAAGAGAGATGAGATGGGAACTCAGAAGTTAGAGGAAGAAACCCCCAAAAGAAGAGAAATGGAGGATGTTATGAAAATTGAGGGTGAGGAGTCCAAAATCACCAACGATCACAAGGAGGAAGAAGTTAAAGATTCTGAAACAGTTGAAAATCAGAGAGCTGGTAAGATCGTCAGGAGTGGGATGAAGAAGGAAACAGAAACAGGCAAATATGGGCATCCAAGGAAGATAAAAGGAAAGAGATGGAGATACATTGCCAGGAAAAGGACGGTGGATAATGGATGGAGACTGATCTCGAAGAAAATAAAGCAGGAAAACAACAGAAATTTGGATGATCGTGGAGTCATTAGCACGACCAATGGGAAGTTCGTTAAGGGAAGGTCTTCTAATGAGGAGAAAATGAAAGATGAGTACTCAGAGGAAGCAACAAACAATCAGATGGAAAAGGAAAACAAAATGTTAAAACAAGAAGAATTGAATTCAAAGAACGGGGACACTTGGAACAAAGATGGAGAACAAAAAGGGAATGGAGACGATGGAGATGGAAGAATCAAGCAAAACTCAAGTGAAGATATGGAGCTAAAAGACTCAAAAAGCGAAGAAAAACAAGAACCAGAACGGGAGGAAGATGGTCGATTCAGTAAAGAAGAAGAAGAAGAGAACAAGGAAGAGACAGAGGAGTCTGAGTTTTAAATCGAATACCTAACTGTTGTTTATCTTACGATTATTCGAGTAGGCAGTATGAGTGTTGTGGTAGCTATGTCGTAGTGAATAGAGCTTGCTCGATGATGTTACTAAATTACGAGTAATCAAACCAAGTAAATTTTCTGCTAAACTACTTTCATACTAACTGTGAAATTGAAGAAATAAAAAACAGTTCACATCGTGATCAAGCGTTATCTGAATCACCCCAAAGAAAGCAATTAACTGAGTTTTTTTTACTAAGAAACTGCCTTGTTCAATCACAAACTCCGATCCACAAATGCCCTCCCTTCAAATTCAATGAACGAGGTGTTGGGGCTTAAATGTTGGTAAACTCGTATTATTAGATATCAGGACTTCGGTGCATGAAATAACCAAAATGTCAAGAAAGAGCTACAAGATAGGATCATATACTAGTCTGAGAAACAAATAATTCGAGATTGAAATGAAATCCGCAGACGCATGAGGTCCAAGGAAATACATTATTACGGGTAGTACTTCAGAACAATCGGAAAATGTCCATAGCTCATCTCATTATGATGCTTCCACAAGTTTCTGCAAACAAAGGGCAATAAATTAGGAGAAGCGAAAACTTGCTGTGAAGAAATTCATGTGCAAGTTCGATTATCTACGCCAGCTACATCCTGTTACGAGCTTCAAATACTCCATGTATATCCAAATGATCCATAAAACTAGACGTACAAAAGCAAAAGATAAAACCATGAAATGTTATTAAAAGAGAGAAAACAGATAAATGTTTTTCATTCTCCAGCTGAGCCATGAGGTAACCATTGTACTAGTCTACATTCCCCTCATATAAGCCAGGGTCTCACCAAGAAGGCGACAAAAGGAGCCTCAAAAGTATTATAATATAATTTCTCTGGACAAACATAAATTCTACACCTTGTATTATGTTTTCATGTATTCCAGGAGAGTTCAACATTTTCCTATTTCTAACATTCCATATTACAATTTACAACAGACATATAAATTAGCAACTGGCTAAACTTAGAATGAAGGTAAAACCAAGGAAAGCACAAAGCTAACAACACTTTTAAGATGGCATTCCCTCAGAAATAAGAGGCATAAACACTAAGAAGTTAATCTTGTAAACCAGTCAAAACCAATCAGTGACTGCCAAATAATATTCATTTAACAGCACCTGTAAATACTTGCAAGTGGTTTGAAGTAGAAAGAGTGCACAGACAATAAGTGCAGAAGTACCTCATCTTTCTTTCCTTTGCCTCCGGCAAACAACTTGTACCCTCCAAAGATGAGTACGCCCCATCCCGTTAGAGAAACGATCACAAACTGCAAATGTCAGAAGAAGTTCAATTTGCTCATTAGTAAATTTTGTTTGAAAGAGACAAGAAGAAACAACTAAATATTAAATACACCACAAGTCTGATATTTAGGTCATTGTTTATTTATTTTCCACGTCTATAAGAACACTCAAGTAGAAGAGGGCGTTCACTGTTCATCAATTCTTCAGAACTAGAAGAACTTAAGGAGAAGAGGGCATTCTACATAAGACCCATAAGTTTCAGAGCAAAACTATTTAATTTAAGGTTGTAGAATTTTCAACTTCAAATCCTATGCAAAGCAAAGAGAACAAATAATATAGTGAGACAAACAGCTGCCTTTAGCTCTAAATCGAACCCATAAATTACAAATTAATAAGACAAAACTAATACTAACACTACAAGTGACTGATGAAACAACATTAACCTGAAGTACGAAAAGAACTCTTAAACAATAAAATCTAGTAATTTGATGAGTTGATTAGAAATTTGAGAGACTGGTTAGAACGTCTAAAAAAGTAAACATTTTTGTTAGTCTCATTCTTAAATCCTATAACTTGATGAGAGATAATAGGAAGAACAAAAAAGAAAAATACAGAAAAAGAAAATAACGAAAAGAAAAGGAAGCTAGTAGTTTCATATGAAAAATAAGTCTCACATGCTCTTCCTTCCATTTAGATGGGCTCGTAGGATCTGACCAACAGTTAACCTTTGGTGGTCCATGGTGGTCTGCAAATATCAACAAAGAGGGTCAAACTTACAAGCAAAAATATTATTTGTTCATCTTTCGATCATTCGTCCATCTTTTTCCCAACAAAAACATTACAAAAGGAACTACAAGCGGAGTTCAAATGCATGTATAGTATAGAGTGTATTCTTGTAAACAAACCCTGAAAGTTCAATTTTAAAGAAAACTATATAGCCCAGTACAAGTAATTTTACTGATCATAAGCTGACTAACTTGTGGACAGGTGGTTTTCTATGTTCCATTCGGTTTGCAGGTTATTTTACTGAAACTTTTATACTTCTATTACAGGGCAGGTATTTCATGTATGGTGTTAATATATCTTCCAAATTTTAGCACCTAGATTTTTTACAACAGAACAACGATCTTCATCAAACACTTAATGATGTGGTGGAATACAATGTGAAAAAACTTGTGTCTCGTTAAAAAGAAACTAAGCCTTCTGAAAAAATCCATTTCCATTGTGGTTATTATTAGTATGCCTTCATTATATTAATATTTTCATGTTCTTTCTTCACCATAAAGGCTAAAGCAACAGTCCCCAATCACTATATGCGAGAAAAATACAAATTCAAGTTTTTCATATCTTATAAATTTTCAGTTTCCTAATTGAATTAAGTTAACAAAATTCAGAATGCAGCATAACCATTTAAATTCTAGACAAAGAACCGTCGTTATCTACGAATAAAGGTGAAATCTAGGCTTAGAAAATCTGGGTTCTCTAATTAGGTAAAACGCATTCCAATAACCCTAGATAATTCGCACCTTCATTTCAAATTTTCAAGATCCTTAGATCGCTGCATGCCTTTGAATAATAAAGAGGCAAACCTAAAAACAGAACTTGGGGAAAATATATATATATATATAACCACGATTTCCATTTCGAAATGAAAATCCAAGAAATCCACAGACAAAATAAGATTGAACAAACCCGAAAATGGAATTAGTCTAAGTGGATGATCTAAATGCTCAGAAATTAGATCGGCAGATGAAACCTACCGGCAGCGCCAGCGAGACCACGCCTGTGAATAAGGGTGGCGGTTGACTGAGGAGAGGAGACTCGAGTTAGGGCTCTGGCTTGACGAACTGCGGCAGCCGCTAAGGTAGCCATGGATTCAGATTTTCTTCCCTACAGAGAGAAAGAGAGATCAATGACGCTGATACGGCGGAATGGAAGCAACAAATAGAGACCCGAGCGCTTCACGAGCAAACGCATACGACGTCGCATTGAGCTTCTTTCGCTTCTTTTTGTTTTTTATTTTTGGTAAAATACAATTTAGACCCTAAACTTAACGGTTATAGCGATTTTAACTCTAAACTTTTAATTTTATCAAATTGAACTTTAAACTTGCATAATTGTTCCTATATAGACACTTAATTTTTAATTTCATAAAATCGAACCACAAACAATATAAGTGTTGCAATATAGATCATTCATACAACACTTATGGTTTGGTATGATGATTTTTGTACTTCAAACATGAGGAAGCTCGATTCGGATAGACGTAAACGTGTTTTTAACCATTCAAATATTCTTATTTTCTATGATTAAATATATATCCAATATTACAAACAACCATTTGAGCCCTACTTAATCGTTAAGATATGTGTGATTGGATTGAAATTTAAAAAATAGTCAAATTGAGCATTGGTTAGCAGTAATTGGTGAAATGATATTTGACCGAATTTCTAAAAACAAAACTCTTAAAATATGTGAATGGAAAAACATATATCTATATTTTATAACTATTTTTATTATTTATCTTGAATTAATGATTGGTGTTATAACTCAAATCAGACCTGAGCACACCAAATCTCAAGGAGTCACTTTGGATCCCTAGGAGCCTATGAGTTAATTCACTTGACACGACACCAACTTGAGTGATCGGTCCTATCGAGCTGACCAGGCAAAGCCGACTACTACATTTACCTATCGGTCGACCACTTGATGATTATTTCGTTACACTCTCAAGTCACGTCAATATTTGCGTCGTGCTAAGCGTACGACGTTAGCACTCCAACCAATACATCTCTCCTTGTAAAATATAAAGTTATCTCAACTAATACTTCTTTTGAGTTTATAAGTTTAAATCGTTAATCATTTTGAAGAAGTACTTATGAAATGAGCTAATAAGTTTGTGGTGGTAAAATAAAAATAAAAATGATGTGTGTGCAAGTTTTTAAAAATAATGTTATGTATCTGTGAGTTTTTTTCTTATTATTATTAGTACAACAAAGATGAGTTGTGAAAATTCAAATCTCCAACATCAATATATATCAATTAAACATGGTATAAATAATTAATGATAAATAGTTAAAATAATAATAACAATTACTTTAACATTCTTCTATAAAAATATAATTACTATACCACTAACTATGAATAGTCTCTCTTTCAAAAAAAAAAAAAAAAACTATGAATAGTCTCGACTTACCTTTTATCGAAAAGGAAATAAAAAAGCAAAAAACAAATCCCCATTTACCCTTTTTACAATTGTTAATAAAATTAGATAACAAATCATATATAATTAATTAAACTAATTAGGGAATTTGCACCAGGGTCAATTTACGATAAAATAATTGTAATATAATACTTTTTGAAAAAATTGAAAATTTGACAAATGTGTATAAAATAATTGCAAATATAACAAATATATATATATTTTTTTTAAATATGACAATTTTTTATGGTTGATAGTCACACACAGCAGATCATTCTATCGATGACTATTCTAATTTATTTATTTTTTTCATATTTGTAAAATGTTTGTTATACGTTTGATATTTTTTAATATTTATCATTATTTTTAATCTGATTGTTATTTATGCAACTAACTGTTAATTTATTTAGTTACATAATATATATAAAAAAGACTGATTTATTTAACCTAAATGGACTACTTTTGTAACCTAACCAATCTCCAATTCCATCCAAGGCCGGCATTAGCATTACACAAGGGTGTGACTTTCACTGCTGCTCATCTCCCCAAATGGCAACTTGTTCTTCAGAGTTTAATTCTAAAATATAGTTTTTTAAACTTCAAGCCCAAATTAGAAACAGGGAATAAAATTTATAGGCAAAATAATCAAAACTGTTCTTCATCAAGCAACTCACAAACATGTCCCTTACTCTTCACCTACTGAAGTTGAAGAAAAAATACACAAATTTGCATTGCCAAAAAACGAATGCATTTATTCATTAGATTAATGAGATGTAATTTGAGTAATCTCAAACTTTCACAGCCTAATCATACTCATCTTATCTTTCTTGTCTAATGGAGACATCTAACTAATTAGTATATTTGTACATCAATAGAAAAAATACTCGAACTGCCCCGGACACTCACGAATAAAAAAAAAAAAAAAAAAAAGTAAATCAATGGAAAACAAGTCATGTAATGGAGGAAGTTTCTTCATTTTCCTGTTGTAGCTGCTGCTGCTGCAGATGATGTTGCCTTGTTTTCATTTGAACAATGGCACATTTCAAACTCATTTCTTCCATCTGCCATACAAGAAACAAGAGAATTAACTTAACTAGCAGAGAAACACTAAAACACACAACAGACAAATTACTGATATTGAAACAATACAATACCTCTAGTACTGATATGTTTTTGTGAAGTTCAAATACCTCCTCTAACAGCAATCTCTCTTGTATCACCACTTTTGCTAATTCTGAGAGCAATGAAGCAGTTTCTTTGGCCTGTATAAACCATAACTCATTAAAACATTATTATGATCATACATAAATGTCATTATGATCAGGCTTTTACCGGCGGCGCATATATAGTCATCATCGACTTTATCGAGATTGCGAGATCAGAAGCTTGCTGAAGTGCCATGGAGATTGTTTCAGCATCAATCTGTTTGAGTAACAACGATTTAGAATCTTCACTACTTTGACAAACGAGAGAATTTCAGTTGCTTTTTTTTACCTTTGCACCTTCAATGAGTGGTACCCTGCAGATAACAGAATGTAGACAATCTTTGGTCATTGAAAGTGCAGTTAAATGTTGTCTTTCCAATCCTCCCCAGCTTTCCAATGGCTTCAGCTGCAAAATAAACCCAATGAATGAATTTCAATGGTGCACTTTTATATAGTAGTATTAAAAGTGTAGGGAGTTTTGTTCACTTCACTCACTTGAGAATGGAGGATGAAGTTCAACTTGAATTGGAGCTTTTCCTTCTGGAGCTGCAACTTCTTGTGTTGCACAGACTGCTGCAATTTAGCAATATCATACCAAGCATTTGCCAAATGTTTCTGCAAAGTTTCAAAAGAAAGAAGCCCATATGGTTAGATTATAGCCTATACCCACATGATATTTCAATCAATGTTAAACGATCTGATATTTACCTCTGCTAAATTAGCCAAATTCCCACTAGCAGTATGAGCTTTAGCGTTGGCAAAACGCCACTGCACCAATCGATTATGAAACATTTTAAGTTGATGAACATTATCTGAAACTCCAGTTCCTATTGGGGATGTGGTGGAGGAAACCGAAGCTTTTCTGCCCTTGAAAAAGTCCAATCCCAAGTTAAGCAACTTCTCCATCCCCGTTGCGCCTTTTGAATGAGTCCTTCCAGGTTTTAAACTAGAAAACGACATCGGCTTTTCTTTGCTCTCCACCGACATCGGCGGCGAACCTGTCCGTCCGGGGGATAATGCCCACTGCGACATTGAACTCCCATGCCCCGAAATTGAATTAGCTCGTTGAATTTGGTTTTTTGAAGAATTTTTCTTCGCTGTTGGAGAACCATCGAATGAAACTGGATTCGGGAGGCTTGAATCTGAAGACCCTCTCGGCCTTCGCGGTGGTACATCGTTCATATACTTTGAAGGGATCATTATGCCCGATTTCCGGCAGATTATGGTCGGAACTTTGCCCGACATCATCGGAGACTCAACCTCGCCGTAATCAGTCTCCAAGTCAAAACTGTTCTTGAAATTCTCTGATCTCCTTCTTGATGATCTTCCAAACAGAGCATTCTCATCCACTGATAGTCTTCCAGATTCTGAACCCGGTACTGGTAATTTCGACGACGAGGAGCTTACATATTTCCCCTGTATTTTCCCGCAATATCTCAAAGAACCCCCAATAATGGGTCGATCATTTTCTTTGGCGCATTCCTTTTCAAGTTCGAGGTTACTCAACTCTCTCGAACCTCTCTGTTTGTTGATTGACGGATTACTATTACTACCAGTGGATTTTTCGTCCTTCAATCGATCATTTCCGAGATGATCAGCGAGAGTATCGAATCTCTTAGAAGTAGATGACGAAGTAGTCGAAGAAGGCCAAAGCCCATGAACGAATATGGACCCTTCTTGGCTTCGGTGTTTTCGAGCATCGAATGAACTGCTTCTCGATTTCCGATGAGTGGGTGAAAGAGCTTGACTGGGAGACGACGATGGTGCGGCGGTCTCAGTTGCAGAGACCGGCGCCGGCGTGAGAAATCGCGAACTGACTTCACGAGATTTCATTCTTCTGGGTCTCTGAAACTGATCGGAAAGCACTGTTTCATTGTCATTCTTCATATTTTCATGTACACCCACTGCCTTCTCGGCTTCTCTTCGAGTCAAATGGGAAAGTTCAGAAATTGTTGTTTTATCAGAAGAATCGAGAGGGAAAAGGGAGTTAGTTACGAAGGAAAAATCACTTAACAAAATCGGAAAAATCGTTTTCTGTTCCTTGAGGATTCCGTCAAAAGACAAAAAAGAACGTTCAATTGGCACGAGAGGAGATCGCAACGAATTGAAGACGGTTAGAATTTTGAAGCTTCGTTTCGTTTCGTTGCATTTGGGAGGATTTTGTAGTAAGACTTTCCACTCTGCCGGCTTCTGAATTGGTGGCTCAGTGGACTACGTGGGTGTGCGACACGTGTCATCTACATAAATGTAGAAATGGAAGCTTATGATATAACTGAGAGAGACGCAGAGATTTAAATGGGACCAGCAGCATATGAGTATAAGGTGTTAGCGTAAACGCTTTCAATTTCACCAAAAACACTCCAATTCACATCTCTACTTACCATTTTGCTTAATTTCTTTTTTCACTTTGCTGCTTTCTCCAATTAACCCATTTTTGTGATTCATTTCTTAAACCAACCGAGGGCTTTTATCTTCGGAGCAAAGTCATCCTACAATTGACATCTTAAGTTGAGATCAATGGATATTCATAGCGATATGTAATATATTACAAGTTCGTTCATAATTTTATATGATCGTCAGAATGTGAACGTGTTCGGAAAGGGAATGAAAAATGCATCCATCATTCATCAATACATTAATAACAGGGAGTGCAAATTCTTCCCCAGAACTAAACTTCCAAATTCAAATAAGTTAGGATGCCTATCACTGGGGGGTGCATGACTGCGGCTACTGGTACAAAGATAGAATCAATACATTAATAACATTAATAACAGGGAGTGCAAATTCTTCCCCAGAACTAAACTTCCAAATTCAAATAAGTTAGGATGCCTATCACTGGGGGGTGCATGACTGCGGCTACTGGTACAAAGATAGAATCAATTGTTGTTAATGGCACAAGAGTTATGGTCTACTGTTGTTCACTCTAACCTATAAGGACATAAATTGTCTTCAAAACATCAGACCAACTATCTGTTATCAAGGATCAGTGCTACAACTGGAAACCGAAAATTCAAATATTCATGTTCCAGCAACTTGCCATGCTTGATTTTGCGATAAAATGGCACGTCCATGCCATCAAGTCCCTAACAATTTATGACATTCTTAAACAACAATCTTCCACTTGGGAAAACAAATTTATGTTCATTATAATCAATGGAAATTGCAGCTTTGCAATAGAGGATGACTATAATCAACGTATTTCTCCCAAAGGGGCTTGTACTTCTCTATCCCAATCTTAAGCCATGGCTTCGAGTTGCCATTAAAGTGAAGCACAGACCCCTTCTCAATCACCTGATGATCGACATTTGTGTAGCCCAATCCTAACACATGCCATGAGGGATCCAACGGTTCTGTCAACCCATAGAATGTAAGCAGTCCAGGCGGCAGTGTACCGAGTTTCCATAGTGTCCGGTCTACATTCTTTTCCTGCCAATAATGGTAAATGCCGGTCACATTTCTCTTCCTCCACTCTACCAAATCAAAAACATTCATCCCGAATGCCCATCCACAAGCATCGGGATCGAAATGTTCCCTGATAAGAGGGTGAGAGTAGTTTAAGTACTTATGATATCTGTGAAACGTCTCCATGCATGTCTCGACGGCTCCATTTACGTTACCATTCAAATCAATGCTGAAAAGATCAGAAATATCTCTCTGGACCACAATATCATCATCAAGAAATACAACTTTTTTAAGCGCAGGAAAAACTTCTGGAATATAAAACCTGAGATGGTTGAGCATTGAAAGATATTTGGGATTCCGAAACTTGATGGGAGTCCGACCATCGCCACCACTACCTGAAAAATAGTAGTTCTGAGTATCCGAGTCTTGGAGTTGCTTGAGTACTGGGACATAAGAAGCATTTAACCAGCTAAAATCCTCAAACTTTTGAACATCAACAGTCACCCTTCTAAAATTGTTCATTGAAAACCAGGCCTTCATTGCTGCATAATTGACCTCATCAGTTACAAGATGGAAAACAACCCTATTAGGATTTATTGAATTCAAAGCAGTCGAGTTGACAACAACTGAAGTGGCAAGGATGTTGTCAGAGAATACACAGAAATGGTAGAGATCATTATCTTTGAGTTTCATATCTTCTAATTGCTTCCTTTCATCGAGAAGCCTCTTTAAATTTAAGTTTCTGAACCATTCAGTGGTCAGGCGAATGCCAAGGCAGTACAGACTTTTGGGGACTTCTTCAGCAGCAATTTGTCCATATTTTGAACTTTTGTCAGTGACTGAGCTCATTTGCTCATCAAGAGTCTGGATTTTAGCTTTCAGCCTCATGATCATGGTTGCACTATCATAATGAAGTTGCTGGGCTTGATAGAGCAACAGCGCCATGTCACGTATTGCAGTTTCTGCTTCTGTAATCCTCAGAGGTGCTCTCCTTGTTGCAACATTTGAGAGGAGGATTTGTGAATTCCGGATTTGGGCACTTAATTCCCAAGCAAACTGAAGATTGCTGCTCTCTTTTGCAATCACAACGAATGCTGTTGCTAGAGAAATTTGATCACTGAGTTGCCGGGCAATAGAGCTGGGGTTCAACATTTCTTCAGTAATGTTGAGGCCTTCCATAATTCTTTCATGTCTATATGATCTCTACATAATGTTGCAGTGCAGAAAATGTTAAAATCTAGCAAATGGACTTAAGCAATATGTTAAATACGATGGGAAAATAATGCATTACTCAATAAAGAAAGCATATTATTCTCTAATAAATACAAACATCGTTACAACTCGAGATGCCACATGTAAGTGTTGAAAGCAAGTAAGGTTGTTAGAAGAAAATAGTTATAAATAAAGTGAGCTGGGTATAGTTTTTTTTGCTTGAACTTGCCCAAATTACTTGAAATTCTATTTGACCTGACTTCTTTCATGGCAATATCAATTTCTTGAATTGGTTTACCTGTCATTTCTTCAATGTCCCAAGTAAACCGAGACAAACGATGATCAGAGACATGAGAACAGATCAAAACAGATCAGGAAGAGCATAAAGATGTAACATGACGCAAAGGTAGATCCTAGATGTAGGTGGGAGTTCTATTTGTCAGATTAGCAGGACATAAATGAACAAAAAATGGGGAGAAAAATAGAAAGGGGAAACAGATCTTTACCCTTGTTAAGACGGATCTGGAGTGAATCTGAGTCCCTTTGGTGAGAATGAAAACGAAGAGCACAACGGCAACAAAACACAGAGTCCACCAGAAGGCGTTGGATAATCTTCTCCTGGTGGGCCTTCGGAAATCTGGGGGCCTCCGCCTCATTCTCTTGCTGGAATTCCGATCGTGGCCAAAATAGAGTAAAGAAGTGAATCTGATCAGTAGCGGAGCTGGAAATGAAATTGGGGAGTGGGTGTTTCATATCTCCAAACATCCAATATTCTGGAGCCATGCGATTTGCTCCCTCTCACTCCTACAACCCTACAATCTACATTTATGCAATTACTTATCATAACCTCATTTTACTCAAAAAGTTGGATTTTCTTTTTTTCTTTTTTCTTTTTTGCTTTGAGTCTCGCACTCGTTGATTTATTATGGGATAAATTAATGACCTCACTCACAATAATATAAATGAATGGAAACTCACGATATCAAACAAGTACAACTTTTTTTTGCTATAGCTGCTGTGTTGATTGTAATTTTCAGTCATTCCTCTGTTTTTTCTATTTACAGACTTTTTTTTATTGCTAATTTTAAATGTTCAAATATTATTGGTGTACTTCAATAAATTTCTAAATTGGCCCTTATAATTAGTTTTTTTTATTAATTTTTTTTTTATCTCGAGAAAGCGCTAAAGGATATGAACCCTACCAAGGCCCAGAGCCAGATGGAACTCATGCAGTTTTCTATCAAAAGTATTGGAATGTAATGGGTGAGGAGACCACGAGAATTTGCTTAAAAGTGCTCAATGACGGTGAAGACATTAGCTCCATCAACTATACGTGGATCGCCCTGATTCCTAAAATTTCGAGCCCTAAGAAAATGGAAGAGTTCAGGCCTATAGCTTGTGTAATATTGTCTACAGATTAGTGGCAAAGACTCGGACGAACAAATTCAAAAAGGTGTTGGACTCAGTTATTTCCCCCACTCAATCAGCTTTCGTCCCTGGAAAGTTCATAACTGATAAGGTTCTTCTCGGGTTTGAAAGTATTCACGCAATTAAAAACAAGAGGAAAAGGAAGGAGGGGCTCATTGCTATGAAGCTAGACATGAGCAAAGCTTACGACATGGTGGATTGACCTTACCTCAAAGCGATCATGCGAGCCATGGGATTCGAGGAGCGATGGATCTCGGAAATCATGAACTGCGTCGAATCAGTCTCATACTCGTTTTTTATCAATGGTACTCCTCAGGAAGCCTTCAAGCCGAAAATAGGTCTAAGACTGGGGATCCCTTATCCCCCTACTTATTCTTGATTTGTGCTGAAGGGTTCTCCGCTCTTCGTAACAGGAAGGAATGCTAAGAGTAAGTTATTAATGTAGGATAAAATGTATTTGTGTAATGACGAAAGGTTAATTGATTAAAGTAGCAAGAATTGTTTAGTATTTTTAATTTATAATAAAGGTCATATACAGAGATTTAAAATTATATATCTTTGGTCAACATTTGAAATGATTTAATCATTAAAATTAATGAGGATGACTATTATAGATGATGTTTGACTTGAGGATCAAATGTGTTCAACATTTAAATGATATATACAATTTTATAATTGTGTTTAATCTTGCATTGATATTTATTTGTTTTTTATTTTGGATAATTAATTTAAATGTTTTAAAGCATGTTATTTTATGTATATTAAATTTTATTTATACTATAAAAACCATAAAATATAGAGAAAAAAATAATTATCAAATATAATGTTTCTTTTTTTTTGTTTAATAAAATGTTTATCTATTTTTTTTTTTTTTTTAAGAAACAAGAAAGAAGTGTTGGGCCCGTTTGATAACGTTCTCGTTTTTTGTTTCTTATTTTTTGAGAACTAGAAACAGAATCGTATTTGATAACTATTCCCGTTTTTTGTTTTTTTGATAAAAAGAAACAAAATCTTGTTTGATAATTGTTTCTTGTTTCTTGTTTTTTTTCAACATTTTTTTTATAGTTTAAATATAATTTAGTTATATAATACAAAAATATATAAAACACATTAAAATATATATAAAAAGAACTAATTATCAAAAGTCTACATTATAAGTCCTGATGCAAAATGTACAACACTAATCAAATTATTTTTATCTATTAAATGTGACCCAAATTTGATTTGTAATGTCATCTCTCAATCGAGTCATTCTGCTTTAAATGATGTTGACTCGAACCCAACTCAATTATGTGACTAAATGTTGTATAATAAAATATTGAAGAGCAAAATTTATATTTTCAAAATTCTAATTGGTTGAAGGGTACTAAAAACTAACAAATATATAAATATATATTACAAAATATAAAAATTAAATAAATTATAAATATTTTAAAAATAAAAAATAAAAAATAAATATACATTGCAAAATATAAAAATTAAATAATATATAAATATTTTTTTAAAAAAATAAAAATAAATAAATAAAAATTAAATATACATATTGCAAAATATAAAAATTAAATAATATATAAATATATTTAAAAAAGACTTAAAAATATTAAAAATGTATAAATAATAATTTAAATATTAAATAAATATAATTCAAATTCAAAATAATATATAAAAAACTGCAAAATTAAGAAATAAAATATAAAAAAACATAAATGTTGCAGCCAAGACCGAATGAAATTGGCCACTAGTTTGGACCAACAAAGTAATGAAATGTTTATGTAGTCAACCCGAGCATAGCTCAATTGGCATAGGGTTGTGCCCATGACCAAAAGGTCATGGGTTCAATCCCCGCATTAATTAAACTATCGTTGCAAAAAAAAAAAAAAAAAAAAAAATGTTTATGTAGCGAGCATGGCTGAACACATGTATGTGTTCATGACCAAGAGGTCTGTGGTTCGAATCCCTCCACCTCCAATGTACTCCAAAAAAGAAGCAACAAAGAGAAACATCTTTTTTGTAGTTTCTCAAATTTTGTCTTTTTTTGGAAACGTTTCTCAAAATTTAGAAACAAGAAACAAAAATAGTTATCAAACAAGTTTGTTTCTTAAAAAATGAGAACGGGAATAAGAAACATGAAACAAGGAGTGGACAAAGAATGAGAACTAAAAATAAATTGATGTGGATTTAAAAATAAAACCTGGTTATTTAAATCATGTGTGTTTTTTTTCCCTAACCTAGTATAGATTGACTACCTCAATACATTTTGTTGTTTCAATTGTTTATTTAAATTAGGTAGTCAATTTATGTGAAACTCTTGCGACACCGCACGCTTTTTTTTTAAAGATTTTGTAGTGAATTGACGATTTTTTTTTCCTCCTAAGAGATTATAACCCTAAAACAAACTTGTTCGGCGAACCTTTCTAAAGAGAGACTTTGTGTAAATGTTAGTAGGTTAAGCAGGAAACCAATGAAGAAAAAAAAAACCACATAATCCGCTCAATTCCTCTTAATTTAAAAATATTTTGACTTAATTTTTCGATACCTTTGAGATGTGTTAGGCTAAAACATAAAAAAAAATATATATATATATATGGAAGGGTATAAAGAATTGAAAGTAAAATATAGAGAAGAGGAATTAAACTTTATTCATGAAGCTAAGTTTCTTCAAAAAAAAAAAAAAAAAAAAAAAAACGGTGTTAATTTTGAAATAACTTTTTGAATAATATATATAATGAATTAAAAAAATTAAAAATAATTGTAATAAATAAATTAATAAAGGGCAAACGGGAAGATAAATTTCTCCCTCTCCTATATATATAATGAAAATTAGGTATCCTATTCTCAAACCTCAGCCGCCTCCCTCTCTCGTCTCTCTCTCGCGCGCAAGTCGCCCTTCAGTGTGGATCCTCACGCCACCGCTCGTGCTAGAAGCTCGCCGTCTCTCTCTCGCAAGCCAACGCAAGGTCTTTTCATTTTCTAATTATCCTTTGCACGATGCAACCCCGGGCTACTCTGATTATCTCCATGACGGTGATAGCCCCATTGCTCGTGCTAGAGTGCCGCCGTTTAGTGTTGCAGGTTATGCCTTGCTCTTTCCACGGCTGATCCGTGTCAAAATAACGGCGAAATCTCATTATCATGGTTACAACGCCTTAAACAATTGTCGTTGCGTGTTTGAACTTTGTTTCTTCTCGATCAATCTTTTTTTTGGGGCCTCACTACACCTTTAGCTCGTTTTTGCAGATAATTAATATGAAAATGAAGCTAGTCATAGAGGCCAACAATTAATCTTCGGCGGTGTTCACGTGGGGGCCTTTCCGTTCAATGCTTGTGCCTCTAAAAACTTCCGCTAAATATATTTTATTTTATGAAAATTTAGTTTACAATCTTTTGTTTGTTGCCACATAGAAGTGTCGATGGCTATGATTACAAATTATCCGCGCTTCCGAGTTTTAACGATGAAGCAAGCTTGGTATAATGGTTGAATTTCTTAATATGAGCCATCTTTCTTCTGTCATTGATCTGTTTAATATTGTTGTTTTACTTTAATAGATGCATGTTTGGCAGTGAGGATTGAATTTCAGCTTATGCCAGTTCTGCTTCAGAATCTGATGATTGATAGAGCTGTTACATATTATCTGAGCTTTATAGTTATTTTGAACTCCCATGTTACCAGGATGAAATTCTATCTCGTTGTAGTTTTTTAATGCACTGCCATGTCCATTTCAATTTGAAATTTTTTAATCTACTTCGTTTCGTGTAGGCTATTTGATACGAATATTATCTACTCTTTAAAAGTTTTATTTTGCCAATGATGATTTAATCCAAATTTTCTGAGACTTTGTGGAGCCAAGACCCTGTTTCAGGGAGAACCTACTTGGTAAAACGATGTTTATTTGATGTTAATGGATTTAACTGAGCTCACACTCACTGTATTTTTTTTTTGTAAACAATGTCTTCTATTTTGTTTGCACAATATGGATGCTTTGTTTTTTGTTTTATGATTGATAATTCTCAATATGATTGGACCCCGTGATGACTCAATCCAACTTCTCTGAGATGTTGTGAAGCTGAGACCCTGTTTCAGGGAGAACCTACTTGGTGGAACAACATTTATACGAGTTATAATGGATTTTTCTGAGGTATCAACGTAGTCTTTTTTAAATGTGGTTTAAGAGATTTATTCTATTATTCATGTCTAATCATGCTTGGTGGAACAACATTTATTCATGTCTAATCATGCTTCCTATGTTTCTGTGTTTTTGAGTTTTAACTATACTCTTCCCATTCTTAATGTGGGCAAGTAGTCTGAAAAACTCAGAAAGTGTGGTGTTGTCATCAGCTTCTTCTCGCCGACATTAGGAGTTTGGAGTTAAATAACAGCACTAAATACTTTAAACATACCTAAGTTTTTTTTGGTTTCGTAATTGATTGTTTTAAATTTGATGGAAGCCTTTGATGATTCAATCCAGCATCTCTGAGATGTTGTGAAGCTAAGACCCTGTTTCAGGGAGAACCTACTTGGTGGAACAATATTTATTTGAGTTATAATGGATTTGACTGAGGAATTCTAGTCAGTTTTAAATCGAAGTTCTTATGACTTGGCCTTCTATATATTCTTTGCATGTTCTGTTGTTTAGAGTTTAACTATACCCTTCCCTTTTCTGATATGGGCAAGGAGTCTGAAAAACTCAAAAAGTTTGTGTTGTCATCAGCTTCCTCTCGCCGACATTAGGAGTTCGGAGTTAAATAACAGCACTAAATACTTTAAACATAGCTAAGTTTTTTGAGATTCAGACATACTGCAGTTGTACGTTTGTGCTTGTTTCGTTTGTTTTGCAGGTTGATTTGAATTCTCCAGCCTCTTTCCTTGTCATGAAGCACTATGAAATAGCAGACGACATATTAACTTTGTTAGTTTTGGAATTGTATATGTAGTGTTTGTACTTCTTAAATCTTAATTGAATTGTTAGAGGCTTTCGTGTTTTCCCTTATGGATTACTGCACTTCTTTCAATACAATTCATTGTGAGATCAAAAAATCATATTGTCCAAGAACATTATAGTATCATATTCATGGCTCCAAATGATCTATTAAATTATTATTCTTCACCAATTGAAAATTTTCTAATGTAAAGAGGTACCAATTTGTTATGCTCAGGTTTTTAAATCCAAAATTTTTTGTAGAAAAAAGAAACCATTGAGAGTTGTTTTTTCTTTTGTGAGGAATAAACATGAATGAGATAATGGAGGTGGGGATATATTGAAGCTCTAATGACAAGAAGGAAAGATTCTGAACAAGATTAAAGCAAAATGGTAAGCAAAATGGTATGATGGTAAACTCTCGAAATAGAAATCAAATTACATTTGATTTAGCCTTAAACATTACCAAATGAAAACTAACAATTTGAAATTTGAATTAACTTTATAAATAATATATAAAAAAAAATTATTACTTAATTATGGGGAAATTTCAAGATTTGGTAAAGATAGCCTAAATTGTTTGAACGGTTTGAAATCTGAATTAATTTTTTAATTGAAAAAAAAAATTGTAATAATTAAATTAAAACGGGGGCAAAGTAGGGAGATAAATTTCTCCCCCTTTTATATATAAACCAATGCAAGGTCTCTCCATTCTCCATCCAATCGTACAATGACGAGGATGATTTAGGGTTTATCGTCAGAGCAGGCGGGTGTGGATGATCTAGGGTTTTTTTGCCGGAGCAGGCGGACGAGGAGGATCTAGGTCTTTTCTTTTTCATCGTTTCTAACTTCTAATTAACCTTTGCACGATGCAACCCCGGGCTATTCTGATTATCTCTATGACGTCGATAGCCCCATTGCTTGTGCTAGAGTGCCGCCGTTTAGTGTTGCAGGTTATGCCTTGCTCTTTCCACGCCTGATCTGTGTCAAAATAACGGCGAAATTCCTTGAAGATCGTTGATGCATGTTTGTTTGTTTTTGTTTGGTTGATTGTTATTTCATGGCCTCACTACACCTTTAGCTTGTTTTTGCAGATAAAGAATGTGAAAATGAAGCTAGTCATAAAGGCCGATATTTAGTCTTCGGTGGTGTTCACGTGGTGGCCTTTCCGTTTAATGCTTGCGCCTCTAAAAACTTCTGCTATATATATTCTCTCTACCAATTTTCTTTCCATTTTTTGATTCTTAGTTTACAAGTTTTTTTTAATTGTGATATTGTTGTAAACTTGTTGCTGCAGAAATAAAAATGGAACGAAGTTACCAATAACAAAAACTTCTAGGTTGAGTCGCGGACTAGGTCGCTCTCTTTAAGACGATTTGCGGCTCTGTCTAGTGTTGTGCACAACAGTCTATCAACCACGTCGCCTCTAGGATAAAACAACCCAGCTATCACGTCGCCTCTAGGATAAAACAACCCAGCTATCGATCACCTTTGCACCGGTAGGAATGACCGTTCAATCATACACCTTGCACCTATAATTAGTTTTTTTTTTTAATTAAAAAATTCATTTTTTTTTTGTCTTTATTAATATTCATTTTTTTTTTTTTTGGCAACAACGTATTTATAAAATCTCTCAAACGTTCCAGAAGCAGAAATCTTGCATAGTTCATATAATGGCTAGTTCCAGAGTACAAACGTTCCAAGCAACCAAGACGAAAACATGAAGTCCTAACCTAGGGCAACTTATTCCATAAAGAAACACTAACAACTCAATGCCAAAAAGCAATAATGAATAAACAAATAGATTCCAACTAATCTCAACGAATCATTTAATTAAATCTAGCTAGTCAAACTCAACAAAAAACTAGCTAATGACTCATTTTTCTCCTCATCGCCATCACCAGGATCGTAGTACCTCCCTTCACCTTTAGGTGGGTCAGTACATAACGCGTACTGAGTAAAGAAGCTACCACTCAACATACAACATGCAAAACAACCACAAGTCATCCACATCAAGCTCATACACAATGAGTCATACACGCAACACAACATGCTACACTTAATAAACATTTATCCACATAATTCAATCAAAACGCAATTCAGCTCTAGTTTCCCTCGACTTCACTAAGTTCACATAATCCACGTTTGGGCTCCACTGAGCTCTCTCGATCTCATCTCTAACTTCACAAACTTCCCTCAGACTCTACTGAGTGTTCTAAGCCCACTCTCGAACCCCACTGAGTTATCTCAACTCAACTCTCATGACAATCACAAGCCCTTTGAGACTAACTCCTTCGAGTCACATCACCTCTGACCATTTATACCCAGGGCCTCTACACTTCTCTACGGCGCTCAGTGTTCGACTCTTGACCATTTGTACCCAAGGCCTCGAACTGTTGCATCGCCCCTTGACCATTTGTACCAAAGGTGCACCAATGACTTTACAATGTACTCCATCCACTCATGGCCCTCACAAGCCCTCTGATAAAATAAAAAATTCCGGGTGCAGTGGATTCCAATGTGTTTGACATATAGGTTAGGGTAAGACGGTACTTATGTGTTTTTTTTTTTTTTTTCTTTAAAGAAGTTTGTAAAATATACCTACATTAATAAAAACAAAAAAATATCAATCTTAAAATTCATAAAATTAAAGACGAGTCCTAACAAAAATGCATATATATATATATATATTTGATAATCAATATGAAAATGTAAGGTATTGTGCTCAAAATTATTTTTGTTGTCTTTCGAACAAATTTGTAAATGATAGATAAAATAAAAATAAAAAATAATTAATTTTAGAATTTATTGAAATTGGAATAAGTCTTTACTAATGAAATTTGGAAAGTGTGTAAAAAAAATTGTGAAGCAACTAATATAAACTAAGACTCCAGAACTTCAGACTAAACAAATCTCTGCCCTCAAACACACATACTTCAGAAGTCTCCAGACTAAACAAACTAAACAACTCCAACTCCCTCAAGGCCAAAACGCCTCCCAAGTAATCATTTTAAAAAAAAAAAAATTAAAAAATTAGACGTTGAGTAATTTAACAAAGTGTATATGCTAGTGAAATTTTCAAAACATTTGGCTATTTTTTTTTCCTCCTTCTCCTTCAATTTTGTCATTTGATCTTCATCTTCCACTCAACTCACAATTGAATTTATCTTCTGTTTTAAATGTTATTTCCTTTTCATCTTCCCTTTAACTCACTCTAATCATTCATCTCCATTTTTTAATGTCATTATGTCCACACCATTCAAATTCTAAAAAACTTTTGGTATTATTCCACACATTTATTTGAATATATATATATATATATACATGTATGTGACAAGTTTATTTGTTCATGGAAAGGGGAGTCAAAAGAATAAATGAATTTTTTTAGGAAATGACACCCGCCAATAGTAGTTGTGGAAGTGAAAGATGGAGAGGTTGCGTGTTGGAGGGAGAAATTTGTAAAAGAGGAAAAAAAAATGATTTACAGTCGGGAGAAAGAGCTTAAGATGAAAAACCAACAACTTCAACTTCTCTGTCTAACAAAGTGACGCACGAACGAATTTCGGCAAAGCGATTGTTGTGGGCAGCTAGCAAAGGATGAATCTTTTCGTGGTAGGGTGGTGACTGAGAGTGGCCAATGTGGATAGCCGGTGGAAGAGAACAAATTGTTTGTAGAAAAACCAAAGAAATAAAACATAAATCTAAATGAGTTCAAGGTAGTAGGTGGCAGTTACCGAGAGAAAAAAAAGAATAGAGAAAAATGTAAATTTATAGTTTTTAATGAAAGAAAAGTATGAATTTAAGGTTTTTGATGTTTAAGGATATGAGTACGTATTTTTTTTTTCTTGAATTATTATTATTAATTAGCTTTTGTTTAATTTGTATGAAATAGAAAAGATTTTTTTTTTTTTTTTTTTTGACAATTTGGGGTAGGGGGATTCGAGCCTGAGACCTTTTTGCTCATAATTCATACATTATGCCGATTGAGCTATACTCTTGTTGGCAAATAGAAAAGAATTATGGACCCACAACTAGATTATAAAGGCAAATAAAAATCAAATCTATTTACGTGTGTTTATATTTATTTTTAATAATTTTATGTATTAAATTTAGTATTTTTTTTTACTCATTTAAAATTTGCCTCATTTTTTGGATATTAAAATCTAAATTAATTATCGTAAATAAAATAAACTTGGATTTTTTTATTTTTATAATATACTAAACTTGAAAGGAATTCATCTTAATTGGTTTTTTTTAATGACATCTATTTTTTTAAAATTTATAATATATTCGAGTCTTTTATGATACTCATTTAAATGATTGATTTGTTTTTATAATATTGTAATTTTGTTTTTAAAATTAAAAATACAATCTTAAGAGTGGAAGTGTTGTGAACGTCACCTTACTCTAGTCTCTTAAGATATATACCTTCTCCTTCCACGATAAAGCAAGAAATGGTAAAATTTCATGTTATGTTATTTGTATTATTGTATTCCTATACAATTGATTTGCATTTTCTTTTATTCATTGTAATCTTAATTCAAATATTCTCTTTAACTTTTATTGCTTCTAAGGAAAAAGTAATTAAAAAAAATGGCTATATTGATTATGGTATTGACAACCTCATTTACTAAAGAATGATGGCCGGCCCAGAGTATACTACAATTATTAAACTGTAAGAAATAATAATAATAATAATAATAGAAACACATATTGTATTTGAAAGATTATTTTTTTAATAAGATTAAATAAAATAAGTCATTTTCAAGTCTCTAGTTATTTCAAAGACTAGTCGATAACTTTTATGATATGACACATAAAAATAAATATTTTAGAATGTTGATTGACATCTATTCATACTCTTTCTTTTGAGATTAAATGTTCAAATCATCATACTTACACATTTATTGTACTAAAAGGAATATTTTATAACTATTACTTTGTATTTTCATGAATTATAAGAGTTTTATTTTTAATACTAAAGAGAGATGATAACAATACTTCATGAGACAAAATTTAGATAGTTATAGGAAGAGATTGTTATGACACAGCATTGAGACCCTCCTTCTTATATTTTACAATCCAAAAAGTAATTTGATTAATTTGTAGTCATTTTTTTTTAGATGTAAGATTTTTTAAATTTTTTAAAATAACTAATCTTTTACTCTAAAATTACAATTACTTTGTTACTAGTATATCAAAAAGTCTGAATTGGTCAAAATAGAATGGGTTCGTCTACTCACTGAGATCACTCCAAGAACATAGGGGCAACCAGTTTGGTTTGCTAAGTGGGATTCCTTACAGTGATCTTTTGGCTTGGTCGGTTGGCAGGTAGGGGGAGTCAAGATGGAAGAAGAGACGATTTATAAGAAACTAGTGAATCTCAGATTAACAGAGGATGAAAAGAGCGGAAAACCGGTTGAAGTAAAGGAGGAGGACATAGAAGAAGAGAACAAAAGACTGAAAAGTTCCGCGATGTGCAAGATTCTCACGAGCAAAAACATAATCCCATAAGTTTTCAAGACATTAATGCTAAGGATATGGAATTTGGAAGAGAAAGTTAAGGTGGAAAGCGTTAGAGGAGAAAGTTTCAGAGTGCAAGAACATTATTCAAAGCTCTTGGTCGACTAATAGAGGTGAGGGCATTTGTTCGTTTAATGGCAAAATTAGACGGTGTTTGGAAAAGTTGTCCAACTAGAACAAAGATAGGCTCAAAGGCTCCATGAAATGAGCCATAGAGAGGAAGCTTGAGGAAATTCGTTTTTTGGAAAGCGGGAGCAGTAGGGACAAAAAGACCAAGGTTGAAATGGCGGAAAGAGAGCTTGAAGATCTTTTGGAAGAAGAAGAGAGGTATTGGAAACTAAGATCGAGTGAAGATTGACTTATGTGGGGTGATAGAAACACTAAGTGGTTTCACTCCAAGGCCTCTCACAGAAAGAAGAAGAACGAAATCGTGGGGATTTTCAACAACTACGGTGTTTGGATGGACACACAGAAAGAAGAAGAACGAAATCGTGGGGATTTTCAACAACTACGGTGTTTGGATGGACACAGAGGAAAATATTGGGAAGGTGGCGAATGATTATTTTTGCCATTTGTTCAGTTCTTCCAATCCGAATGCCTATGCCATGGAAAAAGCTGCTAAGGCCATTAGTCTCAAGGTGACCGAGCAACAAAATAGAGAGTTGGGGCAAGCCTTCACCAAAATCGACAACGAGAAAGCGCTAAAGGATATGAACCCTACCAAGGCCCCGAGGCCAGATGGAGCTCATGTAGTTTTCTATCAAAAGTATTGGGATGTAATGGGTGAGCAGACCACGAGAATTTGCTTAAAAGTGCTCAATGACGGTGAAGACATTAGCTCCATCAACTATACATGGATCGCCCTGATTCCTAAAATTTCGAGCCCTAAGAAAATGGAAGAGTTCAGGCCTATCAGCCTGTGTAATATAATACCCCCCCAACTTTTGTCCCTGGAAGGTTCATAACTGATAAGGTTCTTCTCGGGTTTGAAAGTATTCACGCAATTAAAAACAAGAGGAAAGGGAAAAAGGGGCTCATTGCTATGAAGCTAGACATGAGCAAAGCTTACCACAGGGTGGATTGGCCTTACCTCAAAGCGATCATGCGAGCCATGGGATTCGAGGAGCGATGGATCTTGAAAATCATGAATTGCGTCGAATCAGTCTCATACTCGGTTTTGATCAATGGTACCCCTCAGGAAGCCTTCAAGCCGAAAAGAGGTCTAAGACAGGGGGATCCCTTATCCCCTACTTATTCTTGATTTGTGTTGAAGGTTTCTCCGCTCTTCTTAACAGGAAGGAATGCTAAAAGTAAGTTATTAATGTAGGGTAAAATGTATTTGTGTAATGACGAAAGGTTAATTGATTAAAGTAGCAAGAATTGTTTAATATTTTTAATTTCTAATAAAGGTCATATATATATAGAGAGATTTAAAATTATATACCTTTGGTCAACATTTGAAATGATTTAATCATTAAAATTAATGAGGATGACTATTATAGATGATATTTGACTTGAGGATCAAATGTGTTCAACATTTAAATGATATATACAATTTTATAATTGTGTTTAATCTTGCATTGATATTTATTTGTTTTTTATTCTGGATAATTAATTTAAATGTTTTAAAGCATCTTATTTTATGTATAGTAAATTTTATTTATACTATAAAAACCATAAAATATAGAGAAAAAAATAATTATCAAATATAATGTTTTTTTTTTTTTTTTTTTTTTTTTTTTGTCGATTTAAAGTTAAAAAAAAAAAAAATGCAATCTTGGGACGGTTATTCCTGGTAAATTATTATTAATTTTTTTAAACAAATAAGAAAAATTTCAAATAGAAAAAAAAAAAAATTGAAAATATTGAATGTCGGTGCGGGATCCTGGCCAGGATGCACCGAGAAGCGTTAAAATGATAGTTGCAAAAAACAGCGTTAATGTTGATAAATTTTTTGACATATATATCATTCTCGATAATAACCAAAAGGGGAAGATAAATTTCTCCCTCTCCTATATATATGATGAATTAAAATTAGGTATCCTATTCTCAAACCTCAGCCGCCTCCATCTCTCGTCTCTCTCTCGCGCGCAAGTAGCCCTCCAGTGTGGATCCTCACGGCACCGCTCGTGCTAGAAGCTCGCCGTCTCTCTCTCTCGCAAGCCAACGCAAGGTCTTTTCTGTTTGATTCTTTCTAATTTTCTAATTATCCTTTGCACGATGCAACCCCGGGCTACTCTGATTATCTCCATGACGGTGATAGCCCCATTGCTCTTGCTAGAGTGCCTCCGTTTAGTGTTGCAGGTTATGCCTTGCTCTTTCCACGGCTGATCTGTGTCAAAATAACGGCGAAATCTCATTATCATGGTTACAACGCCATACAAAATTGTTGTTGCATGTTTGAACTTTGTTTCTTCTCGATCAATCTTTTTTTTTGGGGCCTCACTACACCTTTAGCTCGTTTTTGCAGATAATTAATATGAAAATGAAGCTAGTCATAGAGGCCAACAATTAGTCTTCGGCGGTGTTCACGTGGGGGCCTTTCCGTTCAATGCTTGTGCCTCTAAAAACTTCCGCTAAATATATTTTATTTTATGAAAATTTAGTTGACAATCTTTTGTTTGTTGCGACACAGAAGTGTCGATGGCTATGATTACAAATTATCCGCGCTTCCGAGTTTTAACGATGAAGCAAGCTTGGTATAATGGTTGAATTTCTTAATATGAGCCATCTTTCTTCTGTCATTGATCTGTTTATATTGTTGTTTTACTTTACTGGATGCATGTTTGGCAGTGAGGATTGAATTTCAGCTTATGCCAGTTCTGCTTCAGAATCTGATGATTGATAGAGCTGTTACATATTATCTGAGCTTTATAGTTTTTTTGAACTCCCATGTTACCAGGATGAAATTCTATCTCGTTGTAGTTTTTTAATGCACTGCCATGTCCATTTCAATTTGAATTTTTTTAATCTACTTCGTTTTGTGTAGGCTAATTGATACGAATATTATCTACTCTTTAAAAGTTTTATTTTGCCAATGATGATTTAATCCAAATTTTCTGAGACTTTGTGGAGCCAAGACCCTGTTTCAGGGAGAACCTACTTGGTAAAACGATGTTTATTTGATGTTAATGGATTTAACTGAGCTCACACTCACTGTATTTTTTTTTTTTGTAAACAATGTCTTCTATTTTGTTTGTACAATATGGATGCTTTGTTTTTTGTTTTATGATTGATAATTCTTAATATGGATGGACCCCGTGATGACTCAATCCAACTTCTCTGAGATGTTGTGAAGCTGAGACCCTGTTTCAGGGAGAACCTACTTGGTGGAACAACATTTATACGAGTTATAATGGATTTTTCTGAGGTATCAACGTAGTCCGTTTTAAATGTGGTTTAAGAGATTTATTCTATTATTCATGTCTAATCATGCTTGGTGGAACAACATTTATTCATGTCTAATCATGCTTCCTATGTTTCTGTGTTTTTGAGTTTTAACTATACTCTTCCCATTCTTTATGTGGGCAAGTAGTCTGAAAAACTCAGAAAGTGTGGTGTTGTCATCAGCTTCTTCTCGCCGACATTAGGAGTTCGGAGTTAAATAACAGCACTAGATCTTCTCGACATAGCGAAATTTTTATATTAGATATTTTGCTGGTGAATCCTTCCTTTTGTGTTTCGTTTGTTTTCAGGTCTGTTGGAATGCTCAAGTCTCCTGTTTTAAATTTGCAAACTTCCCATTATCAATGCTGATTTTTTTTTGGTTTTGTAATTGATTGTTTTAAATTTGATGGAAGCCTGTGATGATTCAATCCAACATCTCTGAGATGTTGTGAAGCTAAGACCCTGTTTCAGGGAGAACCTACTTGGTGGAACAATATTTATTTGAGTTATAATGGATTTGACTGAGGAATTCTAGTCAGTTTTAGATCTAAGTTCTTATGACTCGACTTTCTATATATTCTTGGCATGTTCTGTTGTTTAGAGTTTAACTATACCCTTCCCTTTTCTAATATGGGCAAGGAGTCTGAAAAACTCAAAAAGTTTGTGTTGTCATCAGCTTCCTCTCGCCGACATTAGGAGTTCGGAGTTAAATAACAGCACTAAATACTTTAAACATAGCTAAATTTTTTGAGATTCAGACATACTGCAGTTGTAGGTTAGTGCTTGTTTCGTTTGTTTTGCAGGTTGATTTGAATTCTCCAGCCTCTTTCCTTGTCATTAAGCACTATGAAATAGCAGACGACATATTAACTTTGTTAGTTTTGGAATTGTATTTGTAGTGTTTGTACTTGGTAAATCTTAATTGAATTGTTTGAGGCTTTCGTGTTTTCCCTTATGGATTACTTCACTTCTTTCAATAGAATTCATTGTGAGATTCGTCATGCTGTTTGCCGTCTGGGTTTGATGAATTCTAAAAACAAATTTAATATGAAAGATAAATGTGTCCATCAGAGGAATGAGGAATGACATTGAGAAGAAAATGTCTATTAAAGAGATCAAAAAATCATATTGTCTAAGAACATTATAGTATCATTTGATGGGCTTTGTGGTGATTGTGATCACTTTTGAGTCTTTGACTTTAGACACACTGAATCATGGTGCATAGACCATCACAGTTACTTTTGAAGACTCACACCAGTAGCAAATTCCATTGTCTTTTTCATTTTTTCTTAATTTCTAATTAACCTTTGCATGATTCAACCCCGGGCTACTCTGATTATCTCTATGACGTCGATAGCCCCATTGCTCGTGCTAGAGTGTCGCCGTTTAGTGTTGCAGTTTATGCCTTGCTCTTTCCACGGCTGATCTGTGTCAAAATAACGGAGAAATTTCTTGAAGATTGTTGATGCATGTTTGATTTTATTTCTGCTTGGTTGATTGTTATTTTGGGGTCTCGCTACATCTTTAGCTTGTTTTTGCAGATAAAGAATGTGAAAATGAAGCTAGTCATAGAGGCCGATATTTAGTCTTCGGTGGTGTTCATGTGATGGCCTTTCTGTTTAATGTTTGTGCCTCTAAAAACTTCCGCTATATATATTCTCTCTCTACCAATTTTCTTTCCATTTTCGGATTCTTAGTTTACAAGTTTTTTTTAATTGTGATATAAAACAGTCGTTGGCTATGATTACAAATTACCCGCGCTTCCGAGGTTAAACTATGAAGCAAGCTTGGTATAAATGGTTGAATTTCTTAATATGAGCCATCTTTCTTCCATCATTGATTTGTTCAAAATTGTGTTTTTTATGTTACTGGATTCAATTCTGGCAGTGAAGATTAAATTTCAGCTTATACGCCAGTTCTGCTTCAGAATCTGATGATTGATAAAGCTGTTACATACTATCTGAGCCATTAACTCCTATGTTTTTTAGTATGCAACTCTGTAACCTTATAGTTTTTTAATTTACTCCACGTTTGTTAATTTTTCCAATGATGATTTTATCCAAATTGTCTGAGACTTTGTGGAGCTAAGACCCTGTTTCAGGGAGAACCTACTTGGTGAAGCGATGTTCATATGATGTTAATGGAATTAACTGAGGCCACATTTACTCAAAAACATTTTCTAACGTCGCAGTAACTATGTCCTTATTTATTTTATTTTATGCAATATGGATTCTATTTATTTTATTTTATGCAATATGGATTCTATTTTGGTTTACCAGTAATATTTAGTAAATGTATCTTATCCTATGATGACTCGATCCAAATTTTCTGAGATGTTGTGAAGCTAAGACCCTGCTTCAGGGAGAACCTACTTGGTGGAACAACATTTATATGAATTATAATGGATTTGGCTGAGGTATTAACCTAAGTTAAAAATTTATTTTAAGGACATTTTACCATGTGGATTGAATGTCTAAATGCTTCGGATGATCTTTTGTTTTGAGTTTTAACTATTCTCTTCCCATTTCTTTTGTGGGTAAGCTGTCTGAAAAACTCTGAAAGTGTGTGTTGTCATCAGCTTCTTCTCGCCTACATTAGGAGATTGGAGTTAAATAACAGCACTAAATTCTCAAATCATAGCGAAGTTTTTGATATTTTTGATCTTTTATTCTTTGTACTTGGTTGTTTTTTCCGTTGGTTCTTTTTTTTGCAGGTTGATTGGAATGCTCAGTCCTTTTTTCGTACTGAACTTTTTGATGGGTCTGTCAGATTCAGTGTGATGAAGCACCATATTTAGTTATCAAGATATGAACTTTGTCAGTGTTGGTATTGTACGTGTATTAGGCGAGTTGCCTTCTTCCATGCTAATTTTGTATTAGGCGACTTATCAAGATATGAACTTTGTCCGTTTTGTTTTGTAAGTTGCATTTTTTTATGTACTGAAAAAATTACATACTCGATAGATATATTCGTTGCTTCAATGTAACAATTTTTTTGTTCCACAATTCTGTTTTGAAGTTCTTCTCTGCTTGTATGCCAAATTAACATAGTTCAATTGCTATAAAATTGTATCTTCGATCCTGAGTTTTGAAGTTTGAATTCTCCCACCCGGTTTGTATTGAAACTCTCTTGTGTTCCATCGACAATGTTTGGTTCATACAGGTTATTTTATTGCTATATCAAATTATCTTAATTGAATTTGCTAGAAAAGATTCCGATTATTTATCGTTGCCAACTTACATAAATGTTGAATGCATTCTTGGATTATTCGTGATGGAATTAGGTATACTCATTGTTGTTCTCGCATTTTTTGATAAATTTTCAATTGTGTGGATCTCAATTTTTGATTTAAATTTCACATTAAGAAATTCAGAACTTTTTGTTTGCTTTTGAGTCTCGCACTTGTTGATTTATTGGATAAATTAATGACCTCACTCACAATAATATAAATTAATGGAAACTCACGATATCAAAAACATTTTTTTGCTATTGCTGCTGTGTTGATTGTATTTTTCAGTCATTCCTCTGTTTTATGTAATGAAGTTTATTATTATTTTTTTAAAAAAACTTATATTTTAGAACTGTTCTTTCTCCCTAAATTAGAAAAACAAATTGTCATTGCAAATATTTACTTTTTATGAGGATGGCATGTTTAAGGTTGACTATTTTCTTTTAATTCAATTTGGGACTGTTGAAAATAGAATTTTATGTCAATTGAGATTGAAGTGAGAAAATAAAATTTTATGTTTAAGTTTTTTTATAGCAAATTAAACTCTAACTTATTCGTATGAAAAAAATGTTTAATGTATACTCAAGTCCGATTTTGCTTATGTTTTTTTTGTTTTGTCTTTCTCAAATAGAATTTTCGTCTGTATCTTAGTTGTGGATATATGAAAAAAAAAATGAGATGTTGAGAGGTGGTGTGAAGAAGATGGGGTCATACAACTCGAACTATCTACGGTTGCTTTCTTACACTAAGCAATTGTCCTTTTACGGCAACCATGGCAACCACGAGCAAGCTCTTTCTCTTTTCCACCACATGCAGGCTTCACTTGCTCTTTGTTTAGACGCCCACGTCTTCTCTCTCGTTCTCAAGTCCTGCACCGCCCTCCGACGACCCCATTTGGCCACCGCCATCCATGCCCACGCTGCTAAATCTTCCCTCCTCTCAAACCCATTTGTTGCTTGTGCGCTAGTTGACATGTACGGGAAATGCCTGTCCGTTTCACTCGCACGAAACCTGTTCGATGAAATTCCCCAAAGAAGTGTCGTCGTGTGGAATGCCATGTTATCTCTATACGCGCACTCAAACATGTTATTTGATGCTTTGCGGTTGTTTGAAGCTATGGATGTGCCACCCAATACCTCGTCCTTCAATTCCATAATAGCTGGGTTGTCGTCGGAATTTGAAGATGGATTCAAGGCCATTGCTTTCTATCGCAAAATGCAACAATGTGGGTTGAAGCCTAATTTAATTACCCTTCTTGCTTTATTACCTGCAAGTGTTGGAGTGGCGGCTTTGGATTTGATCAAACAAATTCACAGTTATGCTATGAGAAGTGATATCGGTTGTCATCCCCAGTTAAGCAGTGGCCTTGTTGAGGCATATGGACGATGTGGATGCCTAGCTTATGCACGCAATGTGTTCGATAGTATGCCGGAAAGAGATGTGGTCGCATGGAGCAGTTTAATATCAGCACACGCGCTTCATGGGGAAGCAAGAATTGCTTTAAACATCTTTCAACAAATGGAATTGGCTAAAGTACAGCCTGATGAGATTACGTTCATAGGGGTGTTGAAGGCTTGTAGTCACGTGGGGTTGGCTGATGAAGCATTGGATTATTTGAGTCATATGCAGAGAGATTATGGTCTACAAGCAACCAGCGACCATTATTCTTGTCTAGTAGATGTATTGGGCAGAGCAGGGAGATTATACGAGGCATATGACATGATTCGTCAGATGCCAGTGAGGGCGACGGCTAAAGCTTGGGGCGCCCTTCTTGGGGCTTGTCGGATTTATGGAGAGTTAGAACTGGCGGAGATTGCAGGGAAGGCTTTGTTTGAGATAGAGCCTGAGAATGCTGCAAATTATGTGCTGTTGGCTAAAATGTATGCAAGTGTAGGGAGGCATGAGGAGGCTCAAAGAATGAGATGCGAAATGAAAGAGAGGAGAGTTAAGGTAGTACCTGGAAGTAGCTGGGTTGTTTATCAGGATTGATTGAAGTGGATATTTGTTGATTCATTTCAGAGAGCCAGCCATTGGTGGGAAGAACTTGTTTTGGACACGATCCAAAACTGAATTGATCACTTTGGAACATTTGCTGAGCTGATAATATCCTCTCTTGGAGTTGTTCTGATCTGATCTGATTTGATGGATAATAGGGTGTTGATCCGGCTGCTTGAAAGTTCAAAAGTCAGTGTTTAAAGCAGGGGTTGCAGTCAAAGTTATCATATTCATATCAATCCAAAGAAAGCCATTGGGATGAGGGAACTTGGAGCTCGACACTGTAAAAGCTCCATGTTTCTTGATTTATTATGATATTGTTTATGTGATTATGTTGAGAATGGATTCTGGAACTCTAGGAATAAAGAAAAATATTTGATATTATGTTACCCCAAATATTGTTGAACTAAAATAAAATATTTGATATTATGTTACCCCAAATATTGTTGAACTAAAATAATAGAGCTGTTCCTGTTAGTGAACCTAGCTTATCTTCTTTTTATTTAAAAACAAGGTGTATTTAGGAAGGTGATAAATGTTTAAAGATGAATCTCAAAACATTTGAATTTGATTTGAAGTAACTAGTTTGATGATTTCGCTCTTTATTTAAGATGGAATCAAATTTGATCCGATGCCATCCTATTCAATCGTCCATTTCATTTGATCTCTTCTCATTGCTACATTGAATGTAGATTGGAATGGAAGAGAAAACTATGTCATATTTTTTATATTTTTTTTTGGAGTAAATTGGTCGAGTGGAGATTTTATTTCCTAATTTCATGGTTGGGTTTTAAAATTCATTGGCGTCAACTTCCCAAAAACTCGGGAATGAATGAAATATATATATGGAAGATATAATACCATCTGTTTACTTTCCTAATGTTTAGGAGATCTCTATCTCAGTCAATGACACATGCCTTACTTTCCCAGTTTGTTGCCAATGAAAATAAATGGCGAATCTTATTCATTAATGAAAAAAAATATAACCTTTTTTTACTTGGCAGTTACTCCTCCTTCCTCGCTCTTCTGTATAAAGAAAACATTCCTTCACTTACGCTCAAGAACATAACTGTTACTCCCTTTTGTCTCTTGAATCTCTGATTTTTCTCCTTTTCATTTTCCCGGAAAAGGAAACACAGAGAGAAGAAGAAGAAAAAAAGTGACTCAGGGCTTTCACAATGAGTTGGAATTCCTTCTACACCAGAGCCTCTAAGGCTTTTCATGACCATCCTTCCATCTCCAAGCTTCTCATCGTTTTCACTGTCAGGTTTTCAACTAAACTATTTTCTTTCCTGTCTTTTGCAAGATTCTGAGATCTTATTTTCTTGTTTTAACTTCAATTATATTTGTTGTAATGACTGATGACACCAGAGAAACAAATAAGAAACTGATATATAGTTAGTGGATGTATATAAATGCATGGAGTTATGAACTTTTTGTCACATCAGGCCAAAAGGGTGTATGTAATTTTCTTCAACATGGATTAGTGGATTTTGTTGGGAATGCGACTGAAGCTCCACATTGGCTAGATAAGGGGAAGATCATGGATATATAAGTGAGGGGCTTATGCTCAAAGTGGACAATATGATACCATTGCCGATATATATGGAGGATCTGTTGTCTCTAGTAGATTTGATAGGTTGAACAAAGTGATATGTATGATAAGAAAAATTACACAATTGTTTTTTAGATTGTATATCTTCATTTCATTTGGTAAGTATATGGGTCGGGTTTATAATGAAGAATGCATATAACATTGTTATCATCCGCAGTGGAGGTGGACTGGTGGCAACTACTACTGGCAAATCTCTGTATCATTCTGCATATGCTGATGCAGTCCAACAAGATGGTGACTTCAAGAAGAAGAAGGTGGTGGTGCTTGGAACAGGATGGGCTGGCACCAGCTTTTTGAAGAACATCAAGAGCTCCTCTTATGATGTTCATGTTATTTCTCCTCATAATTACTTTGCTTTCACCCCTTTGCTTCCTAGTGTCACTTGCGGCACGGTCGAAGCACGTAGCATTGTCGAACCAATTCGTTGCATCACAAAGAAGGTAGTCAAATTTTTCTGTTGAAGATTGAGCTGAATCAAAATGCAGCTTACTATAGTAAAAACTTTACACATGGACATTGGATTTAGTAGTGATTTAACTGTTTCCTGTTGTTTCTCTATTCTTCCTGACAGTGTTTTTCCAAGTAACTTAACCCATTTGATGTTTTACATTGCAGAAAGATTTTGTTGAGTTTAGGGAAGCTGAGTGCTATAAGATAGATGCAGAGAAGAAGAAGGTGTTCTGTCGATCAAGAGAAGACACAAATTTGGATGGCAAAGAAGAATTTTCTGTAGACTATGACTATCTGATAATAGCCATGGGAGCTAAATCTAACACTTTCAACACACCTGGAGTTGAGGAAAATGCTCACTTCTTGAAGGTATTTAATTTGGAGTAACATGAATATCTTGGACTATGCAATGGCTTTGATATATCTAAGATTCATTTTCTGTATATCAAGCTGAAGTAAATTGAAACTATTACGTAGGGAGTGGAAGATGCTCAGAAGATTCGTCAAACCGTAGTCGATTGTTTCGAGCGAGCCAACCTTCCAAATCTAAGTGAAGAGGAGAAGAAGAGAATTCTTCACTTTGTAATAGTTGGAGGAGGTCCAACTGGGGTGGAATTTGCAGCAGAGCTTCATGACTTTGCAGTTGAGGATTTAGCTAAGTTGTATCCTTCATTGAAAGACTACGTGAAAATAACCCTCCTAGAAGCAGGGGATCATATTTTGAACATGTAAGGGCATTATTTACTGTTCTTTTTGGCTTTGTATTATATATGGTTGGTTGGTTACTTTGGAACATCAAATTCAGGGCTCTTGTTTTTATAGGTTTGACAAGAGGATTACTGCTTTTGCTGAAGAAAAATTTAGAAGAGATGGGATTAATTTAAAAACTGGTTCCATGGTTGTGAAAGTAACTGATAAGGAAATCTCCACCAAAGAAAGAGTAACCGGTGAATTTGTGTCTGTTCCTTATGGAATGGTTGTTTGGTCTACCGGCATCGGCCCTCGTCCTCAAGTTGTTGATTTCATGAAGCAGATTGGTCAGACTAACAGAAGAGCTTTGGCGACCGATGAGTGGCTAAGGGTCGAAGGATGTGACGACGTCTTTGCTCTGGGTGATTGTGCAACCGTAAATCAAAGAAGTGTCATGGTAATTGGAGATTGAAGTTCATTCCATTTGCTTGACTTTCATAGATCTTTCTTCTTTTTGATAACTTTTTACTTGCAGGAAGATATTGCAGTCATATTCAGCAAGGCAGATAAGGACAATTCAGGAACTTTATCCCGGCAAAACTTTCAAGAAGTGGTTAAGGATATTTGTGAGAGGTACCCTCAAATAGAGATCTATCTGAAGAAGAAGAAGATGAAGAATTTTGCAGCTTTGTTGAAGAAGACGCAATTGGAAACACAGAAACCGTCGACCGAACTCGATATCGAAAGCTTTAAGTCCTTACTTTCCGAAGTCGATTCCCAGATGAAAAATCTGCCTGCTACTGCTCAAGTGAACTCATACATCCTAATCATATTGGCTTGCAAATATTTATTCTAGTGCCGCTTCAACTACTATATCTTTCAGTTTTTTTTTTCTTTTTCTTTGGGGATTCTTGTAGGTTGCTGCTCAACAAGGTGAATATCTTGCAAGTTGCTTCAACCGGATGGACCGGTGTGAAAAGTACCCTGAAGGCCCTCTCCGATTTAGAGGGACAGGACGCCACCGGTTTCATCCTTTCAGGTAAAAAGCATAAAAACCAGATCAAATGAGTGAGTTTTTGGTATTTGCAGACTGAAACTTCGGTTGTTTTTTTTGTGAAAGGTACAAGCATTTTGGGCAGTTTGCTCCTCTGGGGGGAGAAAAAACTGCAGCTCAACTACCTGGAGATTGGGTCTCAATTGGTTATGGCTCGCAGTGGCTTTGGTACTCTGTGTATGCAAGGTGAAATTCATATCTCAAAAATTCCACAAACCCCACAAGCATTTCAGTACATGTAAATTGACATACTTTTTTGTTTGATTTTTTTCAGCAAGCTAGTAAGCTGGCGCACAAGGATTCTGGTTGTGTCAGATTGGGGTAGAAGATTCATATTTGGCAGGGATTCAAGCAGAATCTGATATCTCCTTCAAAACAGCAGCCCAACTCTACAAATTGAACTTCTGACTTTATTAGAGTTACAAACTACATTCAGATCCCAATTTTGTTTTATTTCGCATTTGAATTTAAATTTTGGAACTCATGTAGGCTTTGATCATAGAAAAAGTTACAGAAAAACAAAAGCTTGATCCTTTATTTTCCACAAACATAAGTCTTGTATCCATAACAGGAGTTATGGTTCACATAATACTGAGATTAAAACAAAAAAAAATACCAAGGTAAAACCCCACATTCGCTCATTCTTCCTCCTCATCCTCTGCAAAATTCAACTTTTGACAGATTGATGCTTCCATCTCCTCATCATCAGCAAAAAAATTATTCTTACTATCAATCAATTCAGCCACCCTCTTGGCCGGACCCGAGTCCCTTGGACTTGGACTCATCATATTCACCCATCGACTCGTTCTGATCCTTGGAAGCATTTCGCCCACCTTCGAAACTGAAGACTCACAACTTCTTTCTTCTTCAATTTCTTGTTGGAGAACTATTATTTCACTTGGAATTTCCCACCGCTTCTTCACCCTGCTTTGCGGCGCCTTGCTCCGGCACAGCTCCGATGAAGACCGCCGCTTGTCATATCTGCTACTTCCGTCATCTTTGCAATTTCCCGGCAGAGATCTCTTACGATTCTCTGTGGTTACTGTTGAGCTTTCGTTTGTCTGATTGTAACGGCTCGCTACAATCCTACCAGTCTTCAATGGCTTTTTGACACTGGTGGGTGGTGCTGATTTTTCAACGTCTTTAAAGAGCTTCTTTGGCTGAATTAATTCAACAACCCCATCTTTTTTCGCCGGCCTTTTGGATACGACGGTGGTGGCTGGATACCGTACTGTTTGGGGCTTCATCAAAGTCCTCCGCGATTTGGGGCTAAGGCTCATGCTGTTTCCTCTTCTGTTCTTCGCCTTCTCTTCGTCAATATCGAGTAACTTCGGCAGGCATGATTGTCGACGGCTTTGCATCCGCTGAATCGGCGTGAGTTCCGTCTTTCCTTGCCGCCGAGATCCGACGCCGGCGTGGATTTCCGACGGCCCCAAACTTAACCCTCTGTGACCAATCTTCGGTTGAACTAAACCGATTCCAAACATTTTAGCCCCATCTGAATTTTTGGTACTCACTTTCGGTTCAATTGATTTGATGGGCACGAATCTTCCACCCTTGTGAACTGTTGATGTTCTTGCGGCGTTCTGCTCGGCCTTTTCAATTTGAAGAGCTTTCAGTCTCGTCGACAATCGATTGATTTCCCTCTCCGTTTCATCAATTTCTGCATCAATATTTCTCTCCTTACTGATTACCTCCTCCTCCTCCTCCTTCCCTTTGATCCCATAGCTTTTGGTCGAGATCATAGAGGGCGTTTTCAATGGCTTCCCTTGTGAATTTTCAATGACGCAATTGCGATTGAGCGGCTTCCCAGAAACAGAGTACTTGAAGGATGCAGGGGTCTTCTTCGTACTCAAAGGGCATAAATTTTCTTTGCTGCAATCACTCTGCAACGATTCGGAAATGGGGTTCTTGTACGAATCTTGCACATTCGACCAAGAAAGAGTTCTAACATCGGATTCTCCATTGTCAAATGCAGCATTGTTCCAGACCTGAATGTTTGGGGCTTCGATGTCATCAGGATGATCAAGAAGACTCATCTTTAGTTTCTGGGTGAACAGATCTGTGCGATTCCAGCAAAAAAGATGAAAAGAAGGGCAAAATGAAGAGAATGTTTTTTCTTCGATCCAAAGTTCAATAAGCTGTAGATTGAAATGGAGAGGGGGATTGGGAAATTCTCTATATTTTTGAGTTTTCGACCGTTGGTGAAATATAGACGTTGGAAGGATACGCTCTTCTTCTTCGCGTGGATTGCTGGCCGTTGGATTAGGGAGACCATCGCGCTCCAATTTATTGACAAAGTTGGGGCCCGGAACCCAGGCCCATTACCTGTTTAATGTGCTGTCCGCTAATGAAAGATATTCCGTCAAATTTCTCATGCAAATTATCAATAATTAAATCTAAAAAGATTTGAATTTTAATGGTAATGAATAAAATAATATATATTTTTTAAGATTCAAAATATTTTAAAAATTCTATATTTACAAAAATATTTAATTAGTTTGAACTAACTTCATATTAGTATTAAATTTGTACCTGATATATTAGTAGATAATAACATGGACAAAGTAGATGGTTATGTACATTTTTTTTTAGTAATATGATTATGTAATAATAAATATGTCGCATATTAGCATAAAAATGTTCTCTTGAGCACGAGATTCGAACCTCGAATCACCTCTTCAGGTGGTGCTAAAAAAATAAAATAGAAATTGTATAATACTTATGATATGTACATATTTGGTATATACTTCATTTATTTTGAGAGGTTCAAATTCTCACAGTTTAATGTCTAGTTATATTAGAAATACAATAAAGATATTAGAAGTTTTTTTAAGCAGTTTTTACAAAAGAACCAAAAATTAAAACATAACCTATATATACTTGAGTTTATCACAACCTGAAAGATTAAAATAGTATTAAATTTGGAGATATACTTGCAGTACAAAATCTCTATACCCCACAGATGTTTTGGAGATATACTTGCAGTACAAAAACTCTATACCCCACAGTTGTGTATAGTATTTGTTAACCTATTTCCAAATTCCCTAGCTATTTGTTGAGTGCGATCAAAGTCCCACATCAATTAGGAGAAGTAAAAATCATGGATATATAAGGAAAGCAAAACTAAGAGGGTTATGCCCAAAGTTGCATAATCCATGAAAGAAGTTGAAGTAAATTAAAATTGTGAAATTTGAGAACAATTAATTCCATGGATCTCATCTGATAAACAACGTTGAGAGAGTATACAACCAGTTTGGTTCATGTACAGATTTGGTTATAATTACACGAAACGTAAACAACAGAGAGATCCTTCCTTGTTTAGAAAAGTAGATGATTGATTGTTGTGAAATCTCAGCCCTGCCCCCAGCAGTTGAAGTACATAACTCGTTGAAGAGACTCATCGGCTTGCCTCTTCTCCTCCCCGTCGCGATTCGAACGAATAACCGTCGTTGTTTCTCCACACGGAACCCTAAGGTTTTTCTGCACAGAAATTACTCCTTTCGTCGCTGCCCCGTGCCGGCCGTCCGATTGACCGCCCTGTACTACCGCCACACTCGCCGCCATCCACACCCGACCAAGATAACTCATTTTCAATTCACTTCCGGACCAAAGGGGTTTCTCGCCGTTGTTCGAAGGGAAAAACCTACTTTATATAGATTATAGACAAAATCAGGATACAGATATTTTGGAAAGAGAAATAAGGAGGGTGACAGCCGGCCAGGTGGCATGAGATGGCTTATCCACAATGGATTATTATAATAATAAAAAAAAGAGTGCAATAATGATTCGAATGGTATGGGAAGAGGGTCCCACAATGAAGGGTAGTATTGACATTGTGGTGTTGTGTTGAGTGATGACGAGGTAGGTACGCAGAAGCTGATGGGACACGTGGCCAAAATACAGTATCACGTGGTAGGGAATGGGTCTCACGTGCGGGTGCACTATAGAATTGGAAGTATCTTAATTACTTACGGGCCGTTTGACCCACGGAGTTGGGAGGAGTTGAGTTGTGGGGAGTAACTTACTCCCCGTTTGGCCCAAGGAGTTGTTTAACTCGGACAAAAAATATAAACTCTCCATACTTCTACAGTAATTACTATTCAACTCTACTATTCAACTCCTCAGACTTCTACACTAATTACTATTCAACTCTCCTTCATTTTCCTC
The DNA here is from genome assembly GCA_028017165.1 of Herpetospermum pedunculosum. Lineage (NCBI taxonomy): Eukaryota > Viridiplantae > Streptophyta > Magnoliopsida > Cucurbitales > Cucurbitaceae > Herpetospermum > Herpetospermum pedunculosum. The sequence continues at coordinate 4,479,649 of CM051529.1, read as the reverse complement.
TATTTCTCTCTCTTCCTTTTACAATATTTTTTAATTATTTTAAAAAAAACACAATTTAGACAAAAGGTGTAAAATGACTAAAAATGCAATTCAACCTATTTTTTATTTTAAATATAAATTAAGTTGTTGAATTAAAATTAAAATTGGTACTCAAACAAAATTTAAAATGTAGTATTCAAGAAGAAATAAAAATATAAAAAATATAGCTTATTTGGATTCACTTAGATTAATGGATTAAAATCTTTCAAATTCACACGTAATAGTTAATCGACTATTGTACGACTATTTATTTTATTTCAAAACGATCCAAATAAAATGAATAATTAATGTGAGTGATATTGAAAAAAAAATTTGAAGTATGGTAGTCAAAGTTATTTTGGTTATCTTCGAATAAATTTGTAAAGGACACATAAAATAAAAAACACAACAATCGTATTCTTAAAATTTATTGTAAGAAGTTCTTGATAATAAAAATATGAAAAATTATAGAAAATAGGTTCTAGGGGTAGTGCATATGAAATTATGAGTTTAAGTTGGTGGAAGCGAGGAAGAACGTGTTTGACACATAAATATGTTTATGTGTTGTTTTTTTTTTCTTTAGAGAAATTTGTAAAATATACTTACACTAAAAACAAAAACAAAATCTCACTTCTAAAATTCATAAAATTAAAAAAATTAAAGATTGAGTCTTTAAAAAATAATAATAAATATATATTATTGATAATCAAGGTGAGAGAGATTAAAAAATTAATGTGAGGTATTGTGTTCAAAATTATTTTTTGTTATATCCAAAGAAATTTGGAAAGTAGATAAAATAAAAAAAAAAAATTGCATTGTTAGAATTTATTAGGAAAAGTTCTTAATAAGGAAAATTAGAAAGTTTGTAGAAAAAAAAAATTGTATCGAAAAATAAAATAAATTCAGATTTCAGAACTTGAGGTTCAACAACTCTCTGTTAATGGGAGGCGGAGAAAGATGTGTTTGACACATGAATAGACTATATTTATGGGTAGACAATCTTATAATTTATAAAATTAAGGATGAGTCCTAACAAAATATATATATATATATATATATATATATATATATATTTTGATAATCAATGTGAAAAAATAATGTCAAATAAAAATAAAATATTTCATTTTTAGAATTTATTGGAATTGGAAGAAGTCCTTAAATTTTTTGAAAGTTTGTAGAAAAAAATTGTGCGAAGAAAACAGCTAAAATAAACTCAGACTTCAGAACTCCAGACTAAACAACTCCCTGCTCCAAACACACCACAAACTTCAGAACTCCAGACTAAACAACTCCCTGCCCCAAACAGACATACCTCAGAACTCCCCAGACTAAACAACTCCAGACAAAACAACTCCAACTCCCCCAAACTCCTTGGGCCAAACGCCCCCTTATATATTATATGATGCTATCTTTGATCGATTCCAGCGCCAAACAAAATATTGCTATTTCACATAATTTTGTTTTCTTCTTTTTCTTCTAAACGCTAATATATATATATATATTTTGAATTAACTCTCTAAAGTCAGATTAATTAAAACAAACAAGTTTGCTAATTTCCATTAGGATATGTAATTTAACATCCATTTATCCATACAATATCATAAGTTTGAGATGAGAGAAATAATGTGACTTTTGAAGAATTTTCAGTCATTTCGTGCATTATTGGATAGGAAACCACTGAGGGAAAGATTTCAAAGAAAGGGACATTTTGATAACACACCCAATTGGGCTAAAATTGATGCCTATCAACATTGATTTAGAGATATTCACAGAGAAGAAGAAGAATAAAGATATATTCTACATGAAGACTTCATTCTTTGCCTCATTTCATTTGCCCTAAATTTTATCACAATGGTGAAAAGGAAGGTATTTTCAGAGAAAATGAAGATGAGATATATTGCCAAATTTGGTGTCCAAAAACAGCAGCCACTATTTACAACAATGGTGATTATAGTGTTTCAATTCAACTGAAAACCTTCACACAGCAACCCAATCAAACAAACACAACCTCATCAGACTCCATCACAAATCTAGTCATTAAGCCATTCACCATTGATTGCTAACGTCGACGTCGATGTCGATGGCCGCTCCTTGGTCGACAAATGTATGGCTCTATGTAAGGTTCAACTTACATAACACAACCAGCAGCTAGCTGAATTTCACACCAAATCCACACCTCCAACCTGTTGCTTAGCTAGGTATCTCTCCCTTCTTTCTTTCTACAAATATGAATTAAGAACCATAGCATCAGATAATGTAAATGTTTAAAAAAAAACTCAGTATGGTTTGAAGAAGATCTGGACAATAACAGTTTAGTTATCTCACCCATTCGTCGATGACGAGTCCTTCGCCAACAATTTTGGGATCTGTTTCTTCAGCAGGCTTTTGCTGCACCTCAGTTGCAGCCTCAGCCTCAGCCAGTTGTCTATGGAGTTTCTCCAGTGCCTGAGAAAAATAAAGGAGAAGAATCCAAACCGATAAGAAGATTGATGAGAGAAGCAGTCTCGACTGAACTCGATATTGTGTTCATCTCCTCTAACTACTTACAGGATTAGAATGCTCCTCCGGGTCAAGAAAAACAACTTGTAGTATTTGCTCAACTGCTACATGATCTTTTTGCTCATCAAACTGTCAAAAATGGCATTATTTGAAATTATCATCAGAAAGTTCCTCCTAGCATGAACTATAATTGGTCTTTCACATAAGAAAACTAGAAGATCTTCACAGAACCACTTGAGAAAAGGAAAAATTGGATCATAGACTGATAATATGCAACTAAAAGTATTTAATTAGCCTATCATTCATTTTAGTCATTGTGAATGAATGCAACAAAACTATACCTCAGGAAATTGTTCTTGAAATGTCTGCAAACATTAAACTTCATAGACAATAATGATGTACAAGCATTGGTCACAAACTCTAAGCATGGAAAAACAGTAGCAAATTTCAGAATTTGAGACTGCACGACATACCAGCTCAGGCACGTAGTCCATGTCGGCCTTCACTTTCAAGCTCACAATCTTGAACTTGACCCTTCTCTTCTGATCCACAGGCTTCTCATTGTTCTCTGGTGGCTCCACAAACTTAAAAACTGAAGTCAATTCACAAAATAATTTAGTTGTTTATACTTGTAATGTTGAGTTCTGGGGATACAGAAGTAAGACGAATGTCATACCCGTTGCAATTATACTTTCATCAGGAGCAAGTATACCACCAGGAGGACGCATGTAACAGCTCTTCGGCGCGGTCGTTTGGAACTAGAACAATTTAAAGGGTTAACAAGTAAGATGGCTGCATTGGGTAGACTAAAACAACAAAGGTAGGTTGACATCTACAATAAAAGTTATAAAACTAAACAACTCAGTATTCATACTGATAAAAATTCAAGAGGGAAATAATCCATACTTTGAAAGCCACATGGTTCTTGCTCGTATTCTTTATCTCAATAGCACTCTTGGCCTGCTTCCCAGGTTCATCTGTAAGGAAAAAAAAAAGAAAAAAAGAATGAAAACATTATACACAGCTGTGAGGAAAAACAAATCTAGTTAACAACTAACATGATGCAACAAGCAATATATGCAATTGAAGGGCATCATTCTGGTTAGACGACTAAACAAACTCGACTGTATGAACAAATAAAGAGGAAGCGATCTGAAAAAATGAACAAAAAAGAAAAAAGAAAACATTATCAAAACCCAAACAAGAACATATCAGTTTTGGCGAAGTAATCATCAATCATCATCCTTTGTATGCTTCACCAGGGAACAGGGGAGGGCGACTAAATGAACACATTAAAATTCTTTTTGAACTCAAACTATTAACGGATCACAGAAAAGCAAGAAACCAAAAACTAGAGCTTCCAGAAAAGCAAAAACACACACAAGCTTTTCTGTCATCCAGAACCCAAACACAGTTAAAGAACAGAACGAAAAGGCAACAAAATCTCATTATGGACCCAGAAAAATGACGACCCAGATGAACCAATGAATCAAGAAGAGTCTAAACCTTGTAAATTAAGCAAAAACCAAAACCCAAGTAGCCTCTGAGGCAGAAAAAACAACCGAGTAGAAGAGAAAAGAGCCACCGGAGACATACATGGAAAGAAGAGCTTGTTGGAAGGATCGAGACGAAGCCTTCTTCTGGTAGGAAGTAGAGATTTCGCAATGGACGAAACAACAGAAGGATGAGAAGTCGATTGTTCTGCTGGCTTATGACCATTACTTTGCAATTGAACGCTAGGGATAACAGTCGACGAAGAAGTAGAAGGCGATACATTGCCATTTTGCCAAAAGGGGATACTGCAAATGCTCCAAACCTTCCCATCGGGCCCTGATTTATCACCGACGACAGCCATTGAAGCCGACAAATCAGACCCTTCAATCTCTTCCCAAGTTTTCTTTCTAGCAGAGAAAGAAAGAGGGATTTGGGATTCGGGATTTGGGATTTGGGGATTTGGGATTTGGGATTTGGGGTTTAATTAAGTGAACAACTCGCTTACTCTCTCTGCTCGTAACAGCTTCTCTTCGAATTTACCGTACCTTGCTGGGGATGCGAAAACAACCCTTCGGACTTCGGTTTTGATCATTTCTATTTTGGGTTTTTCGATTTGGATCGTATAGTTGAGAATTTTGATGGGCTGAAGCTGAAGATGCGGTTAAGTATGTTTGAAATACTGAAATTTTAGTTCATACCCGACCACGAATACGGTTCCGTTGTAATCATCGTTGCATTTGTCTTCGCAAACGCCTTTGGTCTGTTTTTATTCCCCCCTCCTTAAACAAACCACAAACATGAAAATCAGTTAATTACCAATCTTTTATTAGATTAAATAAACCATTACAACTCAACCATACTTAATATAAACAAACAATATCCTTAACCAATAACATCTATTAGGTAAGATCTATTAACTACGAGACTCTTCTTTCTTTTTCTCTAATCTAACTTAATTCAATTGACATAAGTATATATACTCGTTCATCTTTGAATCACCTACAACTTTTTCTTTACCGTTGTACAACTCTAATCAAATTTTAATAGGTTAATGGTACTAAAGAAGATAGACACAAATATAATAGGAATATAGAAGATGAGGAGAAAAAGCAGAAATAGCAATAACAAGTTGGCTGAGGAAGATTAATCCTAAATATTCTGATATGGTGATATTTAATAGTGGGGGCCGAAAGATATCATTTTCACCACCATCTCCACTTTTTCCTCATTTCCATTTGTTATTCTCTTTTTTCTTAAAAAAACTTGGAGATCTACTTTTGCTTAAAAAGAATTGATAAAGCTATCTTTACAAAGACAACATTAGTGCATACAATAGGGTTTATGATGATCAGCAACTATGTTATAAAGCTAGGAGATTTATTATCAAATCATCCAATTTTTTAAAACGCATGTTTTTTTTTTTTTTTTTTTTTCTTTTCTTTCTCTCTTGATCAACAAGTTTACTCATTTTTGTAAAAAGTTATTGTTAAGTACGATTGCGAGAAAGACGACTAAAGTACCCTCATGCTCGGCGTAGTGTTGATGATGTCAGTAAAGAGACAAAAAAACATAACGAGAGAGAAAAAAAAAAAAAAAAAAAAAAAAAAAAAAAAAAAAAAAAAAAAAACAAAAACATACATTTTCAAGAGGGGTCAAATTTCTTTTTTCCTCCTTCGACATAATATTATCCCCTTCCCCTACAACGCAATAATGTATGGCAGTAGTAATTTTTCTTGTTATATCCATTCGTGAAATTTTTTTTTTTTTTTTTCCAGGGTCTAACAAAGGATAGAAGTCAGTAGTTGAAATCCGCCACCAAAAAATAAAACACACACACAATTGTGTTCTCTATTATTAGACCGCATGAAATCAGAAGAAATAAAAAGGTATGTCAGTATAAGGTTTCCACACTACTATATATATGAATGCTATTAAATAAATAGGAAACATTTAAAGGAAAATCAAGCCGATCACTATAGGTACATGTGGTTCAGATAACAAAAATTCATCATCATTCAGAAAAACAACTAGGTAAAAATGTTTTGTTTTCAACTAAGATGGGAAATATCAATTTCGTCTGGAATCTTAAAGGTGTCTGCTGCACCAAATTTCCTGAATTCTTCCCCACTTTTTGTGGAGTCTTCTTCAAAATCCTCCTCATCTGAATCCTCACCATGCCTGCTCGGTGTCGAGGGATCGTTAACACTTTGTGATCTGCAATTATGGGTGGCAAGCATGTTGACTTGGCCAAGATGGGAGATTTCCACCATAACAGATTCATTGGCAGGGAGGGGTTGCTTCCAGGGTTCCCCATCAATCCTCATGAATGTTTCATCAGCTGCACCTTTCTGAAACTCAAACCTAATGCGACGAGCCTGGCACCAGATCAAAGCCAGAGTGTGAGTATAATACAACAGAGACACAGTGAATGAATATGCAAATTCAGAACAATATCTAAACTAAACATGAGGATTTTTTTAACTGTAATACCCAAATGAGAAGTCGTGATTCTTTCAAGCACAAGCTTAAAGACAAACTTACAACTGGAACTACTGCATGGGTACATCCCACTTACCTATAGCGATTACCCTCTAAAACAGTAATCACTCAAATTTTCAAGTCTAATCCAACCTGCATCAAACTCTGACTTTTAATCACGAGACGAAATCCCTTAACCGTGATAATAGTCACGTTGTCACAAGATCATCACTAATTCCCTTTGTTCTTAAAGCATTGTTGACCATACTACTGTAAGTGTAGCCTATAAAAACTTAAAGTAAATATTGATTTCAACACTAGCTAATCCAACAGGTCACACCTTGGATGTATTAAGAACTTCCGCATTTAAACAAACATTATATTATTGAACTTTTCTACATTTAAACAAAATTATGTTGGAACCTCAGGATAGATGGATGGTTCATGGTTGGATGGATTTCTGTAACCAAGTAGACTCCAAATTAAGTCACAGAGTAGTGTACAGCGGCAGCAGGTGTTAACCTCAAAGAATGTATATGATCAAGAATCCTTAAATTATTTGGAAGCATCAGACCCTTCAATCAAATACAAAAATTTACGAATTTCCTTTCTACTTAAGGCTGCAAACATTGCTCACTATACTGTTCTAACTCTTAAGTATGCTTCATCATATTCACTTGAATACTAAATAATTGTAAGATTAATATGGAAATAGAACATAATTACGATAATTTTGGTTGTTATGAGAATTTTAGGGTAGCCTATATATCCCATATGCCGACGGTTATGATCTACAACCGTAACACATGGAAATATATGAATCTCTATCCGCTTTCAAAGTCTTCTTTGGACTTGTGTAAAGAAGGTTCGGTTTATCAAAAAATCTTAACTTAATTATAAACTAAATATACCAAATGATCCCTAATCTTTTAGGTAATCCTCACTTTGGTCATCAATCTTTTAAAATTCTTAGTTTTACTCTTAATACATTAAAAATCCTCAATTAAGTCGTCCATGAAAAATCTACAAAATTTTGTTAACAAAAAGGTGATGTATCATTAAATTATTATTTTCTTAACATGTTTGGACACTTGGCATACCACTCAGACATGCCACTTAGAAGCAAAGAATCTTGTTAATTAACAAGTTAGATTTTGTTGATGAGAAGTGTGGGCTTCACGTGCCAAGTAGCATCGGAATGCATGTCCATGTGTAAATATGTGAATAAAATAATAATTTTATGGTACATCAACTTTTTGTTAACAATTTTTTTTACGAAAGAACCTAATTGAGAATTTTAAAAGATTAAAAACTAAACTGAGAACTAGCTACAACATTAGAGACCCGGTTGTATACTTGGCCCATAATTCTGTTTCTTACCTGTGCAAGGCGAGTTCCATGTCCTTTTGGAGCAAGCAAGACGAGTCCATGCCAAGCATCTCGAAAGCCAACAACCTCAAGAAGGCCATCATCGACATATGGTGGAGTCAAGTCTCTCTATAAACCGTGTTTCATAAAGGAATGACATTAGGTACTAAAAGAGAAATATGTGAAAGTAATTAAAGCATTCTACCAACATCAGGATTCAGATTATTTTAAAAAAAATGAAAATAACATCAGGATTCAGATGCTACTTCAAATCTAAATACAAAATAAAGAGATCGGAACTAACATCACGCAGCTTTCTGTTATTTGGTGTCCCCCATGGATTGAATCCACCAGAAAAGCTGGGTAAGTTGAGGCATACGATTGACCTGATTCTGTAGCAGACATCAGGGAACAACGTTGAATAATAAGAAAGAGAAGCATATAGCATCCTAAGAAAAGGGTCCTCTACGTTACTAAATGATTGATCACAATTTCATTTTCAGTTTTCAGTTTCAAAAGATTATGCTTGCTCCCTCACAATTTCTTTGGTAAACCAAATTTCAACAAACAAAATCAAATTTTATAAATCTACTTTCTTTAGTTTTCATAATTTGGCTTTGATTTTGAAAAGTTAAAAAAAAAACAGGTAACAAAACAAAGAAAACGAAGGTGAAAGTAGTGTATAAGCTTAATTTTCAAAATTAGAAAACCAAAAACAACATGGTTATCAAATGACACCTTAACAAATAACCAAGGTGAGAGAGGAGGGGCATTGTACTATCTTCTTGCCTGAATAATTAGCAAGACCTTATTGACACAAAACTAGTAGTACAGTACTGATTAAGAAGAAAACAAATGATAGGATGTAGGGTGCTGGTTTCAATTTCCAATTATAGATTTTAAAATAATAGTAGTGGTATTAACGATAAGACACGCAAAACTCAAATAAATGAGATGCATCAATACTTCAATAATTGGAAGGAAAAGGATAGATATTATAGTCATCACTCATCAGATAGGTAAACATGAAAAAAAAAAAAGGTATGTCAATCGAGCAAAATGCCATCTGAGTACATTGCAGTCCAGAAGAAAAACTTTACCCTTGAGGTATATGCAACTTTTGCCAATCACCATGAAATTTCATGATCTCGACCTTAGCAATTTGTGATATATTCCTACAGTGACAGGAAACTAGTTAAACAATGAAAAGGGAAAAACAAAGCTTGTAAATAATCAAACAATACTTTTAGAGAATCAAAGGACAAACTGGAGGCAAATCATTCTTCCATTCCATTTTGAATTAATAAGCAGAAATACCAATTTTTTAAAGATAATTTTTTTCTTCGATGGACGCTATGCCATGGGGGAGTCAATACAATGGATAGATGCATTAACATGTTTCTTAAACGCTCGTTCCTGCAATCTGTAAGACGCAAAGGAAAATCAAGACCACCCATTCTTTCAATGTAATTACAGCAGCAAGTGTTAGAGATTTAAATGAGAGTTTCAAGTTTCAACCAATCTTGGGCTCTCCACATAGCAGCAAGGAAGAACTTATTACAGATGTTACGTGGCCATAGACAGAAGAGAGCTAAAATATTATGGATCGAGTTAAAGCAACTCATTGGAGTTTCTGGAAAGAATGGAATGAGAGGGTGCTTAATGACGAGAGTAGGGAAGATGTGTACTTGGCTAATTAAAGGTTCAATATGGAGCTCGAATTTCCATCTTTTTATACTATTCCCCAAACACAATTTTTACGAATTTCAGTGCATTTTTGTAAAGTCTCCTAATGGGTAGCCCAAACATTGTGGGGGTTGTTGACCTCACGAGTGATATATTGGGAATTTTGTGTACCTCATCATGGTCAATTTAGCGAACTACTTTTCACAAACAAAAACGAAATCATTTGGATACGCACATGGATGAAGGATGAAACAAAGGAGCAAAGAACCAGGTGCTGCCAATCTTTGCGTAGGTACTCTGGTACACAATTAGGAGAAAAAAGGTTATAAGCAGTAACACTAATAATCGAAAAGTTAAATATGGTTGACAAATATATCCAAGAAAACTTACATGTTGAAGCTTATATTTTGATGATTCAATATTTTTAAAATCAAGTGCGTTCATAATATCTACTATCTCATATAAAGATTTTAGTATGATTGAAAAGTAGTCTGAAAGAAAATTTTATCACACAAATTCCATCAATAATATAGTCTTCGTGAAGAGATTTGTAATGCTACCTGGTTAACTAACTGATTCTTAAATTTATCAGGATGCAACTTTCTCTCAGAATGAAATGCATATGATACTTGAGCGTCCATTCCTATAATCAAAACAAAATCAACATTTGATATTAAGAGGATAGAAAATCTAAAACAGTAGAAGCCAAATGTCGGGATAAATTTCACATTAAGAGATCAACAAAATAAGGAATTTTCTTTCCGGAAATGATATTAGGACATCTCCTGTGAGGCTGTGACATATTACAACTTCTAGTACCAGGTTGAACTTTAATCTAGAACTGTCATGGATGTAGTCTTACCCATGCTGAAGTAGTTCCAAAATCCCCCACGGAATGTAAGGCAACCTTCCTGAGAATCAAGTAAATAATTAGCACATAAAGAGAGAAGAAGATTAACTTATATAAAGCATAGTTGGAGTTGAAATTTCTTCCATAAAATGAGAACTTGAGGCCATCTTTCCAGAAATAATACTTTTTCTACATGTTGAGTTCAGTTGAGAGCATAACATAACCTTTATACAGTTTCAGAATCTATGTTAAGAATATTTCTAAAAATAAAGAATGGAACTTATATAATTGAAAATGAACTAAAAAGTTATGAAGAGAATCAAAAGAGGATGACTCAGAGAAAAAGAAAGTCAACTGGCCTTTCCATAAGCCTTTGGTCTTTAATTTACATCGATTACTTGTAACTTTCAATCACACTTCAGGGTTCACTAAAAAATGCTCATTTCCAAGGACAAATATTGAGTTATTTATCAAGTCTTCTGCAATCATGGAGTAGGAGATGGTAATGAAACAATCTAAGTGTAAATGTGCAAAAACCTTCATACTCTTGAGTCTCCGAGAGACCATATATTAGTCTTAGCTCTTCATAAAATAAGAACTCTATTCGAGACTAGATCCAAAAGAGCATACTTGGTCAGATAGTGATTCAATCTAGTCATCTTATACAATACTGTTCATCTGTAAGCTCCATCAAAATACATCATTGTTCCTGTCTTGTGTTATGAATTTCTAATTCGGCTATCAAGTATTTTTTGTAGAACTTAACATCAACCTCAAGTATGACCATATAGTTTTGCAGGTGTTGAAAATTGGAAGATTAGAGCTAATAGTCAGCTAAATTAAACCAGTAAATACCTACATCAGATGGTGATGAGTGGGTTTAGCATGCAGATTTATTTGAGAGAGTAAAGAAGATAATCAACTAAGATTTATTAGAAAATCAAAATAGTCTTTTATGTTCCACATAGTATGTAATTACCACGTTGTCTTCATCACCCTCAGTAACGCGATGAAATGCATGAAGGGAATGTGGCAATTCGAGAGGAGCAATAGGATCACACGAGCCTTCTTTCGGAGCTCTCATCCTCATCAGAATATGCCAACTGTCATACAACAATAACACGGTCCATTACAGCTTTTGATTGTAATAATGTAGAGTTTATCATGAGCACATATGCAAGCATGTGTGCGTCAGCCTTACTATCCTATTTTCTTACTTGTCTATTTTCATTTCCTTTGCTTTCAGGACTTGATCTAAAAATGAAACCACTGAGTTAGAGTCTGTTCCAGGATTCCTCTTTCCCTGAAATTAGGAAAATATTTTTGTTTAAATTCTTGTGCTGCTTAATAATAATATCAGGACGATATTAATCATTATATAGATGCCACTGGTTGATATCAAACTAAGATGCACACTTTTCACAGAAACACATTCATCCTTCAAATGCCTATCGATAAGGTTTTCTTCTTTTCGACAATAACCAACATTCTAATCAATAAGAAAGCAGCAACCAAATATATTAATTCTGCCTTCATTTACATTTGCTCAACATCCTTTGCAATACTACCATGTTAATATGGTAACCAGACTGTGAAATAATAATTAAAAAAAACATACCCAACCAAATGCAAAAGGAAGATTGTTTCCAGTTCCTAAGGGCACTGTAGCAATTGGAGGTGGATGAGATAACTTGAGATCGCAAACAACTCCAAGAAGCCAGCCAGCTGTTCCATCACCCCCTGCAACCTGAAGGATCAAATGCATTAAGAATGGAATTTAACAGTGTATGTTGCTAAATCATAGAATTGTGAACCTGGTGTAGATATAGGAAAACACATCAGTAACTCACAATTAGTCGCAATTTCTTCTGAATATTGACTGCAATTTCATCGCCATTAAGCTTGAGCTTTTCAAGATTCACGAAGATTTTGCGCAGCACCTCATCAGGAGCTTCTTCCCCCAAATCAAAAACCTTACAATTAGTCAGATAGAAGTCAACCAACCATAGATTCAGTAATTTCCTATCCAAGGCTGACAAGCAACATCTAAAATCTTTGTGACCAAAAAATCACCTGTTTCTCATTGAGAAGAGAACGATATGTGCTAAGGAGACTGCCACCAAGCTGACCACCACTTCTGGAGTTGATAAATACTAAAACAGGACAATTGGGAACATAAGGAATGTTCTCAACTTCTGTTCCAGGTCGGAGTATGTAATTAGGGATGAGAAAATCCTTAAAAAAATCAGAATCGTAGTGAAAATCCGTCGCCATTGCCTCCAGCTGCATCATTGCATGATTTGCATCATCATTAACGAATTACGGAAGTGTTCATAAATTTATACTCGTAGTAAAATGGGTATCACGAGTCAGATTTATGCAGACAACAATGCAAAATAGAAGCCCTTAAATCACATAAAACAATAATTTGCAAAATTTTGGGAATTGGTAGGTTATGTGAATACCAAAAGTTGCTCAACATGATACCCATTCTACACTAGTCGCCTAAATCATTTGAGGAACAAAAACATAAAAAAAAATAAAAGAGATGAAACTTTATCCCATCACTTATTCAGTCCCCAAATAGAGATTATAGATCTCAATCTTTGTGATTAGTTGGTCAGTGCTTCAACAAAACTTCAATATCAAACTCATTAAAACATGGCGTAGCAGGCTAGGTATAGATTCTTAACCGATTTTAGATCTCTAAAAATAAAAATATTCACAAGATCAATGATATTAGAGAAACACCAGTGATGGATCGTTGATTAAGCACAAAAATTGCAACTCAACATGTATTTCGCAACATTATAAATTACCAGTGCTGCATGTTCATAATTAGGCAATATATTAACATGACATACAAATCGTACGAACGAAAATTCTCAGCTCGTCAGGAAAGAACAATATGAAGAGAGAAAATGACCCCACTCGGAAAGCGAAATAGACAAAAATTCAGAATAATGAAGACGTTAAAGCATCAAAAAGCGAATAGAATATCTCTGGTCTGTAAAAGATCATTGGATTCCCTCCAAAAGAAAAGAAATCAGCCGGAGATTCCGAATTCTCCTGTGCACGGAGTTGAACATTTACAGAGAAGCAACAGATCGAGCAAACACAAAAGTTTTACTTACTAATTCTGTCTTCCCTATTGGCGGGTACAAATGGCCGTAAAAATGGCAGAAGAAATAAAGAAATGATATAGAAATCTCAGAAAAGTGGATCAGGAAAAACCGCCGGAGCAAATAAAAAAAGGAAGAATCAACTAACCTGCAAAATTCACCGGAAAACCAAATCGCAGACGGAACTGAATTAAAGAAATTTTATATTCCTTCTGTCCAGTGGGCTTAAAGTGCATACGCAGTGTATATATATATGTGTAGATAGGGACAAATTGGTGGGAAGATGCAGAAAGGCGCGTTACCGTTGACTGCTTCAGATACTACCCGTCCATCCTCGTCGCGCTCTTGTTTCTTTCAGTTGGTTTAGAAAAGAGAATTGTTGTTATTATTATTTTATAACTACATTTTTTATTTTACGAGGAAGAAGAAGACTATTCATCTTCCGCGTGGACTTCACTCGCCTGGTTTTGTAAGGGCTTTTAGGAAATGCTTACAAGAGGCGATGAATAGTAAATATTATCTAAATCATTTCTCATGATTTTTTTTTTTTTTTTTTTTTTTTTGAAGATATGAATTTAAATAATTGATACACATTAAATTATATAATAATTAGGTCCACCTAATTTTAAGTTTGTGACTTAAATACCCCTAATTGATATATGAAAAAATTTATAGGACAATCGTGTAAATCTTTCATACCTCTTCATTTAATGGATTAACTTTGAATGCATGGTTGGAATAAGAATTGGAGGCGGAATTAAAGAGTTCTTTTTTAAGGAAAATGACATGTTTATATATGATTTATGTATTACATAAAGACAAAAAAAAAAAAATTTATTATAAAATGACTTAAATTTTTTAAAATAAAACTCAAAATCTATATATATATATATTTTGTCCCAATCTTGATCGGCCAAGATTGCCACCAGAATCAATAAAAAGGAAATAAGACTAGTCTATACTTTGGAAATCTAAAAGACTTTTTTTTTATTATTATTATTTGAAAACGAAGGAAGAAAGGGAATTAGGAAAAAGGTAGAAGGGAAAGGGAGAGGGAAAGGGATAAAGAAAAAAAAATATATTTTATCTCACTATAATTAATATATTATATTAGATTTCATTATTATCAATTTTTTCAAATATATTTAATTAATGCGAGGAATCAAACAAGAAGAACTCCATCTTCTGATTTTTTTTTCATTAGTTCAATAATTTATAGTAGTTGAGTTATGTTTATGTTAAGCTTGTTAATTGTTTTATTTTACTAGTCCAATAATAATTGAGATAGTAATTAGGTTAATATTTTAATTTTTTTATTATCTTATTTTTACTAATGAATAGTTAAAATTTATATACAATTATGGTAGGAGGACTTTTCATGCCACTACCTTTTGAATGAGATACCCGTGTCCTCCTTTTAAACTTACTAAATTAGAAATTTTAGGATGGGACCACCATTTTAATTCAAATTTTCTCACTCAGAGATTTTTTTTTTAGGGTTTAGACAAAATTCTCTTTGCTCTTCGGTTGTTAAATTTTGTAAGGTCTCATATTTTTTTTTTATTCTTTTTCAAATTGTCTCTTTACATTTTCTTTTTATTTATTTATGTTTGAATATTTTGACACTATTTTCTCTATTCGTTTTTTTTATTGTTAAATATTTATTAAGGGAGGAGGACAAGGCATTCAAGGGAAAGAGGGGAGGGAGACAATCTCCAATTTATTAAGTTTAAAACGAATGACACAAAGATTGTGGTATGAAAATCTCGGATTGTACCATAAATTACATTTTCTTTCACAAAAGATTGTACCATAAATTGCATTTTCTTTCACAACTGCCCTCATCGGAAAATTTCTAGTACATCTCTACTATGGTAGGGAGTTTTTTCATGTTCGACCTCTGAATGAGAGTTTTTTTATAGTGTCGCCTCTTAATGAATATTACGTGATGATTCTTTTAAAATAAAAAATAAGTGAATTTTAGTGGGATTTTCAATTTTTTTCTCTTTAGTCTTTTTTTTGTTATTTTCTCTCTCTCTCCCTTTCACTTCCCTTCATCTCCTCCGTTGGTTTAAAACAACCAAATCAGAATTAAATTGTTATCTTCTAATTAACAAACTTTTTTCTCCTACATCTTTTTTCGTTCCTCTTCCTTTCTCTTCACTTTCCTTCATTTTCTCTGAGTGGATTTAAAATAACAAAATCAAAATCAAACCACCATCTTCTAAGAAAACAAAATGAGTATTCATTTTTAGGCCAACCCCATTTTGATATTGGTGAAATCGACCAAATTACTCGATCGGAGTTCACTCCAATTTTTTTCGACAACAATGGCGTCTCTCACTCTAGGTCGTCTTCCCCAAAGATATGAAAAGATTATCTTTAGTAGATCTATGAATTAAAAAAAAAAATATTAAAACTTCAAAACCTATTAAACATTTTTTAAAGTTTAGATATTAAATATAAAGTTTTTGACCAAATTTGTTATTGATTTTATTGTTTGAAACCAATGGAAGGAGACGAATGAGAGGGAAGAGAGAGGAAAGGAGAACAACAAAAGATGAAAAAGAAGGATATTTGTTAATTAAAAAATTGGTGAGTCCACATAAAAATTGACATATTTTTAATGTCAAAACAATACGTGACAATTATTGAAAGATATTGGTTACTGATATACTAAAAAAAAATTTAACAAAAAAACCTACTGATTTACTTGACACGTGGTAGCAAATCAATGGACGAGGTATGTGAGATTTCCCTACAACGATGGTACTATAAATATTGCCATTAATATATATTAGCACATTAATTAATTTATTATTTGACTTTTTTTAAATAATATATTATAGGAAAAATTATACTATTGGTTGGTTTGAGTTGAGTAACATTCACGTTCTAAGCTTTCAAACTCGACATTTTAGTCCCTGAAGTTTGAGTTTAGTATTATTTTAGTCCCTCTGTCCAAAATTCACTTATTGTAGCTAACAGAAGTTGACGGTTTTTTCGATTAATAAAATATTATTATTTTTTAATTTTTAATATTAAATATACTTTTTAATTAATAAATATACTCTTCAAATGAAATGTGTGTGTTTTTTTTCCTCCGATCTTTCTCCCTCCCTCATTCTTCCATCCTTCACCATTCTTTCTTCCTTTCCAATTTTTCTTCCTCTCTCCTTCTTCTATCATTCTCAATAGTCAATTCTTCCTTCCTTTTTTCATATCTCTCTCTCCCTCCCTCTTTCTTCCATCATTTTCCCGTCAATCATTTATGGTCGCTGTCGTTCACCTTCTTCTTTTTTCTCTTCCTACTTTCACCATTCTCCTCCACGTTCTTCCTAAAAAACGTTCTTCAAATCTGGAACGAAACTCAAATCTAAGTTCATTCTCGATCTTAATAAAAATGAGAAATTAATCATGAGAAACAAATCTCAAATCTGGGTTCATTCCCGATCTTAATAAAAATGAGAAATTAATCATGAAAAACAGATTGAGTGACGACGGCAACGGGCGACGAACGTTCCAGATCTGGGTTCGTTCTAGATCTAAAAGGTTTTTTTTTTTAAAAAAAAAAAACCTGGAGAATAAGGTTAAGAACAAGAAGGTAAGAGAGGGCGACGAACGTTCCAGATCTGGGTTCGTTCTAGATCTAAAAGGTTTTTTTTTTTTTTAAAAAAAAAACCTGGAGAATAAGGTTAAGAACAAGAAGGTAAGAGAGGGAAGAAGAAGAAAATAAGAAAAATAAGAAGAAAAAAAATGATTGGCGGCAAAGGATGGCGACCATGAATGATTGACTAGAGAATGATGAAAACACGAGGGAGAAGGAGAAAAAAGAGTGAAAAAGAAAAGAAATATATGGGAAAAAGAAATGGAGAGGAAGAATGAGAAAAAAAATAAAATAAAATAAGTGAAAAAGAAAATAGAGGAGGGAGAAAGAGAATAAAAAAATAAAAAAAGGGAAACATTTAATTTAAAATAATTAAAAATATATTTAATATTAAATATAAAAAAATTAAAAAATTATTAATAAAAAATAGTCAGGTCAGCTTCTGTTAGCTATAGTAATCGAATTTTGGACGGAGGGACCAAAATGATACTATACTCAAATCTGAGAGACTAAAATGTGGAATTTGAAAGTTTAAAGACTTGAATGTTATTAAACTCAAACCTCAGGGATAATAGTATAATTTTTCCTATATTATATTACTTATACCTATTCAAACAAAAAAAATATTATATTACTTTATTTTTCAACTTTAAACTAAATAATTAATTTGCATCTCATAGCTCGTACAAACATAAACATAGTTCAACTTACTAAGGTATAAATTAGTGATAAAAAAATAAAAAATTTAACCCTTCAATATTAAATAAATAAAAATAACATCAATACTTTAATACTAAAAAAAATGATTAAAAATAGTATGAATTCATGAAATAATAAAAATGTTTTGTATAAAGAAAATTTTCAATATTGACTCTACACCATAAGTACATTAAGCTCGTGTGTTTTTTTTTGACAAAATATATTTTGGTCCATATTTGATGTTTATTTGGTCCCTAAAATTTAAAAAGAAGCATTCTAGTCTCGAAATTTGTAAAATGAATCTAAAGAATGATTTACTTAACTTTAACTTAGCGGGAATGATGACTACAACGTTGTGTGCTAATATAAATGGAATGACGTGTCTAAACAAATTAATTTAAAAAAAAACAAACTCTTTTAAGTCACTCAAATGGTTTAAAATGTTCAACTCAACTGTGTCGTATTTTCCCTTTTGTTCATCTGGTCGAAACAGACCAAATGTCGTTGCATAAACATTCTTAATACTTAAGAGCGCTTTACGTCTAAATCGATGATGAAATGAAAAAGTTTAATATCGTTCTACTGATTGAAACGAACACGAACAAAAGACGCAACGGTGTAGAATCTTGTCGAGTGTCGACAAATTGTGAGGTCGTTGAACTTTTTGTTTGGATCGATTAGAGAACTGGGTTTTAGATGACATGAACATATGTTTTTCTAAAAATGGACTGTTCTTGAATTTACAAAAGTAGGCTTGTTATTGTGTGTAAGATCTTGTGGATGATTTCAGTAATGGAATTAAACAAATTGATTTAAGTCACACTTTCACACATTTATTTTTTTGTTTAATGTAGAAGTTGTTGTGTGGAGCTAACCATTAGTATATGAATGTATCCCATCGCCTAACCATTAGTATATGAATGTATCCCATCGCCTACGGGAGAATTTCTAGTACATCCGTGGTATGGAATTTTTCCATACCATTGCCTTTAAAAATATGACACGTGGCAAAATAGTTGTTTAACTGGAACCCATACTATTAAATATATTATTTTTTAAAATTATTTTGCCTACAAAAGACACGAAGGAACCTCCGATTGGGATTGGGACAACTAGGGTGTGGAAAGATAACTTTTGAATATTTTAAACCATTTTAATATTTTTTACTTAAAAGGGTTTGTTTTTTTTAATTAACTTCTCAACGAATCCAATCAAATTAACACTCCATCCCATCTATTTGAATAGATAACAGTTCAATCATCAATTAAATGAAGTTTGGGAGTATTTTAAATAATTTTAGAAATATGAAGATTAAAGTATCTCTTTTAAAACCTCATAGATCAAATAGACATCAACACCCAACTGTAGGGATTAGAAGTGCATTTTATCCTTATTTTTTTGTTTGTTGGTTAAAAAGTACTTTTAGTCTATGAACTTACACGAAAATAACAATTTAGTTCCTTTAGTAGGTAACGATATAATCTTTGTATTTTCATATTTATAATAATTTAGTTCATGATCTTTAGTATGTAACAATTTAATGCATGTACTTTAAAATTTGTAACGATTTAAGTTATGTTGTGAATTTTTTTATTAAGATTTTATAAAATTTCTTAACCATGTAAATCCATAAATTGATTATGGACCAAATATGTTTTATAAACTAAAAAAATTAAAGCTAATAAAAAAATATACTTGATTTTAATGAAAATTTTCATCTTAATTAAATTGTTGCACTTTTAAAAATATTAAAATTAAATTATTACATATTAAAATTAACGATTAAATTATTATAAATTATAGATCATAATACTAAATCATTAGAAAACGAAGTTGATAGAATAAATTTTTTTTTTTTTTTTGATAGGGATAGAATAAATTATTGGTTCCATAAAAGTTCAACATAAAAAAGTTAATTTTTTTTTTTTGAAACCCATGTGCAAACCATGTTAGATATCAATCAATTTATCATTAAATTACAAATTATTAATTCAGTTATTGATGTGACAAGAAAAGAAAGAAAAAAAGACTTTTATTTTTAGCATGAAAGCTATTGATGTGATGTTAACTTTAACCAAGTTGTCATTGCAATAAAAAATCAATCTTTAAGAAATATGTTGCTGGATCGTTGGTGAGGGCACCAAATAATTTTAACATGTTAATTTTTTTATTAAGTAGATTGGTGTAGGGGATTCGAACACGGACCTCTTGATCGTAAACACATACATATGCTTGTTGAGTCATGCTCGTTTTGACAAAGAAAAAAAAAAAATTAAAAAATTAAAAAATTAAAAAATCAATTTTTAAGTATAAATTAATTTTCCACATTTTATGATTTAAAAATAAATTTTCATAATTATATCATTTACTTATACCAAACCAAAAAAAATATCTAAAATTTACATTTGATAATATTTATATTCATAATTAATGGTTATTTTTAACTAACTAAAAAAAAAAAATGTACTAAAATCAAACTGAGCATAACTCAATTGGAATAAGATTGTGCCCTTGACTTAGAGGTTATGATTTCAATCCTCACATTAATTAAATATATTTGTAAAAAAAAAATGTACTAAACATAATATAGTTAAAAAACCTTTCAAAGTTTTTCATTTAGATGTGTTCTATCAAAGTTTTTCATTTAGATGTGTCCTACAAGCCCAACAAAGGCCAACTAATTAAAATATGTTTTGTCAACAAGAGCATAGCTCAACCGCATGATGTACTCTCTAGAGACCATGAGTTCCTAAGTTCAATCTCCCACCCCACCATGTTTTCAAAAAAAATAAAAATAAATAAATAAAATATATTTAAAAAATAAATAAAAAGCATTGAAAACCTAGCTAACTGTGGCACTCGTAATTTTCTGTCTACTCGTCGATCGCCTCCTTGACCTTCTCACACTCCTCACAGAAGCACAACCCAAAAGCTTCATTTGGGGGTCACGATTTTTACACTTTTTTCTGTGTGGCGACAGTGGGGTGACGACCTTCATACCTTCGTCGTTTATTTCGAATCGATCCACCAGACGAACCTAGTTTTCCTGAGTGGGAGGCAACATAAGCAATAACTCTTTAACGGATGGCGAAGACGAATAGGTTTTCTTGGGGGGCGGAGAAGGCAAAGGGGCCCTCCTTTCATGAATATATATGTTAATTTATAGATTTTGCGACGAACTTTTAAAACGTCTCTACCTTTTTCAAATCTAGTGTTGTATTTAGAGTTTTGTGAAATTATTATAATTTGTGTGGAATTGCAAAAACGTGATGTTTTGCGACCAAAAACACACGAACGTCGCATTTGGCGACGTTATGGAGGTTCGTCGCATCATGCGACGTCACAAGCGTTCGTCGCATCATGCGACGTTACCATCGTTCGTCGCATAGTGCGACGGGATTGCGAGGCGCAATGTTGATTTTGATTTTGTGCGAGACCGTAGCTCAAATTGGTGAGGTGGAATAGTGAAATTGATGGAGGAGATTGGTTTAATGGAATTGTAAGGATTGAGGGTTTTAGATGTTAAATGTTCTGGTTTTGTTTTGAAGGAGGAAATAGAAAAATAAGGGAGGAAAATTTTGATAGAATCTCCAATAAAATGCTTCCAGTCCCAGTGCTTCTCTCCTCCTAAGGAAGGGAGGCACGTTGTGGCGGTCGATCCCTCAAAGTAAAGAAAAATCGAGAGGAGATGAGAAAATAGGAGAAGAAATAAAACTTCGATTTAAAAATATGGGTGAAAAAAATGGGATGAAATAGCTAGTCAACCTCTAGTATTTATCTCTTCCATTCTACCTTTCTCTTCCAATTCATGAGTTTCTCTAGGATAGAGAATGATGTACATTTAATGTTAAAACAATAATTGAAAAAAAAAACTACAAAATAAAATTAAAGAAATATGGATTAAATAATCAACATCTAGTCTTTCTCTCTTCCGTTCTACCTTTATCTTTTGATTTATTGTTTAATGTTAAAACAATAAATAAAAAAAAAATTACAAAATCAAATTAAATGTGAAGAATTGTTAGCTTTGAAGGAAGATAAAGAGCACCAGCACCAATAAATTGGTAAAATAGAAAATATTGAAAAAGTAAAAGGACAAAACGTAGAGATAAAATTTCTCCCTTAATTTGAGTTTGGACAATTATTGTAGGCAGTAGTGAACATGCCTGGGCATATTTTTTTTTTTAGGAGTATGTTGTTCAATTTTTATATTCGTTAGGCGTGGGTTATTATGAGGAAAATAGAGTGAGTATTTTTTTTTAGAATTAGGAGTTTCCACTTTGTTTATCCCAAACTCCTGAGTCGTGGTATTTAGAATCAAATAATTCATTGGAAGTAAGTAGTTCGAGTTGGACTATTTGAGAGAGTTTTGTAGCGCGAGTTTGAAGAACCTCTTGTAATCTCCAATTATAGTATAATCTGCAGTTGCAGAAGACTGGACGTAGTTCCGAGATTAGGACGAACCAATATATCTATCGGTGTCGTTGTCTATTTTCTCTTTTCTTTATATTGTATTTTGTGATCGATAATTTTGATCCTAATCTGTGAAGTGGGGGAGTCGGATATAATCTAGTTTATTCTGCAATTTATTTATATATCGTGTTTTTCTTCCCAACACTACACACATGTGATAATTGATGTATAGACGATGTTGAAAGTCTAAATTGATCAACTTATAAAAGTTTAGAAGTTTATTTGATACACATATAATTTATAATTCTCCAAACATGCGCACTAACCTTTTCAAATGGAATGCAAAAGATGGTATAAATTGATACACTTACGAAAGTTTAACATTTTAATTTATACAACCCCAAAGTTGTTTAAGTGAATGAATTTACTTTCGTAATATTTTCCTTTTTAGTTCCAATAAAATAAATATTTCACGAAAAAAAAATAATCAATATTTACCTCTAAAATTTTGTCAAATCATAGCTAAAATTTAGATAATAAATAAATAAATAAATAATAATACAAAAATTATACAATGGAATAAAAAACAGAAAGAAAAAACATATTTAAAATTTATTGTTCTATATAATAAAATTATCAATATGGAAAACTGCCACCTATTATCATGTAGAATAAGAAAAAAAAAAAAAAAAAAACTCTTGGAAGAGTTTTTACACAAAAATGAAGGACGGAAGTTGACACCTTCTAAGTTCTATCTTCATCCATCATTTTTTTTTCTTCTTTTTTATAGGGAAAGATTCATTTATTATAGTCGAGAATGTCATCGTCAAATACACAACAAACAAAAAAAAACATAAGTGATGACTGATGACATACATATCTCAATTATTTTAAAACTCACACTTACAATATATATTATATATCTTTGCTGCGCGCGCAAAGGTTATTAGTTGATGATCTCCTTGAGATTTTGTTCCCACACGGCAACAAAGCTAGCCATATGAGCTGAACTCAAAGCTAACCCAATTTCAATTCCAGCTTTTTGATCCCTGGATTCTCCAATAGAAAACAACCTCCCACTATCAATCTGAACCACCTCAGTCTTTACGGGCCTTCCCCAACCAAAATCCGCACCATACGCACCCAACCTGGGCGAGCCAGCCACTGCAACCCCCACTCCACTTTCTATCAACTTCTTCCAACCCGATAATCTCTCCCCCATGTCTTTCAATGGCTCGTTCTCCACTTCTCCCACTCGTTTCCCAATTGCCTTCATTCCCACCATCATACCATTTTCCCCCAAAAGCTCACTCTTCTTCACTGCCGCATAGCACAACGCAAGACAATTCCCGAAATACCCCGGAGGTATTGGATTTCCAAGTCCTCTGTTACGACAATCTGCTGCGAATGCAAAGCAGCAGGGTTCGTCGTCTTTGCAATTCCCACCACTAATTAATTCACGCGATTCCACGAAACAAACCCAAACCAGAGAGCATATCACTACAAAAGTCGAGAATTGCGTCTCAGAATTCGCCCAATTTTTTAGTACCTGAATTTGGGATTTCGACAGCGAGAACGTTGCTCGAACCTTGTCGCTTAGACGCTGACGGATAATGGGCATGGTCTCAAAATTCATAGGTCCAGCTCCAGTAGCAACGCTCCAGTGCAGCTGAAGAAGAGTTGATTCGAACCCATGTGGGTCTGGAACGACCGTCCGATCGTGAAAGGGTAATGCGCCATGGAGGACTTTTCTTGCAGAGAGGGAAGACCAGGATTTGATGAAATGATGGAGTGAAGGTCCATCGGCGGCCACGTGGAGAAACGCTGCGCCAATGGAGAGACCTTCATTGGGGAAGATGGTGATTTGTAGAGTCAGAAGAGGAAGCGATTGAGTAATTCCATCCGACAAGACGCGTGGGTTGGGCCAGTCTTGGAATAACTGGTAAACGTCGCCGGCGTGTTTTGGATGATCGGGAATGAGGGAGGTGAAATGGGAAGAATCAGCAGCTGACTCTGCTATGGTTAAATGGACGGCAGAGTCGTGAGGGGTGTAAAGGAGATGGGGTTTGTGAGGCGGTGGAGGTAAGATGAGATTTGCAGAAAAAGGGAAGAATTGTTGGAGAGTGATGGAAAGGGATTGTTTGAGAGATGGGAGAAGGGCGTGGGTAAAATGGGCGGTGGAGTGAGGGAATTTGTAGAAGAAAAGGCGGCGCGTGGGTTGATGTCGTAGCCAAAATATGTCGAAGAAACTGAGAGGGAGATGGGTTGTCGGAACAGAATCCGGCGGTGGAGAAACGAAGCAGTTGTCTAAAACATTCACTGTAAAACCAGAGTAGTCGGCCATTGGGAGAGACTTGCAGTTTAGGAAAACAGCAAGAAAATGTATTGAATTAAACCCTATTTTTGTGTTGTATTTAATGTGATGGGAAAAATAAACAAAAGGAAAGAAAACAAATGCCTAACAAACTCATGAATATACACCTCAGCTGTTCACTCTTTCACTGTCTCCTTAACATCGACCCTCAAAAGCCTAACAAACACAATCTACTCGATCTACTCGTTTGAGATTGTTAAAACTTTTTAAATAATTGCAAACTTTACTATTAAAAAAAACAGTTGTAACATTAAATAAATTTTAATTTTAAAATGGAACAAACAGGTTATAGTAAGGGTGGACATACCAAATCGACCAAGCCGTAGATCAGTCTGCCGGAAAGAACATTTCCGACCGACCAAATATTTGAAAGTAAACCCTCCTCTTTTTTTTTTCCTTTAAGTATAGAAAAGTCATCTTCAATACCTTGATTAACGTGATTTTTTAACAGAAAAAACCGTCACCAATTCATGCATGTACCTTGATTTCCGTGTAATCAATTTTTTTAAAAATAATTATTACTTTTTAATTTTTCTCTTTTACGTTTCATTTCGGATTTTCCCATTCTTGTCTCCTCCAATAAAGAATAAAAATCCTCTTATGGAATTGGCGACTGGACTGCGACTGCGACTCCAGTACCATGACGATCGACTAGGGGGGAAGATAACTTTTGAATATATATATATATATATATATATATATTTTGGACGAGAATCAAAACCCTAACTTGAACTTGATAGCACATATTTATATAGGGGTTGAGTTATCATTTTGGCTTATTTTAATAATTTTTACTTAAAATGTTTGTTTTTTTAATTATTTTGTAAACTAATCAAATAAAATTAACCAGTCATCTAATCTATTTCACCACATAACCGTTCAATCATCATTAGGTTAAAAATTATGTTAGAGACTATTTAGAATCGTTTTGCAAACATGACTCATAGAGGACTAAAATATCTCTTTTGAAATCTTAAGAGCCCGTTTGATAACGTTCTCGTTTCTTGTTTCCTATTTTTTGTGAACTAGAAACAGAAACATGTTTGATAAGTACTTTTGTTTCTTGTTTCTTGAAAAAAATGAAATAAAAACAAAAATTTGTTAGATAAGGTTTCTTGTTTTTTGTTTCTCGAAATTAAAAATAAACAGAAATTTGTTTGATAACGTTTCTTGTTTTTTTGTTTCTTAAAAAAAAAAAATAAACAAAATAAAAACATATATAGTTTAAATAGAATTTAGTATAATTGTTTTTTTTTATCTCTTTATGTTTTTCTTTTTTTTATAGTTTAAATAGAATTTAGTATACATAATATAAAAAATATATAACATGCAATTAAAAAAAACTATTCAAAGTTTACATAATCGAATACAAATAAGTCTCGATACAAAAATAAAAACAACCATAAAATTGTATTTATACTTCAAATGTTATCCAAATTTTATTTAATTTGGTATATGTTTTTGTGTGTTGACACGGTAATGAGACATTTGTTTAAGCATAGAGAATCTAACCTTCTACACACCAAAACAACGTGAGAAATGTCGGTAGCTAAACATTTATGGATGATGTCTCTTTTCTCTAAAATCTCGAAGCCATTGTCAATTTATCATTATTTGTTATGAACAGTGTTTTAAATTTTCGTCGGCGTGTATACATACATCTTTATATATATAAAAGGGTTGGTTGCACAAGCAGCAATCAGGTCCTAAATAATTTCAAATTTAGCAAAATTTAAAACATTTTGCAAATATGACAAAAAATCAGTGGCTATCACTGATAGAAGCTATCGTTGATATATGACTAATAGACTACTATCAGCGATATCGACCATACTATCAATGATAGAAATTGTCATATCTGCAATTTTTTTTAAAAATGCTATATTTCTAATTATTTTACTCTAAATTGACATCTGTTACAATTTTCCTATAAAAACCATCTTTACTCGAATTATTATTTCTAAAATCACTCATAAAAGAATTGTGGATTTTTTATATTAATGATGTATTTTAAATAAATTATTACAAAAATATGGTAGTTTTGAAAGTATTTACAAAATTAGGGTACCTAAATCGTGTACCAAGGACACAAGTTCGCTAAATTGTGTCTATGGTACACGATTTAGGTACCCTAGTTTTGTAAATACTTTTGAAAACTACCTTGTTTTTATAATAATTTGTTGAAAGTACATTATTAATATAAAAAACCCAAGAATCGTGTATAAAAATTGGGTTTCACTTGTATAAAAATGAGAAATTCTTTAAGTGTGAGAGTCCATTTTGAAAAAAGTGTAAATAAAATAGTCTTTTTAAAAATGACCAAAATTAAAATTAAAATTTATTTTATTGGTAGAGTTTGGGGCTTTAAGACTTAATGTTTAGTGTTTAGGGTTTGAAAGAATATTTTACTCGAAGCATCATTCTAAATTATAGTATTTGGTTATTTTTCAATAAAAAAATATATTTATACTTTTTTTTTAATGGTCAATTAAAAAGGAGCATTACTCTAGTTATCCTTATAGAAATCCTCCCAACTCTTCACTCCATCAATTTGGGCTTTGGACTCCAAGAATGTTGCCCAGACATTTACTCACGAGCCCAATGCTCCGTTGAGGTCTTGGACCAGAGTCCGATCATTAAACGATATTAGCCCATCAAAGCCTTTCCTGCCTTCCATCTTCTTCCATCATTTTTTCTTTTTCTGTCGGAGTGTCATCATTTCATCCCATGCATGCTAATCACACTTCTTTTCATTTTTATTTTATTTTATAAAAACAATAAAATACAAAACAAACATAAAAAGATAGGTGGAGTGAAAATAGAACCTAGAAACTAGTCATAGGTACAAGTCATACATCATGCCAGTCGAGTTATTAATCTTACATCATACGCACTTATCAGCGTCGATCATCTCCTTGAGATGTTGTTCCCACACGGCAAGAAAGCGAGCCATATGAGGCGAACTCAAAGCCAATCCAACTTCAATTCCAGCTTTTTGATCCCTGGATTCTCCGATAGAAAACAACCTCCCATTATCAATCTGAACCACCTCAGTCTTTACGGGCCTCCCCCAACCCCACCCAAAATCCGCATCGTACGCACCCAACCTCGGCGACCCAGCTACTGCAACTGCCACTCCACTTTCTACATGCTTCTTCCAAACCGACCACCCTCCGCCTGTGTCTTTCAATGGCTCATTTTCCACTTCTCCAACTCTTTTCCCAATCGCATTCATTCCTAAGATCATACCATTTCCCCCTAAAAGCTCACTCTTTTTCACTACCGCATAGCAAAACGCAAGGCAGTTCCCGAAATACCCCGGAGGTATTGAATTTCCTAGTCGTCTGTTACGGCAATCTGCTACGAATGCAAAGCAGCACGATTCCTCATCGCTAAATTCACGCGACGCCACCAAACAAACCCAAACCAGAGAGCATATCACTACAAAACTTGAAAAATGCGGCGATTCATCCGTTTCTATTATCTGAGAATTCGCCCATTTTTTTAGTCCCTCGATTTGGGATTTGGACAGCGAGAACGTTGCTCGAACCTTGTCGCTTAGACGCTGACGGATAATGGGCATGGTCTCGAAATTGATGGGTCCAGCTCCAGCAGCAACGCTCCAGTGTAGCTGAAGAAGAGTTGATTCGAACCCATGTGGGTCTGGAATGACAGTCCGATCGTGAAAGGGTAATGGGCCATGGAGGACTTTTCTTGCAGAGAGGGAGGACCAGGATTTGATGAAATGATGGAGTGAAGGTCCATCGGCGGCCACGTGGAGAAATGCTGCGCCAATGGAGAGACCTTCATTGGGGAAGATGGTGATTTGTAGAGTCAGAAGAGGAAGCGATTGAGTAATTCCATCCGACAAGACGCGTGGCTCGGGCCAATCTTGGAATAATTGGTAAACGTCTCTGGCGTCTTTTGGATGATCGGGAATGAGGGAGTGGAAATGGGAAGAATCGGGTGACTCGGCTATGGTTAGATGGACGGCGGAGTCGTGAGGGGTGTATAGAAGATGGGGTTTGTGAGGCGGTGGAGGTAAGATGAGATTTGCAGAAAAGGGGAAGAATTGTTGGAGAGTTTGGGAAAGGGATTTTTTGAGAGATGGGAGAATGGTTTGGGTAAAATGGGTGGGGGAGTGAGGGAATTTGTAGAAGAACAGGCGGCGCGTGGGTGGATGTCGTACCCATAATATGTCAAAGAAACTCAGGGGGAGATGGGTTGTCGGAACAGAATCCGGCGGTGGAGAAACCAAGCAGTTGTCTAAAACATTCACTGTAAAACCAGAGTAATCGGCCATTGGGAGAGAATATAATGAAAATCAGTGAACACATGAATGTTAGAATTTGATTTGGAGCTTCCTTTTGAAGTCAGCTGTGGAGGATGACAAACTCCATTTGATTACGGAATTGAAAGATGAATTTTCAACTCATTGCAAGTTTGTAACTAATTTGTAAGTCAGCTGTGAATCTCTTCCATTTTATGTTAGGCTAATTTGGGGTCACACTTACCTGATAGCATTTCTGCATGACGCGGAGGTCTTAGGTTCAATTCCATTCCAACATGTTAGCAGAAAAAAAAAAACAAAATTGTAAACACAACTTTATATTGAGAATTTTTTTGTAAGGTATAAAATTTGTATTAAAATTTTACCATGTTTTAATGAGCTCACCACAATAGGTTGATTTTATGATGTAGATTTGGATCATATTAACCATTAGATTATCAATGTCTTTTTTTCCATTTCTTACATCAAATTATGTAAAATTAATACTTAAATTGTGGTTGCCTCCTCAAATAATTTCTCCATAAATATTGAGTTACTTATAATATATAATCTATAATATAGGGAAATTGCATAAAATAACCTGTCAGAGAAAAACATTATCAAAAGTGACCCGCCTCCCACAAAAATATTAAAAGTGACCGGTTTGAGGAAACGGGGGGTGTGAAATTATACATATGCCCTTCAATAAGGAAACCTGAATGTGTCTATGCGATCGCACAGCCTATGCCATGGCACAGCCTATGCCATCGCACAGCCTGTGCCATGGCGCAGCCTGTGCCATGGCATAGGCTATTTTTAAAAAAAATCAACTTCTTTTTCTTTCTTTTTTTAAATTAGATTTTTGTTTTTTGTTTTTGGTTTATGGGTAGTGATAAAATTTTGAAATTTAGAGAGAAAATAAATGAGCTTGTGGAATTTCATTGTCAAGATCTGCATGAGTTTGTAAATGAAGAAGAAGATTAGATGGATCATACACAGATCTGGAACCAACATCAACAACAACAAAATCAAGATCAAAATAATCATCAAAATTTTCATTCTGATGATGATGATACTCTAATGTTCTACTCGGATTTCTCTCCGCTGCCTGATTTTCCTTGTATGTCTTCATCTTCTTCGTCATCTTCGATCCCCGCCCCGGTCAAGGACAAGGCTTTGGAGTGGCTGAGGAGTAATAAAGAGACGGTTTCTGTTGATGATTTGAGAAATGTGAGAATCAAGAAATAGAAGTTTGAAATAGCCCATGCCATGGATTTACTCGAAGATAGCAATGAGTTTTTCGTCCTCTGTTTTCATTTTTTTTTTTTTTTTTTTTTTTTGTAAGAAAAAGAAGTTTGAAATAAACTGCGCCATGGCATAGGCTGTGCGATGGAAATTGCCTATGCCATGGCACAGGTTGCGCCATGGCACAGCCTGTGCGATGGCATAGGCTGTGCGACGACATAGGGTTTAGGGTTTAGGGTTTAGGGTTTCCACAAGCTCATTTATTTTCTCTCTAAATTTCAAAATTTTATCACTACCCATAAACCAAAAACAAAAAACAAAAATCTAATTTAAAAAAAGAAAGAAAAAGAAGTTTGAAATAGACTGCGCCATGGCATAGGCTGTGCGATGGAAATTGCCTATGCCATGACACAGGTTGCGCCATGGCACAGCCTGTGCGATGACATAGGGTTTAGGGTTTAGGGTTTAGGGTTTCCACAAGCTCATTTATTTTCTCTCTAAATTTCAAAATTTTATCACTACCCATAAACCAAAAACCAAAAACAAAAATCTAATTTAAAAAAAGAAAGAAAAAGAAGTTGATTTTTTTTAAAAATAGCCTATGCCATGGCACAGGCTGCGCCATGGCATAGGCTGTGCGATCGCATAGACACATTCAGGTTTCCTTATTGAAGGGCATATGTATAATTTCACACCCCCATTTCCTCAAACCGGTCACTTTTAATATTTTTGTGGGAGGCGGGTCACTTTTGATAATGTTTTTCTCTGACAGGTTACTTTATGCAATTTCCCTATAATATAGTACATACATTTAATTGAACCATCAAGATTGGCCCGACTCTATTAAGACGGTGTCAACTAAATTTCTTATACAATACATAAATTGTTCTTCAGACATTTTTTAATACAAAATTATGACACCCACCCAAGACATAGACATATAGCCTTGGCCGGCCAATATATAATCACAATTGTTTTTCTTTTTTTTTTTTACAATAAGGGTAATCAATATTGTTAAATTTAGTATTTAACATCAACATTGGATGAAGCAATGACTATATCCATATTGAAAAATTAATTTTACGGATATATTTATAAATAAATCGATAAAATATTAATATCGACTGAGTCTGTAAATCAATTTTTTTAAAAAAAATTATTTAAATTAATAATTAAGTTTATTTTACTTTCAAACTAAGTTATAGATCTTATTATTAGTATCTATATCCATATTGCGATTAATAGATGATATTTTGTATGTTTTACGGATATTTATAAAAGATATTAGAGATATTCATTTATCCTTAATATTTATATCGAACCCTTCGATTTATGGATTTATCGATATATCCACGAATATTTTCATTCTTGGTATGAAGTATAGATATGTTAGAGGTTTAAAAATTTTCCACCCATCAATTTTGTTTGTTAAATTAAGTATTTAATCTAGAATTTATTATTTTACCTTTATTAATAATTAATAATGAATTTTTAAAAGTCAAGCATGATGTACTAGTAACCTAGAGATTTTAGATTATATCCCTAAAAAAAATACTTTCAATAAATTAAAATATTAATGGTTAAATAATTTGAACAAGATATAAATTTAAATGCATTCATAAAATTGATCAAAAACAAGAATATGAAAATATTGAATATAAATAGTTTTTTCAATTAATTTTTAAATTTATGTTCTAATACATATATATTTTAGTTCAATCATTACGGACCTCCGATGAGTATAGGCATTTTAGGGTTGAATTATACCCACTTTAATATTTATGATTTAATATTGGACATAAATAGTTTTGTCAATTTATTTTTAAATATTATGATTTTGCATTTAATGATAATTAAAAATGAAAGTTCATTTTTTTTTTTAGAATTTTAGTATTGCAATGCCCTTGGACTCCTACAACTTTTATAAAGAGTTATATTCGAGTTCAACATTGTATAGTTGAAGTAATGGAATCTCAAACGTAATTGAATATATTGAATATAAATTACTTTTATGATGGTGTGTTGGCGAATGAAAAGAGTTCTATCCGAGTTGAACATTGTATAGTTGAAGTAATGAAATCTCAAACGTAATTGAATTCAAATTACTTTTATCATGGTGTGTTGGGAATGAAAAGAGTTCTCTATCCGAATTAAACATTGTAAAGTTGAGGTAATGAAATCTCAAACGTAATTGAATTCAAATTACTTTTATCATGGTGTACTGTTGGGCGAATGAGCTTGCTCTCCTCTTATCTACTTCATTTTTGTCCGTTTTCAACATATCTCTTGGTGCTAGTGTGTGTGGAGACACATTAATGAAGATATCATTTGAAGAGAGTAAATAATTTATTTTTCAATTATTTTCTAAATCGAGTATAACTCAATTAATGAAGATAATTATAAACTTCTACATAGTTCAACTGATCAAAACAAAAGACGAATCTAAACGATGACATTCTTAAGAGAGAGATGCTTTATTGATTCGATTTTGACATATCATATTTTGTGAGTTCACACTGGAACCTCACGTATCACATGCTCATGTAAAACAAGCGAAAATGAATTATTGAATGGTGACATCCTCTCTTTTTTAGATTGTTTGGGACATTGAGTGAGTTATTATAGTAGATAGTTATAATAGTGTCGGTGAGTTATAATAGTTATGAATGAAAATATTATTGAAGTAAGTATAATTACTATCGAGTGTAAGTTATAATAGTTGGTGGACTAAACATAGACTGAGTTATAATAATTCAGCCCACCCAATCACAGATCCGTGCTCCCAAACACCTCATTTATGTTTTAGACGATATTTTATTTAAGTTTTCAAAGCGAGATATATATATGATCGGTCTATGGCCTTGGTGAAGAGCCAGCCCAGCTGCTCTCCAATGTCGATTATCAGATAAGAAAAGAAAGAGGGAGAAAATGAGTGTGAAATGTTGGGGAAATGTCTTGACATTTTTTAGCGTACAAAGAGGAGAGGAGAAATTGTATAATTTTTTTTCACTTCTCTCCTACATCATCGATCCAACAATTCTTAAATTTAAAATTTACCCTAAGCTTAAACTTACCTAACTTTTAAACTTTATTTGGTATGATCGTGATGTTTCTTCCTGCTTTGGCCTGATAGAAGATTTGAGTTTTTCTTGTCGAGATGGGGTGTGCTGCTTGGGGGTAGTGTTGAGTCGTGGTTGTAGCTTGTGAACTCCGTTTCTTACTTTTGCTTTTTCTTTTGTGAGCGTTTGAGTTTGTGTTGTTGTCCTTTGTGGTTCTGGCCCCAAGCCCGTCTGTAGGTTTAGAGCGTCGTGTTTTTGTTTTGTTCTCGGCCTTTCTTCGGGTTCTGAAGGCTCCTTTCGAGGTTTTTGGTTTTTTGGTTTGGGTGCCCCAATTTTTCGAAAGGTTTTGTGTTCTTGTTACTTTGATGTCATTTGACCTCGGGATTTGATATCTCCGTTTTACTAGTAATATTAATAATAATAAAAAAAAAACTGATCCTGATGTTTTCAAGGTCTTTTTTTTCTTTTTCTTTCTTTCTATTTCCTTTCTAATAATGAATTGATGTATCATATATGACAATTGACGGTACTATTTCTTTCTCTTTATATTGAGACCACGCATCGAATTATTGAGAAAAAGTGGGCGGTACATCAAATAATTTCTCCTGAAACTTGATGTCTTCCTTTAACAAAATTTTCAATTGATGATATTTTCATATTTTTTTAATCAAATACTGAGATACAATGCAACAAGAATCTTAATAACAAAACATATTCATATCTAACCAGGAACATAGTTCAATCGACATAAAGTTATATACCTTCGACTATAATCATAAGTTTAAATCTCCCACCACATTTATTGCAAAAAAGGAAAAAAAATCAATATTTGTACTTGAAAGATTGAACCTCGAAGCTCAAAGAAGTTTAATATGTGTATTTTCTACTAACCTATGTTAAAAATGACTCTATTGATATCTGTTGCGGGCCACCTACCATGAGGTCACATGCATGATGCCATGTTAGGACGATCTAGGGTCGACCCCTAAGGACCGTTTAGAGAACCCGTGAGATCCTCCTCTGGCCAGTCCGAAGATCCCTGATCTCGCCGAGATCGCCCCCTAAAATCAGGGTCAGGATACCCGCTGGCACCTCTGCCACTGCCATTGATTGCGGGCGATGATACGACGATCCCTACGAATCCATCTGGGATCAAGGGTCGTCCCATCTTCATGATGAGGAAGAGTACGAACCGACGCCAACCGTCTCATCCTTCCCCTCCTATATAAATAAAAGTTCACCCTTCATTAAAAGGTACACAATTCACGCTACTTACACTCCACTTAAGTTTAAAACTCTCTATTGACTTGAGCATCAAAGTATAGTGGGCTTAGTCTCGCACTGGTACAAGTTTGCTCTCACTCTTTGTCGGTCGGCCTCAGATCAAACTACCCCGTGGCAATTCGAAGTCCGACTCCGAAGAGTAGAGATCCTTGCATCAACAATTTCATTTTAGTTAGACAGTTAAAAGTAGATATTATAACTTTTTGTAACATATGAATGTATAGTTTATGTAGGTTTATATATGATTGAAACAATAATGCAGGGGTGAGATAAAGGTAAGAGTCAGAGGTCAGAAAAAAAGAAAGGGCCTTTTTTTTTGTGTGGCATTGCAATTTACAGAGACGAAGGGGCCCAGAATATGGGGTCAGAGAGAAACAGGGTTTTCTTTTTTTCTCCAAAGCCTACTTTTCGTTGGAATCATTTCTTGTTGATTGACATTTCAGGCTTGTCTTTTAAGGTAACGCCACTAATGCTAATGCATGTTGTCGCTGTGGTTTCTTATATGTGATGCCAAACCTAATTGTGTATTTTATATTTGTCTTTTTTTTTAACAGGATGAGATGCCAAATACCAAGCGACCCTAAAACATAATGATGGGGTTTCTAGTGGCAACAATTTGGTGTCTTGTTTTGCTTTGGTTAGGTAATACAAAAGACACCCCACAAATCACAACTAAATTTATCGAATCACCTTGTGTTGTGTTTATCTGGTTCATTAACGTTGTGTTAGCTACATCCACATGCAGAAGGGAGAAAACTTCGCCTTATGATCCCGACTCGCTGACCCGTATCGAATCAGTCGTAGCGGGTCACATCAGATTCAACATTCAAGTCATTCCAACAATTTATATGATTAAACATTTGTTATGATATCTTTTTCTTCTTCTTCTAACCCATAGGTTTGGTTTGGTTTGGTTTAGATACTCCTGCTCCACCAGTTACAGTACGAGAAAGTCCAAAAAGTAAGCAAACTCATAGGCAATTTGATGGGCTCTTATACAATATACATACAAACATAAAAGTTTGTCCAATGGTCGCATAAAAAGACATTAGAAACAAACTGCCAAATCTCTTTTCACCCACTCCTTTTCTTCTCCTCTCCCTTTCTCTCAATTCCACCAAAACGAATAATTTCTCCTTTCTCTCAACTCCATTATAGAATATCAAAAAGAAATCCTAATAATTCAATTCTATTGACAATTTTTTAAAAAAAACAGGGGCAATTTCTACTCCTCTCTGTCTATATCTCACTTTAGAAGAAGTTTTAGACCCCATGTGGTGATGTCCTGTTTTCATTATCTCCTCCGTCACCAAACCAACTTCTACTTCTTTGCCATACTCTCACAATAATTTCTTCTTCTTCTTCTTCTTCCTTTTGCGAGGTTGCTTTAATTTAACGTTATTTTCTGTTGTAGAAAGAAATATCAAATCAAATCCGCTTTCGAATGCTCTCTCTTTTAACAAACCTTTTCGTTTTCCCGATTAGTCTATATGATATCTTCTTCCTCTTAGCTTTTAATGCTCAACCCACTTTCCCAAATACAAAACCCAACAAAGAAACTTTAAAATATGATCTCTCTGACGTCTACACTTGCAACAATAATCCTTCTGATCTCATCGACTCTGTTACGTATTTCTCTCGCCGGACAATTCTCTGTTCCGGCCTTCCCAGTAGAAACCGAAGCTCAAGCCTGCAGGCTGGACCTATCCGACGAGCTATTCGGGGGAGTGAGCCAAGCCTGCAACGGGAATCTGGACCGGAGCCGGTGCTGTCCCGTGCTAGCCGCATGGCTGTTCGCGGCTCATGCCAGGTCGGCGTTACAAGTGTCGGCTCCAGCGCCATCAGCCGAAATAGATCTTCCATTGATGCCAGACGACTCCCAGAAATGCGTGGAGTCACTACAGAACTCATTGGTGAGGCGCAACATTAGAATTCCGCAGCCGAATTCAAGCTGCGACGCCGTATTGTGCTTCTGCGGAATTCGACTCCACCAGATAAGTTCCTTGTCTTGTCCGGCGGCATTCAATCTCTCCGGATTATTCCACAACGCAACCCCAACGGCGGCGGTGCGTGATTTGGAGAAGAATTGCGGCAACGCATCTTACTCTGGTTGCACCAAATGCATCGGAGCACTCCAAAAGGTACGAATACAAAAACTATTTGAATTTGGGTAATCGAGAAATGGGTTGTTCGTCATTGGTTAAGAATTATTAATTATGTTAATGGTGATTATAGGTAAAGGGGGCTCGAGACAGTAGCACGACGGAAAGAGCAACGAAAATGTTCAACAGAGACTGCCAATTGATGGGGCTGACATGGTTGCTTGCCCGTAACAAAACGGCGTACATTCCGACGGTGTCGGCGGTTTTGAGGGCAATTATGTACAGTGCCCACCCGCCTCACGATTCCAAGTGCAGCCCAGATCAAGAAAACATGCCACTCGCCGTTGATTCCCTTCAATTTCAGGACGCACAGGCACACTCCGACTCCGACTCCGACTCCATTTTCCACGTTTCCATTTTTGCCCTTATTGCTAATGCCTTTTTTGTTTGCCTCTTGTAATTTCATACGTGAAGCTGTTCATTTTGTCTTTTACCCTAAAGTTGAGTTGGAGTTTTACTTTTACAGAGCAGTAAATATTTCAGTTTTGAAGTAAATTGATTCAATCATTTGGTATATTATTTACTTCATTTAGTTTATCATTGTATCTGTGACATTGTGAAAAGAGTTGGAGAAACGTTTCAAATATCTACAGAGATGGATGGGGTCCATTCCTCCTCATAATTGTTTTTGAAAAGTCATGAAATTCACAAGTCACAAACAAAATTTCAAATAAATCCATCCAAAAACTTGCATTTATCAATTTTTATTATAAATTTAATTGCTACCTTCTATTACTTATTTTAATTCAATTTAATTTATTTGTACCAAAAAGTAGTGGTGCAAACAAAAACCGAAAAAATTGAAAAATCGTCAAAATCGATCGAAAAAATCAATGATTCGGTTGGTGGTTTCAGTTTTCAATTACGAAAAACTGGTTAACTTCGATCGGTTTTCGAGTTTGACGGGGTCGGACCGATTATAAACCGAGGCGACCAAATATATATACATAAAGATTCACTTTTATGACAGATAACCCATATGGAGTAGTTAACTTGATACTCGACCTGGGTTGTTTACGCATACTTGTGTTCGAATCTCAATTTGAATCATCGATCTAAGCGGTCAATCGACATGGTTTCTACAGTCTACCGGTTCGGCGTCGGTTTTTGTCCTCCCTTCGCCGAACTGGTCGGTCCGACTTCAATTTTGCTCAATAACCAAACTGCTCGCACCCCTACCAAAGAGCATAACTCAACTGACATGATATATGCACTAGTAGGTTCTTTCTCCCCACTCCCATAGGTTGTCAAAATTTATTTGATCCATTTTTTCTAACATTCAATTGATTTTTTTATAAAAAAAAATATCTAGACTAAACACAATATCATAATTTAAATTAATTGTCTTATATAAACTTTAAATTTAAATATCAACTTAACATTATTGAAATATTATGTCTATTTTAGTTATTATAGTTAACCTACAACAATTTAGTATTCATTTAGTGTACGTTTTAATTAAAATTTTCATTTTTAATGTTAGAAACTTACAAAACATTAATAAATTATTTTAGAAGTTATGGCAACCCAAATTAAGTCTTATACAATGATTGCTTTAGGAGAATTTAAGAGAGAAAAAAAATGTGCATTAAAAAAAATATATCTTTAATTCCAACATTATTTTTTAATTGTCAAAAAGTGAGTTTAACTCAACTATAATTGACATACTTCATGGAGTCTAAGGTTCAATCTCCAATTTATTCTCCATTTATTGTACTAAAAAAAAACGTTCCTTTTTTATTCAAATTAGATAACTTATTTTCATTCACATATGATAATTTAATAACTTAAAAAATGAATAAAATATAAGTATGGTAAATTTGTATTGATCTGTTTTTAATTTGATCCTAACATTTTGTGTAAAATCATAAAACTATGTTGGGAGCATTTTCTGCGTGACCAAAAATACTTTGAAAAGAGAACTCAAAAATCACCTTCCGGTGCTTCCTCAAGTGTTCAACAAAAAGAACTTCAAAAACACTTTCAAGAGGGTAGAAGGAACTAAATCTAAGTAATTTGTTATCAAGTACTTTTTAAAAAGTACTCGTAACACTTGTGCAAAAAAGCATTTATTAAAAAGCACTCCCAGACTCTCCATAAATCTGATAATTTTTACTTCTACCAACCCTTGCCTATAAGCCACAGCCAGTCCAAGGTTACTCCAGCAAATATTCCTCCAACTAAAAACAGAACCAGCAAATTCCCCAATGCATTCTGCTCTGGTCCCTACACAACACAAAAACCACTCTTATAATTAGCTTCCAATGTAAGTAGTACACAAACTACTTCAGAATCTTGCACATTTTAACTTCTATTTTACCAATAATCTTACCTTGTAACCTTTTGGTGCAGAAGTCAGCACACAAACAGTGAGGTAACCATTGGTCAAGCCCAAGAACGAGGTCAGTAGTATCATCCAACCTTGATCGCCATACTGAGCCGTGAAGTAGAACGCCGGTACGAGTAAGAAACGAGAAAGAATTGAGACCATGAGCCCTTTCCGTGATTCTAACTTTATACATTTGATGACTGGAATGTATCTCCCAATAAGGTCACAAACATTGTATGCTGCAATCAGCACGAGTGCATACCTGAAAGTAGCAAGAGATATACCGAAGTCGTCATATGAATCCAATCGAAAATGTGGTTGAATCGATCCGAATAAAAAACATACCATGTTCCTAAACTGTGTGATCCAGTATCCTCAGATAAGAATCCAGGAAAAATGGACAATGTGAGGACATATATCAAAAAAATGCCAATTGCATAGTCTATGTTCTGTAACAGTAATTCTTTATTGCCCAGTCGCTCGACTTCGGTTGCTTTTCCCTCGGCCTACAGGTAATTCTGGTTCGTCACTCGAACATGTTTGATAAGGAGATACTTAGATTAGATGTTTAGAGAAGTTTACATACCTCATCTGCTACCTTATGGATCCCAGCAGCGGCAAGGTCGGCTGAAACTGTTTTTGATCCCTCTGAAGCTGCCTTGGCCCGGAAGTACTTAACAATTGGCAGTTTTGGAAAAATAAATGCGTAGAGGATAACACAGAGAAGCTCAAAAAATGCCGAGATGCCAAAGAACAAAACTGCAGAGAACATGTGGAAAAGGGTCGGTCACTACTCACTAGGGAGCCATCAGATGTCATTAAGGCTAAAAATATGCTCTATGTGTAATTACACACCAATTTAAAGGAATCCAACCCTTTGTTAAAATTATCCAATGAATTTGGAAAACAGGTAGGCAAAGACCTTAGCAAAACAATAGTGTTATTAGATAAATTGGTCTCGACTCTTGATTCACACAGCATTACCATTAACCTAATATATTGAGAACAAGTAACAAAAGCCATATTTATATCAATGACAGTTCAAAATCAGAAACGTGAGAAAAGAAAAGAAAGAACAACTGAAATTCTAATCCAAGTACAAAGCATTAAAGCAATTTGCTTTAAAACAAACAAGAAACTAGAGACAAAGAGCACATACGAGCTCCTTTGCGAAAGCCATTCTTAGAATCTTCAAATGCTGCCTTGGTAATTAATCTCAAACCGGAGGTAAGAGCGCCTGAGGCAGCCAAGCCAGCCAGGAAAGACTGAAGGAATTCAATATCAAAACACACAAAAAAGATTACAGATTTGAAACTGATAACACAAGTTAATGCACAAGCCATGGAACGTAGCATTACTAACCTGCATGAGTTCAGGCTGCATAAAGGAAAGGTCCCCAACCATTCCCCCTTGAACATGAGCATCTGCAACTCCAAAACCGCCGCTAATGGCACAAACTCCTATGAAGGGACCAAGCCCTCCTTTTCCAGATGTTGCTAAATCCAACTACAACAGATTTGACAATGGAATAGAATCAAACCATGTTATTTCGTAACATTAGAACTCAAGAACATAAAAAGAAAAAAGGGAATCTGTGTTTACAATTAAAACCATGAGGGAGCAAATGAAGAACAGGACATATCCAAAGAGATTCCGTCTTCTGGTGTTGATCTTTGCTTCCCGATATGCGAGTATCGCGAGTGTTCCGAAGGCAAATGGCTGATATACAAGAGTAAGAACCCTGGAAGAGTGGTATTTCTGTAGAAGAATTGAAAGGAGGAAAAAATATCATTGATGAGGTTTCTGAATGACCACTATAAAGCTACTGAATTGTTCACAAGAATGAGAATTACCGGGAACAAATAGCCATAGTAATCTTCAATAGTGAGCATGCTATTCCAAGAAAAGAGGCATCCGTTTCCAAGAAGCCAACACACAACCATAGCAACATATTTCCCCTTTAAACAAATCAAAATATGCATAAGTGTTTATACTTTCACTTTAAAAAAAAAAAATTGATTACAAAGTTACAAACCTGAAGCCTTGCAACATGTGCATTTTCATCACTAACAGTCACAGTCACCGACATATTCACCTCCCTTCAAGCAGCCGTCCACCAATCTGCATAGCAATTCAATCAAATGAACCAACTCCAGAAAGACCCCTTTATCTTTTCCTCCGTGCACAGTATAACAAACTAACAATTAAATGAAGAAGACATAGACAAACCCACCTAATATCTAGCTTGAAGAAATCAAAGCCATTCCAAAAACAAACAAAAAAATGGCAACTTTCAATTCAACAGAAAACATGGATGATATAAAGACGCAGAGATATCTAAAGGATCAGGACATACCTTTTAAAAATCTTGAAAAGCAGAGTCCCACGGCAGACGAAGAAAATTTTGACGCTAATAAGGTAACATATAGAGTTTGAATCGTGTGGGGTGGGTGAATCTGCGGATGATTCTTATACTTTTCGAACGAACTGATGCGTATATACATATATATATATATATATTTTTTCTTTTCAAATTTGTAGTTTGGTTCTTCCTAGAATGATACGGATAGATCAGTGATGGAAGTGAATTTGGAAAAAAGAAAAGGAATTTTATTCCGTAATGGGATGTTTACAGAGTGTCAGTTTTTTTTTTTTTGGTTGGGTAATTGCAAAATCGAAATTTTAACATTTTTACCTAATTTTGATATCAGGCCCACGTTTTCAATTTTAATGTGAAATTATATTTTTACCCTTCTTTAAAAAAAAAATTCAAAGATAATAAAAAAATATCTCATCCATTAATATGATTTTATCAACCAACAAATCATTCTTAATCACGGATTTGGGGTGTGTTTGGTCAGCCTCATCGGGCCCGAAGCCCAAAGGCCGGCCCAAGCCCAGTCCAAACTCGATCCATAGTCAAAAGGTTGACTGGCTCGGCCCAGACTAACCCTTTCATGAATTGGATTGAATATGGATATGTTTTTTTTTAATTGGATCGGCTCATAGGCTAGCCCGTTTGAGCCGTATTTGAATCGGCTCGTTGGGCCGACCCGATCCAATATAATATATATATATATATATATATATTAATAATAATTTGAAGAAAAAAAATGAATGAAAAATCATTCATGTCCAACTACATTATATCTATATACTAAAAGTAGATGCAATTATGATGGTCATGGAAAAAATGAACTATTAATGTAAATTTTATTTTTTATTTAAAAACATGACATAGTCTTGGAGGAGGGGAAGAGTTTAAGATTGAGAAGCGGAAGAATTGTACTATGACTATGAGAGAGAAAAATTATGAAATAATTGAACTAGAAATCATCCAAAATATCTATCATTTTATTTTATTGTCTCACATCGTAAGTTTGGAGGATGAGAAGATGTTTATCTTTTATAAATAAAGTTTTAATTCAATTTTAACTTTATATTTAAAAATATTTTTTTATCTCAATCCAAGCCCGATCCAAATTTGGCCCATGCTTGATCCAAACAGTAGTGGATGCTCGTAAAGCTTGGGCTTTTGATTATTTGGGTTGGCCCGACCCGGCTCGATGATGAGACTGAGTGTTTGGTTTAGATTCCTAATTGTTTATACCAAAATACCCTCACACTACTCCTTAAAATTTTCTCCACCCACCAACCTCCACTTCGACAACGACTATCTACCACCACCACCGTTATCCCGTCATCGACCATCGACAATAGTAAACATTTGGATGAAGAAATTGAACTTTTGACCTCTTAATCAACGACATAAAACCTGATGCCAATTAAGCTAGGCTTGGTTTGATAACTCAATTGATAAATATAAATTTAAACTTATTGATCATATTGTTTTATTAATAATTGTCTTTTATAGTAATTTGACATTAGGAGAAACACACTTTTAAGAGCAAACCAAACACATTTGTATATAAAAACACTTTTAAGAAAATGTAACCAAATACGTAAGTGTAATTATAAATATTTCTAGAAAAAATATTTTTAAAAAAATGCATTCTTTCAAAAACATTTTTTTTTAGTAGTCAATTCAAACACCCTTGATCGAACAAATCCTATTTAATTTTAATAGTTTTA
This sequence comes from Herpetospermum pedunculosum, assembly GCA_028017165.1. Classification (NCBI taxonomy): domain Eukaryota; kingdom Viridiplantae; phylum Streptophyta; class Magnoliopsida; order Cucurbitales; family Cucurbitaceae; genus Herpetospermum; species Herpetospermum pedunculosum. The sequence continues at coordinate 4,436,600 of CM051529.1, read as the reverse complement.
TCCCTTACCAATTAATCTAAAATTTCATTTTAATAAAAAAAAAATAATTAATGATTTATATGAAAATTGTAATTATTTTTTAATTATTTTTTCTTCATGGTTTTTAAAAAAATACGATGCTGTAACTTATCCTTATTCCTTCTACATGATAAAAACAAAAAAAAAAATTGTGTTATAAAAAAAATCGTGTTATAAAAAATATCAAAAAGATAAAAAAAGATCGTGTTATCAACAAGATCAACAAGATAAAAAAGATTGTGTTATCAACAAGGTAACTTATTCAAAGATTGTGTTATCAACAAGACGTGTAACTTATTCCTTCCGAATTAACACATCATCGTGTATTGGGAGCCAAGTGTATCATTGTCGTTGGGATGAAAGAGGTGTAGAGAGCATAAAAAAAAAATGGGAGGTATAAAGAAGAGAATGAAAAGTTGATATATTTAATGAATTTTCGTGGGTTTTGAGTCTCCATATTTTTTTAAAATCAGTGATTTTTTTTTTTTTTTTTTTTTTTTTAAAGCTACTTAATAGAGTAGAAGATAAGAAAGAATAGGAAATAAAAAAAGAGAGATGAGAGAGGAGAAGACTCCTAACACTTTGTTAGAGGCAAAGAAGGAGGAGAGATTTTTTTTTTGTAATGAGATCCACATATGAAATTTCAAAATCCAGTAAAATTAAGAGTTAGGACAAAATTAAGTCAGAAACGTTAAAATTTCTATTTCAAGTCCATTTTGATAATGGTTTTCGGAATCAGGTCAAATTTTGCAATTCTCTTTTTTTTTGGGCTTCAAAACATGGGATTATTTTTCATAAATGATCAATGTTTTGAAAGACCATCTCACAATACACGTCACGTAATTTTGACTTATTATAAATAGTGGTTAGTTGTTATAATAGTACGTGAATTATAATAGTTGCGAATAATAAATACTATTGAAGTCAATATAGTTGCTTTATCGAAAGTTATAATACTCGGTGGTTCAAACGTAGACTAAGTTATAAGAACCCAATTTATCCAACTTCAACTTATTGCCTCAAAGCTTAAAATAAGATTCGAGTCCTCTAATTTCAATCTCATTTTATTTTAGTCTATGTAATTTTAATTATCTAATTTTTTATCTATACTTTTTATAAATCTTAAAATTAATTATCATAGTTAATTTTAGTAATTTTAATTATCTAATTTTTTATCTATACTTTCTATAAATCTTAAAATTAATTATCATAGTTAATTTTTATCAAAATTTGTTAAATAATAACAATAATTTTAGGAAAAAAAAAATATATATTTTTAAAATTTATTGAGAAAACTAATAGAGATTAATTGATTTTGGAAAAAAATATATATATTTTTAAAATTTATTGAGAAAACTAATAGAGATTAATTGATTTTGGAAAAGTTCACCATAAATTAATAATAATAGAATTAATAATAGAGACCAAATTTTAGATTTATTGAAACTACCTTGACTAAAACGACTTTTCTTTTCAAAATAATAATATTATAATAAAAATTAAAGATTTTTTTCCTCGGGCAAATACCTATAAATATTTAAATTGTTATGGATAATTTTTCATTTGAGAAAAACATATTTAAAATTAAATTATAAAATGATTATTCAAATCATAAAGATCCGATCTAAGAATTTGATCTATCTAAATTTGAAAGAAAAAAAAAATCCAATTAATATATCTAAACTTAATCTATTTGTGTTTGAAAATTTGAAATAGTCAAATTCATAGGTTTAAGCATTTGAGGTTAGGTTAGACTCAACCTGACCATAAAAAAAAAATGAGTTTTTAAGATTGAATCGTTTTTCTCTACTTTAGGGGTGTGTTTTAATTACATTTATAAGGGAGCGTTTGACCCAAGGAATTGAGAGAGTTAAAGTTGTTTACTCTGGAGAGTTATTTAGTCTGAGCAGTTATGAAAATATGTGTGTTTGAGTTAGGGAGTTGTTTAGCCTGTACTAGGTTGTGATGTGTTTGGGACAAAGAATTCATGAACTTGGAGTTATGACGTCTGAGTTTATTTTAGCTGTTTTTTTAAACACAATTTTTTTCTACAAAATTTCAAAATTTTATTATTAAGGAATTCTTTCAATTCCAAAAAAACTTTAAAATGAATTTTTTTATTTTTATTTTATCTATCCCTTACAAATTTCTTTGAAGCAACAAAATAATTTTGAATAATTAATGTAAGTCATATTGAAAAAAAGAAGGTCAAGTATGGTGGACAAAATTATTTTTGTTATCAATTCAAATAAATTTGTGAAAGATACATAAAATAAAAAGCAAAATTGCATTCTTAAAATTTATTCGAAGAAAAATCCTTAACAATGAAAATATAGAAAATTATAGAAAAAAAAATTGTACAAAAAAAAATAGCTAAAATAAATCTACTTTGCAAAAATGTTGATTTCATGACTATACTTATTTTGTTATTTTTTTTTCAAGTTTGTAAAATATACCTACATTAATAAAAACAAAAAAATCACAATCTTAAAATTCATAAAATTAAGGAGGAGTCCTAACAAAAAAAAAAAAAAAATATATATATATATATATATATATATATACATATATATATAATCAATATGAAAAAAAATAATGTGAGGTATTGTAGCCAAAATTATTCTCGTTATTTTCCAAAATATTTGTAAATGATAGATAAAATAAAAATAAAAAAATCATTTTTAGAATTTATTGGAATTGAAAGAAGCCCTTAATAATGAAATTTTGAAAGCGGGTAGAAAAAAAATTGTGCATAAAAAAACAGCTAAATTAAATTGAGAGTTCAGATCTCTACGTTCAACAACTCCCTACCTCAAACCCCAAACACACTACAAACTTCAGAACTACATACTAAACAACTCTCTGCCCCCAAACGACACATACTTCAGAACTCCTTAAACTAAAGAACTTCAACTCTACTAACTCATTGGGCCAAACGCTCCCTGAGTGTTTACTTTTTGAAAATTTGTAGTGTTTGACCACACCCAAAATGATTTCTTAGACGATAAGTTGTGAAAATAAATCATTTTGGGTGAAATACTCAATATTAATTTTTAAAATATTTTTTTGTTGTGATTAATTGAGAATCTTTCCTAATTTTCATGGTATATTAAAATTATAAAAAACTTATCACACTACACCTTTAAATTTTCTCCATCCATGATTGTTACTAGCCACCTCCTCCGCACCGGTGACACCTTCGATCGGCCACCGGTGGCAACCTTCGTGACCTCCGACAATTACCGACAACCACCACCACTCTTACTCCGTCATCAACCATCGATAATAGTCAACGCCAGTCATAGTATTTAAAATACAAATTTAAACTTATTAGTTCATATGGTTTATTAATAGTTATCATTTATACTAATTTGACATATTAGGAGGGATATTTTTAATGTAAAGCCTAAAAACAATTTTGAAAAAATGTAATCAAATATATGGATTTCTAAAAAATATATATATATATAGGAAAATTGTGATGGATTAGGTTAATTAAAAATTTAGGTACACTTTTTTGGTTTGCAAATATAGTAAAATTTTTAAATTTTGATTTTGTTTTTTCTGTTATTCCTAAATTACCCTCCCTATCAAATTTCTCGTAAAAAATCTCTGCATTTTTCAATCTCATGCTTTGTTCCCTCCAAGCAGAAAGAAAGATGAGCATTGTCGTTCAAATTCGTCGTCGTGGTGTGGGCGTTGGAGTTGTGGTCGCCAACGTTTGCAGGTGGAGGCGTCAAGGTGTGAGCGTTGGTGGATCAGTTGCATAGCTATCGCATAGCAATTTATGTGATCGCATAGTTATGCGATAACAACTTATGTGAGGTTGTCGAGCATAGTTATCGCATAACAACCTATGCGACCACTGGTCCTAGGTTCAATCCTCACTCCAACATGTTTTCAAAAAAAAAAAAAAAAACATAGGTTGCCATGCGAGGCTGTCAATTGGGTTTGGACTTTTCGATCTTTTACATGGACCAATATGTTTTTTTGCTATATTTACAAAAGATTTTACATTTTGCTATAATTGCAAATATTTTTGGGTCCGATTGCTATCTATGTAATCAATCCAAAAAAATATTTAAAAAATAATGCATTCTTGAAAAATATATTTTTTTAGTAGTGAATCTAAACACTCCTAAGTTTGCCTTTACATTGATGACGTTATAATGATCTTAATTTTTTTTTTTTGGTTACTTTAAATAGCTTGTTTTAATCAAACTAAACCTCATCACTTTACAAATAAAAAAATATTTCTATAACAATGGAAGGTATATCTATTTACATTAACCTAAACCACTACATTTTCTCTCATTTGTGATTAGTCACACATTTTAACAATATATCTACAACTAATTTACCTTACATTTGGTGTATCAGTGACACATGATATACCTTATATTTGGTGTATCAGTTGTAGAACTGATTTACCTTAGATTTTGTGTATTAGTTGTACAAGTGATTAACCTTATATTTGGTGTATTAGTTGTACATCTGATTTACCTTCTATTGGCTGTATCAGTTATACAACTGATTTACCTTCTATTCGATGTATCAGTGACACTTGATATACTTTATATTTGGTGTATCATTTCTACAACTGATTTACCTTATATTTGGTGTATCAATTGTACAACTGATTTACTTTCTATTTGGTGTATCAGTTGTACAACGGATTTACCTTCTTTTGGGTGTATCAGTTATACAACTGATTTACGTTCTATTTGGTGTATCACTTACACTACTGATTTACCTTCTATTTGGTGTATCACTTACACTTGATATACCTTATATTTAGTGTATCAGTTGTACAATTGATTTACCTTATATTTGGTATATTAGTTGTATAACGGATTTACCTTATATTTGGTACCTTATATTTAGTGTATCAGTTGTACAATTGATTTACCTTATATTTGGTATATTAGTTGTATAACGGATTTACCTTATATTTGGTGTATCAGTTGTACAACTAATAAGTATCAGTTATACAACTGATTCACCTTATATGTGTTGTATAAATTAAGTGGAAAGTTATGTAGTTTATCATCCAAATAATCAAGAGCTACTGATGAATATCATGTTGTAATCTAAATTATCAAGATGATCTAATAAGTGAAAAAGGGAAACAATACAGGAACAAAAACAAACAGTAATCGGACTTAACCTTCATTCAATTTCTAGACAAATAATAAATTAAAACAAGAGTGATACACCTAAAAAAGGTGAAAAACAAACAGTAATCAGGCTTCACCTTCGTTCAAAACAAGAATGAATCTAAAGTATAGGTAGTTTCAAAGAATTATTACCTTGTACTTGGTGAGTAAAACGCAACAACAAGAGTGAATCAATTGACGTTGAAGGGAGAGGAAAATCGCAATGATTAGAGAAATCATAAAGGTTTCGAAAAGTTACTTCTAAGTTTAACGCATGAGTATACAAGTTGATTATTTTGGGGGATAGGGTATTTTCGACATTTCCATTATAAACGGGCTTCAATTTTTTCATTTGGGTTGAGCTTAAATATTTTGAATGTAAAAAGAATGGAAAAGTATATAAGAGGTGTATCAACATGCAATCGTTTAAGTTAGTGATTAACATGTGATTACTTTAAAGTGTCAGGGAGAGTATTTTTGACTTTTCAACTTTTAGGCTAATGATTAACACACGATTACTCTGATTTTTTGCCATATATGCAAAGACTAAACATAGTTGCTACAGATGCAATTAGCCTAATTGTTTTTGCTATTTTTGCAACTCCCAAAAAAATACAATGTATTTGAAAAATAAACAATCATAAGTTATTTTCATACATGTATTTACAAGTTCAAAAAAATGTGAAATTGTTCATATATATAAAAATGTAAATACACGGTAGGTAAATCAGTACGAAGTATCTAAAAATTGAAAGAAAAAAAAATATCAAAACGTACCTCGTAGGAGAAAAATAAATGTATTCGAAATGTTAGTGAATGTGTATGCAATAGGGGCGAGAAATATTATAATAAAAAAATCATAATTCATGTATCTAGATAGTGTATTCAAAAAGAAAAAAAATATATAATTCATATGTCAAGCTACGCTGTATTGAAAAAAAAATTTAATATTTGAGCTACAATCGTAATTATCTCAAGCTCAAATTGTGCCAAGGCTTTATTTGTCGGGTAACTCCCATTTGCGAAACTCGACAAGATTGGGCAAGTTTGGGACAATTACGAAGTCGGAGTTGATGAGTGCTTAATGATTTGTGAAACTCTTCGATTTGCAAAACTTCAAAGCTATCTTTCTTTCCTTCACATGGCTTCTCCACATAAATAATTTGGTTCGACAAAAGCCCTGAACAAACTGTGGTCTAGTTCTCCGATGGAAATCACCTGGTGCCTAACGAATCCATTCTCCAACATGGCAACAAATCCATTCTCCAACATGGCAAGTTCGAGAACCAAATTTGGACCACGAATTTCGTAACGGGCAATGCTACTAATACAACCCAGCTTGTTTCCTATACTACTGTGCTTGATTCTGGAAACTTCGTCCTGAATGGAATTAATATCGCGCGATTCTGAAACAAATTACTCGGAGGGAGATTTCAACTTTCGATGCAATCTGATAGGAATCTCGTGCTTTACCCTAAAATTGTCCTTTGGGTCTAATTGGTAACTGTTATTGGGACATTAAATTCGCAAACAGATGAGAAATAAAGAGCTAAAAGTATAGAAAATATGTCTCGGAGTTGAAATTTATGGAAAAAATTGATGAGCCAACATCCAATGGAGATTCATATGATGATTAGGCAAGTTAGACGAAGATTGAGTTGGTGGGAGAGTTTTTCCGATGGGTCGTAGAGGAAATTGGCGGCTTCGTAGAAAATGGACATGTAAAAATCAACGAAAACAAGATTTGATTTTTTGAAATTTGCTTAATTATTGGAGGGAAAATCATCTAGTCCTCAAAATTATTAATGCCCTGCATATCATTAGAAAGGGCAAAATAGTTCAATGCATGTAATAGTACGTTCATGTCATTTATCGATGCAGACTTATTCAGAGAAATTTTGTTTTAGACATTTTTCCAAACCGATTCTCTACACCACTGAGATTTTTTTTTTCCCCAACATATTTGAAACATAAATAAGAAAAAAATGAAATATTAGAGAAGGTCTATTGGAATATAGGGCCTTCAAGTGGTTCTAATTTAGGCTCAACCCTCAAAAACGCCAGACCCCATTATTTAGACACATCACATATCCTATCCTATCCATATGTTAGAAATGGAGTGATCCAAGATTGACTTTCCTTCTTGATGTGGGAAGGCCCAATTGGTTCCCAACCCACTACAATCAAATACCCTAATAATTTGAGTCATAATATATATATATTCTTCCTCTGTCAAGTTTTTTTTTTTTTTTTTTTTTTTTTTTTTTTTTAGATTGAACCTAAGACTTCAGGGTTACTAGTCGATATTTCATGATGACAGTTGAGCTATGCTCTTGTTGGCACGTGAGAAAAGTTTGTCAAACTTTTGGTCGAAATATATATTTAATATTTTAACCAATTAAATTATAGTCGAACTTGGACGGATGAAGTATATAATTTAAATCTACAAAGACAATCCTCTCATAAATATATTTTAATAGACTTTGATTCAGTGTCACTGTCCCCCATTAATTAGAATATTATATGAACTTCATTTTAATTCGGTTGATTTAACTAGGATATGTATGATTCATAATTTAAAAGAAACTATGAAGTCCTAGATTCGATCCCTCACCTCAACTTACATGTTGTCAAAAAAAAAAAAAAAAAAAAAAAAAAAAAAAAAAAAAAAAAAAAAAAATTGATATGTAAATTGAAATAAGTTAAATTACAATTTTGGTCAGGATACTTTCAAGTTGTTTCTATAGTTTAAAATTTTTAATTTAATCTTTATAATTTGAACTATATTATTTCAATTCAGTTGTTATGATTTATGATTTATGGTGTGTTTAGTTTAAATTCCTAAGTGTTTAATTTTTGCAAAAGGTCATTTTGGAATAAATTAAAGTGTTTGGCAACCATCCAAAATGAATTTTTGGAGAATGAATTTTTGAAATAATGCATTTTGGATGAAACACTTAGATATTAACTTTTGAAAAGAATGTTTTTGTGTGTTTAATTGAAAAACATACTTAATTCTCATATTGTATTAAAATTACCAAAATAGCCTCACACTCTTCTTTTAAATTTTCTCCACCAACCAACCTTCTTCGACCATCGCCGCCCCTCACTGACCATCTTCGATCGATGCCGGCCACCGCCTCCAAACTCCGACCACCATCGCCCAACTCCGGCCACCCGTCGCAGGCCACTGCCTCCCCATTCTGGCCATCCGTCGCCCCGCTCCAACCACCGTCGCCGCCACCTGACCCCAACCACCGCCGTCTCCCGACCCCGACCGTCGTTGCCACCCGATTCGGGCCACCGCTTCCACTCGACCCGGGCCACCGCCGACCAGACCACCACCGCCACCGCCGCCCCGCTTCGGCCACCCGACCCCGACCCTTCCACCGTCGACCCCGCCCCGGCCAACCGACCCTTACCACTGCCGACCCGACCACCCGACCCCGACCCCTACCCTGACCCTGACCCTGACACCGACCCCGGCCACCCGACCCCGACCCTGACCTTGGCCCCGACACCGACGCCGACTCTAACCCTGGCTGACGGACGCCGAACCCGACCCCGACCCTGACCCCGAACCCGACCGCCCGTCCCCGACCCCGACCATCAACAATAGTAAACCCTAAACGGAAAATATAAATTTAAACTTATTAATTCATATTGTTTATTAATAATTACCCCTTATAGTAATTTGACATTCAGAGAAACACTTTTAGTGTAGAGCAAACCAAACACACTTGTAGATAAAAAACACTTTTAAGAAAATGTAACACATGAATGTTTTAATTATAAACATTTCTAAAAAAATTAATGCATTCTTTGAAAAACATTTTTTTTAGTAGTCAATCCAAATACATCCGTAATTACCCTTAGTTAGATTTCACAATTTATCCATGTTGTTAGTGTGTGTTGATACATTATTTTACATGAAATTGGGCAATAAACTCATATTTTTTATTTGGATAATTGTATTATTGGTTCAAGGTTAAGTAAAAAATGGAATAAAATAGGGTTGATATATCGAGTGGGTAAAATAACCTTTCATATAGACTAAATTGAAACTTTTAAAAATATGTGAACCAGATTAAAAATCCGTCTAAATTGTAGGAGAGCTAAATTGAAACTATGTTCAAATTACCTAGTTTATAATTTAACCATGGAATATATATTCTAATGAATTAGGACATTACTTAATATCTTTACAAAAAGAAAAAGTTCATGGCTGGACATGGATAATGAAAAAGAAACCATTGGCAAGTTACCTAGCTTTGTTCAAAGAAAAATCATGTCATAAAAATAGACTAAAAATATCAACATCAACATAGTTCGACATAAATGTGAACTAATCATCATGAGATCAAATATTTGATTCTTTTCTTGTATTAATTACATATTTTTATATTTGATTGACATAAGTGTGAATTAATCATGATGAGATCAAATATTTCATCTATTGTATATGGAAGAATGACAACAACAACCAAAAAAAAAAAAAAAAAAAAAAAAAAAAAAAAAAAAAAAAAAAAACTTATTTGGTTGGGTCCGTCTAACTACATTTGTCGATGTTTCTTTGACCATATTCTTGGAGACATTTCTTTTACTTTTGAATTCATGTTTCTCATTTTTTATTTTTCTATTTTTCTTTTAAACTTTAGGATGAAATTATACAAAAGGCTAATGCATGGCTACCGTATATGGCTAAATTTGGCATAAAAGAAAAAGAAATTGAAAAAAGCATAAAAGTTGATGAATGACTAAAATGAACTGAATTAAACAAAAACAAACAAACAATAATTTAGCACCAAAAGAAAAAAGATAAGAGATGGAATTAGTAATGTAAAAATAATTGTAGTAATTAAAATTAAAGTGAAACATAATAATTAAGTTGGGAGAAAAATAATGGTGAATGTGGGTTGATATGTGTTTCTGGTTGGGAGATAAAAGAGGTTAAATTAGTTGTTAAATAAAATAAAAAAAAATAGACATAGGATATGTCGAAAGTAGAAGAAGCCCCACAATACAAATTTGGTGTGTTCAAAATTATTGCAATATCAATCATGGTGTATTCTGCATGGGGGGTTTCGCGTGAACTATCCACTATCATTTCTGTCCCCTCTCTCATTTTTATTTTTCAATATCTTTAGCATACTATATTAAGTATATTTATTTATTTCTATGGATATTTATAAAGTTTTTTACAATAATAAAAAAAAATAGAGAGAGAGGTGAAAAGTAAAAGGGGTGCATGAGGGGATATTCTAATTTGGTTTCTTTGGACTTTCTCTTAAATCAATGTACAGAAAGATGCCCAACGACCAAAGTGAAAACATATATTTATTTTATTCTCTAAAGTGGTCTCTGGTCAACATTTAAATCATTATAAAAAAAAACAGAGAATTCTAGGTGAAGCAAGCAACTTCCCTAAATTAAAGTTATTGGAACGTTCTTCAAACGCATTCGGATATATCATATATATATATATATTTTGCCAACAAGAGCATAGCTCAACGGCATGATGTATCGCCTAGCGACTATGAGGTCCTAGGTTCAATCCCCCACCCCAACATGTTGTCAAAAAAAAAAAAAAATATATATATATATATGCAATGCAGGTGCAGGTGCAGCCTCCGGAGCTTTAATTTTAATAATTTATTTGTGATATTGAAAAAGGAAATTAAAGAAAGGAACCGTAACGAAACAGGAGGTGAATTATTTTTTGATGCGATGTGTTGTTGATCATATTAATTTCCATAATAATGTGAGGGCCGAAATTGGCTTTTCAATTATTTTGGAAATAAATAATTGGGGGTTTTCTTTCAATGCTTTTGAGACGCGTTATTATTATCAAATATATAGAAGGAATATCGGTTGATTATCATCAAGTATTATTACTAGAGGCTAACAAGAACATAGCTCAACGCCATAATGTATCGTTGGTGATCATGAGGTCATAAGTTCATTTCTCCACCGTAAAATGTTATAAAAAAAAAAATATTATTATTAAACCAGAGTTGTACTAAACAAACAAAAAGAAATATTGGATATGTCTTATTTATTTTTTTATTTTTTTTAAAAGGGTTGTAGATCATACATCATTCCAGTTACACAAACAGTGTGGAAATGTGAAAGATTAAACTATTCTTATAAATTCGACCCATCTCATTCAATTTTAAAAAATGAGATAATTACAGAGTTTTCTTTTAACATATTTTCACAATTGTCTTCAATAATTTTATTTATTATTTAGGGCGGGTTGCACAAATAGCAATCATACCCAAACTAATTGCAAAAATATTTACAAATATGGCAAAAAAATCTGTTTCTATCACTATAGACTTTATCATATCACTGATAACTTCTATCAGTGATAGACTATTATCACTTATAGACTATTATCACTAACAAAAATCTATAAAAAGTTGAGGTAATCAGCGATAGACTTCTATCAGCCATAAGATATCAGCGATAGAAATTGCAAAAAATTTTAAAACATGCTATATTTTTAATTATTTTATTCTAAATTGACATCTGTTACAATTTTCCTATTATTTATATATTTTTCTTAGAATTTTCCGATTATTTTATGCGTTTTTTTTTTTTCATTTTTTTTACCAAATTATCCTTAATTTATTACCATTTTTTTTTTTTAATATTAAAAAACGAGTTTTGTAGTATATTTGTTTATTGACATTTATAAATCAGTTATTAGCTTATTTATGATATTTAGTATAGGGCTGGTTGCACAAATAGCAATTAGACCCAAACTAATTGCAAATTTAGCAAACTTTAAAATGTTTTGCAAATATGGCAAAAAAACCCGTTTCTATCACTGATAGACTTTATTATATCACTGATAGACTTCTGATAGACTTCTATCAGTGATAGACTATTATCTCTGATAGACTATTATCACTGACAAAAATCTATAAAAAGCTGAGGTGATCAGCGATAGAGTTCTATCAGTCATAAGATATCAGCGATAGAAATTGCTATATCCGCAAAATTTTTAAAAACATGCTATATTTGCAAACAATAAGTCTTATATTGTCATTTACTACAATTTCCCTTTAGTATATTATATTGTTGATTTGTTTTTATTTTTTTTAATTTTAAAAACGTTTTTAAAAATAAACGTGATTTCCTTCGTCTTCATTTCTTCCATTCAATTGTCTATTGTATCATTTTCGCCACAACACTGTCTCGGTACATATATGATATTGTATACATCTTGCAATATATTACATTATATATACCGCAAATATATTAAATTTTGTCTGACGACGACGAAAACGGACAGAAGATGAATGGGCGACGACACTCTTCTTAATCCTAACCTAACGCTGACGAAAACAAACCGAAGACAAACAAGCGGCGTCAACGATGTGCTTAAAGACCCTTACAGATGGCGACGCTCCCTATCGACGACATATTGAAATCAGAGGATGAAAAATCGATTGAAACCTAAGAAAAGTTTCAAAAATCTGATTTCGGGAAGAAGATATTTCGTATTTTGAGAAGAAAAATTTGGGATTAAGGAAGGATTAAAATTAGTAATTAAAAAAAAAAAAATTTAAAAGAGAAACGTAAAATGCCTTCCATTCGAATTAGAAAAGTAAATCTATATATTATCTCATTTTTTAATATTTAACCAATCCAATATGAATATAATAAAAAAAAAAACATTACCATATTAATCTAACATCATAAAAAACTAGTTTTATGACCTCTCATTATTTGTATCTAATCAATCTCATTATTAATTGTCGCATTAATCAAGCCTTTATGAGGGCTTTTTTAGTCATTTTGAACTAATAAAATTGACGATTTGAAATACTCAAATTTAAATTCATAGGCATAGCTATCTTTGTTAGTGGAAATGTATACGGAACATCACATGAACATATTATAATCGATTTTCTTCTCCACTCATGAATTTTAAATATATTCACATATCTACATTTAGACATTTTATTTTTATTTTGAAACTTAACCTTCTCCAATTGACTTAACAAAGTCTTCTATAAAGTTGTAGAATACAACTAAATCATTAATTATGTAAAAAAAAAAGTGGAGTCCACACTTATTGATTATTATTGGACAGCAATTATTATAGATGAAGCAATAATAATATGTGAAAGAAAAAGAAAGTAGTAGTTTTTTTTGAAGTATTATTTTGGCCTTGGCAATTTGAGTTATGGGGGAAATTTATGGTAGCATTAACCCCACAATATGTGATTAAAATATGATTGTCTTTTCCTTTGGAAAGTTCCAAGTCCAACACACTAATAATATCTACTTATATAGTAATATGCCATAATCAAAGTACAAAACCCTTCCCAATTTCATCATTTAGCTTTATACCCACCAATCCTATCTATATATGTTATTTCAAAAGTCAACTCTTAATTAATTTATTAACTACTTCAAAAAAAAAAAAAAAAAAAAAAAAAAAAAAAAAAAAAAACTAAACTATTTTTATTATTATTATTATTTTATTTTTTAGGGAATGAAGGATAGATAGCCTAATTTAGAGTTTTTAGAATTTGGGTGTAATTTTTTTTTTTTTTCTTAATCATGAATTTGGTTGTATTTGCCAACAAAAGCATAGTTCAACGATGTATCGTCTAGTGACCTCGTCTAGTGACCATGATGTCCTAGGTTCAATCTCTCATGGCAACAAAAGTATAGTTCAACGATGTATCATCTACTGACCATGAAGTCCTAGATTCAATCTCCACTCCAACGTGTTGTAAAAAAAAAAAAAAAAAAAAAACTGTACTTTTAAACTTAAGTTGGTCGTTTCAATTTAATCAAAATCAAATCATTAAAAATAATAAATTCTAACATATTTCTTATGTACTCATAGGTGTTGTAGTGGATTTAAATCAGATTTTTCATCTATAATCTTTTTCTTTTAATAAATCTTGCCAATAATGCACTTCAAGCCATATTTGGTATTATATTTTTGACAATTTGAAATTTATTATTCTTGAAATTTGGTCATTGCCTGGTAATAGTATTATTGACTATTTGGAGGATTTTATTTTTCGTTTTTTTAATGTTTAATTTTTTAAATTATTTTTTAATATTTTAAAAAGAGAAAAAATAACATTTTACTTTATTTTAAATAAGAAAAAAAACATTTTAGGCGAGTGTTTAGTCCAAAAAGTTGTTAGATGAGAAGTTGAGGGAGAAACTACTTGTTTGACGCATGACCCACAAATTTGTTGAATTCAAATACAAAATATCAAATCTTCAAAGTAATTTCTATTCAACTCTCATAATTCCTATTCAAGATTATTATTCAAGTTTATCTCATTTTTCAAGACAAACATATTTCTCTCCCTTTTTCCTCCCACAATATTTTTAATTATTTAAAAAGAATGAGTATAAAGACAAAAAAAAAACAAAAGGAAAATTGTAACACATGTCAATTTAGAATAAGATAATTAAAAATATAGCATGTTTTTAAAAATTTTGCGGATATAGCAATTTCTATCGCTGATATCTTATGGCTGATAGAAGTCTATCGTTGATCACTTCGACTTTTTATAAATTTTTGTCAGTGATAATAGTCTATCAGTGATATGATAAAGTCTATCAATGATAGAAACGAATTTTTTTGCCATATTTGCAAAACATTTTAAAGTTCGCTAAATTTGCAATTAGTTTGGGCCCGATTGTTATTTGTGCAACCAACCCTCTATATATATATATATTTTTTTTCATAATCAATGTGAAAAAATAATGGGAAGTATTGTGTTCAAATTTTTTTGGTTGTCTTCAATTTTTTTTTTTTTTTTTTTTTTAAGAAATAAAAAAAAAATCATTTTTAAAATTTTTGAAATTGAAAGAATTCCTTAATAATGAAATTTTGTAGAAAAAAATTGTGAAAAAAATAATTAAAATAAATTTAGATTTCTGTTCAACAATTCAGAGTCTCAAACACACATAACATATCTACTTCAAAACTTCTAAGACTAAATAAGTTTCTAAGACTAAATAACTTCAGTCCAATTTTTCCAATTCTTTAGATCACGCCTCTAAATGTGAAAATAAGTAAGAAACGGAATAAAACTATGAGCAACGAAAAAGGGGCTAGAAAAAACATTCAAGGCTGATATTTCGGAAGCATTGACCAATTTAATTTGTAAGAAATCAAGGTGCTCGAAAAAACATTCAATGCTGATATTTTAGAAGCATTGACCAATGAAATTTGTATGTTTTAGTCCCTGTTTTTAGGTTTTTTTTTCTTTTCAATATAGTCCTTAATTTTTAAAGTTTTAATTTTAATAAATATATATATATATAAAAGACTGGTTAAACAAACCGCAATTAAACTCAAAATAATTACATATATATAGTAAAGTTTAAAACTTTTTACAAATATGACAAAAAATCAGTAGCTATCATCGGATACTCTAGACTTCTATCAGCGATAAACTTCTATCACTGATAGACTACTATCACACAAAATTTTATAAAAAGTTTAGTCTATCAGCGATAGACCATACTATCAATGATGAAAATTGTCATATTCACAATATTTTTTAAAAAGTACTACATTTTTAAATATTTTTGCTCTAAATTGACATCCGTTACAATTTTTTTATATTATATGTATATTTTTTTTTGTAAAATAAAAAATAAAATAAAGGTGGTTTTGCATCTAATCTAATGTCCTGTTTGGCAGTCTCTTTGTGGTTTTCGTTGTATTCAACACGACAGAATGACAAAGACTGCAATCTGAATCTGTAATGCAAATTTACATTTTTTTAAAGAAACAAATATTGTAAAGTTTGGAAGCATTGGATTATGGGAATGGCAGATTGGATCTTAATTACCTCCACGACTAGGAGACCTTAGCCTGTTACCCTACAACTTTTTCTCATATTACATTATTACAATTTCATTTTTTTAATCTAGATTTATTTCCTTCCCAAAATTCATGTTGAATTGAATTGATAGGTGGATTTAAGAACATTATTAAAGTCAATTAAAACTCGATAAAAAAAGACAAACCGTAGAGTCGTCTTAGCTCAGCTGGTAGAGCGCGTGGCTTTTAACCACGTGGTCGTGGGTTCGATTCCCACAGACGGCGTGTGTCAATTTTGTTATCAAGGATTAAGGAATTTTATTAACGGTAATTTTAAAATTAGTTAAAAAAAAATATCTATTAATTAAAAAAAAAAAAAAACCAACCCGTCAACCCAACCCGAAATTTTCGGGTTGGGTTGAGAATTCACCAAACCGAAATTTTCGGGTTGGGTTGAAAAACCCTCCAACCCAACTCATGTACACCCTTACCGAGCATAGCTCAATTTGCATAAGATTGTGCTCGTGACTAAGAGGTCATGGGTTCAATTCTCGCATTAATTAAAATAGAGTAGTTGGTTTGACAAGTTTTGTTTTTATTTTTATTTTTATTTGTCTCCCAATTACTCTGCTATCTTCTAAAGGAATGTGAGTATATAATTTTGAAAAGGAAAATATATTTTTGACCCATTCCTTAACCATTCCGATTCATATATCTTCAACAAATAAACCTTATATACTTTTTTTTAATTAAAAAAAAAAAGAAAAAGAAAAAAAGATAATATATATATTAGAAAGCAAGAATCCACCACACATACTTTTTTTTTTTTTTTTTTTTTTAATTAATTTTTATTTTAGGACACTACGTATAATTGTTGATTACATCATATGTTCTTTAGCAACCCTCGTCTACTAAAGTAAATATATCCGTATTTTATAAATTATAATTTTTGCCAACATCAACCCTTTTCAACGCACATTCTTTCACTATATTAAATTACTTTATTCTATATTTTGTTGGGTTACTTTATTCTATAATTTTGAAAGTAATTAGAAATATGACAAATTCTTATATTTTCTCTCTTTTAAAAAAAAAAAAAAAAAAAAAAAAAAAAAAAAAAAAAAAAAAAAACTAGAAAGTGGTGTGTGAGACAAATAATTCATAAAACAAAATAATGCACAGATGTTGGAATCCCACCTCTATATTTTTTTAACTTAAAAAAAAAACAGTGAAATAACAACTTTCACCGGCAATTGACTCCTCTTTTAAATCTCCCCACCTAAAATATGAGTACTAATTTTTTTTTTCCATTACTACTATTCACGATGTTTTTAACAATTATTAAATATCAAATAGATTACATTTTTTTTTATATATACAAAACAAAAGCAAACTAAGAAGTTGAAGCGGTCAAACCGAGCATAGCTCAATTACATAAGGTTGTGCCCTTAACTAAGAGGTCATGAGTTCAACCCTCGCATTAATTAAAATACCTTTGCAAAAAAAAAAAGTTGAAACGACCACTAAATCTGACGAGAGAAAATCGAGGAGCCACTCCCGTAGGTAGAGATGTCCATTTGCCCCAAACCCGCCTCGAATGGGACAGAGAACGAGAATTTTTTGCTCCGTAAGCTAATCGAGGCTGAGACGGGTAATAACATACCCGCCCCGCCCCGAATACCCGCCCCTAATCAACTTAACAAATAGCAAAAGTTAAAAAAATATTGGTTAAAGATAAATTAAAAAATAAATTATTCGTGGAAAAAATTACCAGTAATACTCGTTCGAAAAATTGTAACTGATGTCAATTTAGAATAAGATAATTAAAAATATAGCATGTTTTTAAAAAATTTGCGGATATTGCAATTTCTATCGCTGATATCTTGTGGCTGATAGAACTCTATCGCTGATCACCTCAGCTTTTTATAGATTTTTGTCAGGGATAATAGTCTATCAGTGATAATAGTTTATCACTGATAGAAGTCTATCAGTGATATGATAAAATCTATCACTGATAGAAACAAATTTTTTTTTTGCCATATTTGCAAAACATTTTAAAGTTTGTTAAATTTGCAATTAGTTTGGGCCTGATTGCTATTTGTGCAACCAACCCCTCGTTCCCCGCGAATTCCGCGCGGAGAATACCCGCTTCGTCCCCGCAAAACGGACGAGTAATGAAATAGGAGACGGGGACAGGGACAGGGAAGGCACTACCCTGCCCCGCCCCACCCCATGGACATCTCTACCAGTGGGTTCCTTCCCCATTCTTCCACCTAGCTTGTAGGCGCGTTGAGCCAGAGCAACGCCATTTACCATCTGGTTGATGTGGGTGAACTTCACCCTTGTAGATGGTGAAGTGAGGTGATGAATTTCTTCTATGAAGAGACTGACTTCAGTAAGGTCCCAAATTCCCCTCTGATCATTTTGACCACTTGCAAACAATTTGCTTCAACAAAAATGTGTTGACTGCAAAATAGGTTGATTGATTTCAAGCCATTTCTCCATCGAAGTGCGATAGCCGACATAAATGAAACACCGAGTAGAGTCGCACAAAACCCAGGCGATTGCACCTCGCTGAAGTGTTGGATTCCAGGCGACATCTCAATTCAGTTTGAGACAATTTGGAGTGGCTGATTCTAGCCATTGGCAGCTATGGTTCGCCCCCTATTAGAAACATCAGGGCTCGTCGCACACCGAGGATCCACTACAACAAATAATGGCATTACCGACGCCACATATTCCCGACGGTTTAAATGAGGTCGAGAAATGTCACAATTGCCGACGTTTAGTGGGCCGCGTCAGTAAATGTAACATTTATCGACGCCGTTAAACTTGCATCGATAAATGTAAATAATTGATGACGCGGTCCAAAAAGGCGTTGACAAATGGTGGGCATTATCGACGTTGTCCCCAAGGGCGTCGGTAAGGCCCATAATTGTCGATGCAGCTGTAGACCGCGTCGGGAAATATAAATACAAATAAAATAATTATTTAGTTTTGCCGACGCGGTCCAAACTGGTGTCGGTAAAACCCATAATTTTCGACGCGGTTGTGGACCGCGTTGGTAAATATAAATACAAAAAAAACAATTATTTAGTGTTGCCGACGCGGTCCAAACTGGCGTCGATAACGCCCATAATTTCCGACGCGGTTGTGGACCGCGTCGATAAATATATATATATATATATATATATATATATATATGTACCGACGCGAATTTGGACCACGTCGGCAATTATGAATTAATTATTTATTTTTAGCGACACGGTAAGAGACGGCGTCGATAAATATAGATAATCGCCGACGCGTTTTTTATAGCGTCGACGATAATGACCTTTATAGCGTCGGCGTCGGGAATTTAAAAACCCGATTCCATCTTCTTCATTTGTCATTTCTGCGCCCTAACCCCAATCTCCAATCCGACGTCGTCTCCTCCCCTCTTATCAGGTTTATTTTATGAGGTTTTGTAAAGTTTGTGATTAGTAGGTCGAATACATTTAGGTAAACTATGTGAAGTTGATCTATGAGATATATTAGGTTGGTTGGGAGTTTAGGGAGAGGGTCATGGGAGACTTAGGTCGAGTACAATTGATTAGTTCAGAGTTTAAAGGTATGATTGATTGTGAGTTTAGGGAGAGGGTCATGGGAGACTTGGGATAGGCTGAATTTGGTGTTGAGATTTTCGTTTATAAGTTCTCATTCTTGTTTAAATTGAAAAGTTTAAGTTTGTTTTTCATTTGCGGTTTTTTTTATGTTATGTTGTTTGTGGCTGATTTCTAAACTGATTAGTGTGTCATAAGGTACACTTGGTGTACTTTTGGAGTTTGAATAGTTTACTTGGGAGTGTGCATTTTTCATTACAGGAGTGTTTTATCCGTTTTTCAAAGGAAACTCTGCCGAAATTTGTAAAAGTTTTCAAAAGATTTTTTTTTCTTTTCTTTTATTTAAATCTTTGTGGAAAGTGAGGTTTTATTGAGTTTTTAATTGTTGTTCGTACTAATAACCCGAGTTAACGGTCTTTGAAAAGTATATGTTGGATGAGCTTATTCTTTTGTGAAATTTTGATACGTAATCTCATACTTTGATGTTTGTGAAAAAATTGATTAATATGTATATTGTTTAAGTACTTATAAGTTTTTTTTTGTTTTCAGAATTAAGTGTTTCATGATCGATGGATGAACGACTGGGAAGATCGTGATAAATAAATTTCAAAAGTTTTGACATCGTTACAATTAAGTTTTTGAACTTTTCTTTCTTGTGTTATTATTAGATTTAAGTCTGTACTTTTCATTTTTCTTTCCGGTTTTGTATCAATCATACTAGAATATTGTACGAATATATTTTTCAATATTCACTTGTAAAATAAATAAGATTATGAATGTTGGTTATATTCATATATTCACTTGTAAAATAAATATGATTTTTTATATATAGATTGTAATGGTAAAAAAACGAATATTTGAAAATTTTGTAATTTTATTTGAAATGGTGAAAAAGAAATGTCGACGCCACGCAAACACGTCGGCAAATCCTATGTTTTGTCAACGTCCACATTGGTCATCTTTGCCGACGCGACATCTTGGCGTTGGCATTGGTCATCTTTGCAGACGCGACATCTTGGCGTCGCCATTGGGCATCTTTGCCGACGCGACATCTTGGCGTCGGCATTGGTCATGTTTGCCGACGCGACATCCTGGCGTCGACATTGGTTATCGTTGCCGACGCAGACCAATTACCTCGTCGCCAACACCTTTTTCCACGCGCCTAACCCAACGACTTTTGCGACGCTAGATTTGGCGTTGGGATAGCCTTTGCCGACGCATATTGAACTATGTCCCGATGTTATGTAACGTCGGGAAAGATTGTATTTCTTGTAGTGATCACTGCCAAGACGATTGGGCTGACCAGGTAACTCCATGTCCTTTAAACATTTATCAAAGCTGAGTTTTAATGATCGCACTTGTGGACTGATGTTACTATGCAAAATCAAGTTCTTATAATCCAAAATTTTCTACATTAGCAGGAGCATTTCTTCCATTTTCTTGTCCGTCCCCTTGTCCCAAGCAATAGTCTTTCGTGCTCCATAAATTTATGTTAACCGCATATAAAAAAACATTAGGAAAAGTGATCTTCCGCCACAAATTTTTAGTGAATAGTATTCAAGTTTTTTTTTTTTGTTTTTTTGGAACACAAAATTGAAAATATTCAAGATTGTATCAATCTGTCTAAAATAAAAAAAATAAAAAAAAAATTGTGCCAATCTTTACATAATATAATGTCTCTATTAAAATCATATCCAACATCTTTCTTTAACCATCTTCCTTAAAAGTAAAAGAAAATTACTATTTTTTTTTTTAATTTAAGTATTTATAGTTAAAAAAATTTAATAAGTCTATAAACTTCTGCTTCCAGTTAGATCTTTATTATATTAAATTGTTTTTAAAATTTGTAGACTCTATTAACATAAACTTATCCAATCCTTAAAAGTAAAAGAAAATTACTATTTTTTTTTTTTAATTTAAGTATTTATAGTTAAAAAATCTTTAATAAGTCTATAAACTTCTGCTTCCAGTTAGATCTTTATTATATTAAATTGTTTTTAAAATTTGTAGACTCTATTAACATAAACTTATCCAATCACTCTCTTTATACAACAATTAAATAATGTTAAATATAAGAGGCATCAATCTAAATTGAAAGTTTGATCTATCATACATCTTTTTAACTTCAAGAGTAAAGTACTCCACTTGTACCTTGAATTTATTTACATTGGAATGAGAAGTAAAAAAAAAAAAAAAAAAAAAGGAAGGAACCACAAAAAAGAAAAAGAAAAAACTAACGGAAGATTAGTTAAAAAGAAAACTTAGGTGTGTATATTGCGAGGGAGTCACGAATCACGTTTTAGATATATTATCGTCCTCACATAGACCCCACTTGATGACTACAAAATATTGTAAAAAATACTTCGATTTTGTATACATATTTCTTAATCTATATAATAGACAAACATAAACATAATTCAACTGATCGTATATAAATACGAATTAATAATAGAAGTCATGGAACCCAACACCCACATTAATTAAATATCTTTTGTAAAAATAAATAATAAAAAAATGAGGAAATTAGAAAAGAGTAAAATTGAAGTCTCCTCAACTTCTTTTAAGAAATACCAAAGGACTCACTCGGCTTTTGGTATCATCACTACTCTTCCTTTAAACAATGCCTTGCGTGTTCCACCCTCAACCCCATTCCCATTGAACAACTTCCTTCTTCTTCTTCTTCTTCTTCTTTGTTTCTGTGTCCATGGAGTTCGATCTTGAAAACCCATTAACCCATCTCCAAGAACATCACTCCACTGACGACGCTTCTCTCTTCCTCATAGAATCCGATCACATGCTCTCTCACACTTACCTCCACGCACTTCATTCTTCTCCTTCTGATTTCGCCGTCCGACGACACACCATTTCTTTTATCTCTCAGGTAAAACATTCTCTTTTTTAACTCAACCAAATGCCTTTCTTTTTCTCTCTTTTCTTACTCTGCTATTTCCCACTTTCCAGTGCTGCTCTAACTGCAACATCGATCCACATTTGTCCTACCTTGCCCTCAATTATCTCGATCGCTTCTTCTCCTTTCAGGGACTCCCGGTAATCTCTTTATTTTCCTTCAATAAAAGTACTGTCTTTTTTAAGTTTTTTTTCTTCCACCACTTCCCCTGTTTTCCTTCTTTTGAGTTGCGTTTTCTGTGGTGGTACAGCAGCAACCAAAGCCATGGGTCTTGAGGCTTCTTGCTGTCTCTTGTGTTTCTCTAGCTGCCAAAATGAAGCAAACAGAACACAATTCCTTCGATTTTCAGGTATTATTGAGTTTAATCGATACAAGTAGCCACTGCCCAAATGAAATATCCAGAGCTAACTCAATTTTTGGAACAGGGCAACGAGGGATTCATCTTCGATCCACAAACAGTCCACAGAATGGAAGTTCTCATCTTGGGAGCTCTTAAATGGAGAATGCGCTCCATCACTCCCTTCTCTTTTGTCCCCTTCTTCATTTCCCTCTTCAAACTCAGAGACCCACCATTATTGCAAGCCCTCAAAGCCAGAGCGACAGAGATCATCTTCATAGCTCAAAATGGTAATTAATTAAATCAAACATCAAAAAAAGAAACATTTGTTTGCTTTCTGCATCAATAAACAGAGACTGTGTTTGTTTGTTTGTAGGGATTAAAGTTTTGGAGTTCAAGGCATCAGTAATTGCAGCATCTGCTCTGCTATCCGCCTCACACGAGCTGTTCCCAATCCAATATCCTTGCTTCAGAAAAGCAATTCTGAACTGTTCAACTGTAAATAAAGTAAATACCCCAGCTTCCTTTTTTTAACGCTAAAATTAAAAAAAAGAAACACACAGATGGCATAAATGCAATCTGAAATGAGAGAACTTTGGGGTTGTGGGTGCAGGAGGAAAGGTCGATGATGAGGTGCATGAAAGCAGTGCAGGAGATAGTAATAAATGGGTACGAAATGGAAGTGGAAGAGAGGTC
Organism: Herpetospermum pedunculosum; assembly: GCA_028017165.1. Classification (NCBI taxonomy): domain Eukaryota; kingdom Viridiplantae; phylum Streptophyta; class Magnoliopsida; order Cucurbitales; family Cucurbitaceae; genus Herpetospermum; species Herpetospermum pedunculosum. Next base: position 4,413,064 of record CM051529.1, on the reverse strand, counting down.
GGAGACGGCGGCGAATGTGCTGGAGCAGCAGTTTTCGAGCTCGGAAAGTGAAAACACGTTCATGGGGAAATCCAGGACAGGGATGATGAAGGATGGAAAGAAGAGAAAGGTGGTTGTTGGGTACTGAAGCAAACAGACGGTCCAGATGTGTCTCAGATGAAGATGGGGAAAGTGACAGTTGACTGCGGGCTGGGGCTGCCTCGTCGGAGTAGCAAAGCCAAAAAAAGGATTGTGTTTTGTGTGATGGAGAATTTGTTGTTGTATTTGTACGGGGCAATGGGGGGATTATGGGAGAGTGTAAGGGGGAAAAAGAGGGAATTTTTGTTCCCTTTTTGTAGTTTTATTATTATTGGGGACCAAAGACAAAACATAACTTTGAGTGGTGGGGATTTTGGATTTTGGATTTTGGGTTTTTGGGGGCTTTTCTGTTTTGGGTTTTAGTGTGTCTTCTGTCTCTTAGTTTCTGGCAGGAGAATAACTCTATACTTAATAACAAATTCAATAATTTCATTCCAAATTTCATTCCTTCACACTTGGAAAATTTATCAACACACCGTCCATAATGTGACTCACTCTTAATAACATAAGATGTAGATTTAAACCTACATGCCTTTAATAACTGCTATACAAAATTGAAAGGCTTTTTTATTTCTTACTCTTAATAACGTAAGATATAGATTCAAAAATCTACATACACTTAATAACTGCTATACAAAATTGAAATACTTTCTTGATTTCACTTTCTACATTTGAATGTGCAGAATGTCAGCCACAGCAACAAGAGTATAGCTCAACTGGGATGTATGGACTAGCGACCAAGAGGTCTTAAGTTTAATCCTCCACCTCACATGTTGTCAAAAAAAAAAAAAAATGTCAGCCACAATATGACGTTTCTTCAAATTAATTTTTCTTCCCAATCTTATCCTTCATTTTCTCTCACTTTCCATATATGTCGTTTTACATCTCCTATTGAAGTTACGTTTCTACCCTCACATATCTTTCATTCATACCTCTCTCCATCATATAAGATATTGGTTTATGTGTTGTTTTTTTTTAGGTTTTGTTGGATAATTATTTTGTTTTTTACTTTTATTTTTTAGCTTATTATACATCACTTTCACTCTCGTGTTTCTTTGTTTTCTTAACAGCTTTTTGGGAACGTTTTCAAAATCATAGCCAAAATTTTAAAACTAAAAATATGAATTTTTATTTTTAAAATTTGACTAATATATATAGATGTTTTAGCAAGAATGGTGAAAAACATATTATAGAAACGGAGAGAAAAAACATATTATAGAAACGGAGAGAAAGTAGACATAATTTTTAAAAACAAACAAACTAAATTTGCAATAATTGTGGAACGAGAATTCAGTTCAAAAGTTTCAAATTTTACTACTAAGATCTTAGTGGAGAAGTAACAAATATATAAATATATATATAAAAGTTGTCATGACATAGAAAACGATACATATAAGGATAGCTATACATATTGTTCCATCCTATATATATATTCTGTAATGGTTGAACTCAAGAAAAAAAAATTTGGTAATTTTTTTTTAAAATTCAGAATTGTAGAACTCAAATAACTAACTTTATATGTGTATATACATAATCTTTTGAAAATTTAGGATAAAATTAAAAAGAAAAGTTTAAAATCTGAATCTTCTTTTGATATATACAACATATATACTTTTTGACTAATCAAGAGGGAGACAAGCCTGTCTTTCCTTCTTTGCTTGAATGTGAAATACGAAAGAGTAAAAAAGAAAACCTAATATTTCTCGAGTGTTGAAATAATTTGATGTGTGTTTGGAAGGTTTAATATTACAAAAATATAATATGTTTGGTATTATGGAATCCATTTGATGGTCCCCTATAATGAGATTTCCTTATCAAACATAATTTGGACCATTTTCTTTTTAAATTTTGAGATCACTGTTCTCTCTGCACACCCAAAAGATGATAACAACTGGACAGAGCTGAGGAATGGGACTGTACAGTAGAGTAGCAATAGAGAGAGACAGACAGGATTATTTTAATTTAAACTTTATATTATATTAAATGTCACATACCATATTCAAAATTTCAAAGGATATGACTAATTAGTGTCCTATATATCCTATTGTTCAATTTTATAATATGGTCGATTGTTTTGGTTTATAAAGCATATATTAACTTGCTCCTCTTGACTTAATGGGTTCTCGAAATGAGTGGGGTTTTGTATTTGAAAATTCATCAACTAACTTTCTTTAGCCTTAGGTTTTATTATTAAACTGAAATTTGAAAACCATTTCTCCAGAAAAGCCAAGTGTTTTTTTTTTCCTTTTCTTTTTGTTATGGATAAGAATCCTTTGGTTGGAGATTGAGTCTCTTTTGGAGTGAACTTCACGTAAAGATCGATTCGTTTCCATTAATTACTGTAACCAGTGGTCCAAGTTTAACAAATCTTTTGTTATTAAAAGAAAGAAAAACATAAATTTTAGGCAAAATACCAAAATTTACTCTTAAATTTGTATTACTTTTACGCTAAACTTTCACTTCCATCACATTGCACTTTAAATTTTGATAGTATTGCCAACTTCTAATAAACTTGGTTCGAAAATTCGATATTTTTTTTAATTTTTTGTATGCGTTTAATGAATTATTATAGAACATATAATAAATATGAAATTCATGAGAGATTACAATTTTATGGAAGACCTTTTTCTTTTTAATTAATTTATTATTGTTATTAAAATTTGTGAATGAATTTGGTAAAAATGGAAACATTTGTTTAAATCTAGGATTTGAAAGTTTACGGCGGGAATGAATTTCTGCCTCATTTTTATGTAGATCATATCCTTCAAGAAACAAGTGGAGAAATATCACTAAAGTCGGTATAATAAGCCAAATGACATAAATTTATATGAGATAAAATAATACTAAAACTAAATAACACAAACCACACCTTATAAACAACTTTGTCCTCGGCAATGACTCCAAAATAATACAAAAATATTTTTGCCCTTTATAAATAACAATTAAAAAAAATAATAATAATAAATAAAAAAAATTGAAATTGTGCTATATCGATGACAAGCTCAAACTTGACTAGGAACGAGATCGAAATTATTAGAAATTAGAGTTAATTTAGGTTGTATATTAGGAATTATCCTCCAACAACTATGAGATTTAATCTGCAATGAAGAGCACCGACTCGCGTTCGGAGGCTCACAGATTAGCTGATATTGCGTGGTCAAAGCAATGATGCGAAGCCCACAAAAAAAAAACATAAATTAAAGATGTCATGTGGGTATCGACCTGAAGATAAGAGCATCAACCCGCATTTGGAGGCTCTCAGAAACAAGGATTTTGTCATCCTTGTGTTCCTCTTGATAATCTTTATTTCCTCTTGATTTTCTCGTTAGAATAAGTTGTTTATATATAACCTAAACTAACTGGGAAAAATTGTTATACATAACCTAAAATAATTCTAATTTCTTAAAATACTCATGTAATAAAATAAATGCATAAACATAATTTCAAACATAGATAATTCCTAATAGAGATTAAAGTAATTTGGTTTTTATAAACATTTTGATTCAAACCTAAAAATTCAAAATTCAACAAACAACCATTTTTTTTTAAGCATTTCTTCTTCTGCTTCTTCTCCTCCTTTTCTTTTTTTTTTTTTTTTTTTTTTTTAGAAAAACTTGTAAGAATGATTTCTTTTTGAAAGTTTTTTGTTTTTTAAGAAAAAAATAAGAACAATGATGACGTTCCTCTCCATCGGGCTCTTTCCGATTGCGTTTTCTTCCTCAACTTTTTTTTTTTTTATCTTGTCCCTCTCCCCCTCAACTAGATTTCAAAAAAAAAAAAAAAAAAAAAAAATCATAAAAGGTGGTGATTAGTCCATGTTCGACTAGAAACATCAAAAGAAACAAATTTATTTGATCTCGGTCCCGACCGAGGTCGCCTCCGAAATAATACAAAAATAGTGTTGTTTGTTAAAATGATGGTATTAATTAAAGGTGAAATAATTTGGTATTATTTTGAGCTATTACACCTTTATCCTACACCCTCAAGAAAGCTTTGTGTTGGGCTGCTGGTTGGATATCAAATAATATATATATGATATATGAATGAGTTTGATATAATAAAATTGAGAATTATTAACCCACACTCAAGTTGGGTTCTATATCTTTGTAGAGTCGTAATCGAAATCAGCAGGTGGGCTAGTGGGACAATACCTTAAATGAAACCCTCCACACAGCTACACAGATAACACAACCTAAAATTCTCAGAGAATTTATTTCTGCTGGACCAAACCATAATTCAATATCTTCTTATTCTTCTTCTATTTTCTTTGGTTTTCTTTCTGAATACAACGCCACTGCCACTGTAGGTTTGAGATCCAACCTCCGACTTTAAAGAAAAGAATATATGTCAATTATCGTTGAGCTAATCTCACTTTATCTATAAGGGTCCATACATGTCGTAGTTGAGTTGTGTTGTGAATGGTGCAGGCTAAGCAAAGTCACATGGAAACCGAGAGAGAAGTGATCCATCGAAATTCCAAGTGTGTGTTCATAAATGCATTTTGTTTGGGGGTAGGCTTTAATTTGTGGGAGTGGCGCTTTGTCTCCTACTAATTGTTTTCACTAAATTCCTTCATTAATTATTCTATGCCCAAAAACAACCTAACTGGATGCCTACATATTATAGCTTCTTGAACCACTCACATTTGATTAATGAATCTTCTTTTTCTTTAATACCACAAACCTACAATGTACGAAGGATTTTGTACAAACTACAATTCTCTCTCTCTTCTTTCTTTCTAGGTTAGTTTTTTATATTATGATTTGTTCATCATTCAAGTCTCTACACTAATTCCTACTGGTTTTCAACCTCTATATTTTTTTATTATTTATTTTTATTATAGTCTCTATAATAGATAGATTCTGTATTTTGTTTTATAACCAACAATGTTATCACATTTTTTTTCTTTTCTTCGTTATTGAAAACTATGACTCCCGCTCCCTGGCAAATGAAAACATTGAATAAAATTAATATTTTATAATAACTTTAGGATTTCCGCTTTGTGGGTCCATGTTTGGTCCATGTTTTCCCATAATGGCTATTAACCATTCTAATTCTCTTGTCAAAGTGAACATGGCTGAGCGGGCATATGTATGGATTGACAATCAAGAAGTCTGTAGTTCAAATCCTCCACCCTCAATGTACTAAAAAAACAAAAAAAAACCACATTCTAATTCTCTTTGAGTTAAAAAAATTATCTTCGTTATAAGAAATTTTAATGAAGTAACACTAGATATTTAAATTTAGGAAAATTGTAAAAATAGCAAAAATAATGTTAATCACTAACCTAAAACTTGAAAAGTCGAAAATATCCTTCTCTATACGCTATCACATGTTTCCATTTTTCACCAAATATAAGGTATATCAAGTGTGATACACCAAATAGAAGGTAAAATCAACTGATACACCAAATCTAAGGTAAATAAGTTGTATAATTGATACACCAAATAAAATATAAATCAATCGTATAACTGAGACCAAATATAAGGTAAATCAGTTTTATAACTAATACACCAAATATAAGGGTTATCAAATATGAGGTAAATTAATTGTACAACTGATACACCAAATATAAACTAAATCAGTTTTATAACTGATACACCAAATATAAGGGTTATCAAATATAAGGTGATACACCAAATATAAACTAAATCAGTTTTATAACTGATACACCAAATATAAGGTAAATGAGTTATATAACTAATACACTAAATATAAGGTAAGTTAGTTGTCATTGATACAACAAATATAAAGGTAAACCAGTACAACTGATAATATAATGTATATCAGGTGTCTACACTGTAAATAGAAGGTAAATCAATTATAGAACTGATACACCAAATATTAAGAACTAATACACCAAATAAAAATAATAAGAAAGGTAAATTGGGAATATAAAAAAATGAAAAATCTAACCTTTAGAAATTTTGCTATATTTGCAAATCCAAAAAAGTGTAGGTAAATTTTTAATTAGTCTAATTTATTTTGTTATTCTTTATAATTTTCCTTAAATTTAAATTCTGAAACAATGAATTTTTTTAATAATTAAAACCATGAATCCTATTAAAGTTTATAAAATATACTAAACAATGAAAACTTAACTTGATTAAGAACTTGTATATTTGTGATGGATTTCAAATGTTCAATTATCCAACTTGACCTATGTTGATGCAGAATTTTAGATTTCTCCGTGCCTCTATGTAGTCTATCCCGCACGGCGGCCGGCGAGTCCACAAAGTACCTGCAAGAGGAGGAGAAGAGTAAATTTGCACCGGTGTGAGACTAAACCCACACGGCTCCGATGGTTAGTCAGAGAAGTCTGAGGATAAGTATGAGTAGTAGAGAGATTTTAGGGTAGCGTTACTCCTGATTTTTTTCCTCCCCTTCCCTTTGAATAGGAAGAGTATTTATAGTTGGTGATGAGATAGAGTTCTCTGAGTGATCCGGTCTCCTAGTCTTCGGGCAAGTGTTTAGACCAGGGTGAGGGGGTGCAGACCAACTGGGGTTGGACTCACGCACTTTGTCATAATGGCGGCAACCGTCGTTCCTCGATTTTCAAGTGGGTTGGGGGCGTTGTTGTGCTGCCTCTTCGTCAGTCGTGGCAGACTATCTTATCGGTCACATCTCGTACTAATCGAGGGGTGGTGTGACGACAACATTCCTTCGTCAACTGTGCTAAGTTTCTTCTTCCGAGGTTCCGGGGTCGACCCCTGACGGATGGTTCGTCCGAGGCTTGATGCGGTGGCCCCCATTTTTTGGAGAGTGGGGCGTGACATCAGCGGGTGACGCGAGGCTGAGGTAGCCCGTAACAACCCATATTGTTAGAATTTTATTTTATTATTTTTTTTTTTTTATATAAATATTATCTATGTTTTGAAAGGACGGATAAGAAACATGAGTTTGACATATCAACTACTGCAAATTCCACAAGAGTTGGCATGTTTGTAACAGGAGACAAGACCTTGACTGCAATTTTGTTTTAAATTTATTTAATTATCGTTTTTAGACCAAACATATTAAATGGTCTCGATTTTTTTTTTTTTTACAATTTAGTCATTAATATTTTAAAATTTTCAATTATATCTTCATAGTTTCTATAAACAAAATCATTAAACTTTGTTTTAAAAAATTTATGTATCAATAGTTTTTTTTTTTCTTTTAACATATTATTTCAACATCTTGACATGCCACTTGGATATGTCTCCTTTCAAAGTTTTTTTTTTCTTTCCTATGGGTGGGTCATGGGTGAACTTTTGTTTATTTTTTATTTTAGTGTAAGCTAGTTGAGTTTATGTATCAAATAATATTGGTATGTAACATGTTAATTAAATAATTATTTATTAAAAAAAAAAAAAAGGTAAACAATGATTTAATGATCAATTATATAATTTTTTTTTAGTAAGCTCAATACATAGCTACGGTATAGAAACATCACATAGTACAAATTATTAATCTTTTTCTAATTTTTCTTAATACATTTAAAGATCTAGAATTGAAAGGAAAAAAAAAAGTAAAGGATTAAGCACATTTGATTTATTTAGCCAAATTCTTAATACAATATTTAAACAATAATATAAAAAATAAAATACTTTTTAGAAATGGAATAAAAGTAGTATACTTTTGCTTAATACTTTAAGTAAATAATCACTAACAAAAGAACAATTTAGTATTTATTTATTATTATTATTATTATTATTTTGTTACAAAACTATTCATGAAAAAATGTCTCTTTTTTTATATATTTATGCAACCAATCCATAAAAGTTATTATGAAAATATCACTGTGATATAATTATTTTTTTAATTTTAATATATTAATTTAAAAATCAAATGTTATTTTAAAAAATATTAAAGGGTTGGAACAATTGGTGGGTTAGACATGAAATTATTGTAAAGAGTTGGAACAATATGGCTGATAATAATTCAACCGAATCAAATGTATAAGAGAGAGTCTAAATTTGCATTTCCAAGTTGTAGGGAGAAATAAATTTTCAAATTGTATTCAACTGTTACTAGAAGATAACCATATTTTATTTTTAAAGGCCTATTGAATAATTTTTTCACAAATATATAACTATACCATAATTTATTAACTACTGAAATAAGAATTATGGGTGAAAAATATGACTGAGCTACAAGTTATGACTGAGCTACAAGTATTTGGGCAGTCATAATTTGATTGACTAAATATTTAAACTATTTTTAAATAATAAAAAAATCTCCACGTCATTTATTTGGTTTGTTTACTTAGTTTTTATCTTTAACTTTCCTTTTCTTATTTCATCCAATTAATAACTTCTCCTACTTTCTCTTTTACTCTTTTCATTTCTCTGCACTCCAAATTTCAAGGTCATGAAATTTCAATTCGGGTTATTTGAAATTTGTAGGGCTGATTGTGTGTTATATAGCCATAAATAATTTTCAAGTGAATTTTTAGAGGAAGTGAAGGAAAGAGTGGGAAATTTCACAGATGGTAGTGCGATTAACATTCTTCAATTTCGGATTCAATAATCAATTTCTTCAAAACACTTACACTATCAACAAAATAAGATCACGTGGGGGAGAGGGTGGTAGAGGGAAAGGTCGGTCGAATTTTATTTTTCAATTACTCTGGTTTGAAAGGTACTCTTGATAATTTGAATTTCTCTTTTCCAAATCTCATTTGTTTGATCTTAAAGTTAATAATATTTTTTTATGTAATTTTTCATTCTATTGGAGTTCTTTCAAATCTCCAATTTCTTGATCTTTCCATTAATTATCTTAATTCTTCTCTGTCTTTTTCACTCGCAAATCTCACTCAAGTTTTTGAACTTTATGTTTTTCGTAATTTCAATACAAGAGTCTTTGGATTCTCGTCTTATCCCCAGATGGGTCTATAAAGTCGAGAAATGAATTGAAGAGTTTGAGAAATTTCTTGCTTCAAAATAACTCTCCTGCCAAAATTGGAAATAACAAGTCTTTGAATTTGATTTATTTTGATAGGAAAAAATTTTATGGTCCAATTCCTCAATTCTTCATTGAATGATAATCATTTTTTTTTGAGACATTCATTAGAATATTGCAAATTTAATTTGAAGAACTTCTGCGTTAAAAAATAGTTAACCAAAAAAAAGAAAAATAATACTTATTGCAGATAAAGAAAGAGAGAGAGTGAGAGATGAAATTGAAAATAAAAGTCATGTCAGATGGAATTGGAGGAAAGAGAGAAAAAATAAGAGAAGTTGTTTATTGGGACGAAGAAAGAAGAGAAAGTTACGAAAAAAAAATCTAAGTAAAAGGCATGAATAATTTTTTTATTTAAAAAATATTATAAATATTCGGATCAATTAAATTGTGACATGTGACTGAGCTGCAAAAGATACTTGTAGCCCTACTCCATGGTCTGGAATCCAATAAATGCATTGAATTTTTGCAAAAAAAAAAAAAACCAATAGCAATATCATCCAATTTTGGGAGTTTATATTAATGAAAAATGGGTGGCATTTATTTAAGTGGAGACTTACAGTAAAGAGCAGAACAAATCTACGTAATCATCGTAGGTTGTTTCATGTTGAGGTGTAAACATTCCATAGTCTGCTGACAATGATTGTAATGAACCGTCGAGAACATGGCCCACATTACTTCTGTTGTCCCAAATGAATGCTTCATTCCAGAAATCTCCGTACCCACTGATCTCATCATAATCAGCTTCCACTACTGCACATTTTGGGATCCCGAAATTCTCATCGCACGAAGATGTTTGTTCATGTTGGGACAAACAAGAACTCTCTACAATCCCAAATCTTGTAGAACAATACTCCTTAAACTCTTCTGTTTTTGCTTCAACATGGGACGGACCTAATTGCTTTGCTTTTGCCTGCACACATGATGCTGCTGCTCCTACTTTTGGCTTCACTACTTGTTTCTTTAGGTGCGCGTTCCAATAGTTCTTTACTTCGTTATCTGTTCGTCCCCGTAACTTTGCCGCAATGGTTGACCATCTGGAACGAGTCACAAACATTAATTAGATTAAATATATTATTAGATATTAGTCACAAATATTGCATCTCCTCTGATACCATGTTAAATCATCATTTTAGAGATACCTATTGCCATGTTTTTCGTGCAATTTGCAAATTAGGTCGTTCTCTTCCTTTGTGTAGTTTCCTCGCTTAAGACCCGGGCGGAGATAGTTTAGCCATCGCAATCTACAACTCTTGCCGCATCTTGTCAACCCTGCACATGCCAAAACCCAAATGAATTCATGTGTTGAATTGCAATTAATTAGTGTATATATATTTGAGTACCTGCAAGGGTGGGAAGCTCCCTCCATTTGGAAGGGCCATATTTGTGAACATAAGCTCTGAGCTTATCATCTTCTTCTAAACTCCAAGCACCTCTCTTGACTCCATCCTTATCAACAACAGGTGCTCGCACCATATCTTCTTGCTAAACTAAACCTTATTTTATGTGAATATTTAAAAGTAATACAATAAAATCCGCAGAAACTATAGGGATTGAATTAGATTTAATAATTGGGAAGACGTAGGTAAAGGATCCGACTTTAGACATATAACAACGAGTGGAGTTGGGGCCCGGACTGTTGATTTGAACATACAAGCTTCCAAAGATCCATGTCGTCATTTCAGCATCGACGAAATATGGGTGTGAACACAAAGATGGCTGCAATTATCTTTTTAACGTGAAAAACGCAACAAACGAGCTTCGTACTAATGTAATTATTACAAAACACATTTATCTATGTCACTTTCAATTTGTGTTCCACGTTCCGTTACGCTTTAAAATTATATTTCATCATCTTTGTTATTAAGCCCTACAAATCACCGAGGTTAATCATTTAGGCTCCGTTTACTTAAACGAGCTCGTTTATGATTTTTCTTTTCAAATTTAATCACTAAGTATGTTTCTTAAAAAATGAAAAAACAAAAAAAAAAAATCTTTAGTGGGGTGCAACATCTTCGGAAGCATTTTATGACATATTTGGTTATAACGAAATGACAAGACTTTAGTGATAAATCAAAGTTCCTACATTAGTTATGAGATGAGATTATCGTCAATGTTACATATCATGGTGCTCCAAATCGAAGTTGTTTTGTAATTATGATACTTCTACACTACAACGCTTAATTGGAAGACTTTCCTATAGCCTCTCATTTGTACTCTATACTCTCTAATTAATGAAGTATTTTTTTTAAAAAAATAAATAAATCAAACGGGTCCAAAAATTTAAAACTTATTAAACATAAAATTAAAAGTTTAAGAACCTATTAATCATTTTTTAAAATTCAGAGACATTATTAGGTACAGCATCAAAACTTTAGAAATTTATTAAACACAATATAAAATAATTATGGACCAAACTTATAAGAACCAAGCTTCTTCTCTTTTTGTGTAATATTGCGTGTTTGTATTGCCTAATATATATGCATGAAGGAAGTGTTCAAAGGTGTAATTCATAACAAGTAAAATTAACAAAAATATAATAAAGCTTCTAAACTTTCCTAGATTTGATGGAAGATGTTGACGACCCATGAAATTTGTCTATAATTTTTCCTTCAAACTTCAACCACACAAAACACAAGGTGAGCAAGTCCTTTAGATACCAATTTGAAGAAGTTGGATGATATGGACAATAAGGACAATGGAATGGCTAAACTCTCGGGTTTTGTTTTTTTGTTTCGTCTAAAAGACCTCATATCATGACTCTATACCTTTCCTAATCAATGTGAGAATTTGTTAGCACTTCTAACATCAGCCCTCCAAACAGCCGTATGGCTTTCCTATGTTCCTCACAAATTCTTTCTTATTTCTTTCACTTTTCTTGAAAATACATTTAAATTCTTAGCTAGTTTTATTTTTTTATATTTAAAAAAAAAATTATTTAGTTTTTAAAATTTCACTTGTATTCTATTGGAATGTATTGAATTTGTTATGACCCTCTACCGCTTGTTGGTATGCGCCGAAACGCCTTGGTGGGGTATGGGGGCAACGCCCCTAAAAATCTGATTTAGATTTTCATTTATCTGTTTTAGGCTTTGGTCTATTTTGTATTAGGTCATTAGAAGAGTGTCATATATAAACCTTCTAATGACTTCAGCCGCTCATATTTGTTCATTTGTAATTCTCTCTTATTTCGTAATAATATTGCTCTCTCTTCTGTCCGTAGATGTAGGTAACACGACGTTAGTGAACCACGTAAATCTGTGTCGATTTCTTTAGCGCTTACTTATTTTTTGTTATTCGATTTATCGTAACATATTTCAAAAACGTTTTAACAAATAAATAGCACAACAAAGAAACACGTTGGAAGTAGTATTTATAACCTTAATTTTCAAAAACATAAAGAAAAAAAAATGGTTATCGGACTAAAAATTGATTATTTTTAATGTTAAAGTTGGTACATGATTAAACTTTTCTATACAATTTCGTTGTGATGGATATAGTATGATATTGTTCTTTTTCTTTATCCCCTAAATTTAAGTTGTATGATTTTTATTTTATTTTCATAATTAAGATAGAATGTAGGGTGGTTCATTGTGTGAAATGTTGAATCTTTGGTTCCTGTGACCACAAAACAGAAGCGGGTCCTGTATTCAATTAATTGGTTGTGGATTTGTTGTTATACAAATTTAGTCGTTCGATGTTTTTCATGAAATAAAAGATGTGGACATCATCGTCCCTTAAAGCTACCATGTGAAATGTAATAAAGACTTTTGAAATATATATGATTTTCATTATATTATTCAACACAACTTATTGACGGTGTCAATCTCCCATGACCAATTTTGACCATTTTGGGCTTTCATACCTCTAACGTAACGTCCCTACTCTAACTCACCATATATATATATATACCACACACTTATTTTTCTAAGACAACAAAAAAAACAATCTACTATTCAATGTGTCTCTATCACTTTTTTTTTAAATTAATTTACTGCAGATTTGCTCTATTTTTGTACCCTAAACTTTGAGAAGGTCTTTGACTTTTGAACTTATAAATTTGTTCTATGTTGGTGTCTGTTTAAAATATTTATTTTAGTTCATGACTTTTAAATTTGTTCTATTTTAGTCCTTATTTTTTATTTTATTTTTAATAAATTAATTCGATAATTTTAAACATGTTAATTAGGGGTGTGATTTCAAGCCTCAAAAGTTAAAGACTAGCATTGGACAAGTAGAAATTACATAGAATATTAATTTAACAATGATCAAAGTAGTTGTTTTTAAAAGGTTGAATAACGAAAATAGACATTATTAAAATTTAGGGAACAAAATGAATATTTTAAAAATTTATGAGATATATTTTAAAGTTTAAGGGCTAAATGTAAGATTAAACTAATATTTTATGATAAATTTTTAAGATTAAATTTTATTTTCATTTTTAAACTTTCAAGAATTCAATATCTTTAAATAAAAAAAATTGTCCTTCATTTTTCATTAATCACATTGTTACTATAAATCAATAACAAAGAACTAAGTAAGCGCAAAAGAAAATGACACAGATTTACGTAGTTCACTAACATCGTGTTAGCTACATTCATGGACAGAAAGGGAGAACAGTATTATTACGAAATAGGAGAAATTACAAATGAACCGATGGAGGGCGACTGAAGTCATTAAAAAGTTTATATATGACACTCTTCTAATGACCTAATACAAAAACGAATAAGTAAAACCCAAAACATAATTTTCATTTAGAGGTGCGTTGCCCCCATACCCCCACCAGGGCGCTCTGCCCCTGAACTCTGACTTGCTAATCGGACGGCGAGACCCCATACCGACTAGTTGTAGAGGATTTCAATTCATAATTTTTTTTTTTTTTTTTTGATGAGATATAGTGACATTTTAGTGGAAAGTTTATATTATTATAATTCATTCGTTTAAAATAACGTGTTAGTCTCTTCAAAAAAAAAAAATAATAATAATAATAACGTGTTAGTTAACTTAATTTTACTAATTTTTGACTTTTTCAAAACTCATTAATTCGATCGCATCGTGTTTCATAAGATATATATAAGACACACAAACCCTTTTTCTGCGATACACAAGTGGCCTTATTAATGCTATTCGAAATGAACAATTCCTTTGAATATATATTTTCGTTGGATATATGGTTGGTTCTCTAACACTCTCAATTATCTGTTATTATTCGTATTTTCTGAGCAACGAGAAGTTAGAATAAAAAACTGCAACATAAAAAGAATGTAAAAAATGAAATGATATATTTACCAATTATTTTATGAAATTAAAAATTTACCGTGATAAATAATTTTCTCTAAAATAAAAAGAATTTATTGTTTCGATAGTTTAAAATATTAAACAATCTTTAGTTGACATTTATCATCCCTAAAGTTAAGAAAATAAAATATGTTGATTGTGTAAAGTATATATATAAGATATATTGGCGCAACATCACAATAATAGATAAATTGAACATAATTCAATTCACATAAAGTTGTGACGGAGAGGTTAAGAGTTCAACCCCTCCGTTACTATAATAGATTAGAAAAAATTTATTTTAATAAAATTATAATATAATATATATATATATATTTTTAAAATAATATATTAATACTATATTGTAATTTTAAAAGAGAGAAAATATGAAATTTTGAAATAAAAAATTTGAAAACTCTTTCTCTTTTTTTTTTTTTTTTTCGTTTTTAAAATTTGTTAATAAATGTAAAAATATTTTTTAAAACTCAATCAGTTATAGACTTGTTTTCTAGAAATTAAAAATAAAAAATAAAAAAATAAAAAATAAGAATTCTAGTTGTAGCAGCCCCTAAAAAAAAATAGTAATGTGGAAGTAGTATTTTGGAAAAAGAATAAAAATATTATAAAGTGTTCCCGGGGAAGAAACCTTTAAACTAATCCATCCCTAATTAAGTGACACAGTAATTTAATATCGTTAGTTTTTAAATTTTATAAAGGTTAAATTATAAAATTTAGTCCACCAACTTTAAAAATGATGTCTATTAAATGCCTAAATTTTTAATTTTGTGTTAAAACAAGTCATGTCATAATAAATTCTCTATTTCAACCTATTTTGATACAAAAAAAAATGCATTCAATTGATTTCTAAAAATAGGAAAAGAATTTAAGAATTGAGTAGTTGATTATTAAAAATAAGATTTCATACCTACAATTATATAGTTCAGGGGACTCTAACGAGGCGTTCAATTATTTAAATAAAAACAAATAAGGAACTTTTTTTTTTTCTTATAAAATCATAACGTATCAAACATATGTTCATAAATTTTGTTATAAAAGCATTAATTATTAAATAAAATTGAAAAGCAAACTTATGTCAATTTAAAATTCAAGTAGGCAAACCATAGGATTATTATGGAGATAATAAAAGAAAACCTATTCTCCAAACAAGATATAGATATGATTCGGCTTCTCAATTCTCAGGTTTAATGTTGCATTCAATTTACCATTTTTAATTTATTAGCAAAACTTAAGATGGAACTCCGAATTAATTAAATACCTTAAAAAAATGAAATAAATAATTTTTTTTTAATTCAGTGTAAACAAATACACCAATTAACAATATAAGATATTTTTTGGATTGTAGACATACATTAATATGTTATTGACAAATCTATAAGAAAGACAATGAAGGAGAGACTTAGACAAATATATTTTAATATGATTTGTGTATGGAGTTATGTGACCTAATACTATGGTACCAAATTTTAAAGTATGAGGGAAATCAAAGTATATATATTTTGGTAGTAGAGAGAGAAGATAAGCAGCAAAATAGCCAAAGCGAGCATAGCTCAGTTGACATATGTATGAGTTGACGATCACCAGGTCTTTGGTTCGAATCCCTCACCTCCAATGAACTCAAAAAAAAAAAAAAAAAAAAATTGCATATATTGATAAAATATTGATAGATAGCGTTAAAATACCCTAGATGAATAAAGGTAAGAAGTTGGGATTCTCATTCCTCCTTCAAATAAATGGACCCTTTAGCCTGAATTTAATTCCGCAATTTTATAGTTTTTGTTCCATAAAAAATGATAAATATTTTTAATTTTATTATTTATTATTACGTATTTGAGTACATAATTCTATAATAATTTATTATAATTCTAGAATTAATATTTTTAGTATAAATATTATATATCAATGTATTTAAAATTAGGTTTATGTGAAGGTAAAATTACAAATTTAGTCATTCAAATTTTAAAATTGTGTCTAATAGATTCCTAAAGTTTAAATAATGTCTCGTAGGTTTCTATTTTTTTCAATTTTGTGTCCAATAAATTCTTAAACTTTAACAAAGTCAAATAGATTGATGAGCTCTCAATTTTGTATTCAATAAATCTTAGGTATATTAATATTTTTTTTTAAAAAAATAGTTGTTCTATTAGAGAGATTTAATTTTATCTCTAATTAAACTTTAAAATTTTAATTTTGTATATAATAGATACGTGATTTTTAAAAAAAATTATAAAATAAATTAAAGATCTATTAGCCACAAACTTAAAATTTATATTTAATACAACATTTATTTTTTTTTAATTTAGAATATGTTTCTATTAAATAAAATATTTAAAAATTTATGTATATTAAATACAAAATTAAAAGTTTAGAATTATTAAATTTATATGTTACTTGCGCCAAACCGAGCATAGCTCAATTGCGCCAAATCGAGCATAGCTCAATTGGCATAAAGTTGAGCCTGTAATTAAGAGGTTATATGTTCAATTCTTGCTTTAATTAAAATACCGTTGCAAAAAAAAAATAATAAAATAAAATAAATAAATGGATATTGAAATTTGATGACATAATTCAATTAGATAAATTACTCATCATAGTCAAAGTCAATTCAGTTCATTCTTAAACTAAAAACCTGGAAACTGGAAAGTAACGACTGACTATATATTTTCAACCTAATAAATATATTAAATATGGATGAATTTGAATCTTCTTGCGTTTTATTAAAAAACCAGGTGTATTAAATTATAAATAATGGGACCAATTTTGCTGAAATTCCATGCATGATTCATCACATCCCACGTTTAAGAAGAATGTCTTATATTTTTGACTGCATATTTTGTAACAACATACATCAATATTTAATGTTAAAATAAAGTGTACTGAATTAGAAATGTTCACAAAATATATGAATTATTGGTCTAAACTTATTAAAACAAACTTCAATCCTTATTTAATTTAAACCATTGATTATGGGTTGGTTTTTAAAAAATGTCTATGGATATGGTAAATTGAAGAATTGTACATAATTTGTGTTGATATAAATGAATGCATTTATCCTCTCAAAAAAAAAAATGCATTTATTGATTTGTGGTCCGAAGATTTTTAAGCAATATTGAAGCAAATTTTTCCATGTACACACTTTGAGTCTAGTCTAGCAATTCACACGGTGATTAGGCCCCGTTTGTTGGCGATGGATTTACATTTTTTTGTACAAAAAATAATATGATGAGTATGCTTTTGTTATATTTATCTTCAAAAACTAATGATAAATTTTAAAAAACAATAAAATATTATTATTACTGTTTTTTTTTATTTTGTTTTTAAAATTATGAAAATACTTATACATCCTTACAAAAAAAAAAAAAAATAGAAGATACAATATTGCAAAAAAAAAAAAAATTATACAACACACAACAAAAACAAACTTCAAAAATGGTAATTAATAAATAATTAGATAAAATTATTTTTTTTAAAAAAAATAAATTTTACTAATCACGTATTAATCTTTTATTACTTTCTCAAATTTACACCCTAACACAATTTTCAAAATTTGAATTCAAATTTAAAGTTTTTAAATTAGAATCAATTTTTTTTAGATATAATAAAAATAAGGGATTTATTTTTATTTTCAACTAAATACTTTGTTTTTTAAAATTGTTTTCAAATCACGAATCAAATGAGGCATAAATTTAACTTGTCTCCTAAACTTACACACTAACGAATTAGTTGTGAACGTTTTCGTTGGATTGCTAAAATATTTCGAAAATTTCTTTTTCTCATAAAATTGTAGCTTGAATCTTATTTATATCATTGTCGATGTGAGCATGACTCAACTAATTAAGATATATTATTTATTTATCTAGTTAAGGTGTGTATAACTTAAATTAGGATATATATTTTTTCCACAAAACAGTTAAATATCGCAAATTCTTTCTAGAAAGACTTTAATAGTCTCAAGACCCACCACTAAATCAATCCTCGTGAATTATTATATCTTCATATGAACAAATGTAATTAGTTAGAGAAAAATTATATGTCAACTTAGTATTGTTTTACGAGTCTTCAATATACGACTCAAGTGTTATGTTAATAATAACTAGTAAAAAATTAGATTTGTATCAAAACCATCCGATTATATATTCTATTTTTGTTTTTTAATATTTTTATAGTCTATCAACCTTTAACCACATATTAGTATTTATTATTATTATTATTTTATATTTGTGAGTATTCAGACTAGTTTATGCATACTTTGATGGGACAGATCGTCTGATCCTACAACATACTAATATACTTAAAAAAAACCTACTAATAAGAATGTCGTGGACTTACTATGAATACCAGTATAATATATTTAATAAAATTGACAGGTACGACTTCATATACTTAATTTGATATTCTAGATCACAAACCTTCTTTGAGGTTGAAGATTCGATCCACATACTCCCATTTGTTTTTATGAAAAAAAAGGGATGTATATATCATCATTTCTCGGTTCTAAAATAAAAGCTTTAAATAACATTTTAATTTCGATGCATTCTAAATGTTTATTTTGGACCATGTATTCTCAAACTCTTATTCATTTTAGTCATTATATTTTCAAAACGTTCATTTTGAACATGCACTTTTAAAAAAGTGATCAATTTGTTTCCTATTTGCAAAATTTAAACATACATTTTATACACCATAGAAATCTTTTAATACAAATTTATAATTACATTTTACTAAACTTAATAAGTAAAATATCTATGCTAAAATTATAATCGATTAAATGAGATAAAAATAAAAATGAAAGAAACAAAATAGACATTTTGCAATTATCGTGGTTCGATTCTGCTCTAGGGCAGATTTTCATAAAAATTATCAAACAACCACTTGGTGCAACGGGTGAGTGAGCGCATCACCTAGATAGCTCAGAGTGGGGTTGATTGATCCTGAAACGGGGCATGAATGATTTAAATATTTAACTGTATTATATACCGCCCACAAAGACAAATTTTTTAAGCGAAGATTAAAATTGAGAGTATAAATAACAAAATTGTATTAAACCCAAAATAAAAGATGAACATGTGCTATAATTTCCATCAATTTTCTAGATCATGGGCCTGGTCCTGATGATTTAAATGGGTCGGACCTCGAGGGAGATATTTCTCAGAATCCAAAAAATATATATTTAGAATTGAATTATAAAAATAAGTTATGACAAGTATGATTTTAATATGTATTTTTTAATTCATATATTAACCAATATTTTTTTAAATGTTAAATGTGTTTAATGAAGGTTTGATTCTAGCAAAGAAATGGGTAAAACATTTGGCTACTATTTTAGAATATTTGAATGAGAAGTTATGCATTTTATGTACATTTATAATGGTGAAAATTATATTAAATTTGTATTGTTTACTTATACTACCGCTTGCGTCTATAATTTTTTTTTATTTTTTTTTCCTTTCAATATCTGAAGTGGAGGATTAAATCTAGGATCTCTTATTCACTAATCTCGATACATCAAGTCAGTTGAGCTATGACAAAATAAGTATGATTCAGCGGGCATATATATGTGTTAACGACCAAGAGGTCAAGTCAGTTGAACTACGCTCTTGTTAGTTGCATCCACCAAGTTTTAATTTACCATTAATTATAATTAAAAGAAATGATATGAGTTATGAAATTTATTCACATTTTTCAGTTGCGTACTTTTATATTTTATTGTACTAATATATATATTTTTTACTATACGACATATTGTTAAATATATTTTTAGTTGGAGAGAGACTCATTTGTGTCATTTGTATTTTATTTTGATATGACATTATGTTGTAATTTCATTTGAAATGAATTGTTGTCTTTATGAAAATTAATTGTTGTAGTTTTATTGAAATTTTTGTTGTTGTATTTTTTTTTGAGCAAGAATTTTATTTGTTTTGAATTGTATGCAATATTTATGCTTATTAAAAAGTTTATAGAATAAAAAATGGCATTTTTTTAAATATTGTAATTTTTAAAATTATATATAAAAATATAGCAAAAAAAAAAAAAAAAAATATATATATAGTTGTTTTAAATCATAATCGTCTTATTAAAAGATGACTTGAATTCACGCCAAACGAAAATGACAATACATCGTCTTTTGAGCAACATACATTCAAAAATCGATATTTTTTAATCAGAAATGCAAAAATTTCAAAACAGATATGGCTGGAAAGCTATATCGAAAGATCTAAGTGGTCGAAGTTGGACTACGTTCTTCATATTGCAAAAAAAAAAAAAAATCAGAATCATAGTCCAACTTCGACATCTTTATCTTTCAATATACAATTCAAAAAATAGTGAAACCAGGTATTAAATTGAAGTTTTCCGTGTTAGCTTTCGAACTATACCTTTTTCAAATTCTTTGTATATCTAAGTAGAAAGACATCGATTTTTGAATGTACACGGCTCAAAAGACGATGTGTTATCATTTTCGTGGATGCACATCTGACTCTCGAAAAAAGATGTTATTGGCGTAGATATACATCATCTTTTGTGTGCTCATCAAATCATCTTTCCGAGAGACAATTTTGATTTAAAACAGTTGTATTTTTATAAATATTTTATTTTTTACTATTTTTATATAAATAGCTTCAACATTACAATATTAGAAAAAGACTCACCAATTTTCTCAAATGTACCAAAATCAATTAGAACAGTATTTCAACGTGGCTTTCCAAATCCTCCAAGATCTCTCCAAGAAGTGAGAGCTTTGCCCCTTGATCCGTCTGAGGGTTCTTTCCACCTTTTATGTGTGGTTTTTTCGCTTCAATGCAGTACTTTCAGCCTTGTTGCTGCAGTGTTTGTTTTCTCCTTTAGCCTCCTCTTCTCTTTTCTTTTTTCTGATTCTTTATCTTTCTTTCTTGATCTTTGAAGTTTCTTTCCTTTTGTTTTCAGTTTGTCCTGTATGGAAGAAGAAGATTTAACTTTAGAATTAAACAAATTGTCCCTTTCAAATGAAGAAGAACAAACAGTTATATCCCTACCTCATCTCTCCATCAATCCCTCTTTTTCCAACCTCAAATTACATTTACTTGGCAAACTTCTTTGCCAAAGGTTTATTACTAGTGACACTATCCAAACATCCTTTCGGAAAATTTGGAACCAATCTCACATTCTGGTTCATAACCTACCCAAGAATTTTTTTGTTTTTATTTTTTCTAACATTGTTGACCTTAATCGCAACCTTCTCTTAGGTCCTTGGATTTTTGACAAAAACCTTCTTGTTTTAGCCGAGCCTCATCCTTTTATTAAACCCTCTAATATGGCTTTCTCAAATGTTCCTATGTGGGTGCATTTCTTTGATCTACCAATTATACGTAGAGCAAGATTATTTGCTACTGAAATAGGGAATGTAGTTGGGACTTTTATTGATGTTGAAGATGATGAGATGGGTCGATGTTGGGGAGTTAGCCTAAGAATTCGTATTGCTATTGACATTAGTAAGCCTCTTAGGAGGGGTATTAAACTTTCAATTGACAATTCTCAGGCTAAAAGTTGGATACTAATTAGGTATGAAAGACTACCTACTTTTGTGGGTTAATTGGGCACTTAGTCAAAGATTGTAGGGCAGCCTTTGCAGATCCAACTCTCTTAAATCCTAAACACTATCCTTTTGGACCTTCCATGAGATTTCAACCTCTCATTTCAAGTCCATCTACTAAAAAGCCTAGCTCTTTTCGCCCTATTATTTCCCAAACCAAGAACTCCCCTTTTCCTTCTTCCTCTGCAAATCCTCTACCTAATGATACTCTACCCGAATCCCATATAGTCCGAATCCCCCCCTCTTTGTCAAACAATGATTGTCGGATAGATTCCCCAAATCTTAATAAAACTCTGAATACTGCCTCCCCTTCGGGAGTCCCTTCCTATCTACCTCCCACCTCAGGCGGATCTCTCTCTAGCCCTTCTCTTAATCTCCCTTTCTCCTTTTCCAGTCAACCTTCCCCCTCTAGTAATAAAAGAAAAGGGAAAAAAAAGGCTTTAGTTTTGGATCCTAATCTTGATATTAATCCATCTATCTTGAAAACAAAAGGAAAAGTTTGCAAGACCCTATTGTCACAATTACAAAAAAATCTAAAACTTTGACAAGTCCATCTTCTTCTGGCAGCTCTAGCATCATTGACTTTACTTTGGCAGAGGTTGTTGATCAACCTCGGCCTAATATATGAAAATCTTGTGTTGGAATGTCCAAGGAATGAGTAATCCTAGGACATTCCGAGCAATCAAAGACATACTCAATTTGAGCAAACCTAATATAGTTTTCCTATCAGAAACTAGGTGTGACTCCTCTCCTATGAACAAGCTTATGATTTCTTGTGGGTTTAATGATTTTTTTGTTGTTTCTAATGAAGGATCAGGTGGAGGACTTTGCCTTCTTTGGAGGAGTGATGTTACTGTCACTATTCGTTCTTTTTCTAAATCTCATATTGATACATCTATCCTGTGGAAGTCTAAGTCTTGGCGCTTTACAGGTTTCTATGGTCAACCTATAGCACATAAACGTTCTACCTCTTGGGATCTCCTAAGAAGGCTCCACAACTATGATGAGTCAGCCTAGCTAATTGGTGGGGATCTAAACGAAATTCTTTCTAATTCAGAAAAAAAAAAAGGAGGTGCCTCTCGTGATCCCAATCTTCTTGCCTCTTTTAGGAATGTCTTAGATGATTGTCATCTCAAAGATTTGGGCTTTTCAGGTAACAAATTCACCTGGACTAACCGAAGTAGATCTGGTTCCCCTATCTTCATCAGACTTGATCGTTTTTTGTCTAACCCTACCTTTGAGAACCTTTTCACTCCTTAACTAACCAACATTTGGGTTGGTCTGACTCTGATCACAGACCCATTGCTTTATCTGCCTATGAAAGACCTTTTGTTTTGTCTCAACCTTACATCCATAAGCCCTTCAAGTTTGAAGAACATTGGACTCTCCATGAAGATTGTCAATCCATCATTACAAATACCACTAATTCCTACAATCAATCTTTGTATAAAAAGGATCTTTATTCTTTCTTACAGGATGTCTCTACAAATTTAAATTCTTGGGGCCTATCTTTAACTAATTCCCTAAAAAACAAGATCACCTCCCATAAAAGAGCTTTACAATCTGCTTATGAAGTCCAACCCTACCCTGATTTTAAAAAGATTTTAGCTATTGAAAAAGATCTTAACCATCTACTTGGTGAAGAAGAAGTATACTGAAAACAAAGATCAAGGGAGGATTGGCTCAAATGGGGAGATCGTAACACTAAGTGGTTCCACAAGAAAGCCTCTTTACGGACAAAAAAGAATTGGATTGAAGGGATCTATGATTCATCTAATAATTGGCAGGAGGATCCTAAAAGTATTGAATACTCTTTTATCAATTTCTTTTCTAATCTGTTTTCTTCTTCTAATCCTTGCTCAGTGGACATTGATTTAATTTTAGACAACATTCAGCCTCTTGTTACAAAAGAAATGAATGTTACTCTTGATGCCCCTTTCACTAAAGATGAAATTATCTTCTCTCTTAAACAAATGTTCCCCACTAAAGCTCCTGGTCCTGATGGTTTTCCTGCTATTTTCTATCAAAAATTTTGGCCTATCATTGGTGATTTTACTGTTGACCAATGCCTAGCTATACTTAATTCTTTGGCTCCGATTAGTCCTTTAAATCACACTAATATTGCTCTAATCCCCAAAGTTAAAAGCCCTAAACTTGTATCTGATTACAGACCAATTAGTTTATGTAATGTTTCTTACAAACTAATTTCCAAAACTTTAGCTAATAGACTAAAACCTATTCTTACCTCTATTATCTCCCCTTTTCAATCTGCTTTTATCTCCTCAAGAGCTATTTCTGATAACATCATCCTTGCCCATGAATGCATTAACCATATAAAAAGAAATAAATCTAGTAAGAAGGGTTCTGCGGCCTTAAAATTAGATATGTCTAAAGCTTTTGATAGAGTTGAATGGATTTTTCTGGAAAATTTAATGAAGAAACTTGGTTTTAGCCAAAATTGGATTAGTTTAATAATGAATTGTTTAACTACTATCTTTCTCTGTTATTATTAATGGTCAAGCTAAGGGCCATTTTACACCTACTCGGGGTTTAAGACAAGGTGATCCC
Organism: Herpetospermum pedunculosum; assembly: GCA_028017165.1. NCBI lineage: Eukaryota > Viridiplantae > Streptophyta > Magnoliopsida > Cucurbitales > Cucurbitaceae > Herpetospermum > Herpetospermum pedunculosum. Next base: position 4,388,610 of record CM051529.1, on the reverse strand, counting down.
CTCTCTCCCTACCTCTTTCTTTTATGTTCAGAAGGCCTCTCTCAAACCCTTCTTCATGCTCAAAAGTCTAAGCTTCTCACAGGTATAAGTATTGCAAGGTCTGCTCCTTCTATTTCTCATCTCCTTTTTGCTGATGACAGTTTACTTTTCTTTAATGCTTCTACCTCTAACTGTCTCACTATTAAAACCATCCTAAATCACTATGAAAAAACTTCGGGTCAATCTGTTAACTTTTCTAAATCAGCTTTGCTTATATCTCCTAAGGTTTCTCCTTCTTTTCAGGGTCATCTTCAATCTATTCTTGGTGTCAAGCTTGTCAAGAACCTTGGTAAATATTTTGGGGTGCCTTCTTGTTTCTCCTAAAAAAAAGGTGCTGACTTAGGTTATGTTGCTGAGAAGGTTTGGAGGATAGCCTCGGGATGGAAATCCAGTTTTTTCTCTATGGGAGGCAAGGAAATTCTAATTAAAAGTATAGCCCAAGCTATCCCTACCTATGTTATGAGCTGTTTCCGGCTTCCTAAGCGAGTTTGCTCTGACATTACTAAAGCTATTGCTAGATTTTGGTGGGGCTCTAATAATAATTCAAAGAAAATCCACTGAGTAAATGGGATCGGCTTTGCAAACCTCCTGATCAAGGAGGTCTTAATTTCAAAGACATTGAGATCTTTAACCAATCTTTATTGGCTAAACAAGCTTGGAAATTACTAACTAATCCCACAAGCCTCACAGCTCAAACACTAAAAGCTAGATATCACCCTGATTCAGAGTTCCTTTATGCTTCGTTGGGAACATCCCCCTCTTTCTTTTGGAAAAATGTTCTTTGGGGAAAGGGACCTTTTGATCAAAGGAATTCGGGTTAAAGTAGGAAATGGGTTGAGTATCTCTGCTTTTACAGATAAGTGGATCCCCAAAGAATCCCTATTTACCCCCATTTACCCTTGTTTCAACCCCCCCAACACTACTGTGGACAAATTAATTATGGAAAATAGAAGATGGAATATCCCTCTTCTTTCTACCTTGTTCCATGAAGATGATGTCCCTATTATTTGCTCTATCCCCTTACCAAAAATGTAGGAGAAGACAGTTGGATGTGGCATTATACAAGAAATGAGGATTACAGTGTTAAAAGTGGTTACAAGTAGGGGTGTAATCGGTTCGGTTCGGCTCGGTTTGAGTGCTGAACCGAAACCGAACCGATAAGAATAGTGAAGGAAATGTGAAACCGAAACCGATCCCTCTTCTTTCTACCTTGTTCCATGAAGATGATGTCCCTATTATTTGCTCTATCCCCTTACCAAAAATGTAGGAGAAGACAGTTGGATGTGGCATTATACAAGAAATGGGGATTACAGTGTTAAAAGTGGTTACAAGTAGGGGTGTAATCGGTTCGGTTCGGCTCGGTTTGAGTGCTGAACCGAAACCGAACCGATAAGAATAGTGAAGGAAATGTGAAACCGAAACCGAACCGCCGGAAGTTGTGAACCGAACCGAACCGACCGATTAACCGACGGTTTAATCGGTTCGGTCTGGCGGTTCACCGATTAGTTAATTCAAAGAGCAATGGGCCGCCCTCTTCTTTCTACCTTGTTCCATGAAGATGATGTCCCTATTATTTGCTCTATCCCCTTACCAAAAATGTAGGAGAAGACAGTTGGATGTGGCATTATACAAGAAATGGGGATTACAGTGTTAAAAGTGGTTACAAGTAGGGGTGTAATCGGTTCGGTTCGGTTTGAGTGTTGAACCGAAACCGAACCGATAAGAATAGTGAAGGAAATGTGAAACCGAAACCGAACCGCCGGAAGTTGTGAACCGAACCGAACCGACCGATTAACCGACGGTTTAATCGGTTTGGTCTGGCGGTTCACCGATTAGTTAATTCAAAGAGCAATGGGTCGCCCTCTTCTTTCTACCTTGTTCCATGAAGATGATGTCCCTATTATTTGCTCTATCCCCTTACCAAAAATTACCAAAAATGTAGGAGAAGACAGTTGGATGTGGCATTATAGAAGAAATGGGGATTACAGTGTTAAAAGTGGTTACAAGTAGGGGTGTAATCGGTTCGATTCGGCTCGGTTTGAGTGCTGAACCGAAACCGAACCGATAAGAATAGTGAAGGAAATGTGAAACCGAAACCGAACCGAACCGACCGATTAACCGACGGTTTAATCGGTTCGGTCTGGCAGTTCACCGATTAGTTAATTCAAAGAGCAATGGGCCGAGTTGAGTTAAGTTTAGTGGGCTGGATGATGGGCCGCTAATGGGTTATGGGCCCATTCTACTTTGTAGGAGTAAATAGTTCAAAAAATATGCATATTGTCAAGCCCGAACTCAAGACATCTTGGTTGTAAGGCGTCTTTAAAACCACTGGACCGCTTACAATTATTGGTAATCCCTCGGTTTATTATATATATATAGTAATCGGTCGGTTCGGTTATCATCGGTTTTAAAGCATCAAAACCGAAAACCGACCGAATATATTCGGTTTTCTTAATATTCAAACCGAAACCGTCAACCGAACCGAACCGAACCGAAATTAACGTCGGTTTCGGTCGGTTTTTCGGTTCGGCTCGGTTTTTTCGGGTTTCCCTTGCACCCTTAGTTACAAGCTAGGCCTTGCTCAGCTATACCATGATGGCCCCTCAGATCCTAGTCAATCAAAAAAGTTTTGGAAAGCTCTTTGGAGTCTAAAATTACACAACAAAGTTAAGATTTTTATGTGGAAAGCCTTAAATGATTATCTTCCCACTCATGCCCCAAGGGGTCTGTGGTTCGAATCCCCCCACCCCCAATGTACTAAAAAAAAAAAAAAAATCCCCACGCTCTTCTCTATTGCAAAAGAGCCAAAGTAATCTGGAATTGTCTCCTTCCTTCTTTCTTCATTAAGAATTTTGCTATCCTCAAATTCTCTGATCATTGGAATTATTGGATCTCCCCTGCAAGCAAATATGAACTGAAATTAGCTTGTATCATTTGTTGGGCTATTTGGAATGACAGAAATTCAGTTATTCATGGGAAGAAAATTATTGATATTGACTCAAAGATTTTATGGATTTCTGATTACCTTACGGAGAACGATATTAAAGGCTCTCTCTCGAATTCTATTATCAACGCTGAGGGCCAAACAAAGGCTTCTGCACCTTGGCTCCCTCCCCCTGAAGGGTTCTTTAAATTGAATGTTGACGCGTCTTGGTCCTCTTCGTCTACCACGGCTGGAATTGGTATCGTAATCAGAGACTCCTCCGGCTCAATCCGCCATACCTCTTCTCTAAAAGAAGGTTTTTTTCAAAACCCTCTTCATGCAGAACTGGAAGCTATTCGCTCGGGAGTTCACCTCGCACATACCTTGGGTTATCAACGCCTGTTTGTCGAGTCTGATTGTGCCTCAGTTGTTCAAGCCTTACTTTCTGACGCTCCGTTCTTCAACGACATCAGCTCATGGGTTGATGATTTGAGAAGCCTACGAAGTTCCTTCGAAGCTTTCGCCATCAACCATGTTCTTCGGCAGAGGAATGAAATCGCCAATACCCTAGCCCGATTGTTTTCCCCAAATTCAATTAGCTGGGACACTGATTGCCCTTCGTGGCTTTTACATCTCGCTTGTAATGACCTTAATGCCCTTGTGGCTTAATAAAGATGCTACTGATTGTTTCCGTTCAAAAAAAAATTAGAACAGTATTTATTATTAGTTTAACTAAGATTGTTGTGGCCGCTTTTTAAAAAATAAATTATAGTATTAAGTAAATTAGTATTTACTAAATTTCAATTATAAACTTACAAAAATAAGTTACAGTAATTAATACCAAATTTGTGAGGTTTAAGTATAAGGACCAAAGTAGACATAAAATTTAATTTAATATAATATTTTAAACTATAAATTATATTTTGTTTAATTTAAATTAAATTATTTTGACGTATGAGAAAGATAACAAATTGTATCCGAAAAATTATTATTTCAATTTTAATTAAAAAATATAGTATAAATAAAATTAATGTTAATTCATTTTAATTTTAATTTTATTTACCATTTAAGTTATTTGATAATTAAGATTACTTCAATAAAACTATACATGCATATATAGATTAACGATATATAAAATTATGTTGAAGTTAACTAGTGATTTTTGTATATAGTATATTTTTGTTGATCTATCTCATTCAAATAACTATGAAGGCTACATTTTTTTTAGGCAATAAAAATGCATGATATTAAAATATTAGTAAGATATTTTTTTTTTTTGACAACATGTTGAAGATTGAACCTAAGATTATCTCATAGCCACCGAGTGATACATCATGTTGTTGAGTTATGCTTTTACTAGCTAAATATTAGTAAGATATATAAATTAGCGCGTAAACAAGGGTTATTAATTGGTGAGATATTTTGTCAACCAAACAAAATTGGTGGTATATCAAGAGTTGGGGCAGAAAACTCAGCATTAATTCATCATTCTATGAATCCCTACTCAAGTTCAGTTCATTGCCATATCACACTTCATAATAATAACCTAACATCCTTTATCATAAAACCAACCATCTTATCGAAGAACAGTTGACTCAGACCCAACCGATCTACAGCTGCATAATCACTCAATCTCTCCTGAACCTATATTACAACCTGTCGTCTCCTATTAACATGGAGTCATGCCTCTGAAATTATTGGAAAATTTGAGAAAATATGCTACATACCAAAAAATATTCAATGTTGCATGCGCTGTGACGTTCTCGTACTAATTGTTAGATGTGAATTCAAAAAGTTTGTGTCTGCTCACGTAAACAAATAATAATAAATTAATTTGTTTAGAAAATATAAATGAAAAAAGTTTATTTCAAACAATTACTTATAAACATTTAGATTGTTAAAATAAATAGATTAAGAAAAGAATAAAAACTAAATCTGTATGAAAAATGTTAAAATCAATTTTTGTAAATTAAATTTGTTTGAATGTCTAGAATTAGAATTTGATTTGTAGTTTACAATTCTATATTTCTATTTGAACTTGGAATATTAAGTTACTAAAAATTGTCATATACCAACTTTCTAACTACAACTTCTCTAGTTTGTATCTTGTAATATCTCTTGATACAAACTGTTATTTTCCTTTGTCGGTGAAATTCTGTGCCGATTATTGTTTCATTCTTTGTTAATTCCAATTCTATCCTTCATTACAGAAAAGAAAAAGAAAAATGATAAAAACAATATAATGATATATAATTTAAATTATTGATTATGGTAAATGGTTTTTGTAAATATTTTTCTTCTCCACGTATTATATATATATATATATATATATATATATATATATATATATATATATATATGAATGAGTAAAACTTGGTTGCTGGCTGGGCTATCTTTTGCAGCCCAACCACCTTTCATGATTTGATTGGCTAATATTCAAATCATTTTTAAATAATAAAAAAATATTTCACGCCGTTTATTGTCAGTAACTTTCATTTTTTTATTCCAGGTTAACAACTTTTCCTACTTTCTCTCTCTTCATTTCTCTACACTCCAATTTCAAGGCCATAAAATTTTAATTGAGGTTATTTGAAATTTGCAGGACTGATTGTGTGTTATATAGACATAAATTTTCAAGTGGGTTTTAGAGGAAGTGAAGGAAATAGTGGGAAATTTCACCGTTGGATTCATCTGAGGTTGGTAAAGGGGAAGGTAGATTGGATTTTTTTTAAAGAAAAATCTCAAAAAAAAAAAAAATGATAACAATTTTTTTTTTTTTTTTTTTATCTAGAGATATCCTTTGAAGTATTGTACTGCATTAAAAAATAATTAACCAAAAAAAAAGGAAAAAAAATACTTATTGTAGAGTAAGGAAGATAGAGTGAGAGATGAAATTGAAAACAAAGGTAATGAAAGATTGAATTGAAGGGAAGAGAGAGAAAATAGGAGAAGTTGTTTATGTGAGAAAGAAGAAAGAGAAAGTTACCGAAGAAAAAAATCTAACTAAACGGACGTGAAGGGTTTTTTTTATTTAAAAAATAATATAAATATTCAGCCAATCAAATCGTGAAACGTGTTGGGCTGCAAAAGATACTTGTAGCCCGGGCTGTAAGCAAGTTTTACTCTATATATATTGTAAAATTTTATAATTTCTACCATTCTGCCGACTTTTTCAGTAAAAACAGACATAAACTTCAGAAAGCTCTGTTTTGTTGTGTGTTCAATGATTATTCCGATAACGACTCTGCTCTTTCCTCACCAGCAAAACTCGTGTAGTTCAACTTGAAATCCTAACCCACACTCACACACATAAAAATCAACAATAATTTCGTCTCTTTATATATACTAGTGTTGGAGAAAACAATGAAAGTCGTTTCAAGAAACAAGCTTTTCCTCTGTTGCCAAGCCGTCGTTGACATGGGAACCATCCTCCACACCAAAGCTACCACCACTTTGGCGGCCTATCTTGAACTTGAAGAAGACGAAATCAGAAATTCTAACCCAAATTGTCGGTGCCCCAGAAATTCCGCCCGAGATTGCTCCGCCGTTTCTCACCCCCCAAAACGAACTCTTTCTTGGACTGCCAGAGCCGTCGTGTTTGGTACCATTCTGGTCAGTATTGAATTTAGGTGTCCTCTAGTTCTTTTCAATTTGTTCTTTTTTTTAGCACTTGGGTTTTTTCTTTTTGTTTTAGATCAAAAGAGTTCGTGAGAGGAAAAGTTACCATCAGCATAAATCTGAAGGAAGAAAACGAAGTTTATCACTGGATTCTGGAATTTTCTCCGCAAAGGAAGACCAGAAATTAGGCGCTGAAGAAAACAGAGAAAACCAAGTAGTTTCCTTGAGTTGTCTTCCATCTGGGCCATCTCAATCTTTTCCAATTTCAATATCAGAACCCAAAACTTCGAAGGAAAAGACGAGTGGCGTGAGGCGGAGAGACGTCGAGCAGAGGAGTTGGTATGCATTGAATTCGGGCGTTGGATTGGTTGTGGTGAGCCTGGGAGTGACAGTGATGCAGGGCAGAGTAATTGCGATTTTGATCACATCAATTTGGGTCTACTTTGTTGGTTGGATGCACATGGAGTATCGCGGGCTGAAGAACAAACCAACAAACTTTATAGAAACAGAGGTGACGGGCACTCTGAGGAGGGACAGTCACAATCGGAAGGCTCATGGTTGTAGATTGATGGAAAGACCAGGAAAAAGGCATTAAATCTTTGACGTGAAATTTTTCTATTACGTGTTTTGTGGAAGCTCTCCTTAAGTCTTGCAAAAGCACTGCCTTTTTTTTTGTTCCTTTGCTTCTGTAACATTCCCCTTTTACCTACTATTGCATTTGTGAAAAGTTGTGTGTTCTAAATTCTAATCAAACCTGTTTTTTATAGTTTTGAAGTTAGTCAATGAGTTGGGTTGTGAAAACCCAATTGGTAATGTTGTAATCTTATGTCAACAATAGTCTATATGGCTTCTATTTTCTATTTTATATAAAACAAGTGTCAACAAGTAACACACTAAGCCTAAGCCATGTTTACTCTACTAGAAAAGTAATCAATCAAGGGTAATACGTTCAATATTCCTTTGATAACTTTTATCAAAATTTGCAAATGTAATGGAGGTGTGAATCTCAATTCAAAATCTAGAATCTAATTATTCCATTTTCTCTATCACTTTGGGGCTCAATCAGATTAACATTAAAGATTATATGGGTTGACTAATTTAGTTTTATAAATGTCCTTCTCTCTTCCTATGTTTTTTCATTTTTTTCATTTACATTTCACCATATTTTACATCGTTCCTTCTTCAACCTTCACAATTTCTATTTACACTTTATGAGATCGTCGATTTATTATTACACGAAAAAAAATGCTAAAAAAATCAAATAAATCTACATCGTCTTCAATCCTAAACATCGCTCGCAATAATGCATAGATGATGAAAAAATGATACCGTCTTACATGATTCATCAAAAGTATACGATTTCAATAACGATCATAATCACGATTGTACACATGATTCGTATCTGAGGGTCTTATGGTAAACTCACGAATACTATAAACACTACCAATGGAAAGCATATTACTTTTGAATTAACCTTAAGTAAACATATGAAAGATAAATCAATTATGATTGAAGACTTAATTCATTAGGATGTCAGAGAAATTTCATTACATTTTGGTAAACGTAAACATGACCTAATAGCAGCTATTGCTAAGTTGAGAATATTGCAATTTAATTTAATTTACGGAATTAAAAAAAAAACTCAATAGTAAATTAAACAAAAGCCCAATTCAAATATGCCTATGGTTTTTTCGAGGCCCATTTCCAAAGCTCTTCACAAACTGGGAGCGAGCGTGGTCTACAGTTTGAAGCCGGTGGGTGTAACGATGGCTACCAAACTGCTTCCACTGCGTAAGCTTTCAAGGATACTGAACCTGCCGTCTTCTTCTTCCTCCTCCTCCTCTTTCAGGAAGTATTCATATCTTCTAGAAGCTTCAACACCTCTCCTCGATCTCTCCGATGATGTTCATCAATTTCATCCTCCCTCTTTTTCTAGAAGCTTCTGCTCGCGCCCTCTGGATTTCGTCGCCGATGATTCCCGAGGCCCCGCCACCATTGATTATAGGTAACTTGTTCCTTCTCTTTCTTTCATTTCCCGATTTTTCAACCTTTCTGTAAGAGAAACTATGAAATTGAATTGAATCAAAATTTTGAACAAGAAGCGGGAGTTTGTAAGTTCCACCCCCTTCCCCCAATTTTTTACAATTTTGTATCCTTTTCAATTTGGTAATTGTTTTAGGTCTACTTGATTTGCGAATTGTTTTATATTATCTGATTTTTAACTGAACTAAAAATGGGTTCATAGTTCTTCAACAAAGTCTTGTGGATGTCTTACCTTCAGTTCAATTTCCCTTGATTGAACGAATTAGAGTTGTTATTATTGATGGGCATTTGTTTGAGCGTCGATATAATAGTTGAATGCATTTGGTAGAGAGGGGCTCAAGTGAACTTTGCTAATGCTTGCTGCAGTTCTCTGATTCAGGAGGGAGAGTTTCACAGGCTAGCTGATTCCACAATACAGGGTCTGCAAGAGAAATTAGAGGTAATTGTGTATCAATGAAGTGACATTTTCCCCCTTGATTTTATCTTATTTCGGAATTTCTGCTAAAATTTTGTTTAACTTTATTTCATTCCTTGCCAGGAATATGGCGATGATCTCCAAATTGATGGCTTTGACGTGGACTATGGGGTGAGAATGACTAAGCAGTTCTAAAATTTGTTAACTTCATTTCATATGAATAGATGGTGTTTAATTTTATCCGATTTTCATTACGCAGAATGAGGTACTGACCTTAAGGCTCGGCGATCTCGGTACTTACGTCTTGAACAAACAAACGCCAAACAGACAAATTTGGCTTTCTTCCCCTGTGAGGTATGAATTATGCTTCACTTGTGACTCATTTTCCAGTTGAATGATTAGATTCTACAATGTTTGTCCTTTCCATTTGTTTCAAAGATCATTTCAGACCTTGTCCCTAGTGACTCCGTTTTCCAGTTGAATGATAAGAATCTACAATGTTTGTTCTTTCTATTTGTTTCAAAGATCATTTCGGACCTTGTCTCTGTTTCCAATTAATGACAAAGTTCAGCGCTTGTCTTTTCAATATCTTTACTAAAAATTGGAATTTGTTCTGTCCATATATAACATTTACCCATTCATTAGGGCATGCCTCATATCCCCTAGATGTCTTTAACTTCTATCAAAGTAGAAAAGAATGAATGAGATTATTTTGAATTTGGTCCTGAGAGAACGAGGAACTTAAACTAGAGGTTGATTACTCATATATTTAGGTGTTATACACCACTTTGTGACAACCCGGGTTATGTTCTTCCTTGCAGTGGTCCGTTCAGGTTTGATTGGGATCAGAATTCTCAGGCTTGGATTTACAGGCGTAACAAAGCAAACTTGTTGACACTTTTAGAAACGGAATTGGCTCAACTCTGTGGTGAGCCAATTCATCTTTCTTGAGCATTTTCAAATAAGTTGGACATGATGAGGTTATTCTGAAGCATTTAGACGCATATTTATGCATCTTTTTCAGTTTGGTTTACGTTCTTAACTATCCCAGAGCCCACATTTTTTTCTTGTTTTCATTCTACCTGTTGCATATTATTTGCAATAATATGTTCTAATTTTTAGTGTTGCAAGTATAACTATTTATGATTAACTTGAGCATAGTTCAACCAACCAAGCCAACAAATGCATAGCTCAAATGACATGATGTATCGACTAGTGACTATGAGGTCCTAGGTTCAATCCCTCACCCCACATGTTGTCAAAAAAAAAAAAATGCTCAACCAACCAAAATATAATTAATACACATACACAATCTATGATAATTTAGGTGGGAAAGTAGTAGTAACATTTAATGAAATCATTATTTGTTAATGTGATGAGAACTTTTACATATATTAGTTTGGTTTGGAGAAAACTTGCAGAAGACTAGGTACTGCACACGGAGTCTCATCCAGAGGTTGCACACTCGAACCACAAAAATCACGGCAAGGATATCGTCCGATTTAGAAGCATGATTTGCTTAGCTCTGTGATTGGGGTGAGAACTGGGTCAAATTTGAAGTAAAATTCCAGAAGTTTAGTGTACTTGACAATTCAACATGACGAAAACGTGGAAAAGTAATGTTTTTATCACATAAGAAAAAGAAGAAGAAAAAAACTATGTTTTTGTAAAATATAATCACATCATCTTAAGATTAGAAAAAAAAATGCAGAAATAAAGTTGATAACAGCAGTCATTTGTGATTGACTTGGCCATGGTCGTCGAAGTCAATCAATAATGATTGAATTGAATAAGGTGGATGAGCAGACGATTAATGTCGACCAAGAGGAATATCTCCCTCATATTTTGTGGTAGGTTTCAATTTTACAAAATGGTTTAAATATAACAACACAACACCATATGATATGGGCTTTGGACAAGTCAAAGGATAATACAAAAACAAGAGGTTCACGAGGTTGACAGGACAGGACCACGAGGGGGTCCCCGGAGAAAAATCAAATGTGTTACACAGAAGTTGATATCGTGTATAATTTTTCTCCAAAATTTCCAATTCCTATGAATAAGTATGTGTGTGTGAATTAATCAAATTTGTTGGAATGAGATGGATATTGGTATTGTTTTTGAAGTAGCAAAAAGAAAACAATTTGGGTGGCAGACGGAAAGTGGTGTGTTATCTCAAATATAATGGGAAACAAGAAGGCAGAGGAGTGTAGTACTCTTTTGGTCTTCAGTTTATGCATCTTCTTTTCTTTGCTGTCTGCCAGAGGCGCCGTCGTCAATACATTAAGAGACAGTGATGGAGATTCTGTTGTTTCGGAGGGAGGAGGATTCCAACTTGGTTTTTTCACTCCTCACGACGACGCTAGTAGAAGAAGATACGTCGGAATATGGTACCACGGCTCCCAACCGGAGGTGGTTGTATGGGTTGCCAACAGAAACAAACCACTATACAACAACAATGGAACTTTCGCCATTACAAAAGACGGCAACCTCAAGGTATTGGCATCAGACGGCACTTCTTTATGGTCCACCACCCTCCAATTCTCTTCTCACAATAACACAACAATGGTGCTGATGGATTCTGGGAATTTAATCCTCAAGGAATCAGGCGTCAACGGCACGACTCTCTGGCAAAGCTTCCAAAATCCAACTGACACATTTCTTTCGGGCATGATCATGACCGAGGACTTGAAGTTGACTTCTTGGAAAAGTTCAGATGATCCATCGCCTGGGAATTTCACGTTTCTGAAGGATGCGGGAGGCCGCTACATCATCGAGAGACTTAGTGCACCGTATTGGGTCAACAAGGAACTATGGCAAAATTTCTCCACCGAAACCGATGGAGTGATTGGTGAAGTAATAGACTTACTGTCAACAATTGGTGATGGTGACTTGAAGGCCAACAATTATACCGTTCGTTTTCAGAATCAAGAGCTAGATTACAACTATACAAGAGCAGTTATGGATTTCAGCGGGAAAATAGAGTACCTTGCAAGAAACAGAGTGGGTGGAAAATGGGATGCCATCTGGTCGGAACCGGAAAACATATGTAGTGTGGTATCAGCTTGTGGGGCCTTCGCTAGTTGTCGGAGTGACAGTAAACACACTTGCAGGTGCTTGCCTGGGTTTGAGCCAAAGTCCAAGGATGAATGGGATTCCGGTGATTACTCAAATGGGTGCCAGAGAAAAACAGAAATTTGCATCAAAGAAGTGGCGCAGGCTGGAGATTTCTTGACAATTAATATGAAGGTAAGAAAGACGTCTAATATCGTGAAGGCTGATAATAATAAGAGTTGCAGAACCAAGTGTCTTGAATCTTGTACATGTCAGGCGTTTTCAGAAGTAACAACAATTAATAGAACCGACAGTACTGTCGCATGTGTCATTTGGGACGATTTACTCCAAAACATTTGGGAATATGCAGATGGTGGTGGTTTTGTTAACATCCGTATTAAACGTTCTGACATTGGTATTTTTTTCAATTCCAATTCCTCTATGTATGTTTGTCTTCTCCAACTGCCTTCTAATCTACTTTGCCATGTTTGGCTGTTTTCTTCAGAATTGACACAGCTCGATTGTAAAACATGTGGAACCAACATCGTTCCTTATCCTCTGAGAACAGAATTCGACTGCGGTGATCCTGCATATCGCAATTTCACTTGTAAAGTTTCCACTGGCCAGGTTCGCTTTCAACCAGCAGCTGGAGTTTACTACAATGTTACCTACATAGATCCACAGCTAAATACTTTTACCATTACAACAAACGGGTCTATTTGCAGAGGTGATACGGATGCAATTCAAAAGCTACTGAAATTGGAACACTCGTCTACATTCAAAGTAAGTAGCAGTTGTGACTCTGAATTTAATGAAATTGATATTCAATGGGAGAAACCATTAGAGCCTATCTGCAATCCACCAAAAGATTGCACCAATTGGCCAAATTCATTATGCAACTCATCAACGGATGGAACAAAGAGATGCTTGTGCAATCCTTCTTTAGAGTGGAATGGCACTGGCTGTAGTATTCTTCCAGGTGAAAATTCAATCCTATGCATACAAAACCCAAGTTTAATTTTACAAAAATCAAATTAAGACATTGTCCATAATGTACTTGTAGAGGTTCGTTTGAATGAACCACATCCAAAGAAGAGAAATTTCAGAGTTGGTGTCATTGTCCCAGTGACCATTGCTGGATTGATTGTTATTTCCTGCTTCTTGTTGTATATTTACTACAAAAGAAGGAAGGTTCAAAATAAAAAAGGTAACCATTTCGCCCTTCTTTCTTTGGAATGGTTTGATGTGATGTGATGTACTGATTATTTTTCTTAATACCAGAGAAAAGAACAAGTTTTTGGGGAAATCAGCTGGAAACTACTCACTTGTATGAAAATGAGAAACGTGTTAGAGACTTTATGGGTTCCGGAATGTTTGGAGAAGATGATAGAAAAGCCATTGAAGTACCAGTTTTTGATTTGGAAACCATTCTCAGTGCTACAGACAACTTCGCTGAAGCAAACAAAATTGGACGAGGAGGATTTGGGACAGTTTACAAGGTATGCATATCCTTCAGGCTTCAATCAAAAAAGTTCTCAACAATTACTTGGTTTAAAAAGAATTAACAGTTTCTGAATGCCAGGGACTTTTTCCAGGAGGACTGGAAATTGCAATAAAGAGGCTGTCGAAAGGTTCCGCCCAAGGAGTAGATGAGTTTAAGAATGAGGCAATTCTCATCGCCAAACTTCAGCATCGAAATCTAGTTAGACTCTTGGGCTATTGTATTGCAGGAGAAGAGAAAATGTTGGTGTATGAATATATGCCCAACAAAAGCTTAGACTATTTTGTATTTGGCAAGTCTCTCTACCTCACCTTAGTTATAGGTAAAGTTTTGATCTTGATATACAAAAAGGAAAAAATTCCCAACTTTTTCTCTCTCTTTTGCTAGATCAAACACAATGTTTATTGGTGAACTGGGAGATGCGGCTTAATATCATAGTGGGAATTGTTAGAGGGCTAGTTTATCTCCATGAAGATTCAAGATTGAGGATTATTCATAGAGATATGAAAACAAGCAATGTTCTGTTAGATGCAGAAATGAATCCTAAAATTTCTGACTTTGGTTTAGCAAGAATCGTTGATGGCAATCAAACAGAGGCAATCACCAACAGAGTTGTTGGAACCTAGTAAATATTCCTTCACCAATTAAATTTGTTTTTTTATCCTCGTAGTCACATTCGAATTGCTAATCAAGTGGTTGAGAGTTGTTTTGTTTGATTTTTGCAGTGGGTACATGTCACCAGAATATGCATTGGATGGATCATTCTCGTTCAAATCCGACGTGTTCAGTTTTGGTATAGTTGTGTTGGAGATTGTGAGTGGAAGAAGGAACACTGGGTTCTACCAGTCGAAAGAAGCTTTGAATCTTCTTGGATACGTGAGAATAGAATTAGTTTTTGAATAATCACAATGTTTGTCGTTTGATTTGGGTTTTTAAGAGTTGGGAATTGGGTATGCAATAATGCAGGTATGGAAGTTGTGGAGAGAAAAAAGAGCATTGGAAATAGCAGAGGTGGGCGTACGAGAAAGCTGCAATCCAAATGAAGTTATAAAATGTGTGGCTGTCGGGTTGCTGTGTGTGCAAGAAGACCCCAACGATCGTCCCACGATGTCGAATGTAGCTTTTATGCTAAGCTCCGGCAGCGACCCTGCTTCTCTTCCAGATCCTAAACGGCCGGCTTTCGTTGATCAAAAATCAACTCCTGCTTCTGCAACTTCTTCGTCGGGCTTTAAGCAAGAAATTGTAACCAATGATTGTACCTTACTTGAGCCTCGTTAATTCAAGGTTTCCTTTCCTATGCTCTCTTCTCAAATTCTTATGAAAAATTGTCTACATAATTTTTCAAGATGTGTCGTTTAATAAATAGTCATATTTTTAGAAAAATTATGTAAATAATATATATTTTATTATTTTTAATTTTTTTAGTTTAACCATTTGTGAGAGTGAAGATCCGAATCTTTGATATTTAGGTTAAGTACAATGCATTAACCAGCATTTGAGATCAAGTTGGCAGCAAGGAATCTATCTATTTATATATGATCTTTAAGTTAAAGGGTATAATGAGTAAAACTTGTTTGGTGCCTAGGCTACAAGTGTCTTGATTTGATTGGCTAAATATTTAAATCATTTTTAAATAATAATAATAAAAAATCACTCCGTTTACTTGGTTTGTGTCGGTAATCAGGAAATGTAGAAGAAGAAGAATACAGAATTTACACTTATGCTACGTGTACAAATAAGAGAGGGTAGAGAATAACAGAAAATATTCTTATTGAGCATTGTCATCATCCTCTTGTAGGTTTTCCTTAATATCCCCCCTTAAACGAGAGGGGAGAGAAACGAGCCCAAGTTTGGATCGTAGGTAGGAAAACTGAGCATGAGTAAGAGATTTGGTGAGACAATCTGCCAGTTGTTCTTGAGAGGGAACATATCGTATGTCAAGACGATTACTAAGGACTTGATCTCGGACATAGTGCACATCAATTTCTATGTGCTTGGTACGAGCATGGAAAACAGGGTTTGTGGCAAGCGCCCCAGCACTTAAGTTGTCGCACCATAGCTGAGGAGTGGATGAGAGAGGCAAACCAAGCTCTTCAAGCAGTTGTCGGATCCATGTGATCTCAGCCGAGGCATGAGCGAGAGCTCGATACTCAGATTCAGTACTTGAGCGAGCGACAGCTACTTGTTTCTTAGATGACCACGAGATCAGAGTAGGGCCAAGGAAAACACAGTAGGCACCTACAGATTTCCTGTCATTCACATTGGCTGCCCAATCTGCATCAGAGAAGGCATTAATGGAAAGTTGTGTACTCGGTTGAATAAGAAGACCATCGGATGCAGTGCCTTTGAGGTAGCGAAGCACTCGTTTAACCGCTTGCCAATGAACATCAGTTGGGGCCTTGAGGAACTGACTGAGTTTATTGACAATGAAGGCGATGTCAGGGCGAGTGTTGGTTAGGTATTGGAGAGCCCCAATAGTGCTTCGATACAGAAAGGGATCTGTGAGTAGTGAGCCATCATGAAGGGAGAGCTGTTTGCCAGTGACTGCCAGAGAGGGACAAGATTTGGTATGCTGCATTTGAAGTTTCTCTAACAGACTATGTATGTATTTGAACTGATTGAGGTGAATACCAGTAGCAACATAAGTGACTTGAATACCCAGAAAATAGTGAAGAGGACCAAGGTCCTTGAGAGCAAATTTGGAGTTGAGCACAGAGATGAGATGGGCAATAAACTGATGGTTGTTCCCTGTGACGATCACATCACCACATACACAAGGAGTAATATAAAGGTAGACCCCTTGTTATAAAAAAACAGAGAGGCATCTGACTTACTTGCAGAGAAGCCAATATGGAGAAGACAACCTTTGAGTTCATCATTCCAAGCTCTTGGAGCTTGTTTTAAGCCATAGATAACTTTGTGAAGTTTGCAAACATGAGAGGGATAGGAGGGATTTTCATACCCAGGTGGCTGAGTCATGTAGACAGCTTCCTTGAGGCTGCCATTGAGGAAAACATTATTGAAGTCGAGTTGCCTTAGGGACCAACCGTTGGAGATAGCCAAAAACAGCACAATGCGAATGGTAGATGACTTCACCACATGACTGAACGTTTCAAAATAGTCAACTCCCTGATGCTGATGAAGGCCTTTTGCAACTAGGCGAGCCTTGTGCCTTTGAATCGAGCCATCCACATTTTCCTTTAACCGAAATACCCACTTACACCCAACAACATTATGACTGTCTGAAGGTGGAACAAGGGTCCATGTTTGAGCCTTGTGAAGGGCAATGATCTCCTCATCCATGGTTGATCGCCATTTGGGAGTAGCAAGAGCAACAAACACCTTTTTTGGTTCTCTGAGAGACCAGTCGATAGGAGTGGTAACAACCCAAGCTTTAGGGCGAACAATGCTAGCTTTAGCCCTGGTAATCATAGGGTGATCATTGTTGATCAGAGGGGTTGGGGATCTGGATGCAGGCAGAGAAGATGAGGATTCGGTGGAGCAAGGATGTGGAGACGACACGGGAGATTCTGAAGTGAAGGAGTGAGGTCTGCTAGGAGAAGGTGAGGGAACTGAGGGTGTTGGAAGACGGGATGTATATAACGGCGTAGGGGGGCTGGATTCAGATGATATAGGCTGTGATATGGGCTGAGAGGCAGTAGGGGTCAACAAGGGTAGAGGTGGTTGACATGTGGTGGGGATAAGAGGTGGGCCAAACCAGTGCAGGATAGAGGGCGCGGAAGGTGTTTGAGCAGGAGAAGTAGAACTTAAAGGAAAGCCAGTCGTGAATGGAAAATGGGCCTCATTGAAACGAACATGTCTGGTGATAATAATTCGCCCAGATGCCAGTAGACATAGAGAGCCCTTGTGCTGAGGTGAAGGCCCAAGATAGACACACTGCTCAGAGTGAAAGGCGAACTTATGATGCTGATAAGGCCTCAAATTGGGATAACAAGCACATCCAAATACCCTTAAGGCAGAATAGTCAAGCTGCGTGTGAAGAAGGAGATCCATAGGAGATCTGTTTTGGAGAACAGAAGATGGCATTCCATTTATAAGAAGGGCTGCTGTTCGGAAGGCAAACCACCAGAACTTCAAAGGCATTGAGGCTTGAGCAAGAAGTGTGAGGCCTGTCTCAACAAGGTGACGATGCTTTCTTTCAGCCCTACCATTTTGTGCTGAAGTGTACGGACAAGAGAAGCGTGAGACAATGCCAAGTCTTTGACAGATCTGAGCAATAGGTTTATATTCACCACCGTTGTCCATTTGGACAGCCTTGACTGCCAACTGAAATTGAGTTTTAACAAGAGACTGAAAATCAGTGAAGGCTATATGGGCATCACTCTTTTGCCGGAGGGGAAAGAGCCAAGTGAACCGGCTAAAATCATCAACAAAAAGGATGTAGTATCGAAATCCATTAGAAGAAAGCACAGGGGCAGGTCCCCATAGGTCTGTGTGAACAAGATCAAACGGAGCTGTGGCCTGAGACTGAGAGATAGAGTAAGGAAGAGCATGCATTTTCCCAAATTGACAAGATTCACAGAAGTTTAACTCATCATTCACTGGTAAAGTGAGATTACAATTCTGAATGATGCTATTTAGCACTTTGATTGAAGGGTGACCCAAACGTTTATGTAATAACGATTTGGTTAACACTACATGAACTTGATTTGTAGATAAAGAAGAGACAGGAGTAGCAGACATAAACATTGCACTCGAGGTGGGCAGACAGGCAGCAACCGACTTGGTTAAATCTGAAGCTGAACTTTGAGCTTTATTTATCAACAGCCCCGGAGAATCAAGCTGGTAGAGTCCATCTCTAAGAGTGCCCCTCAGCACTTCCTCCCCCGTAACCTTGTCTTTAACCAAGCAGAAATCACAGTGAAACTCAATAAACACATTATTCTCACCAGCCAATTTAGACACACTGACAAGATTTTTAGCAATTGAAGGAACACATAAGACATTGTTCAATTTCAGAGACCCAAGGTTAGTAGAAGAGCAGAGTTTCCTAAATGAGAGATGGATAGTTTATTACCATTTCCAACTACCACTGAATCAGTACGTGTGTAGTCGGATTTAGTTGTTAAGAAGCCTGGATTAGCTGTGACGTGACTGGATGCCCCACTGTCAGCATACCAGTGAGGATCAAGAACCGTATCAGGACTAGCAAAGACGGTATTAGCCAAGTGAGCAGGAGGGGCAGAGCGTTGAGAACTGCTGTTTGGGAAAGCTTGGGAGCTTGAGCCAGAGGCAAAGTGATTATGGTGATGTTGATTCTCTCTTTGATGTGTGTTGCGAGGATTATTAACATCAATATGAAAGCGAGAAAAACAGACAGCGGCACTGTGGCCTACCTTTCCACACACTTGGCATTGTGTTTGACGATAATCAGTGGTGCTTCCCCCACGACCTCGTCCCCGTCCTCCACGATTTCCTCTTTGCCCCGAGTTAGAGTAGCCACCGGATATAGGTGCAGTAGTACCAGATGAGCGGTTTTGAGCCTGATTTGAGACAAGAGGGGCTCTGTTTTGCACCATGTTGACAGTAGAAGGACCAGGGGACAAAGAAAAATTGGAGAGACCCGATTTTAAGGCTGTTTGATACTCCAAACGTTTCTCATAGGAAAGAAGGTCAGCCTGCATTTCAGACCAACTTACACCAGCCTTGCCTTGAACAACAATCACAACAGGATTATAATCTTCGTCTAGACCAGAAAGAACTTGAGAGATGAGGTCACCTGATGACAACGGACTGCCTGCAAGGGTCAGACCGTTAGAGTATTTCTTCATTGTTATAAGATACTCACTCATGGACAGTGACCCCTTCCTTGTTTGCTGAAAAAAGTCGTTTGAGATAATCAATCTCAGCTCTCAAATGAATTCCAAAAAGATCTTGAACAACCTCCCATAGACTCTTTGAAGTATAGAAACCCATAACCTGCATTGCAATCTCAGGAGACATTGAGTTATACAACCAACCTAAAAGTAGTTGATCAATAGTTACCCATTTCTGATACACAGGATTTGGGATTTTTTGACGAGCTGGAGAAGACGCCGAGCTGGGAATAACCTCCTCTGTATCAGGGGACACGGAGCTGGAGCTTGTAGTGATATCAACCGGCGAGGCTGGAGCTTCAACATGAGTTTCTGGGCATGGATCAGTCCTAGTAAGATGCCCTTCCAACTGGTAACTTCGCATTTCGATTTTAAATGCATCATTATAAGAAAATAAGAAAGAACAATCACATTCTATCTATATATATACATTCTATCTATATCTAATAGTAGACCGAAGAATCGGCCAGGCCAAATTTTGCCAAAGCAAGAAATTCGTTCTATCCAACTTGATAGATGTGATTTGATTCAGCAATTGATTGAGGGGAGGTCCAGAGAAGCTGCCGTGATTGGCGCTAGAGGAAAAAAGATTGACGTTTGCCATGGAATGACTCTGATACCAAATCAGGAAATGTAGAAGAAGAAGAATACAGAGGCAGCAAAGGAGAGGTCAATAACAAGATGCTGTGAGAAAGTTCTTTGTATTAATTCTCTATAAACTTGTGTGGAGGCTAGTAACCCTAGCCTCCATTTATATACACTTGGGGGAGAATATTTGGCCTAATAAGACAAAGAATTACAGTTGTCAAAGTAACAAAGAATTTACACTTATGCTACGTGTACAAATAAGAGAGGGTAGAGAATAACAGAAAATATTCTTATTGAACATTGTCATCATCCTCTTGTAGGTTTTCCTTAATATCGGTAACTTTCATTTTCTTATTCCATCAAATTAACAAATTCTCCTACTTTCTCTCCCTTCATTTATTTGCACTCCAAACTTAGACTTATAGGGTGGGAAACCCTTCGTTAGACTTATTTTTATAAATTAGCCTTCACATCAAAATAAGAAGGGGAATACGATTTCTCCTTTCCATGGATAGTTGTGAGAGAGGATTGAACTAAATTCTGAAACATATTGAGATAATAGTAAGTTATCATTGTAGTTTATGAAGTGTTGCTGAAGTTGTCATTATAATTTATGTTCTAATAATTTCTTCCTCGACTAAATCGTTATCTTAGTTTTTCTTGGCAGTAAAAACAATTTTAAATTCACAACACCACACTATTTTTTTGGAACTAAACAAATATAATAAAAATAAGAAATTTATTTATTTTCAAAAACAATTTTTTGGATTAAGAATCACGGGCCTAAATATTTTTTAATGATTTTTTGTATAATTTTTTTTGGGAAATTGTAATGGATGACAATTTGAGATTTGATAATTGCAGATATAGCAAATTATAATTTAATTTGCAAATCTAGCAATTTACTCCAATCAAATTAATTTAATCCCATTTTACCCTTAATTTTTAAAATCAGGCGGAAGCGTGTCTTGGGATGCCTTACTTGACCACCATTTATTTTCTCTTTTGATTTCGTCCGTAACCCAACAACGAGAGCTCAACTCTTCCATTTTCGCGCGCCCAAAACTCAACTTCAAGCGTCAACTGCTGCTGTCTCCAGGCTCTCGCTCTTCCGTGTTGAAATGTTGTTGTGAATTTATTGTTAGTTCATTCAGGCATTTGCATCGATTCGCCTCGTCTTCTCCCTTCCGTTTCAATCCACAAAAATAACTCATCGGGGAGGGGAGAATTTTCGGGACGGAAAACATGCGGGTGTTCTTTCTGATCTCCTTGCCTTTAACTTTGGGCATGGTCATCGTCACCCTCAAGTACTTCGCTGGTCCATGGGTGCCTCGTTATGTCTTTCTTACCGTCGGCTATACCTGGTTCTCTTCCCTCTCCATCATCATCCTCGTCCCTACCGACATCTGGATGGTATGTTTCTAATTTTTCCCATTTGATTCAATTCGTCTGTTGTTGTTGTTTCTTCAATAAAATTGGATGCAATTTGGTTTGATATGAATCTGACAATTGGGTTGGTGGGTTTTTAATCTTATTTCTACACCTGGACTTCGCTTTTGATTTTGATCTCGCCAACGTCAAGTCCAAGCACATTTTCAATTATGCAGAGAAAGGTAATTTTTGGAAGAAAGACGAAAGAAATCGAACAGAATTGAAATTCATTAAACGAAAAAATTTCAAGCGTGATCAGCCCTATTTTTCAATTTCGACAAACTCATAAAGTATAATGACAGATTAAAATCAAACTCATAAAGTATAATGACAGATTAGAATTGAAATTCATTGAACTCATAAAGTCTTCTATCACTGATATACTTCTACAAACTCATAAAGTATAATGACAGATTAGAATTGAAATTCATTGAACTATATCAGTGATAGACTTTAGACTTTATAACAGTTAACAGTCTACCAACGATAGTCTTCTATCACTGATATACTTCTACATGTGATAGAAGTCTATCACCGAACTTCTACATGTGGTAGAAGTCTATCACCAATACTCTATCATTGATTCTTCAAGAAAAATTATTTGAATAAATAGTTTATTGATACTATCGCTAATAGAAAAGAGTACTATCGTTGATAGAATACTATCACTAATAGAAAAAATAGTACTATCGTTGATAGAATACTATCACTGATACTACTCTTCCGATTTTAAATAAAGCTAAAGAGAGTGATTGAAAGTAAAAATATATATAACATTCAATTACTGATAATATCAATAAGTTATCACTGATAGCATTCTATCCGCGATATTATTCTATCACTGATAATACTCTTTCGTTTTTACCAAGTAATGCAATCTCTATTATGAAGTTTACGAAAAGAAAAATTATTTATAGCATTTTATCACTGATAGTATCAATAAACTATCATTGATAGCTTTCTATCAACGCTAGTATTCTATCACTAATAACATTCTATCAGCGATAATATTCTATCAGTGATAGTACTCTTCCGTTTTTACCAAGTAATGCAATTTTTATTCTGAAATTTACGAAAAGAAAAAATATTTATAGCAGCATTCTATCATTGATAGTATCAATAAACTATCATTGATAGCATTCTATCAACGATAATATTCTACCACTAGTAAGATTCTATCAGCGATAGTATTCTATCACTAGCAAGATTCTATCAGCGATAGAATCTATCACTGATAGTAGTACTCTATCAGTGATAGAATCTATCAACGATAGAATTATGGGATGTTTAGGCTTTTTGGTCTTTTACTATTTTTTTTGCTATATTTGCAAAATATTTTACAATTTGCTATAATTACAAATAGTTTGGGCCTAATTGTTATCCATGCAATCAGCCCTTTTTTTTTTAGAAATAAATATCCATTTACTTTGACAATTTATTGATATTTGACATTTTCATCGGACCAACTTTGGAGGCTTCTTATTGGATTGAGCAGCACTAGTTTGGTGGTCCACTTTTTTCTTTTATTTTCATTGGCATAAGACTTCGTCAGCTAGCTATTGATCCACGTTGACTACCATACAAGATCCCACATGTTTTAAATGCTACATTGTTTTAATAGATATTTAAGTAAGAGAAAGCAGACTTGTACATTGAAAACTTGTAACCTCTGGATCGAAATATATGTTTTATGTCCGTTAAATTATGATTATGTTGGCTAAAACTTATCATTGTTAATCCAAACTAACTGTGAATAAAATACCAATTAGTATTTCAAAGGTTGATATTTCGATTTCACATCTTGTAATTGGTGAATTAAAAAAAAAAAAAAATTATCCATCAAATTGACATTTTTAATTTAAACTTTCAATTTTTTATCCAATTGTATCTTTTAAGCGTGAAAAAATATCATTTTTTTTAGCTTAAATTTGAATAAGTGCTGGAATTTTTATTTGCTGATAGACTTTCGTTGAATAATTCTTAAAAAGGCAAAAAACCAGGAGCGTTTAATGAATTATAATTTTTTTTTAAAAAAAAATGTGTTTAATGAAATTATAAAACATATGTCTAATATAAAATTGATAGGATTCAAGAAAAATGACATTAGCATTTTTTTTGGTTTGTTAAATTTGTGAAGTTTTGAGAGAATTATTCAACGATCGATATTGTATAAAGCTGGATTTTCATTTAAATTTGTGAGTCTTAGGAGATTTTACCTTGCATTTTGTTAAAATTAATAGGTAAACAGACATAAAAAAAATTGGACCCAACAATCTTTAATGAGACGATATAGATATCTTAGCTGATTTAATTATGCTATTACAAACAAAAATTCAAATAAACTCGAAGCCACACATCCTTTTCCCACCTCAAATTGAAGAGAAGAGAACGTTTCATACAAAAGCAAAAGCGTACAGGAATTCATTGTCAAAAGTTGAACAACGAGTTTGATCTTCCAAGTCTAGATAAATCATTCATGTTGTAGCTTTAATTCTTTGGATTTCTTCTTTTTTATGACGAAAATATCTTTATTGATATTGATATCGATATGGATACGAATGTTTCGATAAAAATTATATTAATTATAATATTAATAAAGTTTGCATTCTTTTACGTTAAACATGCAACACAAAAATTGACAAAATGATGTATATGTCAAGAAATGAACATGAATGAATGAATTCACTAATTAATAAAAAAATATCATTAGAAATAAATACATTATTTAATAATAATACAACACAAAATAAAAGTAGCTTTAGGAATTATTAGGGATTGATTTTGAATCTAAAAAAAAAGGAATAAATTATATAATATAAAAAAAGTTGAAAAAAAAAAGAACGAAGTGAAAGAATGAAAATGAAAGGTGGTGTTGTGGGAGAGAAGAACAAAATAAAATATAATTTATTAGGAAAATTGTAATAGATGTCCATTTAAAATAAAATAATTAAAAATATAGCATTTTTAAAAAAAATTGCAAATATGACAATTTCTATCACTGATAGTAGTAGTAATATTAGTCTATTAGTGATAAATCATATATCAACAACAACAGTCTATCTATTAGTGATAAGTCATATATCAACGACAACAGTCTAGCAGTGATAGTCACTGTCGTTTATGCAACCAACCCATTTATCTATTAAGAAAAAGGTTGAAAAAAAAAAAGAAAAAAATAATAAATAAAAGAAAAACGGAGAGGGGTTGTGCATTGGGGAGAGAACACAATGAACATCACAGGAATCGAACCCAGCCCACGTCAATTTATAAAAGGCCCACAAATTGTGCTATACCCATTTTTAAAATTTTGAGCAACCAAGTAATATATATTAAATAAAATTTGAGCCACCAAATAATATATATTAAATATAAATGCAGAGAAAAACGAAATATCCACGCAGTTTTGCCAATATCCGCGATACAAGGTAAAACGACTTTACCCCTCATATCCGTATCGGTACCTTCAAAAAACCATATTTTGAAATATCGCCAATTTTTTTCATCCTTGTTTCCCTCTAATAATGAAGATGAAAATAACGAAGTGCAAATGCATTTTCTAACTTGGGGACAATAATCGTCTTATAACTATGGTATTAAATTTTCATCGACATGTCAAAATTTTCATCGATATTTTCACATATCTACAACTTTGACATCGATAAAAGGGATGAATCAACATTTCCATTCTACGGACAAAATCGATGAAATATTAAAAAAATAAATAACAAAATATAACCTAGCGTGAATATAATATTATAATAAGTGTATTTTAACTCATTTAAAAATGTAAAATGTTAGATTTTAATCATTTTTTTTTTTTTTAAATCTTCCAAAAATATCCATTGACATGGACATTTTATCGATATTTACATGACATTTTTGTGAAAAATTGAGACCTCTTTCCATCAACATTTAAATCCTTGGTTAGTTAAATCCTTGCTTATAACTAACCAAAGATGTTATGTTACAAAGTTCCTCTATTTCTAATTTAACCCCTCATCAAATCAAAAATTAATTAATGAAATCTACCTACCGGTCAATTTAAAAAAAAAAAAAAAAAAAAAAAAAAAAAAAAAAAAAAAAAAAATTTAAGTACAAAAAATTCGAGTACATGTACGTGAGATTTGAACCTCCTACCTTATCGAAGTAGTGCATGTCAATCCTGACTAATTGGTCAGTCGATTTATAATTACTTCCATCTAAAACGTTAACACTATTGGATGACTTCCTTTGATAGCAAAAAAACACATTGAATAATTGCATGTGTGGCTCATAATATTAAAAAATCCAACATGCTCACCTTACACAAGTTGATGTAATTTTCTATTCTAAGTCGTTAGACTGATTTCTTTGAATAAGTATACAGCAGACCAGATATATTGGAATTACACTGTTCTATATTTTCAATACGAAAATCGACTTGATCACTTGAAATATAATGAAGCAGCAGACCGAAAGAGAAGATGATATCTAAGTTCTCTTCTCTCTAATGGAAAACAAAGAGAGTAGCAGTTCTCACCGTTTCATGATCTCCAATTTATGCATCTTGTTTTTAGTATTAATTTCATCCTCCGCAGTCGACAGTGTCGATATACTAAGAGATGCTAACGGAGATTCGGTTGTTTCGGAGGGAGGAAGATTCGAACTTGGTTTTTTCACTCCAGACGGAATCTCCGACATAAGAAGATACGTCGGAATATGGTTTCACGGTTCGAAACCGCGGATCGTTGTGTGGGTTGCCAATAGAAACCAACCACTATCCAACAATAATGGAATTTTCGCCATCAGAGATGGCAACCTCAAGGTATTAGCATCGACCAACACTTCTTTATGGTCCACAACCCTCCAATTCTCTTCTGACAATAACACAACAATGGTGCTGATGGATTCTGGGAATTTAATCCTCAAGGAATCAGGCGTCAACAGCACGACCCTCTGGCAAAGCTTCCAAAATCCAACTGACACATTTCTTTCGGGCATGATCATGACCGAGGACTTGAAGTTGACTTCTTGGAAAAGTTCAGATGATCCATCGCCTGGGAATTTCACGTTTCTGAAGGATGCGGGAGGCCGCTACATCATCGAGAGACTTAGTGCACCGTATTGGGTCAACAAGGAACTATGGCAAAATTTCTCCACCGAAACCGATGGAGTGATTGGTGAAGTAATAGACTTACTGTCAACAATTGGTGATGGTGACTTGAAGGCCAACAATTATACCGTTCGTTTTCAGAATCAAGAGCTAGATTACAACTATACAAGAGCAGTTATGGATTTCAGCGGGAAAATAGAGTACCTTGCAAGAAACAGAGTGGGTGGAAAATGGGATGCCATCTGGTCGGAACCGGAAAACATATGTAGTGTGGTATCAGCTTGTGGGGCTTTCGCTAGTTGTCGGAGTGACAGTAAACACACTTGCAGGTGCTTGCCTGGGTTTGAGCCAAAGTCCAAGGATGAATGGGATTCCGGTGATTACTCAAATGGGTGCCAGAGAAAAACAGAAATTTGCATCAAAGAAGTGGCGCAGGCTGGAGATTTCTTGACAATTAATATGAAGGTAAGAAAGACGACTAATATCGTGAAGGCTGATAATAATAAGAGTTGCAGAACCAAGTGTCTTGAATCTTGTACATGTCAGGCGTTTTCAGAAGTAACAACAATTAATAGAACCGACAGTACTGTCGCATGTGTCATTTGGGACGATGAACTCCAAAACATTTGGGAATATGCAGATGGTGGTGGTTTTGTTAACATCCGTATTAAACGTTCTGACATTGGTATTTTTTTCAATTCCAACTCCTCTATGTATGTTTGTCTTCTCCAACTGCCTTCTAATCTACTTTGGCATGTTTGGCTGTTTTCTTCAGAATTGACACAGCTCGATTGCAAAACATGTGGAACCAACATCGTCCCTTATCCTCTGAGTCTGAGAACAGAATTCGACTGCGGTGATCCTGCATATCGCAATTTCACTTGTAAAGTTTCCACAGGCCAGGTTCTCTTTCAACCAGCAGCTGGAGTTTACTACAATGTTACCTACATAGATCCACAGCTAAATACTTTTACCATTACAACAAACGGGTCTATTTGCAGAGGTAATGATACGGATGCAATTCAAAAGCTACTGAAATTGGAACACTCGTCTACATTTAAAGTAAGTAGCAGTTGTGACTCTGAATTTAATGAAATTGATATTCAATGGGTGAAACCATTAGAGCCTATCTGCAATTCACCAAAAGATTGCACCAATTGGCCAAATTCATTATGCAACTCATCAACGGATGGAACAAACAGATGCTTGTGCAATCCTTCTTTAGAGTGGAATGGCACTGGCTGTAGTATTCTTCCAGGTGAAAATTGAATCCTATGCATACAAAACCCAAGTTTTTTTTTTACAAAAATCAAATAAAGACATTGTCCATAATGTACTTGTAGAGGTTCGTTTGAATGAACCACATCCAAAGAAGAGAAATTTCAGAGTTGGTGTCATTGTCCCAGTGACCATTGCTGGATTGATTGTTATTTCCTGCTTGTTGTTGTTTATTTACTACAAAAGAAGCAAGGTTCAAAATAAAAAAGGTAACGATTTCGCCCTTCTTTCTTTGGAATGTTTTGATGTGATGTGATGTACTGATTATTTTTCTTAATACCAGAGAAAAGAACAAGTTTTTGGGGAAATCAGCTGGAAACTACTCACTTGTATGAAAATGAGAAACGTGTTAGAGATTTTATGGGTTCCGGAATGTTTGGAGAAGATGATAGAAAAGCCATTGAAGTACCAGTTTTTGATTTGGAAACCATTCTCAGTGCTACAGACAACTTCTCTGAAGCAAACGAAATTGGACGAGGAGGATTTGGGACAGTTTACAAGGTATGCATATCCTTCAGGCTTCAATCAAAAAAGTTCTCAACAATTACTTGGTTTAAAAAGAATTAACAGTTTCTGAATGCCAGGGACTTTTTCCAGGAGGACTGGAAATTGCAATAAAGAGGTTGTCAAAAGGTTCCGCCCAAGGAGTAGATGAGTTTAAGAATGAGGCAATTCTCATCGCCAAACTTCAGCATCGAAATCTAGTTAGACTCTTGGGCTATTGTGTTGCAGGAGAAGAAAAAATGTTGGTGTATGAATATATGCCCAACAAAAGCTTAGACTATTTTATATTTGGCAAGTCTCTCTCTATATCACCTCGTTACAGTTAAAAAAAATGATTTTGATACACAAAAAGGAAAATTTTCCAAAGTTTTTTCTTCTGTTTTGGTAGATCGAACACAATGTTTATTGGTGAACTGGGAGATGCGATTCAATATCATAGTGGGAATTGGTCGAGGGTTAGTTTATCTGCACGAAGATTCAAGGTTGAGGATTATTCATAGAGATATGAAAACAAGCAATGTTCTATTGGATGCAGAAATGAATCCAAAAATAGCAGACTTTGGTTTAGCAAGAATCTTTGATGGGAAGCAAACAGAGGCAATCACCAACAGAGTTGTTGGAACTTAGTAAATTACCCATTCACCAATTCAATTAACTACAATCCTTATTTAAGGTGGGAGCTAATTTTGTTGTGTGATTTTGCAGTGGGTACATGTCACCAGAATATGCATTGGATGGATCATTCTCGTTCAAATCTGACGTGTTCAGTTTTGGTATAGTTGTGTTGGAGATTGTGAGTGGAAGAAGGAACACTGGGTTCTACCAGTCGAAAGAAGCTTTGAATCTTCTTGGATACGTGAGAATAGAATTAGTTTTTGAATAATCACAATGTTTGTCGTTTGATTTGGGTTTTTAAGAGTTGGGAATTGGGTATGCAATAATGCAGGTATGGAAGTTGTGGAGAGAAAAAAGAGCATTGGAAATAGCAGAGGTGGGCGTACGAGAAAGCTGCAATCCAAATGAAGTTATAAAATGTGTGGCTGTCGGGTTGCTGTGTGTGCAAGAAGACCCCAACGATCGTCCAACAATGTCGAATGTAGCCTTTATGCTAAGCTCCGGCAGTGACCCTGCTTCTCTTCCAGATCCTAAACAGCCGGCTTTCGTTGATAAAAATCCAACTCCTCCAACTTCTTCTGCAACTTCTTCTTCGGGCTTTAAGCAAGAAACTATTGTAAGTAATGATTGTAGCTTGCTTGAGCCTCGTTAATTCCAGATTTCCTTTCCTAAACTAATTTGGATTTTGTATCTAATAAGTTGATGAGATTTCGACATAAAATTGAAAGTTTGAACTCCTATTAGTTTCAAAATTCAATTGTATGTCTAATAGTAGATGCGTTCAATACAAAATTGAAGGTTTAGGAAACGTTCTTAATTGAGCCCTCTATTTTTGTCCCCCCAAAAAAAGAAATTATGGCCAAAATAGGTCGGAATTAGTAGTACAGTACTGTAAATGAAAGTTAATCTCATTCCAATTTTCTAAGATGAATTGATTTGAAGAAAACGAAATGAACAAAGAAAGAAAAAAAAATGATTTGTAAGAACGGGAAGATTGAGTGTGGAGCCTGACCTGACAACGAGAAGTTGCAGTCGTGCGACGGAAGCAGGGGAGAATTTCTAGTACATCCGTGGTATGGAAAAACTTCATACCACTGCCTTTAAAAAATTGACACATGGCGAAATGGTTGTTTAACTGGGACCCACACTATTAAATATATTATTTTTTTAAACCATTTCGCCATGTGTCAATTTTTTAAAGACAGTGGTATGGAGTTTTTCCATACCACGGATGTACTAGAAATTCTCCCCGGAAGCAGGGCGTGCTGACGCAATTGTAACCCAGGCGATGTGCAGTTGCAGCATCAGCATGCAACTACGACATAGAGATCCTGCCGGCGACCGGTTGCAGGCGAGATACGAAGAAGAATCAAAAGTGGAGGAAAAAGAGAGAAAATAGTGAGCTAAAAGAGAATGAAGAATAGGGTTATTATTATTATTTTTTGGAGTAAAACTTGCTTACAGCCCGGGCTACAAGTATCTTTTACAGCCCAACACGTGTCACGATTTGATTGGTTTGAATATTTATATTATTTTTTAAATAAAAAAAACCCTTCACGCCCGTTTAGTTAGATTTTTTTCTTCCCTAACTTTCTCTTTCTTCTTCCTCACATAAACAACTTCTCCTATTTTCTCTCTCCTTCCTTCATTAGTATCTTCCATTACCTTTGTTTTCAATTTCATCTCTCAATCTATCTTCCTTACTCTACAATAAGTATTTTTTTTTTTTAATGCAGTAAGATTTGCAATACTCTAAAGGATATCTCTAGATAAATAAATAAAAAATTGTTATCATTTTTTTTTTTTTTAGATTTTTCTTAAAAAAAAAAAAATCAATCTACCTTTCCCTTTATCAACCTCAGATGAATCCAAGGTGAAATTTCCCACTATTTCCTTCACTTCCTCTAAAAACCCACTTGAAAATTTATGTCTATATAACACATCAGTCCTGCAAACTTCAAATAACCCCAATTGAAATTTTATGGCCTTGAAATTGGAGTGTAGAGAAATGAAGAGAGAGAAAGTAGGAAAAGTTGTTAACCTGGAATAAGAAAATGAAAGTTACTGACAATAAACGGCGTGAAATATTTTTTTATTATTTAAAAATGATTTGAATATTAGCCAATCAAATCATGAAAGGTGGCTGGGCTGCAAAAGATACTTGTAGCCCAGGCAGCAACCAAGTTTTACTCTTATTTTTGGTAGGGTATGGAGATTTGAAGCTCCCAGTCAAGTTGACTTTTATTATTATTATTTTTATAAGTTATAACATACAATAAAATCAATTTTTACTGTTATATATTTTTTTAAAAAAAAACAATTATAACTCCTAAACTTGTTTAATTATATCAATTTTTACTTGAAAATTTGTTTAAAAAAATATTATCAAATTCTAAAACATAAGTAAGATACAAAATTGAAAAGATTTCAAAGAAAACAACTGATTGTTTTTTTTAAGTTTTTACAAATTCATTCAAGAATTAATTTGAGAATTAATTTGTGTTCATTAATTGAACTTAAATTTGTAGAAAATTTGACTTTGTTGAAATTAGTGAATTTATGGAAGTTTTTACAATGATTTAAAAAAAAAAATTAATGAATGAATTGACAAAAAATTAGTAGTGTAGAAAATTGTAACATTTAACTATGTCTAAAGTTCCTAAATTTTAAGGTTGAATCAATTTAGACTCTCAACCTCTCAACTAGAATTTTATTTTAAAATTATTTATGCATAATTCTCAATATTAGATAGAAATGTTAGAATTAAGTGGATAATAACTATTTTCATTAATTTGATCGATTTTTGTATCTTATCTTATTCTTCTACTTTTCTCTATTTAAGGAAGGAATGAAATCATATATATTACTTTGGTAGAATTTTATGAGAAGAATAATGTTATTTAGCTAAGCAGCAAAGGTTGATCTAGTGGTCATAAAAGGTTTTGAGATTAATAATGTCTTCGAAGGCAACCATTTAACCTAGAAATTATTTTTTTACGGACAATCCGGACACTTAAATGGATGTAAATTGTTATGAAGTAAATGAGTTGGGCATTATTATTTGCATTTATGGCAGCAGAAATAAGAAAAGTCAGAGAAGCAAATTAGATTTTGAGGAGAGGAAAATGCAAGGACATTTAACGCATGCAGTGAGAAGAGAAGAAGTCATTGGCAGTGTGTGTGGATGCCGTCGTGAAAGAGCAATATTGAAAGTTTCAAAACACACACAAATAATGGTTCTTAAAAAACTAAGTCTTTTAGTATCCTATGGGCGGCCAATGTAAATTCTTCTCATTTTTATTTCTCAGATACGACCAACCATTTATACAACAATGCCAATTTTCATACATATATTATTCTATTTCATTCAACTCCACTTTTTTTTATTTTACTTTCTTATGTATTTTACAATTAGTTCCACAGAGTAAGGCAATTTGTGTGGGTTGAATATTGCGTTGAATATACTTTAATACACGAGTATCCGTCATAGCCGATATATCATATATTTGGTGTATCAATTTCTGTTATACCTTAAATATAAGGTATCTCAGTTGTTGTGACTAATACACTAAAAATATATAGTAATCAAATCAATTATATAACTGATTTCATTTCAATTTAGTGTGGTTTTAGTTCAATTAGTTTAATTCCACTTATCTCAATTAGATTTTGCGTTTGTTTTATTTACAAATGTTTTATTTGATTTTGATGGTTAAGTGTAGTCCTCAATTGATATACAAAATATTATAAACAAATTTCTCTCATACTTTTCTTATTTTAAATGGATCAAATATGATCGATGTATACTCTAGGACAACTTAATCTTAGATAGTGTATAAATATAGAAAGATATTTTTTCAATACAATAAAGTAGATATCTTACTAATATCATAGGATAGATAATATCTCAACTTATATAATTGAATATTTTGTTATACATGCAAAGTTGAAAAATCCTATCTTTTTTTCTGCTATTATTGCACCACCCATAAATTTAAGTTTTTTTTTTTTTTTTTTTCAACATGCATAACAAAATTTAATACTTTCAATTTTGTATACAATAATATGTTACGAGCTATCTTAGCGCATGAGGTCAACGTGCCATAACCCTCCTCATCGAGAGGTCGAGGTCCTTACGCCATCACGAGACATCCCAGCGACCTAGGGCCGATCCCTAGGTCCTTTCGGGATACGAGCCTCCAAATCGCCTGGAGAACCGTTATTGCCATGCCGCCACTCGATTAGGGTGAGGAATGTTCGACTTGACACGACAACAGTACAACATCGTCCTCGATCCGTCAACGATCAGGGGAATCGACAATCTTCATCATGAGAAAGGGTACGAACTGGCCACCGATTGTCCACACCTCCTTATCTGAATCGAGGAATCCACACCCTCATGATGACGATCGCTACGGACCGACGATGATCGTCCACACCATACCGCCTATAAATACCTCTACGAGGATCTTCATTAGGTATGTTTATCCAACACATTACACTCCTACCTACGCTTAGAGCTTTCTCTGACTCACATGCATTAGAGTCCAGTGGGGTCATCCCCACACCAATGCAAGTTATTCTTTCTTCCCTGTACAGATCGATTTCGGACCCAACGGCAGCAAGGATCACCGAAAGCTTGAACGGAAAGGAAGATCCAGATTCTTGCGCCAACACAATATATCCATAAATTTTTTAAAATGTCAAAATAGCTTAAAGAGCTATTTACATTTGTTTTTCCTTTTAAACCCTATAGTTTATGATTCTACGCTACATTAAAAAATTTAAAATTTATTAAACAAGAACCTAACATAATTGTTGTAAAGTTTATAGAGTATTGAAAATATTGGGAGTCTCTGTTAACTTGTTCTATTGCACTTTTTTCTGAGTCTAGCATCAACAAAATATTAGTGAGAAAGTACAACCAACCTAAACCTCGTCTGAGAGAATTTCAAGTACATCTTAATGAAATTTCTTCATAGCACTTACATATATAACAGGTGTCTATTCTTTTAAAATTAAAAAAAATATTAAATTTTATGTGGGTCCATTTTTCTTCTCTTTCATCTTCTCCGTTCTCCCTCTCTTTCATCTTTTCCGTTCTCCTCTTTCACTCTTCTCTTCATTTTCTACAGTTAGTTTAGAACAACCAAATCATAATCACCATCACTAATTTTTTAATTAACAAATTTTCTTCTCTTTCATATTTTTTTCATTCTCCTTCCTCTTTTTTTTTATTTTCTTTCCTCTTTCTCCATTTTATCTTCTCTAGAGAGTTGTTATTTAAATAATTTTATGAGTTAAAATTTGTTAATAACTTTTTCTCCTATTCATGTGATTTTTGTGTATTGAGTACTCAATCCAGTATTTAACTTGATTAGTACTTACATTGAAAACTCAGATTATCTCCTGAATTTAAAAACCAACAAAATTAAAATACCCTTTTGCTAATAGTTTTCTTAACTATTTATTGAATTGCTTGATTAATACTTGACATTAAAAAACCTCTATGTTAATTGTTGGATTATCTCTTAAATTTATAAACAAAAAAAAAAATTGATTTTGATTTTGATTTTGTTGTTCTAAACTAACGGGAGAAAATAAGGGGATAGAGGAGAACGAAAAAGATGAAAGAGACGAAAAATTGGTGATGGTGATTTTGATTTTGTTGTTCTAAACCAGGTAGAAAATGAAGGGAAAAGTAAAGGAAGAGAACGGAGAGAACAGAGAATATGAAAGAGGGGAAGGACGGAGAAGATGAAAGAGAAGAAAAATAGATCACACATAAAACTAAATGTTTTTTTAATTTTAAAAGAATGAACACGTGTCAGATATTTAAAGGTGATAGGGAGAAACTTCATACCAGGAATGTATTAGAAATTTTTCCACATAGTGTCCTATGTTCTTGTTGACTCGCTACTCTTTAATTGTTGTTTTCTTATTTTTCAAAACATGTGAAAACTGGGGAGAATTTCTAGTAGGTATGAAGTTTTTTCATATCCTGACTTAAAAAAAAAAAAAATGACACGTACACTATTAAATATATTATTTTTTAAAATTATTTTTCACATGTCATTTTTTTTTTTTAAAGAAAGTGGTACTGCTAGAAATTCTTCTTGAAAAGTGAAAACTGTACAGTGCCCTTCTTTTATTGACGTTTTACCTATTCAAAATATATTGACACGTGTCACTGCCGACGGCACCAAAGCCAGTCTCCAGCATATGAAGTACACGAAGTTGGGCTATGTGGCAACATAATACTTGACAATAATCCATTAAATTGAGATACGTGTCTCCACAGCACTGAACACAACCAAATTAAATATAACTACAATCTTATTGAATAATTACCATTTTTCTATATATATTGTTTCCGACAACGAATTTCCATGATTTGTTTGTCTTGTGATATGTTCATTGAATTCATTATTTTTTTTTTTTTTTTTTTTTTTTTTTGTCTAATTAACAAATCGGTGTGTTTGAAATCAATATGAATGGATCAGAATTTAGAACGGCGATCATTTATTCATTAAATTAATATATAGGAGTTTTGATTTTTGTTGAATTGAATGATAATGGAACGCTCTTGCCCCTTTCCTAATATTAAGTAAATTAAATGTTTTTCTAATTAAAAGATGTATAGTTGTCTTCATTGCTAAGATATATAATTAATATATCGATGTGTCAGCCCTTAGATCATACATAATACGGGTTTGTTTTTGTTAGGTCATCAATGATAATGTGTACGCATGAAAGTTAAACAAAACACACCTTTAGGAAGGAGGCCGTGAGATTTCTATAAAGTATTTCTCTTTTCAACTTTTTGCATGGGAATACTCACGGATCCCACCGACATTCCGAAAAGGAAAACTACAGTTTTCATAAAGTAAAATTAGAAAGAAAAAAAAAATTATAACTCTAAACTTTTGAAGATTGTATTATTTAAAACACTAAACTATTGATTGTATGTACCAATTTAAATTTTGAACTTTCAAAACTATATCAATTTACACCTTTGGTTAGAATTTTATTTTAAAAACGGTTAATTTAAACACGTGGAAACTTATAATTTTAACAATTAAACTTCTAAACTTTCATAAGTAAATTAATTATATGAAAGAATTGATAAATTATAAATCTCCACATGTGAAAACTAACATTTGTTTTAAGAGAGAGTGTAAATTGGTACCCAAAATAAAAGCTAGCTGTGGGGCTGATGCGAGGATCAGTCCTCCAGAGGCCATGGGTTGTCCTGCTGGACAACTCTTATGTTGGCGGTTTGGGGTTGATGCGAGGATCAATCCTCCAATAAGCCATGGGCGGACCTGCTGGCCAGCCCTTCGTTGGCATGTCGATGCTGATACGAGGATCAGTCCATTGTCGCGGCCATGGGTTGACCTGAGTCAACCCTTCATTGGCGTGTCGATGCTGATGCGAGGATCAGTCCGTTGTCGTGGCCATGGGTTGACCTGCTGGTCAGCCCTTCGTTGGCGTGTCGATGCTGATACGAGGACCAGTCCGTTGTCGCGGCCATGGGCTGACCTGCTGCCCTTCACTGACGTGGCGACGTTGATGCCAGGATAAGTCCTTTGCTGTGAGATTCATAAGTCTATTGTCCTTCTTAGCATGGTTGGGCGGGAGGTGATGTAGAACGACATTTCTACGAGACACCCAGGGGTCATCCGTCGGTCGGCGCCACGCCACTCAGGTAATTATTGCGCTTGCGCGAGGGGCGCATGCGGCAAGGAGCGCGCGCGGCAGGGTACGTGTGGGCTGACCCGCGCCTCGGGTCAGCCCTTTTCGCTGGGCGTGCGCGTACGGCGAGGGGCGCGCGCGGCAGGGGGTGCACGCGGCGGGGTACTTGTGGGCTGACCCGCGCTTCGGGTCAGCCCTTTTCCTTGGGCGTGCGCGCGGCAGGGTATGTGTGGGCTGACCCGCGCCTCGGGTCAGCCCTTTTCGCTGGGCGTGCGCGTGCGGCGGGGCATTTGTGGGTTGACCCGCACCTCGGGTCAACCCTCTTCCTTAGGCATGCGCGCGATGGAGTGCCTTGGGTTGACCCGCGCCTCGGGTCAGCCCTTCTCCTTGGGCGTGCGCGCGCGGCGTGGGGCGCGCGCGATGGAGTGCCTTGGGCTGACCCGCGCCTCGGGTCAGCCCTTCTCCT
Source organism: Herpetospermum pedunculosum (assembly GCA_028017165.1). Lineage (NCBI taxonomy): Eukaryota > Viridiplantae > Streptophyta > Magnoliopsida > Cucurbitales > Cucurbitaceae > Herpetospermum > Herpetospermum pedunculosum. Next base: position 4,351,511 of record CM051529.1, on the reverse strand, counting down.
TGGGCGCGCGCGCGATGGAGTGCTTTATGGGCTGACCCGCCCCTCGGGTCAGCCCTTTTCCTTGGGCTTGGGCGTGTGCGCGCGGCGGGGTGCGTGGGCTGATCCTCGGGTCGGCCCACTCCTTCACGCTGACTTGGGCTTCCGGTTAATTTCGAAATTGGTGCTATTGGGCCGAGATGGGTTAGGCCCATTTTGAATTTTAATTTTCCGCCCATAACAAGCTTCAACCAAAATGTTTCTTGCTCTTCAACTTATTCAAGGTATATATTTTAGGTTAAATTATATATAAAAAAAAAATACTTAAGAAATATGGTTCGTTTTAAAAATACTCATCGACTTTCAGAAGTTTAAAAAATGTTATAGAATTATGAAAAAGTTACTCCTGGACTATGAAAAACTAAAAAAAAAAAAAAAAATACTCCTGAGCACTAAAAACACTAAAAAAATACCCTCAATATTAACAACACAAATTCTTATGTGAACTATTAAATTCTAAATTATACTTGTGTGACATTGAAAAAATAAAAAAAAAGTAGACGTCTCTAGGGTGTTAAAAAAATCATGAAAACGTAGACATTTAATCTATTCCTCACTAACTTTTGTCCTAATTTTGTTTTATTTTTTCATCTTTTGAATCGATAAAATAAAAATTTTCATAATTTTTTAACACATTAGACGTCTACGTTTATTTATTATTTTTTTTTTTTCATGTAACAAAGTACAATTTAGAATTTAATGGTTGACATTAGAGTTTTGTGTGTTGTTTGATGGTGAAAGTATTTTTTTGAAAGTTACACGACTATTTTTTAAACGATTGAAAGTTACTCAACTATTTTTGAAACGAAACTCGGAGTTGAAAAGTGTTTTTTATTTATTTATTTATATAATTTACCCCATATTTTATTATTTATTAATTAATGTAGAAGGGTGGCTTGGTGAACATTTTTGCACGGCAAATAAGTTGGTTAAAGCGAAAAAGAGAGAAGGCAAATTGGGGAGTCAAAATCCAAAATCCAAAACACAGAAAATAAGTAGGTTGACGAAAAAGCCCATCCATATTCCAAAGTCAAAAATTGTAATAGTATGAAAATGACAAAAATAGCCTTGTCAGGCTTCTAGGAAACAGAGGTGCAATTGCAATTGCAGTCCGGTAGAGGCAACGAGAGAGTCTTTTCTGTCGCTTCGTTGTCATGTGCGCTCAACAATTTCTCCGTCTTTTCTTCTCTCCCTCTTTTCATCTTATAAATTTCCTTTCTCTTCACCCAACTTACACAAATTCATAACTCTCATAAATCCCACTTGGGTCTGATCTATCCGATCTCCAAATTTAACAAATTAAATGGCGAGAAAGGGTGGCGGTCGTTTCCACGATTTGCTGCCGGTGATGGCAGAGAAATTGGGAGGAGAGGGTCTGATAAACGAGCTGTGTAATGGGTTTGAGCTGCTGATGGACAAGGAGAAGGGCGTCATCACTTTGGAGAGCCTCAGGAGAAACTCTTCCCTTTTGGGTCTGCAAGACATGGGAGAGGAGGAGCTTGTCAGCATGATGACAGAGGGCGATTTGGATGGCGATGGCGCTTTGAATCAGATGGAGTTTTGTGTTTTGATGTTTAGATTAAGCCCCGAGTTGATGGAAGACTCTTTGTATTGGCTTGAATACGCTTTCGACAAGCCCGATTTCAAGACATGTTGAATCAAATGATGTCGCTTTTGAAGTCAGGAATAGGAAACTTTCTGCTTTTCCAATTATTCCAATCCTCGATGTACTGCTGCTATTCTATGTTCATAACTCCAAAGTAGAAAATAAAGGAATGGCCAAGACTTCATTTTTTTTTTTTTTACGAATTCATTAAATATAGATAAAAAGAAAATCTTAAAGGAACCTTTTCTTAGTCCAAAGTTTTGAAAATATAACCTAATAATCGACTAAGTTAAACAACTACTATTATTATGATACTATTCAATTTTATCTTTTCCTTCTTGCAGAATTTTCAGCAGCTTGCTCTCGAATCCAACTCTACTTTAATACCGATGAGAGGAAGTATCGTCAAATGGCCGCAGTTTAATGTTGGTTTAAATGCAGCCCAACTCCAACTTAAAAAACTTAAAATTTAATCTACTGCTTGCTCTTAAACTCTCGACAGCTTAATACACGCTCATAACTGGACTTCAAATAACATATTAACATATTGATAGAGACAAGTCATACATGAATTTTTTAGTTAGGACTTATGAACAACATGTAAGGGTGAAAATTTGATTCTCTTACCCTTGGATCAATGATATAATGTTTCACTAATTGAGCTCATTTTTGGTCTACAAAATCACCTAACTAATTGGTTGATTTAGACAAATATTGGGCAGGTGAATATTAAGTGACAAAATTATGATAAAGACTAAATTGATTTTTTTTAAAATCACAATCACTAAATTAGACATCTTAAATGTGTGCGCCCATGTGGTATGGGGTGAGTCGAGTGCCCAAGTTTGCAAGTTTATGCGGGTAGTATTGTTGGCCTCGAAGTTTGGATGTTTGTTACAACTGTCGGTTAGGGGAGACACGACTACTCTCGTGTGGTCCCTCCAAGCGAAATTGGGGTGGCGGGATTTTGAGGAGCTATGTGTGTTGTGATGGACGGTGTGGGACTATCGGAACCGGGTTCAGACTCAAGGGACTCGGGCGTCGGCGGATCTTAGCTTGTGGGCCTTGAGCTGGTTTGGCGAATGTGGGAGAGTGGTGGTACGAGATTCAGGGGGTTCGGTGATGTTGACAATCGTGACGTGGTTTCTGAATATTCGTAGTGTGGCGATGGCGGAAGGGCTGGCAGCGGTAGGGAGGTGGGCTGGTGTGTACTTGTGTGGCTCGATCCAGGGCTAAGTGGAGCCCCCGCCTTCTGATATGCACGTGGATGCAGAGTTTGTGAAGGAAGGAGGTCTAGCGAAAGTGGGAAAGTGGTGGTACGAGATTTAGGGGGTTCGGTGATGTTGGCACCCGTGACGTGGTTTCTGAATGTTCGCAGTGTGGCGATGGTGGAAGGGCTGACAACGGTAGAGGGGTTGCGCTTGGCGATAGGGGGTGGGCTGGTGTGTACTTGTGTGGCTCGATCCAGGGCTAAGTGGAGCCCCCCACCTTCTGGTATGAACGTGGATGCAGAGTTTGTAAATGAGGTTTAACGAGTGTGGGAGAGTGGTGGTACGAGATTCAGGGGGTTCGGTGATGTTGGCAGCCGTGGCGTGGTTTCTGAATGTTCGCAGTGTGGCGATGGCGGAAGGGTTGGCAGCGGTAGAGGGGTTGCGCTTGGCTTTGGGTGGCTGGGTTACACCCTGTAGTTCTAGAATCAGACTCCTTTGAGATATGTTCTTTACTCCAAGAGAAGGTTGAAGATTTGTCGGAAGTTGGTGTGCTTGTGTCGGAGTTGGGCTCTCGGTTCCTCCAATCGTGTAGGGGTCGCTGCAGTTTGATTCCTCGCGAAGAAAATGAGGTGTCGCCAGCTGGCGCTTTGGTTGCCAATGTGTGGTTTGGGTAAAAAAAAAATCTAAGATTAAGATGTTTTTTTTTTTACAAACTAATATAAATATGATGTATGTATGAATGACTACAAAATACAAAATTTTCTAGACAAAAAAAAGGGAAATTGTAGTAAATGACAATTTAAGACTTATTGTTTGCAAATATAGCATGTTTTTAAAACATTTGCGGATATAGCAATTTCTATCGCTGATATCTTATGACTGATAGAAGTCTATCGCTGATCACCTCAGCTTTTTATAGATTTTTGTCAGTGATAATAGTCTATCAATGATAATAGTCTATCACTGATAGAAGTCTATCAGTGATATAATAAAGTCTATCAGTGATAGAAACGGGTTTTTTTGCCATATTTGCAAAACATTTTAAAGTTTCCTAAATTTGCAATTAGTTTGGGCCTGATTGCTATTTGTGCAACCAGCCCAACAAAAAATGGACAATTACATATATGACACTTTAACGGTATAAAATAATAGTAAATCTAGGACACAATTTATCCCGAATAATAGCCTATAAAAATGATCTATGGATGATAAAGAGGTCTAAATTGACTATAAAAATAATTTTTTTAAAAAATAATTTTAAAAAAAATAATTAAGAAAATCTAGATCAAGCTATAAGTTATAATTTTAAAAATAGAAAACAAAATAGTTACTAAAGTGGACAATTAAACTGGAAATTTCACCTAAAATTTAATTTGGAAACATCAATCCGATAAATTCAGTTTTAAATTCGTCCACTTAGGTTTTTTTTTATTTATTTTTTTATTGAGGTTTCGTGGACTTGAACTTTTCTCTAATAATAAACAATGTAAAAAAAACTAATAAAATCTCTGGCTAGTTAGTAAATGCACATCACTTCGTTACACGTTCCATGCACTTCTATATTTTTTTAATTAAAAAAAGAAGACATGAATAGACCATTGAAAATTGAGAAAGAAAAACAACAGACACAGACAGCACAACATTATTGATTTTAGTAAGTTAAGTCTAAATTTCACTCATTTCTAAAAGCAACAAATTCTTTTAGAACTATTCCTAATATACTCCCTTTGCAAAAACAAAATTTAAAAAATTTATTGTTTAGTCCCTAACAATTAATTAAAGTGAGACCAATAATTACATTTGTTGCGACCGTCGGTGTAAAAATTTGACCGAGCGTCTATAATTGCAAACAATACAAACAATATCTCACATGAGCTAGAAAATGGAAAGATCATGAGTCTAAAGAGGGACAATTATGAAGATTTTTGGATAACAAAGACATGAGGGTTGTTATGAGGCCTTTTGGTGAAACTAAAAGTAAATGCACGGGGTTTTAGACCCAAAATGGACAATATCATATCATTGTGAGGATGTCTAGGCCTAGAGTGGACAATATCATATCATTGTGAGGATGTCTAGGCCTAGAGTGGACAATATCATATCATTGTGGGGATGTCTAGGCCCAAAGTGGACAATATCATATCATTGTGGGGATGTCTAGGCCCAAAGTAGACAACATCATATCATTGTGGGGATGTCTAGGCTCAAAGTGGTCAATATCATATCATTGTGAAGATGACTGATTAAATTCAAATCTTATACTATTGTGAAGATGGCTGGTTAAGTTCAAATCTTATACTATTGTGGAGATGTCTGATTAATTACAAATCTTCTATACTAATAAATAAAAAAATAAAAAAAAAATAAAAAAAAACCAATCAAAATAGTTGCCATATTTATTTGTTCTACACAAAGGATTCACACAAACACAAACCCTGGCAAATTGCAAACAAAAGACCTTAAAATTTAACTACAGAAGGTCTTCAAATTGTGTTCCCATATGGCAATAAAGCGATCCATTTGAGTGTTATGAAGCCCCAAACCAATTTCAATTCCACCTTCTTCATCTCTTGATTCCTGCAGAGAAATTGCAATGGAAGTGTCCACATGAAGCACTTCACTTTTTCTGGGCCTACCCCAACCAAAATCAGTATCATAAGTCCTTAACTTGGGGGACCCTGCAATGGTTAGGAGGTGTTTCGCTTCCGAACATTTCCTCCACATCGAAAACCATTCCTCTGCCATTTTCAATGGCTCACTCTCAAATTCCTCCACTCTTTCCCCAATAGCCTTCGCCAAAGCAACAATACTATCACTCTTCAAAACCTCACTTTTATTCATTACTACAAACCCAACATCAAGACAATTCCCAAAATAAGTCGGAGGTAATGGATCCTTGAGCCGATTCCGGCAATCTGCTAAGAGAGCAAGGTAGCAGAGCTCATCCTCTTCGCCTTCTGTTGATTTAATCAGACACCCCCAAATCAGAGAGCATGTCACGATGAACGACGACAATCGGAAAGGCTTCGATTGAGCTGAAACCCAAATTTTCAATCTCTCGATTTGGGTTTTGGTTAGGACAAACGTCGCTCTCACCTTGTTAACAGGAGCAAGATCAATTATGGGCTTATTGGGGACTGGGTTCAGTAATGAATCCCAATTACCTGGTCCTGACAACTCGTGTATAAAAATGGACTCTAACCCATTTGGGTCCTTGACGGCTGCCCTGTCGTGGCAGGGCAACGATCCTTCTAATGAACCGTTTCGGCAAATGGATGCCCAAGATTTAAGGAAGTGGTGAGCGGCCATCCCATCGGCAACCACGTGATGAAACGCTACACAAATACAGAGACCTTGATTTGGGAAAACGGTGATTTGGATTGCCAAGATTGGAACCGCACGTTCTCCGTCCGGGGAGACTCGTGAGTGGGGGAAGTCTGGAACGAAAGGGTACAAGTGTTTGGCGTCGTTGGGGTAATCGGCGATTAGATTGTTGAAATCGGATGATCCAGTTGACTCTGCAACTGTAAGGGAAACAGAGTCGTGGTTTGTGTAGAGGATGTGGGGGTTGTGAGGATGAGGGGGAAATATGCAGTTTCCAGCGAGAGGAAAAAAGTGTTTGAGGGCGAGAGAAAGAGCGCGTTTGAGAGTGGGAAAAATGGATTCCATGAAGTGGAGTGTGGAGTGAGGGAATTGGAAGAAGAAAAGACGTCGCATGGGTCTGCAAATAATCCAGATGAGGTCGAGGAAACTAAGGGGGAGATGGGTGGTCGGAACTGAGCCAGCCGGTGGAGAAATTTGGCAGTGGGTTAGGACCTTGGCGACGTAATCAGCGTCATCAGCCATGGTTACTTACAAACGCCTTGGTATTGAAGAATGAATTGCTGGAGAGCGATCAAGCCAATCCTTTGGAGTAGGAGGATAAACTTGCACGTTTGTATCCACTCATGAACTACATGTTATACAAGTTCAACATAGCGTGTGTTGTGCTTGGTTTAGATTGCTAAGTGTTTAATTTTTGCAAAAAGGTATTTTGGAATAAATCAAAGTGTTTATCAATCATCAAATTTTTGGAGAATAAGTTTTTAAAATAATACATTTTTAAACACTTGATATTAACTTTTGAAAAAGAGTAAAACTTAGTTGCAGGCTGGGCTACAACTATCTTTTGCAGCCCAGCAACATGTCAGAATTTGATTGGTCAGGTTTTATGTTAATTGTTTTAATTAAAAAATCATATTTAATGTCTTATGTCATTTCAACGCTTTCTTTTCTTTCATTTTTTCCATTTCCTCATAACTCTCAATTTCCAATTTTGCCCTTCTCTCCTCAATTCTCTCCATTATCTCTTTTTATGGATGATTTGCTACTGTCAAATCTTAATAAACATTTCTTAATCTCTCCATATGCTTAATAGCATAGCGAAAATTGACAGAATTTTAGAAAAGTAATAGTTAATTATTTATTCTATAATAAATGAAGTGAAATTGAGTTGAAACTTGAAATGAACAAAGAAATTAGATAGAAGAGGAAAAAAGAATTTTATTGCAGAATTTTAGAAAGGTAATAGTTAATTATTTATTTTATGATAAATGAAGTGAAATTGAGTTGAAAACTTTAAAATAACAAAGAAATTAGATAAAAGAGAAAAGAATAATTTATTAAAAAATGTCATAGGATGTTGGATAATGGTGAGGTTTTAGATATTATTATTATTATTAAAAATTGTCCTAAGATTTTTTTATGATGATTTGTTATTTTAAAAATTGTCACAGGATTTTTTTATCTATAATTTGCTATTTTCAAATCTTAGTAAAAAATTTCAAATCAATGATAAAAAAGAGATATTGGAGAGGATTGAATAGAGAAGGGCAAAATCGGAAATTAAAAGCGACGGAGAAGAGGAAAAAATGCAGGGAAAAAAAAAGTTGAAGCCGCATTAAATATAATTTTTTAATTAAAAATAATAACATAATACTTGATCAATCAAAATTTGCCACGTGGTTGGGCTGCAAAAGATGGTTGTAGCCCAGCCTGCAACTAAGTTTTACTCTTTGAAAAAACTGTTTTTGGGTGTTTATTTGAAAACCTATTTAATTCTCATATTAAAATTACTAAAATATCTAACACTCCTCTTTTAAACCTACTTTTTTTTCTATTTCATACCAATTTGAAAGGTTATGGATTATATTTGTAATTTTAAATTTATTTTTTACTAAAAAAAATATATATTTTAAAAGTTCGTGTTATCCAAAAATTTAAATGTCTATATCGACGAAAATATTGATGTTTCAATTTTATAAAAATGTCGATGAAAATATCTATAAAATGTCGATGAATATTTTTGAAAGATTATTAAAAATATATATTTTTTTAAAAAATATTAAAATTGATAAATAAACATTTTGCACATTTGAATGCATTAAAATACATCTATTATAATATTATATTAACGTTAGATTACATTTTATTTATTATTTTTTTTTAATATTTTATCGATTTTGTACGGTAGGATAAAAATGTCGATTCACCTTTCATGTCGATATCGAACCTATTCATACATGTAAATGTTTATGTAAATGTGGTCCACCTAAATTTAATACCTTTATGCTATCTAAGTCTGACTATTATTTATTTATTATTATTTTCTTTTATTGAAAGTGAAAAGACCGATAAGTCCTTAGAGAGAATGATGGCCGGTTCTGCCGACATGCGTGGGCCAAGTCGATTATTGAAGAAGCGGTAGGAGAGTGAGTGGCCATAGACAAGAAAAGGTCGAAGGTGTTCAAATATCTGTATATCCGATCCGATCAGATCAGATCAGATCCCACAAGAAAGTCTCTGAATCGAATTGTAAGAATGGGAAAGAAGGCCGTGCTGATCGGAATCAATTACCCAGGAACTAAGGCAGAGCTCAAAGGATGCATCAACGACGTTACACGGATGCATCAATGTCTCATCGAGCGTTATGGGTTCTCGGAGGACGACATCGAAATCCTGATTGATACCGATGACTCCTATCCCGAACCCACCGGCAAGAATATCCGCTCCGCCCTTGCCCGTCTCGTTAGATCCGCCGATCCAGGCGACATTCTCTTTGTTCACTACAGTGGCCACGGCACCCGTCTCCCTGCCGAGACCGGCGAGGATGACGACACCGGCTACGACGAGTGCATTGTTCCCTCCGATATGAACCTCATCACCGGTCAGTCTCTGTTCTTTCTACGTTTTGCCCCCAATTTAATATTTCCCTAATTCCCTAATTCCCAATTCTGTGATGCGAATTTTGGATCTGATTGGGCAATTCCATTTTTGTTGTGGGAGCAGATGATGATTTCAGGGAGTTGGTAGATCAGGTTCCCAAGGGATGTCGATTAACAATTGTATCGGATTCTTGCCACAGCGGTGGTCTTATTGACGACGCCGAGGAGCAAATAGGAGAGAGCACCAACAGCGGCACCAAGCGCCAAGAAGAAGAAAAAAGCTCCGGCGGCTCCCGCTTTGGTTTCAGGAACTTTATCCATGGAACCGTCGAAGATGCTTTAGAATCACGTGGGATTCACGTTCCCTCAGCATTACATCACCATCGCCATGAGGAGGATGCGGAAGCGCAAGACAGAGAACTGGAGCTTTCAGACGGGGAGCGAGTCAATGTGAAAAGTAAATCGTTACCCCTTTCCACTCTTATAGACATTCTGAAGCAAAAAACTGGTAAAGATGACATTGATGTGGGGAAATTGAGGCCGACCCTTTTCGATGTTTTTGGAGAAGATTCAAGCCCCAAGGTGAAGAAGTTTATGCAGGTGATCATGAACAAACTCACGGGTGGTGATGGAAATGGACAATCTGGAGGAGGAGGAGGAGGAGGAGGATTCTTGGGAATGGTTGGAGGTTTGGCTCAAGAATTTCTGAAGCAGAAGCTGGATGAGAAGGATGAAGACTATGTCAAACCTGCGTTGGATGCTAAATTGGGGAGCAAAACTGAGGCTTATGCTGGATCAACCAAGCGTGGACTTCCAGATGGTGGGATTCTCATAAGTGGCTGCCAGACTGACCAAACATCTGCTGATGCAACTCCTTCTGGTAATGCGAGTGGCTCCTATGGAGCTCTTAGCAATTCAATTCAGACCATACTGGCCAAATCTGATGGAACAATTACGAACCAGGATCTTGTTTTGGCGGCTCGGAAATTGCTGAAAACTCAAGGTTTCACTCAGAAACCTGGTCTCTACTGCAGTGATCATCATGTTGATGCTCACTTCGTTTGCTGATTCTTCTAGTTTTTCCAACTACTTGTGTTGTGTTGTGTTGTGTGTACTTCTTGGAACTGGAAATGCCTTCTTCACAAACCACTTGTGGCTATTGGCGTGATCGTGTTGCTCTGCTTGCCCTTTCAAATGAATTTTTGTTTGCCTTATAAGTTGTAATAAAAGCTTGAACCTTACATTATATTATCAAGATTTTAACTTTTTTTTGTTTTTCGTTTCTTTTCTGTCAACTTTTACATATTTGAATGAATATATATAGTGGGTGTTGTGCCAACGAGCAATCTTGTAAGTTGTTGCAACCTTTGAATTAATTAGGATTTTGTTTCAGGAAGAGGAGATTGTGTGCTTTGTCGAAACCAAACCTGTGGCTGTTCCTGCTTTACATTGTTTCTTATAAATACAGGGGAAACTGAATTTTAAGTTAAACTAAACAACCAGGTGACTAAAAGCGTAGCAATTCTTTAGTAACGGAGTGATAAAACATTCTTCTTTCTTTACAACATGTGGGGTGGAGATCGAACTCATGACTTCTTGATTACTAGTTTATACAATATGTCAGTTGAGCTATTCATGTTGACATTTTTCTTCTTTTTTCACAAGATAGTGAGGTGGGGATCAAACTCATTACCTCTTGATTACTAGATGTCGGTTGAGCTATGCTCATTACCTCTTGATTACTCGATGTCGGTTGAGCTATGCTCATGACAGCCAATGCTCTATTTTAATTGGGATGTTGAGCTATGCTCATGATAGCCAATGCTCTATTTTAATTGGGATGTTGAGCTATGCTCATGACAGCCAATGCTCTATTTTAATTGGGATAATCTCTGAAATGAAAGGATAGTATTTTCAAATATGTCTTGAAATTTTCATTTCTATTTTTTATTGCTGTATTAAATTTTATTTTTGTAATAAATTTTGATTTTCTTTTGTATTAATGTGTCCATTCATAGTTCCTTTTATCTCTCTGTTTCCATACAAAAAAAAAAAAAAATCTCTTGTCAAAATTATTGTATTAAATTTAGTGTAAACAAAAATTCTATCTCCAAATTGAATGTATTAAATTTCATTTTTTAAATAAGTTTCGATTTTATCTCTCATTTTCTATTACCACTTATTTCTTCTCAATTTAATTTTTTTTATATATAACCACCATATATACTTCATATATGAGTATATACTCATAACATATCTTTTTTTTTTTTTATATATCCACACCATATATATTTTATCTATGACTATATACTCATATATACTGTATATGTACTTATAAATAATATGTATTTTTTTTTATATAAAATATATGTAATTTTTATATATACCATCATATACTTTATATATAAGTATATATGGTTATTTGGGAGATTATATACTTATAGATATTGTGTATTTTTTAAAGAAAATATATGTATTTCTTTATATATATATCCACCTTATATATTTTATATATGAAAATATATATTGCGAGAGAAAATTATTTAGGTCTGGAGAGAAGACAATTTAAATGAGGAGAGAGAATACGATTTTAATGAGAAGAGATGTGATTAATGCAAATTTTATGGCTTCAGTTTTTTTTCTTGTTTTACTTTTTATTTTATTTTATTAAAATGTTATAGAGGTTGAAGGGTATGAAAGTAATTGCAGCCAAACTTTTATGAATTTTTTTTAAGTAGTTAGACATTTTTTTATAAAAATAGAAAGTGAAAACATTAATTTAATATCGTAGGCATAATGTGGCTATTTGTGTGTAGCCCATTTTAATTTCGTGCTTATTAGTTATAATTTATAACTCAATTTCATTGCCTCTATTTTTTTTTTTTTTTGTGATGGTACACCAAATAAGATAAAGATTTGAATATTCGAGTTTAACACGGGTGTTTATGGTAGTTATGAGTTATGTTGATATTAATTTTATTGCCTAATATATATATTAAGCATGTGGTTTTTTAGCCAACTTCAACCTAATTCAAGTTTTAGGGTACCAATAACTTTTTATTATGAATTAAAGATTCGGATTTCCACTAGATAAATTTAGTGGAAAAAAATATATAATTGCAAAAATAAAGTAGATAAATTTAAATTACGAGATTAGCTTAAGCGTACCTCGTTCCTACGTCTTTATTGTGATGTATCATAAAAAAACTGCAATCTTTGACACAAATTATAATTCAAAAGAGATGACAATGTTGTCGGACTTTTATTTTATGATAATACAGTAGCAGGAAAAAGAAGAGGGTGCAGACAAATTTAAAATACAGAAATTTGAAATACAGAAAGACCTTACCTGAATTTACATCATGATCATACAGTAGCAGGAAAAAGAAGAGGGTGCAGACGAATTGTATCTATTTTTGGGAAGTTTTGACTAAAATAATTGGAAACAACATTTGAATCCAAAAGCTGGAGGATTTGTGTAGAATTTACACATCGAGGTGTCTTGTATTGACTCATTGAAGCACCATGATTGAGTGCCCGCTCCATGAGTTTCTCAAAAGTTCCAACCTTTACAATCTTTATCTCCAATGGATTGATACATTTCTCATGAGATCTTCCTAGGCGGTACAGTCCACTAAGTGACTCTTCAATGGCCAGGCAACAATCCTCATAGATTGAAGATGGAATCATTTCTTCCTTATGGAAAACCTCAATTTTGTAACAAAACGAAGAGAACGAAAGTGTGGAAACGAGAGATAAATTGCACGAAGGAAAGAATTACTCAAATGAATTCGATGATTTGAATTGAAAAGATTACAAGCTTTTATAGCTAATTAAATAGTAAACTAATACTCATTACTTTTCCCACTCACCTTAATATTCTCCCATGATCCCACTAAGACATAATCCTAAAAAACCTAAGACACTACCTAAAGAGGTGGCACTAGCCTAAATAGGTGGCATCACCTTAATTTCAAAGATTTAAAACTAAATAAATTTGCACTAATTCTTAACACTCCCCCTTAGTGCAAATATATGATCCACAACACCAAGTACACTCCTGAATTCTTCAAACTTGAATTTACCAAGCGCCTTGATTGGTAAATATATCAGCAACTTCAAGGATGGTTCCATAAGAGTAGTAATTGACTTTGACCCCTTCATGTCAAACCGAGTTAACAAAGTATTTGCATACGAGATAAAGTATCCACCTGACTTTTCAACCTTCAAGTCAAGAAAACGTCTCGCTTCACCCAAACTATTCACTTCAAAACGAATATACGAACCATCTCGAAAAACATATTTTTCTCTTGTATTTGGATCCATACATCTCCATCTTTTTCTGTGAGTACCATATCCAACAAATATACAACGCCTAACCTTTGGAACATGAACATAACAAACTGACCCAAACACTCGAACATAACTCACATTGGGTTTACGAATTATGACGTGACAAGCTGACTGAATAGTTGTTGCCCAAAGCTCCTTTGGAAGACTCTTTGCATGCAACCAAGACAAGCACATAGATGTAAGGCGTTGAATGCTATGCTCTTTGCAATATGTCTGAAATTGATCGGACATATATTCTCCCCCATTATCTGTGCGAAAACACTTTATCGGCAGCATAAATTCTTTCTCCACTACCTCCTTGAACTGGATAAACTTGGAGAAAGCCTCACTTTTAGCCTCCAAAAAATACACCCAAGTGAACCGAGTAAAATCATCCACTATAACCATAACATAATGACAACCAGAATAATTTGGTATTTTCGTCGGCCCCATCAAATCTGAATGAACTAACTGCAATGCAACCGTAGCTCTATTATTTGAATTTGGGAAAGAAAGAAGATGTGATTTCCCAAATTGAGAACCAGGACAAACCACATCACGGCGAATTTCTTTAAAGATGGGAATACCACCAATAAGTTTCTTCATAGAAATTCTTTGCAACAATTGATAACCAACATGACCCGACCGAGCATGCCAAGGTGTTGCACTATCATTCTCACATGTCTTTTCAACATATGCATCAGTTGCAGACAAAACATTGAGAGAATCTTTCCTCTTTCCCGTAAACAAAACATCAACATCAAATTGTTTAAAATCAATTTTCACATCATCTGGACCAAAGAGAACATACCTCCCAGAGTCGGCAATCTGAGAGACCGAAACCAGATTCTTCTTTAAAATCGGAATATGATAAACATCTTCCAGAGAAACACCATCGGCATTTGATGTATCATCCTTAACGTTAACTTGTCCTTCTTGAACAACATGATGTATGGAATTATCAGCCGTCGCAATGACTCTTCTTCCTTGATGAACACGTACATCAGAGAGAAGAGAAACATTTCCAGTTGAATGATGAGAACAACCAGAATCAACAATCCAATCCTCATTATAATCTATAAAAGCATTAGCATGCAAATTATTGGGTTGATCAATAATTTCAATTGATAAGCATTGTTCCCAAGTAACTTGTTCAGGTTTGTTACTTTCCTGTACAACATTTGCTTCTGCTTCTTTGAGAATCACCCGACAATTTTGTCTAATATGGCCGAATTTTCCACAACGTTGACACACCACCTTTACCCGACAATCACGTTTGATGTGTCCCGACTTGCCGCACCTAAAACATCCTTTTAAATTTCCCTTGGACTGCCCTTCAACCTTGGAATCCTTGTTGTCATTTGAATAAAATCTTGGAGAAGAATTAACTCTTCCCTTGTCTTTTGCATAAAGAACAGCTTCCACCTCAGAGTGAGTTTGCTTGTAGTTGCTAAACATTTGTTTCATCAATGCTTCCTGATTTGAAAGCAAATTTTCCAACTCAATGATAGAAGGTTGATTTACCCAACCTTGTATCGATGAAATAAATGGCATAAACTCCTTCCGCAGTCCACGAATAAGATAGCGACGCACACGAGCATCACTAATCGGATCATCCTTGTCTAATTCTGAAATTTCAGAACATAAAGTTTTAATTTTCAGAAAATATTCTGAAACAGGCAAATTACCTTGAGTCCTTCCAGCAAGTTCGTTCTCCAAATATTGCATTCTCGTCGTGTTCTTTTGAGTGAACAACCTTTCAACTGTGTCCCACACTTTCTTTGGACAACTTACATCACGAACATGCTCAATGTACTCTTTGCCAATGGAAGTCCGCAAAGCAAATAAAGCTTTGCCACACTTGACCTTCCACTTTCTTCGTGCCTCAGCATTCTCCAGAGTATCTTCTGGAATTTCTGCATCATCACCGGAAACAAGATCCCAAAGATCTTGCCCTTGTAGAAAAGCTTCCATACATAGCTTCCAATAGCTATAATTATCACCGGCAAGCTTGTCTACACAAACACTGTTTCCACCGTTCATCTTCAACGAGTATTTAAACTCAAACACAAAACAAAGAACCTTGAAGCTCTGATACCATGTAACAAAACGAAGAGAACGAAAGTGTGGAAACGAGAGATAAATTGCACGAAGGAAAGAATTACTCAAATGAATTCGATGATTTGAATTGAAAAGATTACAAGCTTTTATAGCTAATTAAATAGTAAACTAATACTCATTACTTTTCCCACTCACCTTAATATTCTCCCATGATCCCACTAAGACATAATCCTAAAAAACCTAAGACACTACCTAAAGAGGTGGCACTAGCCTAAATAGGTGGCATCACCTTAATTTCAAAGATTTAAAACTAAATAAATTTGCACTAATTCTTAACAAATTTCCCAATACAATATATAATGTCCAGGAATTGTGGAGCTATCCGCATAGCTTGTGTAGTCAACAATAGCAGCTCCAAATGGGCTTATAAGACGAGCAGCTTCTTGAACAGCATTATGAAGCTCCGCTTCATCTGTTTTTTCAATATCAAGGCTTAGAGCAGCGTTTTTCCTCCCTACAAAACTGAACTTTGGCGCTTTGTTTGTAAATCCCGTGACGCGAAGAATGTCACCCATGCAATAGCGGTAGAGGCCTGCAATATCAAATATATATGTTCATGTAAGTCGTACCTCGTACCTGATCTCACATTGGAAAGATGAAGGGACCTCACTCACAATTGACAATATAACATACATGAGCTACTCCTCCTATCACCAATTGGTTTTAGGATGAAATCCCATGATGTGTAATATGTTATTGAGGATCACACATTGATAAGGATATTTAAGAATACGAGAATTTAAAATATAATATTATTAAGAAAAGAGTGGGAGTCTTGCCAGCAAAAGTGGTGATGACGAGCTCGTATTCTTGTCCTAACTTCACATCAACTAGATCGACTAATTCTTGGCCGTCGTCTTCTCCATTCGTGTTGAATATTGGCAAGAACTCGAAATAGGCCATGGTGGGGATTAAAGTGTAGGAGATTTCCTCAGGCTTACATAATGGATCTAAGTTTAAGCCAAGGAAGCATTCTGAAGAACCATAATGGTCAGAAACAAGAGGGAGATGATTAGTATAGTAATTTAGTAAGGGGATGTATTGTGACATGCTTCCGGTGGCAATAGCATTGATGTATTTGGTGTTTGGCCACAATCTTGTAATGATTCCTTCCCATGTTCCTTTGCTACATTCAGTTTCAATCAAATCTGCAAGCTCAGGATTAGGTTTGGTAAGAATGCTGATAACTGAGTCTCTCACTGAAGAGTTTGTAATTTTGGGGTTTACAGTTGCTGTTCTTATATCATTGGCCAAGAGAGCCCAATGCTTTTCGAGGAACTTAATGACATGAATTAACGTAGAGGCAAAAAGAGCTCCAACTCGAAAAACAATCTGGTTTTGGTACAGCCCACAAAGCAACTGACTGTATAGACTTTGATATGAGTCTGTGCAGAGAAGGATGTCATTAGGGCTTGTATAATTGAGGTTTGATCTTTTGCACAAACTTGTAATTGTAGAATGAGCAATAATTCCAGCTTTGGTCCTTAGCTCAACCCTTGCGAAATGAAAGTGCATTCCTTTGTGTTTGTGCAAAATATTTGGAAACAACTGTCTCATCCTTGGCATCATATAGTTGAAAAAAGACAATCTTCTCGTAAACTCTTGTTCAAATATTGGAATTAATTTGTGTTCTCCCCCTGATGTTCCAGAGCTACAATAAAACATTGTCGTCTTAATTAATTAAATAGCCATTAATTAAAACTTATCTCCAAAATAATAAATCCCAATAACTCAACCGTTTGCAACACATTCAATTTTGATTTTTTTTTTTAGAAAACATGTGTGTTTGGTAACTAATTAAATTTTTTGTTTTTAAATTTTTGAAAATATTTTTACATTTAATAACAAATTTTTAAAATGAAAAAAAAAAAATAAATCAAAAATAAATTTTTTATTTCAAAATTTCTCTCTCTCAACTTTATTAAAAAAAATTAGGTTTAATTATTGAAATTATCGTTTATTTATTTATCTATTTATTTATTGAAATTAAAATCAAATTGTCATTAATATTATTAGTATATTAAAAAAAAAAATATTGTTAATATAATATATTATAATTTTATTTAAATAATTTTTTCTAATATATTATATTTTAATATTATTGTGATGTTAGATTCATATACTTATCCATTTTACACAATTTAATGTATTTTATTTTTCAGACTTTAGGGATGATAAATGTCAACTAAGGATCGTCTAATATATTTACCGACACAATAAATTCATTTTATGTTGGAGAAAATCATTTTTTACCCTAAATTTTCAATTTCATCAGGACCTTAATTAAATTTTGTTAAATGTTTAATTTTTACATTCTAATAAATTAACATTATTTTTAAAAAATATATATATATTTTATAAAAAAAAATACAATACAAATAGTAATTATCCAGCTCATATGAATTTTGTTGTTTTCAAATAAAAAAATAAAAGGAGTTATCAAATAAGTTTGTTTTTCTATTTTTTTAAAATAGAAAACAAAAAACAATTATCAAAATTTTTATTTTTAAAAAGCAGTCGTCCAGAAAAATTAAAAACTAAAAATTGACTGCATTATCAAACGAGACCTTAAAAATACGTGTTTACTTCTATATAGTTGGTCACCTTAATTAATAAGTAACTCTAGATATATACATATATAAGCATACCACACACATACATACATGGAAAAGTAACCAAACTTTGATAAAGTATTATTGATATAATTAAATTTACCATCCTCATCCTTTGAATTTTTTAGTTGATTGGTGATTTAACATAGTATAAGCATGAGGTCTTGAATTCGAACTCATTCTCAATTAATATTTAAAATTGAATTTCACTTGTTGATCCTTTTATAATTAAATTTATGGTAATTTATCAATTTAAGCTTTTTGAATTTGTTATAAATAAAATGAGCATATGAAAAAGTTCATACCAGAAGTTGGTTCTAGTGAACTTGATCCTATCTTGAAGAGAAATTCACTCTCCTCAATTAGCTTTGGACCCAACTAGTCCAGGTCCAGGGAAGACCCCTAAACTGAGTCAGGCTCAAAGATGAGTAGCTCGAGATCGAGGTCGACCTTCTGAAAAAATACCAAGACCCAAGGCCCTAGACCAGACTCCTTGTGGGCCCAAAAGCCCACAAGAACAAGGTCTGCCATGCAAGGCCCGAAACCAGGGTCGTACATATTGACGCTGACCCGCCCAAACGACGTCAGATCTACCATCTTAGGCCAAACCTAGAACGTAAAGGAAAGACCACTAGAATACTAAATCTCATTCTTGTCTTAAATTCTTAAAATCTTGCTATTACTATGACTTAAGCATCGGAGTCGGCGTGACATACACCACGTCATTGTTTTCTCTAATGTTTATCTTGCAATTAACCTCGTCCCTCGAAGTTTACAAATTCTAAGTTGACGTCTTTCTCGGGCTAGATTTTGGCAACAAAATATATATATATGATAACTCTAAATTAAAGATGAAGTTTTAGAATATGGATTACCTTATAAAGAACTCGGTAATGGGGTGTGCGCATAGGATTTCGGAATCATCGCCATTGGCAATACGATCTATATAAGGTTTTAATTGTTGGTAAGAGATAGGTGGTATAAGCTTCTTGAAGGTGGAAGCATCAGTAGAGCCATTAAGGCCATGTTGTTGTAAGTATTCAACATGTGCATTTGTTGACAGAATTTTTCTTAAAATTTGTTGTTGGATCTCGTCGGCCTTGTTCGTCACATCTTCGATATGTTGCAATGCTTGCTTATCTTTCTCATCCACCGAGTTTTCTACACCATACGCCATTTTTCTTTTTCTTTTTCTTTTTCTGAAGCTGTGTAGATAATAGATGAGTAACACAAACAAAGGTCTTAGAGTAATATAATAAGTTCCTCTTCCTCTATTTAATTGCATGTGTGGAGGCATATTCATACAAATGATATCATGGTGAGTTGTCATGATGCCTCTAATAATAAACAATAAAGTCATCAAAAGCCAACTTGGTAGATGGATCACCTTATTATTATTATTTCTACCTTAATTTTTATTAAAAGAAATTTGAGAAAAATAATCAACTAAGCAACAAAAAATATTTTTTTTTTTCCTATTCTTGTAACTGCACCATTTTATATGGACAAATAATTTATTATTAAAATACATTATTGCCAATCTAGCCAGGGCCAAGAGAATACATTATTGGCAAAAGATGAATTTACGTGTTATTAAATAAATCGTTTTGAGAATATATCTAAAAATATATATACCCACGTTAAATTATTTAAAATAAATAAATAAAATATACCAACGTCAAATGTTCCTCAAAATAATAATAATAAAAAATAAATAAAATATACCGATGTGAAAGGACAGCTTAGGTTGACAAATTATTGAGGCCATCGACCCATTTTTCTAGAGCGAATCTAGGAATGTTTTATACCACATGGGATATTTACTGTATTGTATAATTCAATTATACATCTCGTGAACGTAATAGGAAATTAAACAAATAGAAATACAAAAGAATTCGACACACGACACAAATGATTTTAATGTGAAAAAATCTCTTCACTGCAAAAAGTAAAAAATTACGGACCAAAAGTCAAAAACTCTATTATAATCAATAATGAGCTACAACGAGTTCTCTCTGATCACAACTAGAGGCATACAACTATAGATATTTCAAGATGATTAATTTTGACAACAAACGACAATAATTCAAGAAGATAAAAAAGAAATATCTCATTTAAAGTGGAAACGAACTATTCCTGAAATCTTGTACATATCTCCAACCAGCTTCAAATGATACAATCATAAACTTTAATGATTATTAATGCCAATTCTACTCTCTACTTCAAGTGTTATTCATGCAAACCACTATTCATTATCGACCAGCTTTGGTCTTAGTAATCTTCATCAAAGTAAAAGATAAATAAAAAAACTGTTAATTGACACACTTGTGATCCCTATCCCCAAAAGAAGCCATAGGTCGGCAAACTGAGTTCCTTTGTTGACCCCACACGGTTGCACGTGTTTTTTACAAATTTGTATCTCAAATGAATTTAATACAAGAAAAGATAATAATGTTAATGTTGTCTACATCTTCGGTTGCACGTGTTTTTTACAAATTTATATCTCAAATGAATTTAATACAAGAAAAGATAATAATGTTAATGTTGTCTACATCTTTGATTTTGAAGACTCTCTTACAAGCTAAAGTATCAAAGAAAAATACCTCTTTCTTTTATTCATTTTGGTGGATATTTGATAAGAATGAGAATTTTAAAAGATGAAGTATCAAACAGAACTACCTTCCATATTTTTGGATAAATTTCAACTCAAATTACAAATCTCTCTTACCAAATGAAGTATATCAAACAAAAATCTCTTTTAGCCCTTTTGGTGGATAAGAGTGAGAATTTTAAAAGATCATAAATTATCAAACACAATCATAAATTAAAACTCTATCTACACTAAGACTTTTAAAAGAGGAAATATTCAAGATAGATATATTTTTTTAACTATTTTGATGGTGATAAACGGATAAGATTGAATTTTTTTTTCCAACCAACCTAAAATATGAACTAATGAATAAGAGGTTAGAAGTTCGATTCTCAGGAACAAATGTGTTACGTTGGGTTAGGGGACACGTTCTCTCCCCCTCAAATTATTAGTTTTTAAAATTTGAAAAATATAACCACATTTTATATATTTGTATACACAAATTCGGAAAACATGATAAGACTTTCCTCTAAAGTGTTGATAAGGGCACAAATTTTGAATATGTTGCTTGGTGTGCTCCGAATTTGAAACTCATGATATGTTTTTTTTGTAAATTATTTTAGGGTCTAAAAAAATACAAATTAATTTAAAAATGATAAATATTTTAAATTTCATTATTTAGTAGTGAAAAAATCTAAAATAATTTATTATTTTTTAATTAATATTACTTAATATAAATATTACATCTTTTAAAAAATATTTTATAGAAAATAAAAATGAACTCTATTTTAAAAAATGATAAATATTTTAAATGTCATTATTTAATAGTAGGAAATTCTAA
Source organism: Herpetospermum pedunculosum (assembly GCA_028017165.1). Lineage (NCBI taxonomy): Eukaryota > Viridiplantae > Streptophyta > Magnoliopsida > Cucurbitales > Cucurbitaceae > Herpetospermum > Herpetospermum pedunculosum. The sequence goes on along the minus strand of CM051529.1, from coordinate 4,329,959 downwards.
AATGTGATTATTTAATATTACTTAATATAAATATTAAATCATTTAAAAAAATATATTATATATAAATATTTAAAATTATATTTATATGAATATGTAGTATTACAAGTTTAATTTTTCAATTTTTAAATTTGTGTTTAATAAGTTTGTGAAATATAAACCATTTAGATTCTTAAATTTATATCTAATAGGTCTTAGATATATATATTTTTTGTTTTCTGTAAAAATCACTCAATTACATTTGAGAATTTTAATTTTGTATCTAATAGATAAGTGATTTTTTTTTTAAATGTAGAATAATTTGAGAACTTATTAATTTTTGGGATGGTTGCACAAATAGCAATCAGGCCCAAACTAATTGCAAATTTAGCAAACTTTAAAATTTTTTACAAATATGGCAAAAAAATTTGTTTCTATCAGTGATAGACTATTATCACTAATAGACTATTATCACTAACAAAAATCTATAAAAAAAACTGAGGTGATCAGATAGATTTCTATCCGCCATAAGATATCAGCGATAGAAATTGTGTAAAATTTTTAAAAACATGCTATATTTTTAATTATTTTATTCTAAATTGACATCTATTACAATTTCCTTTAATTTTATGTCTAACAAAACGTTTAATATTTTAAATTTTCTAATATGTCTTTTATTAGATACAAAAGTAAGACTTTAAGGATTTATTAGACACAAAATTTAAAGTTTAGGGATCTATTAGACTTGAAATTGAAAGTTTAAGAGTTCGTTACGCACATTTTTTATAATTTTGAACACTAAACTTGCAATTAAACTCTATTGGAATTGTGTCCCTACTGACAAAAAAAATTTAGATCTGACTCTGTCAATTCCCACCATTAATTAAATATATTTGCAAAAAAATAAAGATAATTGAAAATTTTCAAACTAAACCATATTTAACCTAAAAATTAGGGGTGTTCTTTTCCAGTGCACCCTCCCTAATGGGGCGGGACTTCCCGCCGAAATGTTGTATATATATTTGAATTATTTGAGACTATGTATTGTAATATTTAAATTTTTTTTTTTTTTTTTTGGTTTAATCATCGCTTAATATTTGATATGTTTTTTAAACTATATGGTATGGTACTATGGCTGAACATTTGAATTATATTTTTGGATAATTGTCTTAATTTAATATGCATATTGATTATTATTATTATTTTATTAAGAGAGTTCAAGAATTTTCAGATTCCTCCTTAGTAATTATCCATTTAAATGAAGATTTTCTAAAAGAAATTATTTTATTTTATTTAATTAAAATTTAAGAAAAAACAAAAGATAAATAATTTCGTGCGGGAACTCGATGCTTACGAAATTTCGCAAAAACGGAAAATTAAACGGTAGGCGGAACGGGGAAGTGGATCACCATTCAGACCTAAATCATTTTGACTTCAACACCCACGTGGATTCATGTATGCAATTTATTTCGAGAAAAGAAAAAAAATATAAAATATAAAAAACTATCCTATTTTGAAATAAGTATACAAATAGTGCCTATAATTTTATATTGACCTATTTAAAATAATAACATAAAATATTTTTTTCTCATTTAACAACATATTAGAATTCAAAGGTAGAAATGAATGAGATTATATTCTTCTCTTTTCTCGTTAAAATCATCTTATTTTTCTTTATTAAAATTGTTCTCTCCCTTATAGTCAGATTTAAAAAAAAAAGAATTCAGGCGCTCTGGTCCAGGCGCTCATCCGAAGGAAATGAACCGGACAAACACGAGGAATTCCCCTTCGCTATATAAATACCCCTCATATTCATTAGGAGAGGGGGACGGGTAACTCTATTTGAACACCCTCTAACCACTCCTACCTACGCTCAGACCTCTCTGATTTAGGCATCGGAGGTCCGTGGGCTTAGCCCATCGGTGAAAGATGATGCTCTCTCCTCCTCTTGCAGGTACACCACCGTCCATCCGGCAGCCGTTGGCGACAGAAGCAACGGAGGAGCAAGGCGGTCCAAAATCTTGCAACAATAAATATTATTGGACTTCATATTTAAATAAATCAACAGATTGCATGAGTAGAAAATCGAATTATCGACCTTTGAACAATAATTAGTATTTTATCCATCAAATTATGTTTGGATGGTCTATTTTAAAATAATATAATGATACTATTCTATTTTAAAATAATATAGGACTACACATCTCTTATGGTAGACAGTCACATATTTCTTACCCACAAATTTTCTTTATAATTCTGCCACTTTTCTTTTCTCTCTCTCCCTCACATGCTAGCAAAATCTAAAGTGTACTTGAATCGATAAGATATATTAATTAGTGACTGCCATGCCTTTTGAAAGTGACGACATACTTTAGCCTAATTTCAGCAATTCATTTACATTTAGCGTACAAAATTAATTGTAGACTTATACAAAATTATGTTTATAAATTAATTAATAATATTTTATATTCAACCTATTATTTAGTTCACGACTACAGCTAATTTTATGGTTTATAAAAAAAAATTAAATATATTTTGAAGAATTAATTAAATTGATATCTTCTAAATCTGCTACCAAATTAACACAATATTAAAAAAAAAAAATGAAATACAACATTTTTCAATGAATACCAAATTAACACAATATTAAAAAAAAAATGAAATACAACAATTTTCAATGAATCCCTTATTTTCAAAATAGATCACTTACCAAACAAACTCTCCTACTTTTCTTCTATTATATTTTTAGAATAGTGTGGATGGTTGATTATTTCAAACATATAAATTACTATTTACTTTTGATAGACTATTATAACTTATTTAGTGTCACAAACAGTGACCGCGGGTCCAGAATATTACATGGAGACTTTTATATTTTGAATTAAACTATAAGTTTAGTTTATGAACTTTGAAGTTTGTAGGTGATTCCCAAACTTTTAAAACTGTCTAATATGTGTGACTAAACTTTTAATTTTGTATCTCATATGTCAATGAACCAAATAGACACAAATCTCATAATTCAAGAACTAAATTGTTTTATTTTGGTTTTGAATCAAAATGTAAGAAGCGTGCAAAAAAAAAATATGCAATTCAAAGGTTTCGCACTCAAGCATGATGGGGGCACTTGAGCACGGCAAGGGGCTAATGGCTTGTTTTCCACAACAATTATATTAATTTGTCGAGAAACGTAGAATTATTCTAGATAATTGAAAGTTCGGGAATTTTAAAGTAACTTGTCTATAATACCTCAAATTCAAAAAAAAAAATTAAGTTTAAATTTTGGAAATTTATATAGTATTTTTTGGATTTCCTTGAATTGGAGGTAAATTGATAATTTCACACCCCACTTGTTTAAATAGGTCAAAAACATTAAAAAATAGGAGACCGATAAGTTTTGACGTACATGGTCCCAAACAGCCCCTAAATTTATGTTTTCATTGTTTAAAATATTGAAGATAAAATCTTCCATCCACAAATTTGTAAGATCTTTCATTCAAAACTATCCTAGTTTTCAAAATATTTAAATTATAAGCATTATTAAAAAGAAACATGGGACAGAGGAGTACGTAGGACACAGGAATTAAAAATGAAGATGAGGAAGAATAACGTGATAAAAACTTTAAAAACAAAAGATAATATAAATAAATGAAAGGAGTTGACTCAAAGTCCCATCCCAAGTTTGGCTCGAGCTCGAGCTGTCTCCTAAACGAGAGAGAACCAGTCACATCGGCACACGTGTCTCAATCCCTTTGGGTGTGTTTCAACCCTCAAATGGTGACGCTTGCTCAGCCAGGGGAAATGCACTGGTTTCTTCGATGCTCCAAAATCACCCCATTTTAGCTATGCTCATCTTAACTGCTTGTAATTAATCAATTGTGTATTCTAAGTTAAAAAAAAATCAATATGTAGAGGGAAGAGTTCGAATTTTTTAGCCCTCGGTCAACCATACAAGTTTATGTAAGTTTAGCTATTAGGGATTTATCTATGTTAAGAAATAGTTAGTATTCAGTTAATATCTTGTTAGAATTTATATATATTTTAGAAAATTAGGATTAAAGTATTTTGTATAAATACATCATATTCTAATGAGAAATCAAAGCAAAAATATAAAGAGTAAAATCAAGAGAAAAACAAAGTTTATCAAGGAGGAATACTTTGTTTTGTCATTAGCTCTTGTTGGCGTATATTACAAATCTAATCTTAAAAAACGTATCCAAACATATCAAAGACACAAAAATAAAAGTTCAAAAAATTATGAAATATTTGGTTAAATTATAAATTTAGTCTCATAATTTTTAGGTAATTTGTATCTATCCGTCCCCTAAAAAAAAATGTATGCTAATAGGTCCTTAATTTTGTAAGAGAGTCCAGGAGGCAGCGGTTGAAGGTTTGCGATTGGCAAGGGAGGTTGGGTTACATCCTCTGGTGCTCGAGTCAGACTCCTCTCGAATATGTCGTTTATTCCAGGAGGAGGTCGAAGATTTGTCGGAAGTGGGTGTGCTTGTTTCGGAGGTGGGCTCTCGCTTACTTCTCTTAAGTAATGGTCGTTGTAGTTTTCTTCATCGAAGGGAATGCGGTGGCGCACCATCTAGGGACAGCTAGCTCTGAGATTGCATTAGAGTTTCGTGTGGATGGAGGAGGTACCTTCTCAGATTGAGTCTTTTGTACTTCGTGATGTTTCTTTATCATAGTTTGTACTGAGCTTACTCAAAAAAAAAAAAAAAAAAATTGTAAGAGTCCAATACTTCTTTAAACTCTTAATTTCGTTTCCAATAGAACTCTAAATTTTTAATTTTTGTCTAATAGATTATTGATTTATTTTTTTATTTTTTTTAATTCAAACTAACCGTATACAAAATGGAAAGTTTATGGTCTTATTAGATAATAGATTAGTTAGTTTTTAAATATGTCAGGAATTGACTTATTAGACATTTTTAAAATTTAGAGATCTATTAGACATTTTTTAAAGTTCATGAACTAAATAGACACAAATTTGAAAGTTCTAAGACTAAGCTTGTAATTTAACTTAAATATTTTAAAATTATAAGTAAGACATAAAATTACAAAAGTTATTAAAAAAAAATTATATACTTTAAATTTAGACTCCTTTGACAACTAAAACTAAAAATCAAGCCAACAAGAGCATAGCTCACATAATGTACTACTTAGAGACCATGAGAGATCCCACCCCAACATGTTGTAAAAAAAAAAACAAAAATCAAATGTTATCAAATTAAATTGGGTCTTATATACTAAAATTGTAATTTAGCTTTCGAGAACAAGGTATAGTGGGGGAATTAATGTTTCTAAATATGTTTTTTTTTTTTTTTTTTTTAATTTGTTGAGTGAGAATTCGAACTGCTCAACAATTTATATTTTACACTGGTTGAGCTTTGAGCTATCCTCATTTGATTTCTATATATGTCATTTTGTTTGGCTAATTATTGACTAGATGTTACTAAATGCATTGGCTATAGCTATAGGGCTGCACCTTGATTTTTGGTGCAACAAAAGCATATAATTCTATGTATTGTGATTTGTGAATTAAAACATGACAAACTTGTTTTCAAAAACTTTGTTTCTTCGAAAGGTTTATGTTTTTCTTTTAAAAGAAAAAAAAAATAATTTACAAGTTTAGTCCCGAACTTTTAAGTTTATGCCCAATAGGTCTTTGAAGTTTACAAAATATCTTATAGATACCTAAACTTTTAATTTTGTGTCTTATAGATCTCTAAACTTTAAAGAGTATCTAATAAGTTCTACATTTTTTTTTATCATTTAGAAAGAAAGAAATAGCAAAATCTTCTTCAACCATGTTCGCCCGAAATGCTTGGGATGATGGCATTGTCATAATTGCTTTGACTACACATAATTAACAAAGATGAGCTTTATAACTTCATCAATTTGCATCAACTTTCTTCCTCCGCATCCATTGAGTTGGGTTGAGTTCTTAGCTAAGAGCTCAAAGGGATGCTGGAGGCTTCAAACAACTTACCCTACAAACTTCCTATCTTTGACACTCATCATTCCAATGAGAAAGATGAACACACAATATTGAAGAAGTTACAACTCATGCCGATCAACTTCAGCGACGAGTTCTTACTCAAATTCTCTCTCGCAACGCCCATGTCGAGTACCTGCAACCACATGGCCTTAATGGATGTACGGATTCCGTTGTCTCTTATGAGGATTTCAAATCATACATCCATCGAATTGCAAATGGCGATGCTTCTCCCATACTATCTTCAGAACCCATATCGGAATTCTTAACCAGGTGAGTATATAATAATCCATTTATAGTTTATTCATGTTAACAAAATGAAACAAAATGATTAAATATACTGTAAACAATGAACAAAATGAAACAAAATTATTAAATATACTGTAAACAATGTTATTTTCTTCCCAATTAATATTGACAGTTCTGATCACTAACAATTATTCATGAGTAAAACTTGCAGGCTGGGCAGCCGAGCCATGTGGCACGTTATGATTGGATAAATATTTCTATTATATTTATTTTTTTAAAAAAAAAGTACGTCGACTGCCCTTCCCCTCTCTCGTCCTTCAACCCCTTCCTCCTCCACCGACCATAGAATCGAACTTCAACTTCAATAGATTAAAAAGAAAAATCATTTTCTCTCTCCTTCGGAACTTCGATTTCAGAGAGGAACTGAGGGCGTTAATGGTGAGGAAAGAGGTGAAAATTCCGACAATTTTTGTGAAAGGGAGGCAGATCGGAGCGGCCGCGGAGTGAAAAATTGGAGGTTCTTTTCAACAGGATCCCGACGGCGTCCAGTGACAGCGAGTGTGAAGGATAGTGGCGGCTTGAGATATTTGTGATGTGTGTGGATTATAATGGAAGTTGTAAAGTTTTGGATTAGAGGAGAGGAAGACAACCGAGTTTATACAAATTTCAATTTGGGACTTTTTTTCAGATAGTGAAAAAAAAAAATTTCTTTTTTTATTTTTTAAATTTAATTTTAGTGTTTGACATAAATTAGTGAGATCGATTTCATGGGAAAAACATTGAAGAACTCGAAGGAGGGGAAGGACCATCAAAAGAAAGGAGAAGGTGACCGGAGAGGGAGGGAGGGAGTGGAACAAAAAATTCAAATAACGACGTTAGAAAAGTAGGGAGAATTTTTTTAAAAAAATAATAATATAAAAATTTAGTCATTTACAATGTGTCACATGGTTGGGCGGCAAGAGATGCTTGTAGCTCAGCCTGCAAGTTTTAGTCATTATTCATTATCATATGTGTTCGCATTTTTTCCATTCTAGTTCCGGAACATCGGGGGGAGAGAGGAAGCTAATGCCGACAACCGAAGAAGAGCTCGAGAGAAGATCATATCTCTACTCCCTTTTGATGCCTGTGATGAACCAGTTCATTCCAGGCTTGAACAAGGGGAAAGGAATGTACTTTTTGTTTGTAAAATCCGAGTCTACAACTCCTGGAGGGTTACTAGCTCGTCCAGTTCTCACAAGCTACTACAAGAGCTCACACTTCAAGAACCGCCCAAATGATCTGTACAGCGATTACACAAGCCCTAATGAAACAATTCTTTGTACAGATTCACACCAAAGCATGTACTCTCAGTTTCTTTGTGGACTGTCTCTCAGCAGCCAAGTCCTTAGAGTTGGTGCTGTTTTTGCATCTGGGTTCATTCGTGCCATCAAATTCCTTGAAACTCATTGGCTCCTTTTGGCTAATGATATCAGAACAGGAACCATAAACCCTAGAATCACTGACCCATTAGTGAGACAATCTGTTATGAACATTCTGAAATTACCTGACCCTGTGCTTGCTGATTTCATTGAATCTGAATGCACCAAAGAAACTTGGGGAGGTATAATAACAAGGCTGTGGCCAAATACCAAATAACTTTAGATTACTATAGTTATGGCCTCCCTCTTGTTTGTACAATGTATGCTTCTTCAGAGTGCTACTTTGGCATCAATCTAAACCCCTTGTGTAACCCAAACCAGGTCTCTTATACCATCATTCCCACCATGCCATATTTTGAATTTGCCAACTCCAATGCTTGTGAATCAAACCAAGAATTGGTTGATTTGGTGGATGTCCAATTAGGAAAAGAATATGAGCTGGTTATCACCACTTATGCAGGTATGTTTTTAGTACTGTTTGTATGAGCTTCTACTTACTTTTACTTTCTCATATACACTGTATTTTTATTGGTTTATTTCTATTGCATTTAATAAATAAATAGAGAAGTGATTAAAGCAAAGGGTATGTGTGTCACAAACTTCGTAAACATAACATTTATACAATCATATAAATACATGAAGTCCTTCAATGATGCAACATGAATTAATTTTCTCACATATACATCAACCTCAACATCAACATGCATCTCATTCATAAACACTTCATATTTTCATACATAAGTCATTCATCATACAAAATCACAAAAAATCATTTTGCACAAAACCACTTACCTTAATTAGCATACCAACATTAGTTTCACTCAACTTAAAGTCCTCTGATCGACCTGAATCAATTTTCAAAATGACAATAGCAAGCATGTAGTAACGGTCTTAGTTAGTCTAAGTCTAAAAAGTCAAAAACTCACCTTGGTTGGGAAAACATCCGTAGGCGCATCTTTAGAACTCTTGGTCGTTTTGCTTGAAACAAATTTGGAATTCCTCGCTAGGAAAAGCCTTTGGTTTTTCCTTCAAGCATGCGATCTTTTGTTAGGGTTTTCAAGGGATTTGATCTTGGAAAACTTGCCATCTACTTTGATCCTTGCTTACCTTGAACCCTAATTGAAATCTTTTTTTATGACCTTAAACGATGTGTAGGTAAATATTTTTCTCTATCTTATTCGATATTGCAGGGCTTTATATATCGGTATCGAGTGGGCGACATTCTTCGAGTATCGGGATTCAAGAACGCCGCCCCACAATTCAACTTCGTATGCCGGAAAAACGTCATTCTCAGCATTGATTCCGACAAAGTAGACGAAGTTGAGCTTGAAAAGGCGGTAATGGAAGCTTCTAAAACCCTAACTCCATACAATGCATGCCTCCTCGAGTACACAAGCTATGCTGATACTCATACAATTCCAGGCCACTATGTCATATATTGGGAAATTCCATCAATGGGACATTCGACAAACTCATGGACTATTCCATCAATCATGGAGCTTCCATAAACCAATACAAAACCGCTTTTGAACTCGTACGTTGTGTCCAATTATTTCAGCTCAAAATGTCCCAATTGGGTTCCTGGTGAACCACACCCAACAGTTCAAATGGTTGTTCATTAATATATGATTATCCCAGTGTTGTATGTTAGTTAATAATTAGTTTATAATCAGAAAGGAACAAAATAAGATTCATCTGAAATCAAAATGTTGTTAAAAGGGTGTTCTTGAGGTCTTGTGGTCAACAATATTGAATTTGAACATCAGAAGAAGCGCGAGAGAATGACATGATTTGAGACTTAATTTCTCGTCGTCTAAGGGAATCTCTATGGTTGGATTTGGTTGTGAGAAGGGTGAGTTGTTGCAACGAAGTCCCATGCTTTAGCAAGAATTGGGTCAGGCTAACTTCATTCAAGCACTCCATGAACCCTTCAATTCTCACAACCTTAAGATGAACAAGAAACGATTTCAGAGCCTCCATTTGAGTTTCCCAAAATTGTTCTTCCTCCGATACAACTCTTTCCCACTTATCCCTACGCCAATCCTAAACAAAATAATCAAACGAATCTTAGTAATCTCGCCAGTTTTTGAGTTAATTTGAAGAACAACAATAATAATAATAATAATCACCTTCCTTCCAAGGTTGCTCCCGTCGACGATTTTGATTGTGAGAGTATGAAGAATGGGACAACTTCTGAATATATTTGCTAACCCTGGCCCATTGTGCTTTCTGAATGCTGTTTGCAACTCCAAACATTTTACGTTGTTGAATGTTGGCAAATAACATGCAAAGTAATTATTGCTCGATAGAACCTGCCATATGTTCCAAACTCACAATTCATATATGACCACCAAGAATAATTAAGTGCTAAAATTTAATAATGCACCTACACAACTACATAACCCTATTAGTTGTCAGGTAGGATATTAAATCTTAAGTAGGTAGCAGGTTAAGATGTTGTTTGTGAGGGTCGAGGCCACCTCAACTAATGCCCCAACTTATCTCGGGGTTTTTTTTGTAAGGATGACCCACCCCTCGGGGGCTGCGAGGTTTTTTAACCCAGTTTTTGAAACCTTATGTTTTTTTACCTTCTCTCGAGTGCACAAACTCATTCGTACATTTCGCTTATCATGAGGAGATCACAGTCTCCTCGTGATCTGATAAGCGAAGGGCCGAAGGGTATGAATGACTTTGTGCACTTCCAGAAGGTAAAAAAACATAAGTTTTCGCAATGAGGGTTAAAAAACCTCGCGGCCCCCGAGGGGTGGGGTGGGTCATCTGTACAAAAATCCCAACTAATCTCACCGGACAGTGCCATTGGTTGCTAACTAGGATATTAAATCTCAGATATGGGTGAAAATCATGGATTGAACTCCTTCATTCTCATGTAGGCATAAATGTTGAAAAGAGTGAAGTGAAAAAATTGGTTTATATATCCTTAAACTAAGATGGTAATGTCCATTTTGATCTTAAATTTATAATTGAATATTTTGTAAAGATTAGGAATTTCATAAAGTGAAAGTGAAACTTACATCAATGCACAAAGTTTCAAGGGTTAAAGAATGGGCGGAAGAGATTCCAGAGAGAAGAGCAGAGACACTGTGAAGTTTGATGGTACCAAAATGTTCAGGAAGCAAACCAACAGAGGCTTGATTGAGAGATGTCAAATGATGTACATTAACTTCATCGGTTACCGCATTATAAATCCAAACCAGGGTTTTTAGTTTTGGAGCCGCGATTTTAACCCAGCTCGCACTGTATGCATCAAAACAGTTGCAAATTCGCAGCCTCTCCAATTTGGAACCAAACACGTCCAGACCCTGAAGCTGAAAGCACCACTCGAGGCTGAATTCCTCCAGCACGGGGCACTTCACTTGCAAGTGCTTCAGCCCAAAGCAGCTCTCCAAATTCAGTCTCTTCAGAACAGGAAACGACGTTTCGACGAACAAGTCCATCAAGGAGGGCCGATCGTACAAAACCATCCGGACCAGCGACAGGGAGTTCAGAAATCGGAAGCCACTCGCCATGACGGAGGACGGTGGCAACCGGAAACCGGGGTACACCGATCGGAGCTTGAAAACCCTTAAGGAATCGCTGGCGATGACGCATCGCGGGAAGTTGAAGTAATCGTTGGTGGTGACATGGACGTCGAGCTGTTGAATTTTGTGGCGAATTGCGGTGCGGAACAGCGCGTTGAGGCGCGAGAAGCTTAATGTGGCGGAGAAGCGGAGGAGCCTGACATTGGAATGTTTGTGGTCACGGGTGTTGAGAATGCGGGTGATTATATCATCAGCACCAGCACCCGCACTCGCAGCGGAATCTGAATCTGAATCTGAATCCGAAAAGTCGAGGTCGGGCAGAGTGAACCAAAGAGATCGGCAACGGGAGGAGAGAGTGGCGAATTGGGCGATGGTTTTGATGGGCAATAAAGAGAGGATATGGTGGAGGAGGGCGTCGGGGAGGTGGCTGATGTAGTCGACGCCATTTTGTTGTTGGGAATTCTCCAGCCTTCGTCTCCGGGCGGATCTCGTCTCCATTCGCCTTTTCGGGATGGGATTACTGATTTTATTATATCTTTTCATTATTATTTCTTCTTCTTAATTATTTCTTAATCATGGGAGCGACTCACCACTGAGATTTCTAGGGTTTGAACTTTTCAAACCATCATTTCTCAATCTCAGCCAATTCAGGATGGCGTTTCAGTTTGTTATAATATTATAAATCAAAGATATTTTGTATATTAATGCACATTTCTTCTATTTTATCTATACCAAATATATATATAGTCAAATCAAACATACTCCAATTGTCATATAAAATTGCGATACCGTTCAATATTTAACTTCTATTAGGTTATATTTGTAATTTACCCTACCAAGATCACATTGAGTAGCAGCATAGGCATAGTAGCCCTACATGGTTTATAATTGATTTAAATGAATCCAAGATATTAATGATTTGGGTCACATTATCAAATAACATCCTAGAGGTTGTAGTCAAAACCACATGATATTATGGTCCTACAAAATTCGGAAAAAAAATGGCATAGATTTTCCAATAATTAGTTTTATCTAATCCAACTATCCAATCTAATAATTTGATTTTTTTTTTCTTTTTTTGAAAAAAAAAAAAATCGAATTTAAGTATGATTTAACAGAGATACCCCTTCTATCGGATTGAATGTGGACTTCACCTATAAATAAATATCGGGACAAAATAATGTAAATATTTAATTATGTTATGGATATGTTCTTTTAAGTTTGTATTTGTTTTACAACCTGATTATATCTCAACTAACATAAACCATAAATTAATAAACATTCTAATCATATTAAAATATATATATATATATATATATATATATTTTTTTTTTTTTTTGTGTATTACTCAAGCAAAATAGGAGTCATACTATGTTCTGAGTTTACCCAATTATAACTTAACGAGAGTCAAGACAGCCTTGTCTTCGGGCGTGCTTCATCTCATATATATATATGCCCACTTCGTAATTGAATGTCAGACTTTCATTGGGTGTCCGATGAGACCTGAGTCGAACCTAACCGTTGAGTCCAAGGATTGTGTATGTACCCCACTGAGTAGAACAAAGAAAAGGGATAGTTACCTTCGAGCGGGTAGAGGGTCGACCCGGCTAGCAGCCGGGTGAGGGCACACAAAAATCAATCAAAAGAACTCGATTGAGTGAACATATCATTAATGATGAGAATATAGATATATACAAAATACACACAAAAATGTGATGTTTATTCAAATATGATGAAATTGACCCCCCAAGCATTTAAGTGTGTATTAAAATGACAAAAATACCCTAAGGACAAATTAATCATACCACGCCTGATCTTTGTTTCATTCTTGGCATATGAAATAACATGCATGTAATTTCTGGTGCAATTTTACAAAGTTCAATAGTAAAACCTGTATTATTTACATCAGAAAATCAAACCCACGTGCTACAGCTCGAACTCATAGATCATAGTCCATTTAATCTATTATTAAGTAAATACAAGTATTTTTCCATATATATCAAAAAAAAAATCTTTATATCAAAAATAATTATACTATAAAGAAATATTTTTCCACATCAAGAAATGATTTCTTTTTAAAGAGATTTATTGTACACTCATATTCTCAACCAAATAAATTTGAGATATTCCCTCAATTTATGTCTTTGTAAAATAAAACAGGACACATATACTAATTAAATTCTCTTTGGTATTGAGTTTTTTTAATATTTAAAAGAAAATAGTGCTGATAACATACCTTATGTTGACGCAAGATTTTGGACCTCCTGGCTAGCGGGCTGCGGACGATAGGGTGCGCCATGTAGTCTGAGGCCGACCTGAAAGGAGAGAGAAAGCCTGCACCGGTGCGGAATTGGGCCCACACCACTCCAATGCTTAAGTTAGAGAGAGTCCAAGCATAAATAAGAGTGAGAGAGTGATGACGTGTGTCGCCTAGTAGGTGGCGCGTGTCAGACGCTAGGTGGATCAAGACTGAGGGTGTTGGCCCAAGAGTGTGGGCATGATGGGCCCAACACTGTGAGCCTAGGCGTTGAGCCTAGCTGATTTCACCCATAACACCTTAAGGATAAATGAAAATGGGAAGAGAAAGAAGAAAACATGTAGTATTTTCCATAGAAGTGGGTTGTATTATACATAAGCATAGGGTTTGTAGAGTTATTGGTTGACTTATAAAATGAACAGTACGGTGTTTTCTAACTTTGTTAAGATTAATTTTTTACGCGCAATCTACAACATTTAGTAGTAAATGACAACTAAAAATTGAACTCATTTGCTGTCGAACTGGTTTAATAATCACAAAGCCTCTTATGAGCATTAGATCAACCTAGTTAAGTTAAACAATCAAATGGTTAAAGAGTCAAAGGTGAGTATTAAACATAAAAATGAGGTACGAATGTACCCTTTTACAAAGAACCCATTAAAAAATAGTAGTGGGCATTCTCAAAAGTAGACGACAGATTTAAGGAAAACACTGCAATACGTGTAATACAATATTGCTGCAAACGAAACCCTGCCAAAATTTAGAAGCAGGACAAAACTTTTTGTCTCTGTTTTCCTTGGCAGTGGTTTCTACTTTTGCATAGAATGAATTTTTTTTAAAAAAAATGACAATTTTGCATCGATAACTAAAAGTAATTGTTCAATTATTTACGCTTTTACAGGTTACAACTAGGAATCAATTCCACAAACGGTGGGAAAAAACAAAAAAGAGTAGAGAGAATTCCTTCCCTATATAGCATATGTCTAATAAAATAAAGTAAAGCTTAATAATTAGTTGACATCATTTGGTTTTCTAGTGACCCTTATGTAACAAAACACAACGGCGAAAACAGCAGTAGCAAGGCCGCCGATTAGCACCCCGCCGCCGGCCATGGAGGTGTGAAAATGATGCTTTCCCAGCCGTCTAATTTCAGGAGCTTCAGCCACTGCCTGTCCGATTTTAGCTCCAAAAAACGGCGTCGCAGTGGCAATTGTTGGTGCCTCGGCGGCGGCATTCGCATCCGTGACTGTGAGTTGAATCAACAACATCCCAACAAGAATCAGCCGCATCAAACCATGTGGAACCATACCCATATTTATTGAATCTATATGAAAACTTGGGGGAGAGGAAAAGAAGGTGCTCCGATGAGGGGATATTACAGAGAGATGAAATGGGTTATAAATAGAGAGAAATTGATGGCTAAAGCTGAACTTATTTTTTCCTTTCCCTTAAAGTTAAAATTATATAAATGTAAATAGATTTTGAAAGTCAAAGGGGTAAACAAAAGGCTTTCTCTTGGTGGTAGCTGGGCATTATGCAATCAATAAAAGTGTTTTTTTTTACTTGCTTACATCATGAACTCTCTCTTAATTAAAGACGGCTTGTTTCATAGTCAAAATTATGATAAATAATCTCACTTTAGCACCTAAAATATGGGTGTAATGTATTGGATTAAATTCACAAGAGTCAAATAGCACTTGCCAACTATAAAAAAAGTCAAGACATTTATGTAACCTTTAATATTGAAGCATTGGACATACATGAGACCTAGTCAAACCTCCAAGACTGCCAGCTTAAAGCATCCCTCCATCAAAGTTCAATGGAACTTCAAACAGAAAAGTCAAAGTTTGAAATGTACATTCTACCCAAAAATACAAAACCCAAATTGTTAATATGCATTAAACATATTAAAACAAAGAAATGGAGTTCCAATTTACTTTCTAATATAATTTAGGGTGCTCTCGATTATACTTCTGAATAAATTTTTAGTACTACGGATATTGTAACCGACTCCATAGAAATTTTATAGCTGAATATTAACAGCTAAAATATGTCAATAAGAGTATAGCTCAACTGACATGATGTATTCACTAGTGAGTAAGAAGTCTTAGGTTCAATTCTCCACCACACATGTTGTCAAAAAAATTGAAAAAAAAAAAAAAAAAAAAAAAAAACCTAGTCCTTTTTTTTAATACATTGGAGTAGGAGGATTCGAACTACATACCTTCTGGTCGTCAACACGTATATATGTCAGCTAAGTCATGTTCGCTTTGGCAACTTGAATACCTACTACAACAATACTAGACATTTTATTTTTCTATAGTGTAACTTATGTTCTATATGTAAACTCATAAAGACCTCAGGCCAAAATTGAATGGCTTCAATCTAGAACATTTTTTCTATTTCGTAATTATGAAATCTAGTATGACGTCTCAATTTGTATTTAAAGTTCATGTTGAATTAGATTCTACAGCTCATATTGGAATATTTTATTTTTTTGGAGAAGCAAGGTGCCATTAATTCAACTGTGTCTGTGTGGATGTCAATTGACATCATCAATAACATACTTCGTCTTCATTTCATTTTATTCATATACTACTTCCTAGTTCCTACACACCATATAGAAAATAGTTGTCAAGAAATCGACACCGGGAGAGGGACCTTAAAAGACAACGGCCTCATAGAGTTGTAAATGATTCACGAAGATAAGGAACCACCTTAATTTCCAATAATCGAGTTCTAAAGTGCATAGTAGTGAATTGAATCCTTAGCCGACTTCAAACAAACAAGTTGCAAAGTAAAATTTTGGACCACAATTTTATATGGCCCGTAGGTTTCGGTTGAACCAGGTTCATCATTGTATTAACTACCAACCCCACGCTGTCTGGCTTCCATGATCCAATATATCCTTGATGAATTTCTTACACTACTTCAGCAGACCCACCTCCACCCCCACACCTCTTACGGCCCAAAACTAAAACATATCATCACTTTCAAATCGACCCAATCCCAGTTGTTTTAGGACATGTTTGGAATGAGTTTTTAAGTGCTTAAAAAGTATTTTTAAGCACTTAGAGAGTCATTCCAAACAACCCTGAAGTGAATTATTTTCTTAGATAAGAATCAATACATATAAACTCATTGCAAGTTGATTCTTCTATAACTAATTGACAAAGTTGAGTAATAATAAGTTTACCTCCAGCATGAAGTGGTCTCCCCCATATGCTTATCCTCGACCTCAATGTATAAATTTGATGGAGTGCTAAGTACTGAAATATTAACCACTAAAACAAATTAAACATAAAACATCTACATGGATCTTCAGACAAATAACAGGATTCTGGCGCCGGATATCAAGCGCACATATCAGAGTTCAATCTACCCTTGAATACAACTAACCTCCCACTAGGAATGGTTCCAATCAGAAAAGTTCCAGTGATTTAAAATTTTCATGCCCAGTTCATCTTCCTAACCCTTAAGAAAAACATATTACAATCAACCCTACTCCCACATATACTTGCACACGGAAGCGCAATTACATTAATTCTCTAAAGAAATGATCCCTGACCTCGATACTAAAATTCATAAACTTTACAGTGGTCAAAGGTCAAAGCAGAGGCTAGACATCTTCGACTGCACAATCCTCAAGAGTGATCTGATGTTATTGTTGACTCGGAACTCAGACTAAGTGAAGTTGACCCTAAAAAAGAGATTGAAGACCTCTTGGGTTCAGGAGAATCTTTTGTTGATGATTCCTTTTCTTTTAGCAAGGTTGGAATTGAGATATTGGGAAAATTAAGGCGAGCAGAAGTGCCATACATGGCCCTTGCAGCTTCATCATAAGCAAGAGCAGCATCAATGGCTGATGGAAACGTACCCAACCAGAGTCGGCTTCCCCTATTCGGTGCCCGAATTTCTGCAACCCACTTGCCCCATGTCCTTTGCCTAACTCCTCTGTAATTACATCGCAAATTCTCTGGCCCTCCCTTACCTTTCATGCAGCCCTTCTTCGATCCCTTGGCTGGAACTTTACGGGTGAGTTTGGCCTCATCATTACATGAATCAAGGTGATCATTGTAATCTTTCCATTTTGCAAGAGTATCGGCCAAGGATGAAGATCCAGGCCGTCTAGTTTGTAATTTTTCCAATTTAGGCATCCAAGAAATGTTTAGATTGGACTGAACAAATCAGAAAGACCACAAAAACCTGTCACCATTAAAACATTATTTCAATTTTCATGCTATAAACAATCAAATGCGCAAATAAGGAAAAATCTGTAGACAGAGTATTCTCTAGGCCATATGTGCATCATGCATGCCTACAGAGCACTTGTGTATGAAATGCAAGTGAACGTGTAAATAAAATTTTGCTGTTTGTTCCATCATCAATCCTATATGTGTTTCTTACTATAGCCGTAGAATACGCTCATTCTTCAGCTGTAGAGAAACCTTTGAATTCTGAGAGATACCATTACAAGCTCAATATATATGAGTGTTATTCCGTGAAATAACTCAAATTACAATTCATTCGTCTACTTTAACTACTCATGCTATGAATATGTACCCAATGAAACTAAGTCATTCATGCCCAATTTGAAGAAAGGGAATGGCAGTCACCCAATGATAATCGAAAATATAACACATATCATATCATCAAGTGTGTGACTGACCCTTATGTGGCAAAAAACTAATATAGTCGAAATTTCTATCAACACAATTAACTTTTGACTCGTTAGTGTACTCTAAACTACATTGATTCCGAAGTCAAATTCTGTAGACTGCAACTTCAGCACTTTCACTATAATTTCTGCTTAAGCTATTGCTACTTCCAAAAAAAACAAATTTGCTACACTTTTCGCTACGATGCACAATATTCAAGTCGTGTATATAGCAGGAAACAACCTGATCTCAGTCCCAGCGATTATTTATCTATGTCAAGTGTACTATCCACCAAATGGAAATTGGCATTGACACCAGAATACATAACACACTTCTGAAATAACTTAAGTTCTCAAACTAGTTATAAAAAAATAAAAACACCATCAAATAAGGTTTTTCTTCATCTAAACAAGTAATAGTGAATCCGTACATTTAACTTCTAAATAAATGTACAACCCGTAACCGTAGATTCTAAGAACGCCTTTAAAAAATGGAAATGGAAACGATGGCATCTGTAATTAAAGACGAACGACAACCAAAAAAAAAATCATTATATAAATGGTAAAATTAGATTATCCATGGCTGCCAATTAAAAACCCCATTTCATTTTTTCGACCTCTTTCCACAAGTTTCAGGGTACAAAAAAGAAAACAACAACGCAAAATTCATACATTCCACATTTTCCACGAGTGGCTTCAGTTTGCACAACAGAAGTCAACAGAAAAAACCCACTGTTCATTTCACAGACAGGAAGAAAGTATCCCCTATTTTGATGCTAAAGAGAATTAGAATTATTCTAGAGAAGCCATAAAAATACCTCCTTTTCTGCGGTGAAGAAGTTCCTAAATTTGCGACGTCGAACAAAGGACGGACATTCCGATTCTAGAGAGCCATAGACTTCAAAGACGGTCGCGTTGACGACGACAAAGCGGACGAACGGGGAACCCTAGGCCCCAAACCACCGCCTCGAATTTAATTAACAAATCGTACTTTCCTCAATTCTAAATTTACATATTTATCATATGGGCCGCCGAATGACCCAAGGCCCAGTTAATGTTTCCACTTGTTTATTAATTTAATGAACATTGGTTAAATATGTCATTTTTTTTCAATATTTTTTTATTAATACTTTAAAACTTATAGTTCAATTTTTTTTAGTATGTATTGCATGTAGATTTAAATCAAAATGATACTGAAAGCAAATCCAAAAAAAAGTTGTGGTTTTTTTTTTTTTTTTTTTTTTGCAAAACATATTTAATTAATGTGAGTGGGAATTGAACCTCTACCTTCCTAATTTATAGCAGAAATTTATGTCAATTTAGCTATATACTGAGTTTGGCAACTACTGTGATTTGTTATTTCATATTCATATTTTTTTTTTCATTAACAAAACAAAAAACATGAATTCTAGAAACTAACGTGGAACTTGAATTATATACTTATCACAGTGTAGTTTTGGAGGTAGTTCATGTTAATTATCACGAGCTAGTATTTTAGACTTAGTTTGTAATTGTAATGTTGTATCAATGGTAATCAATGGGACTCCGATTTTTATTTATTATTTTTTTTTTTTTTTTTTTTGACAACATGTTAAGGTGGAAGATTAAACCTAAAACCACATGGTCACTAGATCATACATCGTGTCAAACTACAATGGTTTTGGCCTAATTGAATTATTTTCAATTCTATGATTATGCTTGTAATGTCAATAACAACCGTGATCACAATTTTACTCTAATTTTCAATACCATGATTATGTTTTTTTGTCGAGATGGTGACATTTCACTTGGGTTTTTTTGGACTCGAGCATGAATTGGTCCCACAACCTCACGAAACTAACATAAAATTTCTACCCAAAATTGGCTTGTGATCATTGGTCCCCTAAGGATGACCTTTTAATCCTCTTTTTCATCCAAGTTAAATCAACCGAATAAAATAATCCCATTATTTCCACTTGTTTTCCGGATTTAGATTTACACCTTTTCATGTCCATCATTTGCCATTATTACATATATATATATATACTAAACAAAATACGTAAGAAGTTAAAAAGCTAATCCAATTTAATTAATTATAACATAGTACAAATGCACGGATAAACCCAACAAAACAGATTAGATCAAATTAAAAAAAAAACAAAACAAAACATGGAGCACATGTTTCTTCTTCTTCTTCCCCATTCTGCCCCCCTATTTTCTTCTTTGTACACAGTGGACCACTAACCCATTTCCATGGCCAAATCACTAATGTGGGTGAGTGTGATGGACGCACTCAGCAGGAGTAACAGGGAACCTAGCGCTGTCCGTACAGTAGTCATAAACCATATGCTTCGCCCTAACCCATAGCAGCTGATGACTTTGGTGCAAATTCAGCTCCGACATTGTTGGAGCATCCCACCAATACTTCTTCTCCCCATCGCTGCTGCACTTCCGAGCAACGTCCGCTGCAGCCACCGCCACCGGGCACTCACAACCGTCGATATCGAACCCTTTGTACGCTGCAAAAAACGGTGCGTGGGCCCAATTCGTCTTCACCCGACCCCCCTGCGTTGCCCAATCATCGGCGTTCCATATCGAGCTGTATACACCCATCGCTTGATCCTTCGGGAAGGGTATGCCTCTGTGCTCCAAATTTGTATGTACCCTGATTGGGGTTTCGTCCACAAGGAATCTGCCCAAAATACACAAATTTAAAACCCAACATTCAATGAAGAAACAAGAAAGAAGCGGGGGTAAGGAAGAGAATTCTTACATGACTTGGCGGCGATTCCAGAAGATGGAATAGGAGTGGAAGTCTTTGGTTGGGTCAAACCAGAGGTTTAATCTCTGCTCTCTGTTGCCAACGCCGTTGACGTACACGTTGGTTTGAACAGAGTAAGGTTCGCCTGTGGTATTCCCCAGAAACTCGAAGTCGAATTCATTGTGATTTGGGCCGTCTGATGACATCTGCATCCATCACGGATACATGATTACAATTAATGACGATGGCAGAACACAAAAAACAAAATTTGATCATCCATTCATCAATCTGGATGGGGGGGTAAATTTTAAAACAACAGATGTTTAAAAAAATGTCATTATCGATTGAATATGATAAAATATAAAAGGCAGGCAGGTGAGGGAATTGATATGGTCAATTTAATGGACTGACGTGGAGTGGGGACGAGATGAACATTGGTAAACACCATAAAGAAAATCACGAGTATAACAGGAGTGGGTGTATGTACTACACATTCACTACTAAATTAATAACAACTACAATACTCTATGAAATGAAATCTTTTCAAATATTTCCATATTCTTAAACATCCTCAAGCGAGGATGATCGATGCAGATACTTACATAGAATGCGGTGACAGTTCCAGCAGAGTCACCCTCTATGAGTTTTATTTGGATCGTGACTTTTCCAAACATGTACTTGCTCTTGGAGGAAAACCCAGCACCTGAAATTTCTTGAAATTAACAACTAAAAAACCAAGCAGTAGTAGAAGAAGAGTTTTCTGGGTATTTTTAATAAGCTAAGTACCAGAAGAGTTGTCGAGTCTAAGCTTAAGAAGCTCTCCTTCATAGATGAAATGATCGAAAGCCCAGCTTGGCTGGAAAAGCTCGTGAAAATTTCTGGATTCGACGGAACCCACCATCAAAATAGCCAGAAAGAAGCCAAGAAAACAAGCAAAAGACACGGAAGAAGAAGCCATGGATGGGGACATTGTTTAGAGAAGAGTGGAGCTGAAGCTTCTACTCTGCAGTATTCTGTAGCAATCTTTTACTGAACCACAGCTATTTATAGCCAATTTTCTTCTGGCTTCTTACGCAAGCCCCAAATTCTCCCAACCCCCCAATAAAAAAATCGAATATTCCACGTAATCAAATACTCATGCCACGACGCTCTCCACGTAGGATTTAAATTTCCGAGATGTATAAAGAGAGATTTTTTTAAAAAAAAAAAAGGAATATAGCCGTTACTATTGGCCCAAACAGCTGGAAGAAGCTTTGCAGTATGCAGAGTGATAGTGGCGCTTGGTAGAAGCTGTCCCCTGTGTCTGAAATGTGGGGTCCAGTTATAGCCAATGGGATAGCGCTACGTGGCGTAATACAGCTGTTTCCATTACCCCTCCAGTTGTCACTGGTAATATAGCAGTGATAAAGCTTGCTTGATTCCTCCTCTAGAAATTCTGTACTAAAGCCAGTCGCGCGAATACGTAAATAAAACCCCACTCGCCTGCTGTGGTCCACAAGATCTCATCTCAACGCCACGGAAGGCGCGTAGTTTGTGCGAGTAGAAAATTGGAAGAGGTGGGACCGGGATTATATTCTTTTGTTTTTTTACAGTTTTGCATCTTTGTTTTTTGTTTTTTGTTTTACTTTGCTGACTGAGGAGAGCCAGCTGGCGGTAGTCGTTCCCCACTATAAATAAAATTCATTCTAAGACATAATTTTATGATCTTATCGAAGTTCTGAAGCTAGTACAGGGTTGGTGAGGACTAGGAGGAATAGATTATATATATATATATATATACGTACGTGTTACATTTTTTTTTGTGTGTATAAAATTTCAAAATAGTCTATGCATCACTAAATAGGAAAATAAAAAATATATATTATAACATATATAAACACATATATTATGTATAAACGTTCAGTGAAACTTTAAAATCAATTCATGTATTAGATTGTTTATAATTGAACCATGATATATGATGTACTTAGGTCTACACACCTTAACGTACAACTTTTTTTTCTTTTTTTTTTTTTTTTGCTCATAATTTATGTATGTTTATGTTCATCAACGAATATTTTTAAATTAAAATAATATATCACACATTACTACTTATTACTACTTTTAACCAGCTTTAAAATAAAATGTATGAGAATATAGAAACTTTTTTTTTATTATTAATATGGTGGATTGAACCTTCCACCAAAAATTGTTCAATAAATGTGGGGCTTATTTTTAATTTCTAACATTTCCATTCATTTTATATTTTTAATTATATAGCATACAAATGTTTGCTTGTTGATCTAACCAAAAAAAAATAAAGATGTTTGCTTTATATTATATTCTAAAATTGCATGAAACTTTTTTATCTTTGATTTTCATATTTTGTTTAAGGAATATTTACGTACCTTTTTTCAATATTCAATTCTAACATAGATTTTTTTTTAGTATATTGGGATAGGAGATTCGAACCACAAACCTCTTAGTCATCACGACATACATATATCAGTTGAGTCATACTCATGGCAATTCTAACATAGTTTGTTAAAGGGTTTAAAGCACCCTATGTCGAGATTCAAATCTCTGTCTTACCTATTGTTAAGATTCAATACTAAAATCATATACGACCAACATGAGTTGGTTAGAAGAAATTACCTGATATTACATTCTTAATTAATCGTAATTTTGAATAATCATTTGATATCCCACATTTGCGATGTAATGATTTTACAAGAATGTTAAATTGATATGTAATTAAGGGGAAAAATTACATTGAATTATTTTTTAAAAAAATTATTTTTTTATTATTAACGTAGGTGCAAGTATTGATTTTGACCTCGTAGTCAAGATACAACTTTATGTTAATTGAGTTATACACTGTTTCAACAATTATTGTTAAATTTATGTAAACTTTAATATGGAAATTTAATTATCACAAATTTTTTTTTTGTATAAATTAAATAACATATGGTATAGATTTTATATATTTATTCTATTTTGGTCTTTGAAGTTTTTAAATGTACATTTTAGTTACTATTTTTTTATTAATTAATGTGGGTGGGGGATTGAACCCCTAACCTTTTAGGGGCTGTTTGGCCCCCCAAGTTGGGTGGGGTGGGGTGGACTTAAATAGCCCACCCCATGTTTGGAGCCCCAACTATATAAGTTGGGGCTCGGGTTATTATAACCCTCGGTTTGCTACGGTAACACTTTAGGTTTTTTTTTTTTTTTTTTTCATTAAATTTTTCGATTTTTCTTTTCTCTTTGTTTTTTTTCTTCTACTTTTTCCACTTCATTTATCGATTTTTCTTCTCTCTTTGTCTTCCTCACCTCACGATTCTTTATCTTTCATTTCATCCCAAATTTATCTCTCCACCAAACCTCTTGTTGTCGATTATTTGTGATTTCCTAAATAATATTTATTTTTAAAACTTTTAAAAAATTAATATGTAATATACATTTAACTATACAAATATAACAAAAATTTGTAGAAAAAAAATAAACTAACATAAACACATATTTCAAACTTCACTTCATGTTAAAGAATATTGTATTATTTCTCTCTTCACCGAGCCTCTTGTCGATTATTTGTGATTTCCTAAATAATATTTATTTTTTTAACTTTAAAAAAATTAATATGTAATATACATTTACCTATACAAATACAACAAAAAGTTGTAGGAAAAAAATAAACTAACATAAACACATATTTCAAACTTCATGTTAAAGAAAATTGTATTTTAAACACAGATTAAACAACTCTCCACCCCAAACACAGACTTACTAAACCCAGACTATACAACTATGCACCCAGACTATTACAACCCACAGATTATTATAACTCACCAACTATAATAACTCACCATGCGCCCCAAACGCCCCATTAGTCAAGAGCACAAATTAATGTCAATTGAGCTACGTTCGGTTTGCTATGTATTTTTTTTTATCTCTGAATACACGTCATTTTAATACTTTAATACACTTACTCAAATTCACGATTTGTTAAAGTAAATATTTTTTTAAATTAAATTGTTAAAATAACTTTTGTTAGTAAGCTAGAGATTCAAATTAAATTTTAGGGACTAAAATAGATATTTTAAAAAAAAGGTTTTGATAATAAAATTATAACCTCAAATATTTTGGATGAAAATGAATATTTCAAAACTTAAGTACTAAAATAGAAAAAAACGATAAAGTTTAAGGACTAAATATGATATAAACTCAAATTAAAAATGAATGGGACAATAAAATATTTCAAAAAGTTTAAAAATTAAAATATAAATGATATTTTTTGCAACCTCAAGTGAATGTGTAGTGTGGGTGTCAAAGTGGGAGAATTTCTAGTATATCGGTAGTATGGGTAGTATGAATTTCTAGTACATCGGTGTCTTTAAATGAGTGACACTCCATGTCACTGCGTTTAAATGAGTGATACGTGACGAAATAATTATTTGACTGAGACCCACTCTATTAAATATATTATTTTTTAAATTATTTTGAAATATTATTTATTTAAAACAATGGTATTGAAAAATTCCACAACGGATGTACTATAAATTCTCCTGTGTCAAAGTAAAGGTGGGATAACTTTAATCATAGCAGTCACGGAAACCTAGAAAGTATAAAGGTTACTCGTAAGTCTTCCAAAGTGAGTAACAGTCCAATGAGATGTAGCTACGTGGAGAAGATATTTTTGGATGAAGAGCTGGGTAAATTCAAAATTTTCTTAGGAGAAATAATATGGCATATATGCCTTTTAATTGAACAGACTGTCGTGGATGGTGATTGGTGTTTCACGGATCCCAAGGTCATATAAACTACAGAAACCTACAGAAACACAAAATAAATTGATTTTTTTTTTTTTTAAATCAACTTTAGTTCTTCAAAATTTGAAAACTATTATTTTCAATCATTATTACTATTCCATTGGGTTCAAAATAATTCTTATAACTTTAAACGTGATATTTAATGTATATTTATATATATATTTTTTTTAGTAAGATATATGAATTTGCACGACTTTAAAAAAAAAAAACAACCATTATCAGAGACACAAATCTATGGGAGATTTTTTTAGTATATCCATAGTATCGAGTTTTTCCATACCCACTACTTTTAAATGACTGTCACTATGTAGTTTAAACTTAAGGAACTCATTGTTTAGCTAGGACCCACCGTTTTAAATACATTATTTTCTCCGGCTAAAAAATAACCAATACATTATTTATTCAAATTCTCTCCCCTCATTTATTATTATTATTATTATTATTATTATTTTTTACTCTTTGCATTCTCAATTTTTTTTCTTCCTTTTTAATATTTTGTCTCTTTAACTTTTTTGGTAGAGTATTTGGCTTCTAATTGTTTATCTTTTTTTTAATATTTTGTCTTTCTAACAACTTCAGTAATAATTAGCTTTATAATATATGAAACAAAAAGTGTAATCTATATGTTCAAGTAGGGAGAAAACTCACTCATATGTAGTTCTTTCGAGCTAACCATTGATTTGACAACTAAATTAACAATTAAACCTAAAATTAACAATAACTCTACTCAAAATAACAAAAAAAAAAAAAAACATATACATAATCAAACTTCATAAGAAAAATAAAACAAAGACTAAAACGCAACATGCTTAAATATTTGCACTGGTAGAGATGAATGTAATCTAAATATCTTCTGCATTTAAAAAAAATGAAAAAAAAAATTATTAGAAAGGAAGAGAAAAACAAAGAAAAATAATAATGAAATAAATGGATAATATAAATTATAGAAAACAAATCTTCTCCAAATCAACCTGAAAAAAGAAAAATAAAGTTTTGAATATATTTTAAATATTATTGAAGAAATTAGAGAGACAAAATATTAAAAAGAAAAGAAAAGAAAAAATTTGAATAAATAATGTTTTCGTTATTCTTTTTAGCACGAGAAAATAATGTATTTAAAAGGTAGGTCCCAGCTAAACAATAGTTCGTTAAGTTTAAACTACATTTCACCCGGTGGCAGTCATTTAAAAGCGGTGGTATGGAAAAATTTCATACTACGGATGTACTAGAAATTCCCTCCAAATCTATAGAGACATGTAGGTACAACCTCTGACCTTTTTAAAATAAATGAAAATGAGAGGTTAAAAAAAAATCAACTACAAAAGTTGTTCACGTACCAATCTAAACTATTAAAAATTAAATTAGAGATGAAATTATAAGTTTAGTCTCTAATTTTAAAAATTTATATTTATTAAATCTCTAAACTTTTAATTTAGTGTTTAATTATTTTTAACTTTCAATTTTATTGTCTAATAAATTTTTGATCTATTTAATATTTTTTATAATTTAAAAATTTATTAGGCAAAAAAAAAATAATTTCATATATAATAACATTATTTAAAAAAAAATCAATATCAAGACATAATAAACATAAAATTAAAAATTAACAAAACTATTATCGTTTTAAGGTTGAATAATCTATAAGAAACCAAATTAAAATTTTATAAATATATTATTAAATTCGTTTTTAACTTATAGAGCCTATTAGATAGATTTAGAAGTTAATGGACAGTCTTGCGAGTCGTCGAAATTTTGTCATTTTTTTGTTACGTCGGACTCGACGAAGGTTGTTGGAGCTTTCAAGTGTCCGGAGTTTGACCTTACAGAGACCAAGAATATCGTTGAGGATATCTTGACGGAAGGCTCAAAGGTTGGTGGGGTGTCTTTTAATTTTTGTATTCAAGCATGTAATCTTGTTGCTCACTGTTTAGCGCATGCTGCGCTTGAGTTTTCTTTTGTTTCGTCTTATTCTTCTTCGTCTATAGAAGGAGAAGAAGTTTTCTTTTAGCGGATTTTTTAAATTGGTTTGTCTTTACTCTCTATGAAGCTGGTTGATGGTGGTTAATAAAGCAGGTTTAAAAAAAAAAAAAAAAAAAAAAACTTAACTTGTAATACAACATAAATTGAAAATATGTTGAAATGAGAGTGAGTAAATTTATAATATAATTGGAAAAGTAAATGAGATTTATGGATATGTATAGAAAATTTTGTGGGTATATTTTTTTTTGAAGAAGATTATTGGTGGGTCACCTGAATTCAGAATGTCATTCCAAAGGAAAGGAAGGACGCTCCGGAATTGTATTAACTTTTATTTCATTTGTTATTATTATTATTATTATTATTATTATTATTATTATTATTATTATCCATTTATTTGTATACCGCAATACGACAACCAACCTGCAAAATCATTTCTGTTACACGCAATCATATGTTTTCGGGTACGCCTGACGTGTCCATTCCTATCCCCTCCTCTTCTACTTCTATATATTGCCACATCACAATTACCAAATTACAAATACCCCTACTCATTTACTATTTATCCGCTGGCCAATATTTACTACGATTATATTCTCGCTTTATTAATTTTTAGTATTTCTACAATTTTATTCTCCACTTTATTATTTTTTAGTATTTCTACAATTTTAAATTTAGATACAAAGTAGGTGATTCAAACACTAGGAACCCACATTTCATTGATATACCTTCAAATGAAATTTCAATTTTTACGAAATTTTGTTAGGAATGCATTTTTTATGATTTTTTTTAATAGAAATATTTATAATTGAAACACTATATATCTGGTTATATTTTTTTTCAAAAATCTTATTTTATAAAAATTTGTTGGGTTTGCTCGGTGGCTGAAGATGGTTGTCAGAGGGGATCGCTAAAAGCGATGGCCAGAGATTGTCGCCAGAGATCGACAATGGCGATGACCAGAAGTGGTAGTTGGAGATTGTCGTCGGAGATCGACGAAAATGACTGGAGTGGTCGCTGAAGATTAACGACGATGACCGAAAATGGTCGCTGAAGATTGGGGATGACGGTAGTCGGAGCGCGTTGGAGATCAGCGACGATGACTAGAAGTGGTCGACGACAGTGGTTGACAATGGTGGTCGCCAACAACAACTATGAGTAGAGAAAATTTAAATGAGTAGTGTCAAAATGGTATTTTGATAATTTTAATATACTAAAAAAAAATTAGAGAGAATTCTCAATTAAACACCTAAAAAAAAATTCTAAAAGTTAACATAGAGTTTCATCAAAAATCATTTATTTTTAAAATTCATTTTTCAAAGAGTTATTTTGGGGTGGTTGTTAATTTTTTTTAAAATGGTTTTTCAAAAATTAAACATTAAGGAATGCAATTCAAACACAATAGAGTAGGTGGATTTTTATTTTATACTTTTAATATCATCAAATTATTTTTTAACCTCTTTTATATGACTTTATATAGTTGAGTTGTCTTTTTAGGTTCAACAAAAAAAAAACAACGTGAAGTCTCCATATTCCCATATAATTTTTTCCTCTATGATTGTAATACATTAAATAAATTATATTATTTTTACATCTTTTATTTATTTCAATTGATGAAATCTAACTAAAATCAAACCAATAGTAGAAGAAGTAAGTATAATTTTTATATTTATAGTTTTTTTTTTAATTTTTTTTATCAACTTCAGACTAGTTCAATCGGCATAATATATGAATTACTAGCGTTTTCAAATTCGAACTCCACTCAATACATATCGTAAAAATATATATATATATATATACATATCGTAAAAAAATATATATATATATATATATATATATATATATATATTATTTTTAATTAGTTGGGATGCGAAGTGAGAAAAAGATAGATGACATAAAATAGGGATTAAGAAAAGGCATGGGCATGGGCATGGAAGAGTTAAAAAGCCTCATCTCCAAGTCACGTGATGCTTTGAATTTGAATTTGAAATTCACAAATCACAATCACAGGTCTTCATCATTTTCCCATTTTTATTTTTATTGTTTTGGGCAATTTGCAGCCAAATTCAAACATTTTCACGTCATGCATCATGCATGCCTCTCACTTTCTCTTCAAATCCATTCACTCACACCCATTAGATCAATCATCAATAAATACTTACAAAGTATTTGTTTCGCCTAAGTTTTTTTTTTGGTGAAATACTTGCGTCAAAATCAACCTAATTTAACTGACATAAAATATGTGTTAAC
Organism: Herpetospermum pedunculosum; assembly: GCA_028017165.1. NCBI lineage: Eukaryota > Viridiplantae > Streptophyta > Magnoliopsida > Cucurbitales > Cucurbitaceae > Herpetospermum > Herpetospermum pedunculosum. The sequence goes on along the minus strand of CM051529.1, from coordinate 4,300,090 downwards.
AACAAAGTATATAGTTTCAATCTTTCACCCTCTATTATTACTATAAAATAAGTGAAATACTTGGTATATAAATAAACATTTTTCGAATAAAAAAAGTTCAACATACTCTCTAAAAGCACATTGAGTGCTTTTGATCTAATTTTAGAACTTCTTCAAATCACTTCTATTATTAAAAAAAAAAATTAATTAGTATAATAAGTCTTTTAAAATTTCAACTAAACACGACAAATTTTGAATAAAAAAATATTTTAAATCATTCATGCTACGTTTGCAACAAGAAATTGAAGTTGTTTAGTTTGAAGACTTATTTAATTAGTGCTTGAGATGCAGAGTTTAACCTGTAGTTGTGAAGTCTCAGCTTCTACTCGCTATTTTTTTTTCCCTACCGTTTTATTGTACTATACAATTAGAGTATATTCCAATGACTTTTTGAAAATTTAATTAATATAGATTTCTTCTCGTCAATCCTAAAATTGATATTTAAGTTATATTGTTTTATGAATATTTTGCAATTTTGTTGAGGTATCAATTTCGATTAAAATAAACAAAATAATTTCGATTTAGACATTGCGGTGGACGTGGCGGTGGCTAGCGATAATGTTAAGGTTTTGGATATGTGCTTGAAAAGCACCTCTTTCGAGTTTTGGAAATTTACGATTTAGGAAACGAGTTTTAAGGTGTTTTTATTACAGATTTTAGTCCTATATCTATGGGGTTGTAGGTTAATGAAGCTCCTAAACACAACATTGAAAAAAGAAAGTTATAAATGTACTCATTAAAAAATGACCAATTTGATAGTTTTTGGATCAAAATTGGTGGGTAAACGATTTTTGGACGTTTTTTAATTCAAGAAAGAAGTGTATATTCATTCAAAATTAACATTTATCACTACTTATTGAACCAAGCATGTAGCTTATTCACGATTTTCAACCATGTGCTTGAAAAATACTCCTTTCGGGTTTTGGAAATTTACGGTTTAGGGAACGAGTTTTAAGGTGTTTTTCTTGCAGATTTTGGTCTTATATCTATGAGGTTGTAGGTTAATGAAGCTCCTAAACCCACATTGAAAAAAGAAAGTGAAAAATGTACTTATTAAAAATGACCAAAATTATCGTTTTTGGACCAAAATTGGTGGAATATAGTAAACGATTTTTGGACTTTTTTTAATTTACGAAAAAAAGTGTATATTCATTCAAAATTGACATTTCTCACTACTTATTGAACGAAGCATGTAGCTTATTCACGATTTTTAACCATGTGCTTGAAAAATACTCTTTTTGTGTTTTAGAAATTTACGGTTTAGGGAAGGAGTTCTAGGGTGTTTTTGTTGCAGATTTTGGTCTCATATCTATGGAGCTATAGCTTAATTAAGCTCCTAAACACAACATTGAAAAAAGAAAGTGAAAAATGTATTCATTAAAATATGACCAAATGGATGGTTTTTGGACCAAAATTGGTGGACTACAGTAAATGGTTTTTGGACTTTTTTTAATTCACGAAAAAAATGTATATTCATTCAAAAATTTTCATTCCTCACTTCTTATTGAACCAAACATGTAGCTTATTTACGATTTTCAATGAGGAGGAATCGATTAGGGATGAATTTAGACAAGGTGAAGGAATACGAAAGAAGAGAAGAAGAAAAAAAAGGTCCAAGAAAAGGAAGGAACAAATACAACATACAAAGACAGAGAGAGTAGAAAAGCGATGGAGAAAAAAAAATGTATGCATTATTTCAGATAAGAGGAATCGATGGTGAGTAGTTCAAATAAGAGGAAGAATGGCCCAGATTACATTATAGAGAGTGGGCCGAATTTCAATCCAATAGAATAGATTCGGGCTCAATTTGGTGGATCTATTCACACCTGAAGGCTTGGATCAGAGCCCATAACCCGGCACAGCCCACAACGTTGCCTTTTATATTGGGCTATGCGGCAAAATATGGGCCCAAAGCCCGAAATTAAAATAGTGAAAATTTCATAATGTTTGGTATGGTTTTTTTTTTTTTTTTTTTTTTTTTTTTTTTTTTTTTTTTTTTTAATAATATTGTACTTTTTTAAATTTTTTATAAAAATATGGTAAGTTTAAAATTATTTTTAAAAATATTGTTGTTTTAAATGGAAAGACGACCTCTACACTCGAGCAAATCCACATGGATGAAGATCGTCTTTTGAAAAGACCACATTCATCGGCATCTGCGTTACTTTTATTAAAAAATTGATATTTTTTTAACCAGATATTCAAAATTTTCAAAAAATATATGGTTGGAAAGCTAACAGAGAGAGCTTCAATTTGATACCTGATTTCACTATTTTTGGAGTTGTGTATCAAAAGATAAAGACCATCGAAGTTGAATTATAGTTCTGGAAATTTAAGAACTGGAGTTTCTTTTGAGGAGTGCATTAAAAAATTGATATCTTTTTAATCAAATATTAAAACATTTCGAAAAAGGTATGGTTGAAAAGCCAACAGAAAGCTTCAATTTGATATCTAGTTTCACTATTTTTAGAGTTGTGTATTAAAAGATACAGATCGTCGAAGTTTAGTTACAGTTTTGAAGTTTTCAGTCATACCTTCAGTTCTGGGTTTAGTGAAGTTTTCTAACTTTGACGATATATATATATATATCTTTTGATACAGAACTACAAAAAATAGTGAAACCAGGTATCAAATTGAAGCTCTTGTATTAGCTTTACAACAATACCATTTTCGAAGTTTTTGAATATCTGGATAAAAGGATATCAATTTTTGAATGTAGGTTTGTTAACTCCTCATCCATAACTTTCATCTCTCTCCTCCCAACCATTTACATTTTTGCAGCATATTTTTATTCATTTTCAAAATTATTGAAAATGGTAGAATGGTAGGTTTGTCGAATTGTATTTAAGTTTACTTACTAAATATAAGGTTTAGACATTATTCAAAACAAATAAGTGTTAGACATTTTTCAGGTTGACTTGTTAGGTTTTAGACATTCTTCTGGTTTTCCCATCATTTTTTATTTTTACAACCCAATGTCAAACGGGCCTTAGCCAATTTTCATATATGCCCCCATCTTTGTAGCATTTATTAAAACCCATCATTTATATATATATATATATATATATATATATATATATATATATTTTTTTTTAGCAAACGTATTTAATTAAAACAGAATAAAGATGGAACTTATGACTTCTTAGTTAAGGACACAACTTTATATCAAGTGAAATAGGATCGGTTTGACAAATCATTTAACTTCTTACAACAACACCCTATAAAAAGGGCAAAATGCATTTTTGATCCCTTAAGTTTGAGTCAAATTTGTAAAATGATTCTAAATGATCCTGACTTTAACCCAACTATGTTTACTCGACCGTTATGTACTGACGTGTATGGGATGACATGTCTATTTTATTTTATTACATTGCCAAATGTCTCCTTCTCCCCTATGTGCCCTAACCCTTTCCTTCAGCTTCTGTCATCGTCTTCAGTTTTCCAACCTGCTGCCCTCTCTTGGTGAGGAACTGTAGAGGAGTTGCATAGATTGCAGTCATGGAGGGTGGTTATCGGTCAGCGGCGGTGGCGAGCTGCCGGTTGCGATTGGTAGTGGAGTGCAAATAGATGAGCGACGAGATGCGACGGGGGCTTACGAACGACGATGATGGTGAACCGATGGATGTAGAATCTGGCTTGGGGCATGGATCCAAAGACTCTGATTCAAAATTGCAAAATGAAATTATGGGCGGAGTTGTTGACTCATCAACGCAAGAACAAGATCTGAGTTCTAAAGATTTTTCATTTTCGTTTTTTTTCAACTAGTTTTTTTATAGGTATTTCTAATAATGAATCAATTCACGAAGTTTGATTATTCTTTCATGTCTTCAAACAGAGAATCATTCAAATTTATCAGGTTTAAATTACTTGTCTGTACGAAATTAACAATATATATTTTGAATCATCACCAATAGTCTTCACAAGAACAACTCCTATATCGAAAATGATGGATTCTGCTAAAGTAACTTCATAATTTCACGTTTTGTAATCATCTTAATTACAGAATGGAAATCACTGTAAATGCAATGTCTCTTCACAATTTGTAAGGTCGTCCGTTCTAACATATTTAACCGTCCATGGATGATTGTCAATTTCTCAATGTGATATATATGTATCTTTTATTTATGTTCATCTACATCTGGAAGCAAGAACGTTTAGGTACATAACCAAGTTTTGAGATCTTTAAAGAATTCATTAAGCAAAAATTTGGCAGAAGTGTCGATACGTGTAGACGTGTCATCTCATATATATCATGAGACTAAAATGTATCTTTTAAAATCGGATGGATGAAATAGATATTAAAAAGTACATTTTATGGTGCCTCCCAACAAAAAAAAAAAAAAACAAACAAACAAACGAAAAAAAATTAACAATATATTGAAGTTTACTAATTTATCCATCAAGCTAAACAACCACATTTCAAATTCAAAAATCAAAACAAATTTTGAAATGAAACCCCACCAATTTTGAAATAAAAATCCTACAACCTCTTATTCATCAAATTGCCAATTCAGTGAACTTTGTATTATATTATTCATTAAAAAAATAATAAAAAAGTGGTTTAATGCTTTAATTAGATTTGTCCAATTGTGGTGGGTTTTGTGGATGGTGAAAGTCAAAGTTGCTTGCACCAAAAGCACTTCCGTTCGTCTTCTTCAGTCCCCCAAAAAACAAAATCCTCAGTCTCCACAAAAATTAAACCTTATAATTTCCAATACACATGATTTGGGAGTGATTAGAAAGCATAAGATTCAATAACGTAAGGATTGATTGCTTGATTGCTTGCTTATCTCCTCTCTGCACTGCACAGAAACCCAAATGCCATTGGAAATGGGACAAAAAGAGTAACGTTTAAGCCAAATTCCTTTGGGATTCTCTCTTTCTCTTCATTAAAATATTCTTACTAACTTATAAACTTATACTCTCTCCACCTCATAATTTCTTTCACTGCCCAAATTTCAAAACTTACTATTTCATCATTATTGTCTTATTTTACTTTTATCATTTGGGACAGCATTTTTTGTTTTTTTCACTGCCCTAATCACTTGAGATGCATTTTTTGTATTGGTGGTGGTGGTACTTTACAAGGATTAAAGCCTTGGAGCGTCGTTAGCACGGGTTTAGCTTACGATGTATTTTGAAGCCTTCATCCAAACGAGTATTTTACAGAGAGCCAACAAGGAATTCCATTAATAACTAGCCGGAACAACTCGATGAATTTAGTCGATATTTTTTTATTAAATTTACTCTAACCCATCAACAATTTAAGTTTTTGGGTTTGATTGATAATTTAAGAGGTTTTATGTTCTGAGTGACAGTTTCTATTGAGGTGGTTTTTGAACATAATATTGTGTTGCTTTTGAAGATATATATGGAAAAGCTAGAAAAAGAAATATAAAAAGGGTTATGATTCTGCTGAAATTCCATTGTCTCAATGCAAAGTGTTGAGAAAAATGTTCTTTTGCAGATGGGGAAAAGGACTCCACATTTGTGATATATATTTTGACAAGCACTACAGAGTGCTAAAAGATGCAAATCATAACCAAAAAAGATAAGAAAAATCAGAAAAAAGCTTTCTTCTTTTCCTTTTTTCAATCTTCATTTCTGTTACTGTACACAACCCAATATTTGAATCTACAATGGAGAAAACAGCACCTAATCACCCATCAGTTTCTGCACTTTGTACAAACAACAATATTAAAAATTAGGAAATGAGACTATGAACAAAGCCAGGGCAAGGATTTCAGCTGACTATGACTTGACACTTTAGATTTCATGACTTTTCCCATTTGAGTTTGCATTTTTTTACACAAACGCTCCAATTCAATTACCCTCCATTGGATCCCTTGTATATGTGCTTTCAATTTCTCATTGTCATCTGCAAAATCGAGCTTTTCGGAGTAGAGCACAACTTGGTCGCTGGTTTCATCTCCCTTAGTACTCTTGTTTCCGCATTCGTCGAGTTTACGAGGCAAACTGGTGATGGATTTAGAGTTGTTAGCAGTTTGAAGTAAGCTCTTGAGCTTTATTTGCTCAGAAACAAGGGCTTGTATGGAAGATATGGATGGAAATCTTATGTTTTTTGAAAGATTTATGCAAGTTTCTGCCGAGAGCTTCTCATAGTTCAGTTCACAACACATCTTCACCTTTTCTTCTTCTGACATTTCTGCATGAACCTATAACCAATATGATTTAGTCCATGTATTCCAAATGAAATCTGAAAAGAAACTAAGGATTCAAAGCCTAACTAAACTCCCAGTTTGTATTATCAATTCAGAGATAAAGATTCAAATGAACAAGTCCAAGTGAACGGTTGAAACACTTCAAAAGATATAATTAACCAGAAAAGAGCTATATTGGTTCAAGTCATTACCTCTATGTACATATCCACGGCACGGTACATATCGTCGTGGGAGCTTCGAGCATAATCTGGCAGGGCTTTGGCAAGGGCTAGAAACTTTGAAGGCTTTAAACAAGGGTCAGGAGCTACTTCTGCCATGTACAAATCCATTAATCTAGCTACTTTTCTTAATGGCATTGGTGACGTTCTGCTGGTTTTTTCGTGCAAAAATGCTTTGACAAATCTTAGAACAAGATTCACATCATATAAATAGTTCATCCCGGATGGAGATGGAAGTAGTAAATTGTCTAACGATCCTTGATCCAACCGCGCACCGATCATCTTCTCCAATTTATTTCGGATACATTTGTCTATGTTCAACCCCAAAGCAACTCGAAGAATGCTGAAAAGGCTCTTGCAGGAAACAGAATTGTGCTGAAGACCATAAATCATTTCGACCACAACCTCAACAATCTTTCGTTTTTCGTCTCTCGTGGCGTTTGAGGACTTTGATTTCTGGTAATAAATAAGGAACTTACTAACAACAACTTCATCAAAATTTCGCTTGAGCATCAGCTGCACTATCATTTTAACAAATTCAGGAGTCAAGACTAACAGTTCCTCAAACCACCATAATCCATTAGAGAATCCTGACTTTAAACTTTCAGTACTTTTAGTATCACACGAAAACCGTAACGCCGAGCTATCGGGCGAGGAGGTAGAAGGACAAGAATGTACTTCCAGTGATAAATTCAGCCTTCCAACAAGAGAGTCTAAGCATTTCTCAACCGCAATGGAAGGGGTAATAGGCAAATCTTGACATCGTTTCAAAGCATTCAAAAGCTCAGACCAAGTCCAATCGGTGATATCTTCAAGGTATTTCTCAGTTAGTTCCTGTAAATTTTGGGTGCCTGAGATTGAAGAGCTCATCTCCATGAATAGTGCTGCAGAATACAAAAGAGGGATATTTGAAGGACTCATTTTGAGATTTCCATTGTTGTAACAGAATTTCAACATCAACTCAAAGCCCTCAGCCCCTCCAGGAAAGTCATGGAATATCAACTTCAAATTCCTTAAAGTAGTAGCCTTTGATCTACCAAATAACTTGCTCAACCTGCCAGAGTATGAAGCTAGAGTTTTCTGCAGAATAAATCAACACAAAATTAAAGCAAAAGGGAATCAATGGGGGGTAAAGTAGAATCGTAAAAGAAACAAAAGGGGTTTAAGAAAAAGAGCAGAGAATTACCATATCGACGAAAAAAATCTGTTCGCCATTGACATCAACTTGAAGATTGCAGCAAAGTTCCATTGCCCAGAAAGAGAAAAACCCCACAAAAATTGGTTCTGTGTCGAGATTAGAATCGAACAGAGGGAGTTTATTCTGAAAAGGAAGAAGAGGACAAGCGAAAAGAGACGATTGAGGTTGAAGAAAATGCAAATGGGTTTCTTCAGAAATCAACAACTTCACTGCACAATGATTCTAAAAACAGAGATACACCATCATAAAAGATTCTCAAGAGCGCTGCAAGAAACAAGCAGTAGAAATTAGAAATACAACAACCAATCAACCCAAAACCAAGTCAAATATATTATACACAAATTCCAATAGAATAGATAGAGAGAGAAACAGTTAATTGTGTATGAGTGCAACTGAAGTGTGTGTGTGTGACCACTGACATTCCAGCCCAAAAAAAATTAATCTTTAGCTAAAAAAAGTAGTTAATAATAAACTCACAATTACTTTAGAAATAAATAGGTAATTGATTTTGTAGGGCAGAGTACCCTACCTTCAACTCCCAAGTCTTCCCCAAGTGGGTCTGAAATGACTACATTGCCCTTCTAATTTCTTTAAGATCCTTGTAGTTATAGACTATAGTGTAATAATCCCAAATCACAGGATAGATCTGGAAGGGAAGTGGGAAGATTTATTCATTCCCGTCTGCTTCTGCATTTATGATAATCTTTTATTTTTGAACATTCAAGTTTTGTTTGTGTCACTTTCATAAAAATGTAGCCCAGTTTTTCGACCCCATTTGGGTACCACCGACATATTTCTGATCGAAAAATGAAATGATATAAAAAAAATGTATTGGAATGTCTTGAATATGACTCGCTACGAAGGGTTCGGTACGAGGGTCTCGCTAGTTTGTGATTGTTGTAATTTTTTTCTTATTCGTAATATAATTGTTCTCTTCTTTCTGTCCGTGAACTACATAAATTTTATGTCGATTCTCTTCTGCATTTTTATTCTTTGTCATTCGCTTATATCGTAAGAAGTAAAGTTGATGTATTCAATATTGTATTAGTGATATAAGAAGAGAAGATTACACCTAATAAAAACAAGTAATGGCACATGAAAGGAGAGACACGGTTTGGTTTGGTTTGGTTCATGTAATGTTAGAGATGTCACCCCAACCACAACACACAAAGCAAGAGCCACGTGATTTCAAATTATGCTTTTATTTTCACTTTTCCCATTTTGGTCCTAATAAACTCTGTGTCTTGTCGTTTCCAGAACCAAAAAATAAAAGTGATTTTCTTTAATACAAAAGTGCTTTTTAATTTTACCCTCCCTACTTTCTTTAATTCCCTTCTGCAGCAACTTCTTTCTTTGCTTGCTTTTTATCCCCATCATTTCCCCATCACGTCGTTATGGATATATCAAATATATGGGTTTTTTTTTCTTCATATTTTTATTTGCTAATCATTTTCCAATCATATCTCTCACCTCAAAGGCTAAAAAACGACGGCGTTTTTATTTTTCCCGACAGTTTCATGAGGTTCGTGGTTTGGAAAAAGAGAATTATGGGTTATATATATTAAATTGTTGAGGATTGGGAAGACAAATAATGCATGCAATGGGAAAGATGTGATCATACAATCCATGATTGTGTGTGCTTTTGTGTTAGGAAGTGCACATTGTCGGTAGGATATGTGTATGTGTACCCCATTTTTGTTCGGTTCATACGCCTTTGCCAATTCTCTATTTTCCAATTATTGTAAAAAAACACACCCACATACATATTTGTTATAATTGTAAACTAATGTGAAAAAGTGTTCAACAACGGAGAATTAAGAGCTCCTGAGAACGCAGGTTGTGCGAGTTCGTAAGCAGACGCATTTCGACCTATGGAGATGAAGGTAAACTTAATATGCTCAAAGATGAGACATAGATATAATATCCTCAATCCATGTATAATCCATGTATGAATTTCTCTAAAAGACAAACCCTACCTTTTTAGCATATGAACAATTGTGAGGGAATCGAAAAAAAATCACAACTTTGGGGATCTCTATTCTCCCGGCCAATCTCATGCCTTCCACAATTGTCACGACTTTAGCACAAATTGGTCAGTAGGTATTTGGTTGATGGTGAACATGAATTGCAACTAAAATGCCTCCATCGAAATCACGCAACATGAACTCCAATCCCAAATCTGAACTCTTTTTCTTTGTCGACACACCATTGACATGGAGTAGTTGCACACCCAATTGGAGGAGTTGCCTCAACCATACTATGGATCAATCCAATTTCAGGGAGAATATGATTTCGGCACGAGTCGGTTAGTAGACGTTTCATTGATGAACCCACATCGTAACTAAAATACCTCCCTCAAAATCGTACAACACGGATAATTCCAGATCATGAACTCCCCTCCTTTACATGCAACATCAACAAAGAATTGTAGTGCACACCCAATTGGGGAAGGTGCCTCAACCATACTATGAATTGATTTTTCCGCCCCTCGGCGACATTTTTTCCCCGATTAAATCAATCTCGCTCATCTGGTCTGCCCGGTCAAATCAGTTCTCCTTGCCTGTTTTTAATCCTTCATTTGTTTGGCAACAACTTTATGTTATAAATCATATATATATATATACTTTTATTCAAAGTCAAAATGTTTGACGTTCAATCTTCCATTTCAAGTAAACTTAATATAGTTAGGTGTTCTAACAAAACTCACAAAATATATTTATTTATTTTACAACAAAAGTCCTTAGATACTATTGATGCTTACATACCAATGAAATAAAAAATCTAACAAGTCAACATGAGCATAACTCAATCCAAATAATGTATAAACTATGAGCAAAAGTTTTTAAGTTCGAATCCCCACATATGTTGTAAAAAAAAAAAAAAAAAAAAAAAAACTCAATAAAAGAAGTGTAGGGGTTATAAAAAAAAAAAAGAAAAAAAAAGCACTCCAAAAGCTTCTCTTATTCATACAAAACACCAAATTGACCTTCACAATTTTATAACTTTTCTTAAAACGCAATACAAAGAGAAAAAACGACAAAAAGCAAAGAAAAACAAAATTGCAAAATGATTTTGAAACGGCCATTTTTCTGAATAAATGTTTGACGGCGGGAGTATAAATTCCTTTGTCTGGATTGCAACATCCATTGTCATTTGGAAGCTGCCTAATTACTAATTAATGCCTATTGGCCTTTGCCACTTTTCTGCAACTTTTTTTTTGGGATATTAACCTGTATGCCCATATTTTGTTCTAATTTATTTTAAAAATAGCCAACATATTATTAATTCATCACCAATAAATCCATTTTCAATTCAATACCAATACATTTCTTGTCAGAATTCATGAAAATTCCTTTAAGTCTTAAATAAGCTAATAAATTATTCAAAAAAAATTACTTTTTCAATTTTCAAAAAAATTCTTTTTTTCTTCTTGAAAATATATATAATACATCAATTTTTATATGCACATAATATATACACAAATGACGTTTTTCGGGTTACCATCAATAGTTTTAGAAATAAATAAGTATATCAACTATACTATTTTATGCATTTATGTGACGTCAACTTGAGAATAATTTAATTATTAGAACATGAATAACATTTTTAAATTATAATTCAAAACATTTGAATCCTCATCTCATAGTGATGAATGATGTTGATGAGGTTATATTGTAAGAAGAAAAAAAAGAAGAGAGTTCGATATCAAACAACAAATAAGAAGTTTAAGATTTGAGCTTGTGTGAGCCAGAAATTTGGGCCTGTGTGTGACACTTGAACCAAATTCAAGCTACCCATTTCGAGAAGCCCAATTTTTAGCTCTTTAAACAAGCTGATGCGAATTTTATTATGATTTTCCTAAAATGTTTTCCATAAAAAACAAAAAAAAAATATTTCTAATTAAATTTACGTCACATCCAATTTTTTTTTGTACTAACAAAATTAAAATTACTTCAGCATGTTTTCAAAAAAGATAATAGAAAGTTAGTTTAGTAATATGTACGGTGTTTTTGTGCAAATTTTACAAAACCGACCTTAGCTCAGTTGGTAGAGCGGAGGACTGTAGTTGGACAATTCCATCAGTATATCCTTAGGTCGCTGGTTCGAATCTGGGAGGTCGGATATTTTTGGTCGTTCTTCTTTTTCATCAATATATTGAATCCTTCCATAAAAATAAAGAGAAATGGAAAACCAGATGAAAACAGAAAGCGTATGCCAATAATTATAATAATTTCCTTGCCTTATAGCAAAACTGACCTTAGCTCAGTTGGTAGAGCGGAGGACTGTAGTTGAATAATTCATCAGATTATCCTTAGGTCGCTGGTTCGAATCCGGCAGGTCGGATTTTTTTTTTTGGGGGGGGGCTTCTTTCACACTCTTCAACATCAGCTAAGACGTCTTGAAAATTTATGTCTATATAACACACAATCAACCCTCCAAATTTTAAATAATCCGAATGAAGAGAGTATGAGAGAGAAAATATGAGAAGTTGTTAATTTGATGAAATAAAGAAAGAAGAGTTACCGACAAAAAAACCAAGTAAACGACCTGAAATATTTTATTATTATTTAAAAACGTTTTTTTTTTTTTTTGAGTACATTGGGGATGGGGGGATTTGAACCACAGACCTTTTGGTCATCAAGTCATACATATGCCAGCTGAGCTATGCTCGCTTTGGCAACGGTTTAAATATTTAGTCAATCAAATCGGTGGTTGGGCTGCAAAAGATACTTGTAGCCGTGCAATCAAGTTTTACTTAAAGAAAAAATGGGAGAGCTATGAACTCTAGTCTCCACACACAGGGGCGGACCTCTGAAGGGACTAGGGGGGGCCACGGCCCCCCCAAAATTTTTGATTTTCATATACTCGTAGGTAAAAATAATGCCTTAAATATATACTGTTGTTATTAAATACATTTTGGCCCCCCCAAATTAATAAAATCTCATTCTGCTGCAGTGGTCATTGGGCATGCTTTATATTTTGTTGTGCCTGAGTTCGAAACTCAACCATAACAATAATTTATTTGTTTTACATTTTCTTCCTTATATGTATGTTTTTTAAAAAAGAAATTGTTCTCTTTTAATATTTTGTTTATATATATTTAAAAATATATAAATTTCATTCTTAAAAATAATTAAGAACTATTTTTTTTTTCTATTAACTCTTAGTATTAGTTTATTTATTAACATTTTCAAGAGTATTTTAGACTATATTATCCTCTTTTTTATAAATTTTGTAAACAAATTCATGTTATATTGTGTTTTTTTTTTAATAATTTTTTTTAAAAATGTCTAATAAATCTTTGAACTTTGAACTTTGTGTTTAATAGATCACTAACTTCAAAAAGGGTTCAATATATTTTTTAACTTTCAATTTTGTATTTAATTGGTCCTCAAATTTTCAAATTTAAGTCTAATATATCCTTGTATTTATTTGACATTTTTTAAAATCTAAGAATTCATTAGAAACAAAATTGAAAGTATAGGGATGCATTAAAATTTTTTTAAAGTTTAGGGACTCAATTTTTTATTTTTTATTTTTTTTTTTTTAGATGAGCAAAATGATTTGATGGTATTTAGTTTATTTCATATGTTTATCTCTGATAATTTTTTTTGAATGTCAACATAACTTGAGAGTGTGAATTCGAACCTATGGATTTTTGGCGATTTGTTTTTAATATTTCTATACTCTAATTTTTTGGCCCCCCCAAACATCAATGTCTGGATCCGCCCCTGTCCACACAGATCCGTTCCTCGGACAAAATAAAAGAGAATTAAGTCAAAATAAACATAGTTCAACAATTACATATCTTTTGAAGTCGAAGATTCAAATAACCTATTTAAAAAAAAAAAAAAAAAAATAAACCAACTTCACAACGGATGTGTATGTAGAAAAATATCTATCATTATATTTAGATCAACTTTTAACTTCTTTGCATTATAATTACCCCAGAGATGCCCTACCAGTTGGCCCACCTTCAAGAATCCACCTTTTTTTTCCACAAAGAAAAAAATAATGAAAAATGAAAGAAGAGAGAATAGGAAAAAGATAGGTATAATGATGATTATTTAATATTAGTCACACACAAATATAGTAATTAAATTCATAAATCTTTGATCGATCCTATTCCACTAATTCCTTTTGTATGTGTGAAGACTCAATTTATTTCACAAATCTGCCAAGTCTCTCACGTGCCACATGCATGGCTTCTGGCACAAACATGCTGCAGTTTAAAATTTTGCATTCCCCTATTAATTGGTTGAGTAAGAATAATAATGTGAAATAATTTGAAGCATGTAATTATATATTGTAAAGATGCACCCAATTAAGTGGGCCATGGACTCATGAGCATGAGCTGGTTTATGCTCTACTTTCCTTGCTCCCCCATCAAAGGAATCCCAAACATAACATAACAACTCTTCAAAAAGAAAAACCCAAAGTGAAAGTTTTTTCCTTTGTAAAAGAAGCTTTTTAGCCAACCCCCCTCATAAATTCTCTCCTTTTTCAACCCCATAAATACTTCACCCATTGCTTTAATTTCCATCTCTCATCCAAAACAATCATGAAGTTGGTTGGCGTGTTGATTTGTTTGTTGGTCGTGGCTATGGATATCGTGGCCGGCCTGCTCGGCATCGAAGCTGATATTGCACAGAACAAGGTACTAGTTTAATTGAATCAAATTGACAATGAAAGAAGTAACTCATGTATATATATGTTGTTATTATTGAGTTTAGGTAAAACACTTGCGGCTATGGATATTCGAGTGTAGAGACCCAAGTGAGCAGGCTTTCAAATTGGGATTGGGAGCAGCAGGAGTGTTGGGATTAGCCCACGTAATTGCTAATTTAGTTGGGGGTTGCAATTGCATTTGCTCTCAGGAAGAGCTTGAGAAATCTTCCGCAAACAAGCAAATCTCCATCGCATGCCTCGTTTTCACCTGGTAATTAAATTTCATTTATTTAAGGAAGTTGTCCTAATTAATTAATTAATTGGTTTGGTTTTGTTTTTTGTAAAAAAAAAGGATAATTCTGGCTGTGGGAATGTCGATGTTGGTGATTGGGGCATTGGCGAACAACAAATCGAGAGCATCATGTGGATTTACACACCATCATTTTCTGTCCATCGGAGGAATTCTGTGTTTTGTTCATGGTTTGTTTTGTGTTGCTTATTACGTTTCTGCCACTGCTGTTGAGTAGTTGCCTAAAGCTCATATATATAAATTATTGGTTTGGTTGGTCCATTCATCCAATCATCATTCTTTTCTTCTCTATTAAGCATTGTCTTATTCTCAAATATACATTACTAGTAAGTTACAAAGTACTTATTTTTAGACTCTTGGAATGTAAAAAAAGTAAAATTTAGTTGTTGACGTGACAACTATCTTTTACAGTCCAACCACGTATCAAATTTTGATTGATTAAGTATTATGTTATTATTTTTAATTAAAAAATCATATTTAATGCGTGACTTCAATTTTTTTTTTCCTGCTTTTTTTTCCTCTTCTCCATGACTTTTAATTTTCGATTTTGCCCTTTCTTATTCAATCCTTTCCAATATCTCTTTTTTATCAATGATTTAATTTTTTTTATTAAGATTTGAAAATAGCAAATCATGGATAAAAAAATCCTGCGACAATTTTTAATAATAATAATAATATCTAAAATCTCACCATTGTCCAACATCCTATGACATTTTTTTAATAAAAATCTTCTTTCCTCTTCTATCTAATTTCTTTGTTCATTTCAAGTTTTCAACTCAATTTTACTTCATTTATCATAAAATAAATAATTAATTATTACCTTTTTAAAATTCTGCAATAAAATATCTCTTTCCTCTCCTATCTAATTTCTTTGTTCATTTCAAGTTTTCAACTCAATTTCACTTCATTTATCATAGAATAAATAATTTACTATTACTTTCTAAAATTCTGCTAATTTTTGCTATGTTATTAGGTATATGGAGATATTAAAAAATGTTTACTAAGATTTGGCAGTAGCAAATCATCCATAAAAAGAGATACTGGAGAGAATTGAGGAAAGAAGGGCAAAATTGAAAATTGAAAGTTATGAGAAAGTGGAAAAAATGAAAGAAAAAAAAGCCTTGAAATGACATGAGACATTAAATATAATTTCTTAATTAAAAAAAATAACATAAAACCTGATCAAATTCTGGCATGTTGCTAGGCTGCAAAAGATAGTTGTATCTCAGCCTGCAACTAACTTTTAGTCACGTGAAAAATATAACTTTATCCCTCACATGTAAACTCTCATATTTTATCGCTTTTGAACTCATCTTCACTTCGAATTTTACATCAAATATGTAGTTTAGGGTGAAGTTGTTGGTTTGACTAGTCTTTACAAGAATTTTTAGAGGTTATCCATGATAAAATAAACTAATAAAGTGAGAAGAGAGAGAAAAAGGATGAAGTCGTTATTACAATACAAACAGGGGTTCTGTTAATATTTGCAATTGTTGGACAAAAACAATTCCGATTCGTAAAGTAAAAATACATCCAGTAGTGGAAGGAATCTAGGATGATGAAGATGAAGAACTATCGCCGTCGTCGCCGTCTTCTTCCTCGTCCGAAGAACTCGAGTCCTCGTCAACCCGTCGTTCTGCAATCGCCGGAAATAGCCGCTTCCGTAGATCTGAATTCTGCTGACGAACCGAAAATGTTCGAGTTTCTTTTTTGGAAACTTTCGCTTGCTTTGCTGCTGCATCAGCTGCTTCTTTAACCTGTTTACACGTCTTGTCCAACACAATCAGGAAGTCGCGTACGGTACTAAACAATCGCAATCCTTCGTCCTTTACAGAGTTTCCATGGAAGTAATCCACCGTGCTCTTCACCAGTGCCATTATCCTCTTTTCTTCCACTGCAATCCACGAAATGTCCGCGTCTGCTTCTTCCAAAAATTTCATCAGAGATTGTTGGAATCTGCTGTCTTCGTCAAAACTCTTCATCTCCGCGTTTATAAATGCTTTGCTTTTTAACAGAGACTGCCCCAGTTTCGATATCGTCGACGATAGCCCATCCCCATCTACGGCTGCCGCTCTTTTAATGTCCTTAAGCTCCGTGCTCAAACCAGAAACCACCTGAAGCCCTAATTGCCGATGACGCTCCTCCGAATCCTCGCCCAAGTCCTCGAAACTTGTATCCACGCTGCCGCTTATGCTGGAAGAACTTCGGTTTTCTCTGTTAGAGCGGGCTGCTCGTATGCCCTCCGAACGACTAATCTCTTGTACCACGAATTGTAAGAGCGAAGTCTTGCCGTCGGTTCCTTTAACATCCGCCAGTTTCAAGAGCGTGTCCAGCTTAAACGCCTGAGCACCGCCACGGTACGTCCCCACGTTCATTCGATTTCCAGTTTTCAGAACTGCTTCTAATAGCTTGAGAAATAGCCTGCTGTTTCTGAGATTATCGCTAGCAACCTAACATTTAGCAAACAAAATTAAATGGTTGTGTTGATGATTTGAGTTTTTTTTTTTGGATTATTAGAACAATCACAATCACAATCACAATCACAATCACAATCACCTGTAGAGTTGCGAATGCCTCTTTAATGTTAGTGACTTCTTCCGTCATTGAGATCATGAAGAGAAGACACTCTAATCTTTTAAAAGCAAAAGGAATCTCCACCAACACTTTGAGGAAACGTTCTGCTGGACCTATCTGAGAAAGATCCCCTGAAAATAATCTAAGTTTCAGTTCCTCTTCTGATGTTGGTGCCATCTTCAACAATGTCTGTATAAGCTCTGCTGGAAGATCAGGATTTCCTGCTTACATAATAATTTGTGTGTTAGTTCCTATTCTTTTATCAACAAATCACAAAATCAAGAGAACATAGAGAAAGAGAGTTGCCTTCTTGAATGGCATC
The DNA here is from genome assembly GCA_028017165.1 of Herpetospermum pedunculosum. Classification (NCBI taxonomy): domain Eukaryota; kingdom Viridiplantae; phylum Streptophyta; class Magnoliopsida; order Cucurbitales; family Cucurbitaceae; genus Herpetospermum; species Herpetospermum pedunculosum. Next base: position 4,282,578 of record CM051529.1, on the reverse strand, counting down.
CACAACTTCTGCTGTTGTCACATTCAGTGCTCGTAGGAGAATTGAAAGGTTTTGAGCTTTCCTAGCATCGATGATGTGAATGTACTGTAGTGAAGGTTCCAAACTCAAATCTTTCTTGCGCTCGCCTTTGTTTGTATCCGTAGCTGTATATCCAAATAGAGTCTCCATCATCTCCTCATTGAATCTGCCAAGTTTATGATGATTGATTCAATTCCTTTACGTAATAATTTAGTATTGAAAATTGGGTGTGTGTGTGTGTTTAAGTTTGGCTTACTGGAAAGATCCATCACTAATCTCGTGCCAGACCATGGATTGCCCAGGATTGGCAAGAACCTTATCCCAAAAGAATGGCTTTAACTTGGTCTTTCCTGAATCCGCCGCATCCATACTTGGGCCACTGGTTCCACGCCGATTTGGCCCCACAGGCCCTGCTTGAGATTTACCCGGGATTGCCGGTGGTGGGGCAGGTGGGGGCCGGACACCTTTCATGGGTGGCGGCGGTGGGGCGTTAAGAGAAGGTGGCAGAGGAGGAGGAGGCCCTGGTGCTGGTGCTGGTGCTGGTGCTGGTGCTGGTGTTGGTGCTGGTGCTGGTTCTGGTTCTGGTTCTGGTTCTGGTTCTGGTTCTGGTTCTGGTGGAGATGCAGATGGAGGTGGAGGAGGAGGCTGAGCAATTGGTCTCCCAGGAGGGGGTTTTAGAGGTGGCATTATTGCTGGTGATATACCATCAGATGTTGGAGACTCAACCACAGAGGTACCATTTTCAGGCTTCACTGATAAGTTGCTAACATAAGAGGTTGGTTTATTTCCATTTCCATTACCAGCATTCAACTCTTTGGTAGCTGTATTTCCAATGCTGTAAGACTTCTGTGAAGAACCTGAAGTATACAAATTACAAAGATCATTTGAAATTCATGAGTGCAAAAATGAGAGAACATAAGGAACCAAAAGATAGTACCAGCTGATAATTCGCTCAAAGGTATGTTGAGAAAAGGTTTCTCAACCTTTTGCCCAGCCTTCGGATCACTTTCCTGATCACTTTCCTCATCACTACCGCAGCAGAACAAAAACAGGAAAACCACAAGAATAACTGTCACACCAGTTCCTACAATACAAGCAATTATGACTGTCTCGTCTTCTTCATAATTCTCTAAAGCCATCTCGCTTTCTTCTTGATTCTCTGAAGCCGTCTCGCTTTCTTCTTGATTCTTTGGAGAGCGAGACTTGGGAGGAGCACGTGGACGAGGTGGTGAGCGAACTCCAGGAGATGGAGGTGAATCCGAAACATCGGTATCGTCCGGTGGCGATGGCCGTACTGGAGCCTTGACACGGGGAGATTTTGGTGATGGAGCCGTGGCAGGATTATCACTCGACGATGGCATTGGAGCTTTACTCGAAGATGGTAATGGAGAATTTTCTGGTGATTCTTCTGATGAAGGAGATGGAGATGGAGATGGCTGCGGTGTTGGTGAATCTTGCGATGATCTAATTAGATGTGTGATGTGAATATTGGTGGAGGCTCCGAAGATCAAGTCAAGTGTCTTGCCAAGCCAATCAAATAAGGTAGAATGTGGTTCAGAACCACGAGTAAGCATAGTTTTCTTTCTTAAACAATCCAACAAGTCATGTTTCATGTCAGGAGGAAGAATTCTTATAGCTTTATCCATCTTCTCTTTTTGGATGCAAGGAACAAATTCTTCAGCTTCATCATATTCCTTCAATGCCAATTCTTTCATGCACTCCTGCTCGCCCTGTTATATCAGAATTTAGTTACATTCAAATCCCTCCTCCATCAAAACTAAATTCAATTTATGAACAAAAATATGCAGAAAACATTATTGTTCTATAGATTACCATATCTGCTTCCAATTCCGACGACGTGTGATGGCAATCGCCGCCGGCATTGGAGAGAACCATTTCGACCGTCCTCCTTCTCCCCTCCGAACTCGCAATTGCCAATGCACAGAGGAGAGTCACAAAAACAACCACATAACTTGATCTTCTCCATTCCATTTCTCTCTGAATCACCATCCCATCCGTATTTTTCTCTTCTCATTTCATCGAACTCAGAGGAATTTCTCCTCTCAAATCCCTCTAAAATCAACAAATTCCTTCCAATTCCAGAATAATCCACGTAAACTTTTCCGACGACCAATTAATTGGAGGTCAAAACGCTCACAATTTCATGAATTGAAACGTGCGTCCACCACCATTAATGCACTAAATTGTACCTAAAAAGAAAAAGAAAAAGAAAAAAAACGATGAAATTACACCATTCTCATGCACAACTCTCTACCAAATTTACAGAATGATGAGGTTTCTGAGTTGGAATTCATGGCCTGTGATGGGGATGACATATTTGTTCTTTCTTCCTCAGCAGAATTCCTGGGTTTTTTTTTTTAATTCCTTTGAAATCAAAACTCGAAAACTTTCTTTTTTCCCCCCTGATATTACGAAGATATCCTGAAGGGAGGAAAAAAGAAATGATGCGTTAAGCAGACGTGCCGAGAACTATGTGGAAAACCCATGATTCTTTTAATTTGTTTTGTGCCCTTCTCTTGTCAAATATTATCCATTTTCACCTCCAACTATCTAAATTTACATACGGAATATTCTCTCTTTTTTCTTTTCCTTTTTTACAAAATTAGCATTTTTTTAAAAAAACCAATTAAATTTGAGTGGCTAATGTGGCGTTGCTCCGAAAATAAAATTCCAAGTTGTCAGGAGGTAATTGGGCGGCGCTCGATAAGGCGAAATTAATTAATTTTAATCGCGTGCCACTCTGTAATTAAGAAGAAAATCTATTAAAAAGGAATTTGATTCAGCAATTCCAACTAACCCGATCCATATTTAAATAGTGTTTGACCCTTTGACAGCTCAAATCAAGTTTTTTTTTTAATTATATTGTAATTTGGAGAAAGTTTAAAAATTTACTAACCTTTCCAGCTTATTTCAGGCATTAGAGAGATACTAATCTACTTTTTTACCCTGTCAAATTTCAATTTTAATCATCAATTGGTTGTGGTTATCTAAAATGTTTTATTACTGTCTAAATTTTTAGCCAAATATAGACGTAAGTGTAAACTAATGACCAAGGGGTCAGTTCCATGGAATTGAAAATATCAATTCTTAAATATTTCAGTTTTTATACAATAAAAATATTTAGTTCTTTTCAATATTATGATATTAAAAAACCATTGTTTTACTTTAACAAGTCGCACTATACGTCAACTCACGATGCATCTTCCTCTTCGGGACTTCGAAAAGATACTTTTATACTAACAAAAGATTATAGCAGTTTAAACATACCTTTAATAGTAACCAATTCAAAAATAATAATATGTGGGGATGTAGCTCAGATGGTAGAGCGCTCGCTTAGCATGCGAGAGGTACGGGGATCGATACCCCGCATCTCCATTTTAAATCCGATTTTTTGAAACTTTTATCTCCTGGCCCAATGTCTCGAATTTATTATTAAAATGTATGTTTTTTTATAATTGATATATTTCATATATAAGTTATTATCGGTGATATACTCAAAATAAACTATATCAAGGACATACTTCATATATCAAGTACATCATTCAAATTTAGAAATAACAAACGTAAGATATATATATATATATATATAAATTGTTGTTAGATTTGTAAATATATAAAACATTTTCTTTTCAAAAAAAAAAATATAAAACATTTTTGCTCTCCGTTACAAATTTTCAAAATTGAAGATATTTTACCCCGTGAATATGGGAAGAAAAAAGAAAGAAAAAAACATTTAAAAAAAATGGGAATCTTGAAATGTTATTGTGTGTGATGAATGAGAGAGGTTGGTGTTGATTGCATCATGGTACCGACCATTTCCTATTTGTTCTCTTCTCGTCCAAATTCGATTCCCAAAAATGATCCTTTTTTACTTCTTTCTCATTTTCCAAATTCTCTTCTAATTATTATTACTTGTCCTTCACAAGTACTTCCTTTTTTTCAATTCATTTGGTACCTTCTCTTCTTCCTTCCTAATTTGTTAATGGATAACTTTTCAAAAAAATAATAATAAATAAATTACACAAGGAGACAAACACTCCTTATTTATTTATTTTTTTCCATTTATTTGAGATTACCAAAATACCCTCCCCTCCAATATTGTATTCATTTTTTACACATCTCATTTTTGTATCTCATGTTTATCTTTAATCATAGCTTAGAACAAAAAATAGTCAAATCTTAAAAAAAAAAAAAAAAAAAAAAAAAAATAAAAAAAAAAAAAATAAAAATTGTTCGAGTAAATACATATTAATTTGAAAATGATAGAGGATGAACAAAAGAATTAAAAGGTGAATTATTAGTTTCGAGAGTGAAGGCAAAAACAATCGAAATATATTTAACTTGACCATTACCAATAGCTAATTCACTTCTGCACTTCTTTCATTGAAGTAAGAGGTTGGAATTGTTATATCCCACCATTATTATCCTTAAAAAAAATAAAATAGAATTATATCTTAAGAAAAAAGTTAAATTTAAGAAATTATATTAATTGAATTTGTAAAAGGATTTTGAATTATCCCCATTTTTTAAGATGGAAAGCGAAATTGTAGTAAATGAGTTGGTTGTCAACATGAACATAGTTTCGAATCCCATTATGACATTTTATTAGATAAAAAAAAGTGAGTTAGTCTCGACAACTTTCTTTCTTCTGAAAATTCTTAAAACTCAAAATTTAGTCAATGATGATTCTAATCACACTTCACTTTTCACTCTTGTTTGATTAATTAATTGATGATAATTATAGTATGTTAATCCTAGTTTAACCGTAATTGATATATACTACTTCTGGTGTGGTTGGAACTTAGATGTTTCAAAAAATAAAAATAAAATAAACGAAATAATGAAATGAAATGACCTAAGCCCCTGAATTGATTAAGAGAGAAAAGGCAGAAAACTTTGAAAGCAGAGCCATGGCATGGCCCCCACTTGGTTTCTCTTTCTATTTTCCATCCAACCAAACAGTTATTTAGTATTCTCCATCCATGGTGGCTACGCTTTTCTAGTTCATGCAGCTTCTTCAACCAATTCAAACCATCAATGGACTACTACTCTGCAGGAAACTGGAATTGGCTCTTCGATTACTCTACGACGGATGATCTCGCCGTTTCCGGTGGCGACTTCTCACCCTCGCCGCCGCAGTCCATCAGTTTCACCTGGTCCAACCCCTCCATCGACTTTTCATCAAAAGACAGGTGGGTCTTAATTATGTGCTGATGTTTCTTACTTGGTAGTTTCAATACGGCTAAATTTGTACACCCTTTATTCCTATTACCCTGTTTGTGGTTTATATGTTCATATCATACAAAACCCAAACAGCCAATCAGCTTTGATTTATGGTTTTCCCCCTTTTATTTTCTCTGTACTTTTTCTTCTTTATCTGCAAGCAAATTTCAATTTGACAATTTCTCTTGCTTTTATGTCACTGGGAGACTGTTTGTTATCTGTGATAAGATTGCTGAAATTCCATGCCATTTTAGGAACTGTGTGCAGTGTCTTGCTAGGACAAAATTTATTAGCTGTAAATTTTGGTTTGGTCTTCACTGCTATGCTATATAGCATGTGATTAACTGGAGAATCTTTTAGTTTTAGCAACCAAGTTTATCATCAATTAGTTCTGTTTCCTGATGCAGATACAATTAATTGGTGGACTTGTTGGATCTATAAGTCTCTCTTGTTCTATTTTTATCTTGATGTTAGATAAATTACTCGGTGGGGTTATATTGATTCAGTTGGCTTCAGGTTGTAACTATATTCAAGTGGAAATTAGCATATACAATAACAATTGGTAAATCTTTTGTGGGAAATAATTTAATTTGTCATGTTATTGTCCCCAAGTCTTATTTTGGAGATAATGACGTCAATAAGAGCTCAGTCAAAGGAGCCTCTTAGATGGGGTGATTCATGCTGTTTTTGGTCAAGCTTAAAAAATTGCTGATTGGGTGGGAGCATTATTTCAGAGTTCCTGTTTTCAATAATTAACAGCTAAAGCTGATTCAAGTCTGTAGAGTGGCCTAAATTCATTATTTTTATGTATGAGAGTTACTTCTTTTCTTTGTACAAGACGGGCTGGATCTGTTGAGCCCCAACACAGTTTTGGAGATTACATACATGAAATGAGTTTTATTTTTATCTCAAATTTTCATTGCAACTGATTAGATATTCACTTTTTCCAGCCTTGAGGTAGACTGTTCATATGAAGATCTGGACAGCTTAAAGGAAGTGGGTCGGAAACGGTAAGTTTTTATCAGGTACTACTGAAGATCTATCAAATAAATAAGAATCTATTTGGAGTAGCTAATAAATTGGATTTAGTCTGCTGGCTTCATTTTGGACAATATAACTTTCTATGATCTTGTGAATGTGTACACAAATTTGCTAGTGTTTTTTTTTTTCTTTGGAATATTACAAAAGGGTATTGGGATTTGAACCTCCGACCTCAAGGGAGGTAGTACATACCAATTACCGGTGATCTATGCTTACTTTGGCCCCAGACTCCCTGTTAATAGGTAGAATAATTCCCTGTTTTAGATTGGGCTAAAAGGAATTAATCATCTAATGTATTCTCAAATATTATATAGGCCAAGGGCTGAAACAAGTGCTGCATCTACCTCCAAAGCGTGCAGAGAAAAATTGAGGAGAGATAAGCTGAATGAGAGGTATCATATTATCAACTATTACATTAGTCTTCAAGCTCTTTTTACTAATACATATTATCTATCATGATTTTTCAAGGTTCTTGGAATTGGCTGCTGTCCTGGAACCTGGAACACCACCCAAAACAGACAAGGTTGCAATCTTGAGTGATGCTATCAGAATGGTGACTGATTTACAATGTGAAACCCAGAAGCTGAAAGAATCGAAGGAGGATTTGAAGGAAAAAATTAAAGAATTAAAGGTGAAATTGATACCCATTGGACCTCCCGAGCTTGTTTCCTCCTTGCTTGATCTGATCTCCTCTTGCAATAATCTAATCCTTCATGTACATTTGAGCAATACTTATAATAGCTGCAATGTTGAATAGGTTTACTTACATCTGATACACACGCAAACTGGAATATATTTATCTCTTGATCTCTAAGCTCAGTATGCATGCAGGTTGAGAAAAATGAACTTCGTGATGAGAAGCAAAGGTTGAGAGCAGAGAAAGAAAAGTTGGAGCTGCAAATCAAAGCGGTGAATACTCGAGCAGCTGACATCCAGCATCCTCCCCCTACACTGTCAGCTGCATTTACAGCACAAGGGCAAGCTGCTGGTAACAAGTTGATGCCTTTCATTGGTTATCCTGGCATTGCCATGTGGCAGTTCTTGCCACCTGCAGCGGTCGACATATCACAGGATCACGTGCTCCGCCCACCAGTTGCTTAAAGGGGAGGACAAATGATTTGGTTTGTTTATTGTGCTGTTATGATTAACAATGGCTTTATATGTTTGTGTTTCTTTTCAACCATGTGTTTGATTTTCAATTGTTGAAGAAGCTCCTGGTGTTGTAAAAACTTTGTTTGAAGACTAGCAAATGTGCATTGCTAACTCTATATAAAATAAAAGCAAGTGTTTTACTGAATTTTAGAAGTTGCTGCCTGCAGCTATGTCCACATAATGCTTATATGTTTTTTCATCTCAGTAGTACATAAGTTTGAGCTAATATTTATATAGTAAATCAACTCAAGGCCTAGATTCTAAGACTAGTCTAAAAATCAATCCTAGACATATTATTTTGCAAGTAATTTTCATGTTCTTTCCAAGCTTACATTTTTAGTTCATAAATGTCAAACATAGTAATCCTTACAGGTGTTGTCTTGATGACAAGGAGCATGAGATGAGAATTTTGATGGTTAACTTTAATTTGCTTTATATCTAAAAGAATGGCCAACAGAGAGATTCTTTCCTTTGATGAAATGTTTGGGAATGCTAGAAGGCAGCTTCTTTAATATGTTAATTATATCCACTCCTTAATATTCTTCTTCAAGTTTATCATGGCCATGGTCATTGATTACCAATGCAGGACACCATTTGGGAATTATTCTCAGTCAGAGCAGAATTTGTAATGTCTTTAAGATATTCTGAAATGGAAAGCCTTTTATTCATTGGAACCATGTAGAATAAAAGCATCAGAGCAAAAAAATTGTAGGATCACAGCAAAATGTATATGGAAAATGAATAATTTTCAGAGGGACAAAAGCATCATGACAAGGAAGCTAAATCCAACAGAGAGATGAACCCTGAAGCTGCATTTGTAAGCCGATGAAGGAGGCGGAGGTGGAGGCGGAGTTGTGGGGGCTGCTGAGGGAATCAATGGTTTGTCAAATGGAAATGGAGGGATTGGAGGTTCCGGTGTCGGTGCTGATGATGGTGGAGTTGGTTCAGCGGGCGGTGCCGGAGGGCTCGCATTAGAACCAGGTGGTGGAGCCAGAGGAGACTTTGCTGGTGGCATAGTTGCAGCTTTTGGGGGTGAAGCCGGAGGAGATGTCGGAGCAGCCGGAGAAGAACTAGGTGGTGGTGAAGCTGGAGGAGATGTCGGAGCAGCCGGAGATGAACTAGGCGGTGGAGATGGAGGCGAAGAAGTTGCAAGGGTGTCAATTTGAACCTTCATTCCGGCAAGGCAGTGGCCGGGCACCCCACAAATGAAGAATCTTTTGCCTGAGGTCAAAAGGGTGATGGCTGTACTGCCGCCGGTGTGCTTCTGAATGGGATTGCTTGCTGAACAGGAGCTGAAATCCGGCTCATTGACTTCAAGCACATCATGACTCGCAGAGTAGTCAAAAACTGTCAAGAATTCAACCAGAAAAATTCAGTTATGAGTTCTGAAAAAGAGAAAATCTTTAGAAGAAATGGAAAGGAATATTTTACTAACTGAGAACATCTCCGACGGTGAAGTTTTTGGAGGAAGCCCATGATTGGAAGTTGGAGCCAAGTTCCCAGCCATCAGAATCAGCGACTGTATAATTAGCTGCCATGGCTAATTCAACCACCATTGTAGCTGCAATTGCCAATGCCAGTAGAGTTCTTGAAGTAGCCATCTTCATCAAAGTTTCAGAAAGTCAAAGCCAACAGCTGAGACGAACTTGAATTGGCTTCTCTTCTCTTCTCTTCTCTGTTTGTGTGTAATGTGTAACTGTATATAACGTTATTATTATATTACCTCGTTAGTTTCAGTTGGAGTTGGAATTGGAAAAGACGTGCCAATGATAAGCTGTCTTTTTTTTAAATTTCAACGTCGGTGTGTTGTCTTATTTCTTTGTATTATCTGTAATTAAATTAAATATTGTTGAAGTCTTTGGAATTGTTAATTAGTCGGTCGAAAATGTAATTAATTTCTGCTATTGAAAATTAAAGTCTTTGTAATTAGTTATTCCTATTTATCACTTGTATTGATATTCAAGGAGAGATCTGTATTAGAATTAATTCAGTTTACAGAGTTTTTACTCTGAGTAATACAAATCATGTTTAGTGTTCTATAAACTTTGAATTAAATCATAATGAAATGGTAAAAGGGAAGGCTTTTTTGTTTAATAAAGAAAAGAAAAAAAAAAGGAAATTTGGATCATAGTGCTGACATGGAGTTGATTTTGTGGCGGCCATGTCAGTGTGAAATTGCAAGCACGTTTCAGGCTCATTTTTTACGCTCAAGATAAGCTTTGACAAAATGGTTAGATCCATAGAAATCATATTTATGTGTAGGCTTTATTTGAACATGTGCCTTTCAAAATATCATAACTCAACTCATTTAAGTATATATATTCGATCAAGAGATTAACGATTTGAATCTCTTCACGTATATGTTATTGACTATGGTCAACAAACAAAACATCCTTGTTACAAAATAAAACAAAATAACGAAGGATGTGTTTGAATTGATTTTTTAAGTGTTTATTTTTTTTTTAAAAATCATTTTTGTAAAAGTTGTGGTTGTTTGACAAGCTCCCAAAATGACTTTTTAGAAATAAGTCATTTTAAGTGAAACACTTGATATCAACTTTTTAAAAAACTTTTTGAGTGTTTAATCGAGAATCACTCTCAAATTTTCATAATATATGAAAATGATCAAAATATCCTCACAGCTCTCAAATCTCTCCATCTTCATTTCCACCAAGGCTTCTGTCGGCGACTACCACTGTCGCCCCCAACATTCGGTGACCACCACTGCCCGTCGCGACCCAACATATGTACAACCACCTCTTCAAATCATACTGAAGTTATTTCAATTCATGAGGCTAGTCGAGAATGTGTATAGTTGAGATCAATGACTTAACACATTCTTAGAAGACAATACAACATTTATAACACAAATCAAAAGAAGATTCATTAAAGGAGATAGAACAAAAACATATCTCAAGCTCTTTTACATGCATGACCTTGAAGAAAATGGTGACATTGTTGTTCAACAAATTTCTTAAAACAATAACTTGACATACTTATTTACAAAGACGTTATAACATTTGAGAAGTTGGTGCACCAAATTGGGATACGACGCTTCAGAGGTCTCAAGTGACGTTTTCACGAAGAGGAGTATACTGCACTTTTTTTCTCTCGACTACGATTTTTACAATTGAATTTTCCTCACAAGGTTTTTAATGAGTCAATTGTTAAAATATATGAATAATGTACTCTCTTTTTTCTTCCTTAAGATTAGTAAGGTTTTAATTTTATATACAATAGATCTATCTAAGGGGAAGTGTTATAATATTATCCTATATAGATATCCACAAATTATCCATTCTCTCCCATGACTCCCTCTCCCGTGTGAATAGTCATGAGATTCTCTAAGGTTGTGACATTATTTGCCCAAGTTAGTCACTTTGTGTTAGTATAAATAGAGGTTTAAGTAAAACTTTTGAAACACATCTCAACTCAATAAAGAATCTACTTTTCTCTCTACTTGTTCATCTTTGTTTTTATTTGTATTCTTGTTTTTTAACAATAACTTATTTGACCTAAAATTACTTGTTATAAAATGATGACCTAGTTTGATAACTATTTGTTTTTTGTTTTTTTATTTTTGAAAATCAAGCTTATAAACATTACTTTCATCTATGTTTTTTTTGTTTTGTTATCTATTTTCTACTAATATTTTAAAAAACCAAGCTAAAATTTTGAAAAATAATAATAAAAAAAAAAAAAAATTAATGTTTGGTGGGAAAAGATGAAAATCGAGGTGAAGAAAGTTGGGCAAAAAAAAATTAAATGGTTATCAACAACGCTTATATTTTTTTAATTCATATTTCATTCCCATGACCTTTTAGTCACGGACACAACCTTATGTCAATTGAGCTATGCTCGGTTTGGCAAATTAAAAAAATATTTTTTTTAAGGAATGCTTACCTTTGATAGTGAAGTGTTGGAGAAGTAAGTTTTTTTTTTTTTTTGCAACTGTATTTTAATTAATTCGATGAATAAACCCATGACCTCTTAGTGAAAGGCACAAACTTATGTCAATTGAGCTATGCTCAATTTGGCAAAATATGTATAGAGGTGGACTTGAACCGAAGACCAAAAAAATCTTCAACATTAATTTTTGTTATATTCATGTCGGGTGAGTCGCATATCATAATGACACTCTTTGTCCAAACTCTCCAAAATACTTTTTTTTTTAATGTCGTTAAAACAAGATATATATCTCAAATTGGTTATTTAATGGATGACATTTAATTTTTCTTGTTATTATTTTTTAATTTTAACCTCAATTTCCAATTTTTCTCGTGTCGGGTTTCATTATTTTTCTTCATATATACTACGTTTATATATTATAATTCAACATATATATTTTGTTTATATATATTAAGTTTTTTTTTAATTTACATTATATATCACATATTATTAAGAATATATATACCTCATATTATTAAATATAACATAATATAAAACAATATAAAATATCTCACGTTTTATGAAACATACAAATGAAAAAAAACATATGATAGCGATATTATGAGCAACATTCAATATTACATAATATATATATGTGTGTTATATTATATAATATATACATGACCGACGACTTGGAGATGTTGGAGATGTTCGGAGGCGAAAATGGACCAATGGCGATGGTCGATGATGGTATATCGAAAAATAAATTTCACAACGAAAATCAAAGATGTACTATCGAAATAGGGTGGTGAATAAAAAAAAAATAGATGAGGGAGAAAATAACGTTTTTGAAAATAAAGAGATTTTTTTTTTTTTAGAAAGAGAAAAAGGTATTAAATGTCATAAATAAAAAAAATATCATTAGTTTAGTTGTTATTTATAATTATCATAGCTATCAGAACATAGCTCAATAACATGATGTGAGATCCTAAATTCAATCCCCACCTTAACACGTAAAAAACAAAATAGCTACAAATTTGTTTTTAAGAATGAAAAATTAAAAATATAATAATAAATTTTATTATTTTTGTTTTAAAAGAAAGATAATTTAATAATAAATATATTAAAAAAGTATATATTAGAGGGGAAATATTATTTGAAAAATGGTCCCTTGTCTAATTATCTCAATTCAATACCTAGCAAGCGGTAAGCCGCTCAAATTAGTGGGCCGACTCGAAAAGCCCAAAGGTCACCGAAATTAATGCAAAATTAATACTATTCCGAATTTACTTATATTTATTTTCTAATTATTAATTATACAATTCAATTTTTTCTAAAAAAAACAAAAGATTTTTTTTTATACAATTCGATGGTTTTTGTGATAATAACATATCTGGCCTAAACAATGGCATGTTACATGACAAAATTATTTATAAAAATGGCACAAAGGTAAGATAATTTATAAAAAATGACATAAATGTAAGAACCCTCGTATTAGTTATATATGTATATAAATGATATATTTTATTTGTATATTTATTTAATTGGTTTATTTTTTTAGTTTGGGAAAATTGCACACGGTATATTTTATGATTTCTATTTAACGAATATAACATATTTTGAAAAGATTGGCGATTTTTATTCGTGATAATTACTAATAGCCGTCAATTTTTATCGGTAATTGTTCACTAATAGTCACTAATTTTTATCATATTTACAAAATATTTTATATTTTAATTATTTTGAGTATGATTGCTATTTATACGACCAACTATTAACCATATGTGGGGGAAAATTATTCAAACCCTAGGTCTCAATTAGTATCTAAACCCATTGACCCAACCAAGATCCACCGAAATCTATTTTAATATTCAAAAGACAATCTCATTTATACACATGGACATCTCTCACGTACTCCATTAATTATTGGCTTATAACGAGATGACTATTCATGAGGTTTTGTCAAACCAATAAGTACAAAATCTAACTTTCTCCTAATCTCATAAACTAAATTTGTAATTTAACCAATATCTTTTCAAAACTAACTCGAGCACAATTGAAATGTTTAAGATAAGTTCTCTCACCCAAAAAGTAAACTAAAGATGAACTTAATTTAAAAAAATTGAATTTCAAAAACTAAATAAATAGATTGTTGAAAGCATAATGAGTGAATTCATTGTTGGGTAGACAAAAGATTGACGATACAACCAAAGTTAATGAAACTAAAAACAAATAAATGGTATTTTACCTTGATAAATAAGTAATAGGTTCATAAATAAAAGTTTAGATATAGTTAATAAAGGCATTAATTAATTAATTAATTAAGAAATCGGAATTTGTTAAGTTTGAAAATAGTTGAGTGCATTTTATTAAAGAGAAAATCACGTGTAATCAAGGAGATGGCACATGGAAAATGGCATCAAGCAGTGGATTTTACGCTTCATAAATTCTTTGAAGTTTTTATATATTTATTTATTTAAATGCTCAGTTTCAATTTCGTCTCCGTTACGACTGCTCCATATTTTTCACCCAAACAATCCATCGTTTTAATGCACTACGGCCTTACCTAACTTATATTTTCCCTAATTTGTCTTCCAAATCGTTGACATCAGAATTGTACTTAAACCTACAACCAATCCATCTTAACTTATATAAAAAAAAATATGTAAATATATAACTAATATTTCTTAATATTTTAATTTATATATTTTTTTTAAAAATGAATTTGGATTGAGCCGACTCTCGACAAAAAATCAACCAATCCACCTGAAAAAAAACATAACCCAAGTTAATTCTTTAGGGTTTAGGATTCTCAAGTCATTTGTCCACCCTTAGTCAACGTGAACATAATTCAACCCACAGTACAAAATCTAATGATTCTATATATATATATATTTTTGATATATATATATATATATATATATATATATATATTTTTGAATAAGATAAAAGAGAGAAAAATATCATTAATTATTCTAATATTAATATGACCATGTTTTGTAACAAATAAAAGATAGTTACCAAAACAAATAACAAAAAGTGAGAACTAATTTAGGGTGAATACATCATACCTAGATGGAAAGAGTTTAAGATTTGAATTTTCATCCCAGGTGGCCACATGTTAAATTAAAAGATATGTTAAAATAAAAATAAAAAAGAGTTAAAAAAAAAGGAAGAAAATATATTTTGTTCAATGAATCAATTTTTATTAACTCTCAATTCCATGGAATTGAAACTGAATAAGTGATGAATTTAACATAATTTGGGAATAAAAAACATAATTATGGAATAAAAAGATCTTCAAAATTATTTTTTAACAATATATATTTAAAAATGTGGTTGAAAAATTGTAATTTATGGGACATATTTCAACTCGCATAAAATATGTATCCTATTTCAAGAGGTAAGAGTTCAAATCTTCACTTCACAATCTTGTTAAAAAAATCAATTTATACTCATAAACTTTGAAGTGTATATATACATTTAATTTTAGTTTCGTTTTAAAATCGTTATTACATGATTTTTACACAATAATATCAAAGAAAAATGTTGAAATTGAATGAATAATATGACATATTAATGAGTGATTCTTGATTTTTACATTTTTATCTATTTTTCTCGTATTCGATAATTTTTTTTATTATTTATATTATATTTGAATTCTTTGTAGTACAACAAATATGTTCGTGAAATTTTGAACTCCTAACCTCGAAAATGAGTAAGTATCGTGAATTATGTTGACTTAAATATTTATATTTGAAATTGGATTGTGCTATTTCTATAAAATTGTAAACATTTTTGGTATATTTAAAAAGAGTGTTTATATTATTTTATTCTATACACGCAATACCTAATAAATCATGCAATAAATAGGACAGAAGAGGAGCATGAGTAGAAAGCCTCCAAATTAGCCAACTTTTTAAATTTTGCAACAATACATTTGGTCGCATATGATGATTAGCTTTATAAATCAAAGAGAAATTAAGTAAAGTAATCAACACTTAATTTCCAACGTCACTTTGCTTTTCAATCTCTTCTATATCAGTCAAACCTCTGTTTTTCTTCACATCAATTTTAAAAAGAACATGGCGATTCTTCATTCACCCATTATGATTAAACCTCAATTTTCCTCTAAAATCAAAACCCTCTTCTTAATCTCCTCATCTTTATGCATCGGCTATTTCTTCGCCTCTGTTTTAATCTTTCGAACTTTTCACCCTTTTCATTTCTCTGCAACAGATCATGTTTCATCTCCACTCTCGCTGAATCAAATCGTCTTCGGAATTGCTTCCAACAAGAATACTTGGCCCAGAAGGAAAGATTACCTCAAGATATGGTGGAACCCCAATTTAATGCGAGGCTCTGTTTTTCTCGACGACCTTCCTCCCGACGACGACGCTTCTTCCTCTCTTCCCGACGTTCGTATCTCCGGCGACACTTCCCGATTCCGTTACACTTTCAGAAACGGTGACCGATCGGCGATCAGAGTCGCACGTGTGGTTCTGGAGACAATGACTGCCGGATATTCCAACGTGCGGTGGTACGTATTCGGCGACGACGACACGATTTTCTTCCCGGAGAATTTGGTGAAGACTCTGTCCAAATACGACGACGGATTATGGTACTACATCGGAAGCAACTCTGAGACTTACCACCAAAACAGAGAATTCGGTTTCGAGATGGGATTCGGCGGAGCTGGATTCGCCATTAGCCAATCTTTAGCCAAAACTCTCCGGAAAGTCTTCGATTCTTGCCTCGAACGATACCCACATCTCTACGGTAGCGATTCGAGAATCCATTTTTGTTTGGCGGAGCTCGGAGTGAAATTAACCCACGAACAGGGCTTCCATCAGGTCGATTTACGAGGCGACATTTTTGGGCTATTGGCTTCGCACCCATTAATTCCATTGGTATCCTTACATCATTTGGATCATATAAACCCAATTTTCCCCAATTTGACGATCAAAGAATCTTTCCAACATCTTTTCAAAGCCGTCGAGATCGATTCTCAGAGGATCGTGCAACAGAGTGTGTGTTATGATCGGTGGTTCTCGTGGACGATTTCGGTGTCGTGGGGTTACGCCGTACAAATATACGACCGCCATGTTTTCTTGCCGGACGCCATTAACGTGCAACGAACATTCACGCCATGGCAGAAGGAATTCAAGGTCGAACCTGGATCTTTTGCGTTCAATACAAAGGAAATTGACGATGACCCTTGTCGCCGGCCGACGGTATTCTATTTTGAGCGTGCTTCTTCCGATTGGGATGGATTAATCAAGAGTAATTACAAGAAAGATTTTGTGAATTGCTCGTTTGGTCCTGCCTCGGCTAGAAGACTGGAACAAATCAGAGTTTTGTCTCATAAACTCATCCTCGATGCCAAACAGGTAAAATCAATGGTTTTATATGCCAAATTTTCTTTTATCAATTAACAAACTATTTTATTTTTAGTTTTTTATTTCGTTTATTGTTATTATTATTATTATTATTATTATTATTATTATATATATATATATATATATATATATATATATATATATATATATATATATATTTGGGTGAAAAATCAATTTATACCCTTAAATTTTAAGTTTGTATTAATTAAAACCCTAAATTATTTATTCTATCAATTTAAATCTTGAACTTTAAGTGTATGAATTTAAACTCTCTATTAAAAAAAATGTTAGTTTTCACACGTAGAAACTTGCAATTTATCAATTAAACTCTTAAATTTTCATAGAATTGATTTACTTATGAAAGTTTATAGGTTTAAGTGCTAAAATTATAACTGTTCACCCATTTAGATTAAGTTTTTTTCAAATAAAATCTAACACGAGTGGTAAATTGATACAATTGTTAGTTTATGGTTTAAATTGATACGACCTTTAAAGTTAAAAAAGATTCTACATTTTATCATCTAATCTCTAAAACTGTTTTCAAAATTCAAGTCCGTTCTAAAAATGAAGCGTTTTGTTTGATTTTTTTATTTTTGAAAATTAAGTTCATAAATGGTACTACTCTCACTTTGAGTTTTTTTTTTTTTTTTTTTTTAATTTTTTGTTTTTTTTTTAATATTTTCAAAATTTAAGTTAAGTTTTGAAAACTAAACAAAGTAGTTTTTATTTTTAGAAATTGACTAAGAATTCTAATGATTCTTAAAAGAAAAATGAGAATGAGGATGAGAGAACATTTTCATAAACTATCAAATGAGGCCTAAAAGAATATCTTACAACAATTTTCATCTTTTTGTAAGGAAATGTTAATTCCAAAAGTAAAAACAAAATAACTATCAACAATACTTTAGTAGTGAGATTTCGATATAAAACTCGGGAGTAAATGATATTACAAAGGTTCAAACTCAATTTTGCTCTAATACCAAGATAAATCACTTATCAACCCAAATATTAAATTGATGAGTGTGATAAATCTAATTATATCGATACTTTGAAAAAAGTAACATGGATGAGTATGCAGTTGCAGGCACCGAGAAGACAATGTTGTGATGTATTACCTTCAACCGGGGGAGAAGTATTGGACATCGCCATTAGAGAGTGCAAGGAAGAAGAATTGATTCACATGCATTAATTATAATTAAGCATTGTTTGAGAGTGATTTTGAAATAGTTAAACTCACTTTTGAATTTAGTTTTTATCCTTTGATATAAATTTTGAGTTTGATAATCACATTTAAAAATGTAAAACTAAATATTAAATTAGTTTTGAATGTTTAAAAGGATGATAGAGATTGATTTTGACCATGATAAAAGTGATTTTAATTAGTTTAAAATCACTCAGGCAACTAAACTAAATATACAGTCAAATATGGATGAAGGTAATTAATATGGATTAATATACGTGAGTTTGTTACCAAAATTTGTTCCATCTTTTTTTCAGAAGAATCGGGTTGAAGCAGCCCTTTGACTATGTCGGGTTTCATTTTTGAAAGTTGTGTTTTTTTAAGGAAAAAAAGAATGCTATATATGAATAATATCCATCGTATGTTACAAATATATGATGCATATTAGAGGTGGTATCGGTTCGGTTTTTCTCGATTTTGAGCCCAACTGAGAATCGAACTGATTTATTCGGTTTTGTAAAATAGAGAATCGAACCAATGTCCAATAAAGGTAAAAATTAACGGTTCGGTTCTCAATCGGTTCGATTTTCGTTTTTGGACCCAATTGTTTTTTTTTTCTCCACTTTTTCATTTTTCTTAAAGTTTTATTTTTGGCCCAAAATTTCTACATTTTATTGAAAAGACCAACAAAGAAATTTTTGTACAGAAGTTACATTTGATAACTCAACCTAAAAAAAAAAATATCTATTTCATTAATCCAATACAATCAAACTAACGTTGGTTAGCCAACACATATTCGTGATAACACATATTCCTTAACTGCAATCTCCTCCAAATCCTCTTGGCAAGGCTACCTCTTGAGGAATCTGAATGGTATAATGAGGGTATGTAAAAAACTCTTGGACTTCGTCACGTATAGGCCATTCAGTTTGAAATGACGAAAATGGTTGAAATCGGCATGAAATCGAAAACTGGAATTGAAATGAATCGAAAAGTTTCATGAAACTTGAGAGGAGAGAATAAAAAAGGACTGGTGTTGCAGATAAGATATGAAAAGTGAGACAAAAGAAAATGGTAGTAAAAAATTTTGGTTGGTTTCTATTGAGATTTTCAATCGGAAAGAGATAGGTGAATGGAGAAATCTGAGAGAGAAAATGGGTGTGTGAGGTGGGCTGAGGAAAAAACGGCAGAGAAAATAGGGAGGGATGCTTTTAGGGTTTATTGTTATATATATATATATATATATTAAATATATCGGTTCGGTTCGGTTTTGACTGGTTTTTTAAGTTTAAAACCGAACCAAATCGAAAAAAATCGGTGTTCTTCATATAAGAACCGATATGTCCAATATTTTGCTAAATAACCGAACCGAATCAGTGGATCGGTTCGGTTCGTCGGTTATTTGGTTTTTACTATCACCCCTAACGCATATATACATATGGAATTCTATGGATTGCTAAAAAAATGTGTGTGTTTAAGGCGATGGATAAGGAAAATATATTTGGTCTATTTAATGGCTTTGCTTTGCTTTGGTTTCTCATAAGAATTTATTAAGTAGGTGAGATGGGGTAATCACCAGATTTAGGACTTACAAATTAGGTTTATGTAACTTTAAAAAAAAACAAGCTTACTTTTGGTCTACTTTTGATCTATGAATTTGTTTATTTTGTTTGATATCATGTTGTTTCACTTCAAAATCAATTGAAAATGAAGAGTAACTCATGTATCTTATATTGTGTGAGAATTTTCAGCATGCGAGATGGTGCTTTCTTGGATTCATCATTTAGTTGGGGTTGGATTCCATTTTTAGACTGAATATACTCATTCCCTCTGCTACAAAAGTTGACTGGATTTTAAAGTATCCAGTGGAGGTAAACTCATCTCACCCAGAACGGTTGTGGTTACTGTCCCTATGTTGAGATGGAGCCCACCGACATGCCTCACCTTCAAACTCAACGTCGATGCGGCTTGTCATCCCCTTCCCACCGACATGCCTCACCTTCAAACTCAACGTCGATGCGGCTTGTCATTCCCTTCTCCAACGATCAGGTTTTGGAGCTGTCATTCAAGATGCATCGGGTCGTCTCATTGTGGCAAGATCTGAATCTTTGGATGCTCGTCTTGATCCTCTTGCGGCGGAAGCTTTGGCTATCATTCACGGACTTCAGCTGGCAGCAAATCACAACATCTCCAACATCCAGATTGAATCAGATGCTCAATTTTTGGTCGGTGCCACCACTTCGCATAAACACCTTCAATCATCGATAGGTACGGTTCTAGAAGAAATTAATCTTCTTCTACCTACCTTTCCTTTTAGTTCTATTAACTACATCTCGAGACAATAAAATAGAGTAGCCCACAATCTTACTAGATGGGCTTTGGGGGTGAGACGTCAAATGTTTGGGTAGATGGTGGCCCAACTTGGTTAACTAAGTTGTTTGCTTTATATCTATCCTTTGGGCATTCAACATCTCTAATGAAGTTTATAAGTTTATTTTACGGATAACTAGGAATAACTTGAAGAAGCTTCATAATTAAATAACTTCGTGTACAAAATGTTTTTTTATTGTAAAAATGTCTAAAAGCTATTTTTAGCATTGATAAGTTGTTGGTGAGTTGAAGCAAGACTAAACTGCCTTTATGCAACTAATTTTGTATTAGTCGTGAAATGATGCATCAAATTTGTTTATTGACACAAATTAAAAAAAAAAATCCCTAAATTAAAGGGAAAAAAAATCATAGTTAAAGTCATGAATTTTTAAATTTAAAAAATCTAAATCTTGATTAAAAAATTGTAAAACAAAGGAAAAATATATAAAAAAAATAAAATCATAGTTAAGTCATGGATTTTTTAATTTAAAAAATCTAAATCCTGATTCAAAAATTGTAAAACAATATCTACCCTAACAACTTCAAAAAAAATGTTTCAACAAATAAAATCATAATTCATTTCATACATTTCCTAACCATTGATTGCATTATTGTGCCAGAAGATACAGTGTACTAAAAAAAGTATATAATTCATGTATCAATAAAAAAACACCAGGTTAATGTATTACTCAGACAAAAAATACAGTGTATTTGCACATTACAATGTATTTAAAAAATAAATAATCATAATTCACTCGCATACTCTATAGGCAGATTCATACAAGATGTGAAATTGTGTAAATACACTATATGCAAATACAGTGTATAAGACTGATACCAATGCAAAACTGTTTCATAAAACTCAAAAACCAATGTATAGAGAGAAACTACAAAAGAAGAAGAGTTATTTTGTAGACTATATCAAGTTTGACTTCGATATTAAAATTTTGAACCTGCATTAAACTCAAATGATCCAGTCTCCTCTGTCCAACGGTAACATTCATGACTCTCAGCATAGTTGATAGTCATCTAATAATTTTCTCAAAAAGCTAAAAAAATATGAAAATGTGAAGTGAACCAAAAGGAGAAAAAGTAAATCAAACATCCACAGTTACAAATACTTTCTCCATGAACCAAAATTAGAGGGACTGAATTGACATTTGACTAACAAGTTGTTCACAATTGTAAACCAAGATCTTCAACATTCTCCATTCTCAGCCCGTTTGCAACTAAGGCTTATCTCTCTCGAAAAAACGAAATTTCTCCCCCTAAATTTTCGTACACTCCATTCCCAGCCCGTTTGCAACCAAGATAATCTTCTTCTATCACTACACTTTAATATTTTATTCGAATCTACCTTCCTTCTTTTGGTGGGTGGGGTGGAGGTATGAGCGAATCTACCTCCCCTCCTCTCCAAAAAGCGAAATTTCTCCTCCTAAATTTTCTCACGAACGATCTTTAATTTACGGAATGAAAAATTCTAGAAAATCATAGCTTTGTACGAATGGAGTCATCGAGGTGTAGTAAGGTCAAATCTTTTGGGACAAGTATGTTTGCAGTGTTGAAATCATGATATCGCCTCCCATTTTCCACCCTACAAATGGTTATTTGTTGAGCAACCATCTAAATTGGAAATGATACACGGATGAAAGGTGAAATCCATTGGAGAACAAACAAATAAGAGTTAGGGAGTGTAAAATACCTCGTGATTTTGTAAAAAACATGTTTGATCAAATGAATGAATATTGTAGTTTATCGCGAGGTTTGATTAGTGTGTAATTTGGGATGACGTAGATAATCAAAGAAATGAGGTTGACTAAATACGTAAAATCTGGAAAATAACAAAATAACTGCATCCAATCTGTTAAACTTTGAAATTATATTTGTTTAAATAAAAATAAAATTTTATTTATATTTGGTTTAACTGAATTGAAAATAATACAACATAAAATCTAATGTTTTAGGATTTTAATTTAAAAATAAGTTGGTAAGTCAAACATAAATATCAACATTATTCTGATAATTTAATTTTAGACATTTTTTAAAACGAATTCTCTAATCGTCACATCTAAAAAAATATATATTATGAATAATAAATGGGTTATCAAAATATGAAAGAAATAATTATAAACTCATTTGGTGGTGCAATTAGAGTTTGCAGGTGTGAGCTGTATCAGAGAAATTTTAATTAACCAACGACGTGTATTAAGTTTGGTAGTTGGTTGTCATGACTCGGTCATTAATGTGCAATTATTTGATGGGTTTGCAATTTGCCAACATGAATTTAAATATTTTTACTTTCTATTATTATATATATGGTTAAGGAAATTATCACGTTATTTTATTATTATTATTATCATTTTTAGTACATTGGTAGGAAATTCGAACTACAGACTTGTTGGTCGTCAACACATACATAGTTCAGCTGAGTCATACTGACTTTAACAAAAAAAAAAAAAAAAAAACGTTATTTATGAATTTGCCCAAATATATATATATATATCATGCACGAGTATTTGAGTAGTGTCAAAGCGAGCATAGCTCAGCTGACATATGTATGACTTGATGACCAAGAGGTCTGTGGTTAATCCCCCCACCCCTAATGTACTCAAAAAAAAAAAAAAAATATTTGAGTAGTCAGTAGACTGTCGTCTAAATAATAAATCTCCGCTGGTTTATTTTTGTTAATCGGGAAGGAAAAAGTCATTTTTTTTAATCGTAAGATTTTTTTTATTGTAGGATTGTTTAGACTATCATTTTATTTATTATCGTGTTATTGGTTAACACGATCTGGTAGATTTTTTTAGATTTTTATTTTTTTATTTATTATCGTGGGATTGAGATTGAGATTATCGTGTGATTGGTTTCAACGGGATTGAGATTGGTTTCAATATTGTGGGATTGAAATTGGTTTCAAAGATCGTGGGATTGGTTTCAAAGATGGTGGTATTGGTTTCAAAGATCGTGGTATTGGTTTCAAAGATCATGGGTTTGGTTTCAAAGATTGTGGGACTCGTTTCAACGATCTTACGTTTCAACGATCGTGAGATTCGTTGTGTTGTAGATTTTTTTTTATTATTTAATCGTGATCTTTTATCAACATGAAAAAAGATTTGTTGGTCTGTGATTTGGTTGATGAAATTGGAGGGAGGAGATATCTTCATTCTCCCTAAAATTTGGAGAGAAAACGGTAACAAAGGAAGAGATAGGAGAAATGATGAATAATAGAGGAGCGAGAGAGGAGAGAGAGATGAATTTCATGGTTGCAGAGAAAATGAAGAAAATTGTAAGGAAGAGAGGAGAGAGGAGAGATGGATGAATTTCATGGTTGTGGGGAAGAGGAAGAAAATGGTAAGGAGAGAGGAGAGAAGGATGAAGAAGAGTAGAAACATAATTACACATTTTTAAAAAGTTGAAAAGGTTATCCAACTTTTAAAATTGGGTCAAAAAAGTTAAAATTTCAATTTTATGTCAATTTTGGCAAACATTTCTCAAATGAGGTTAGATTTTGCAATTGGTAAGGCCCCGTTTGATAATTACCCATTGTCTTGCCTTGCACACTACAATATAAATGGTAAGACCCCGTTTGATAATCATTTAATTTTTAGTTTTTAGTTTTTAAAAATTAAGCCTATAAACACTATTTCCACCTATAACTTTCTTTGTTTTGTTATCTAGTTTCTATCCATGTTTTCAAAAATTTAAATCAATTTTGAAAACTAAAAAAAACTTTCAAAAAGTAGTTTTTGTTTTTGTATTTTGACTAAGAATCCAAATGTTTCTCTAAGTAAAGTGTAAACTCATAGTAAAGAAAATAGGAGAAAACAAGTCTAAATTTCGAAAACATAAAACTAAAAACGAAATGGTTATCCGGGACTTAAGCAAATCAAATACTCTACACTTTTTTTTTTTACTTTAAAAAACACTTTTGATTCTTAAACTTAGATAGAAGTATCAATTTAGTTTCATGTAATAATTTAGTCTTTGTAGTTTAAAATTTGTAATGATTTAATTTTTAAAGTGAAAAATATTGTTAATAGATGGAACAACTGATTATAAACTACATTGTTACACATAAAGTTCTTGAACTAAGGGGGCGTTTAGCCCAAGGAGTTGGAGGGAGTTGAAGTTGTTTAGTCTGGAGAGTTGTTTAGTGTGGAAGAGAGTTCTGTAAGTATGTGTGTTTCGGGTATATATATAGTTGTTTAGTCTGGAGAGTTGTTTAGTCTGGAGGGAAGTTCTGAAGTATGTGTGTTGGGGCAAAGAGTTGTTTAGTGTGTAGTTCTGAAGTTTGTGGTGTATTTGAAGCAGGGAGTTGTTGAACCTGAAGTTCTGAAATCTGAGTTTATTTTAGCTCTTTTCTTCTGTACAATTTTTTTCTACCAAATTTCATTATTAAGGATTTATTCCAATTCCAATAAATTCTAAAAAATGATTTATTTTATTTTATTTATCCTTTACAAGTTTTTTTTAAGACAACAAAAATAATTTTGAGCACAATACCTTATATTATTTTTTTACATTGATTATTAAAAAAAAAAAAAAAATCTTTAATTTTATGAATTATAAGATTGAGATATTTTTTTTTTTATTAATGTAGGTATATTTTACAAACTTCCTTAAAGAAAAGAAAAAAAATAACAACACATAAGTATATTATTACCGTGACCTATGTGTCAAACACATCTTTATCCGCCTCCACCCTCTTAAACTCGTCATTCCATCTAAATTCACTACACCTGAAAACCAGCATGTCAGCAATGGCGATTTGTTTTAGCTATTTTTTTTGTATAATTTTTCATATTTTCATTGTTAAGGACTTCTTTCAATAAATTTTAAAAATGCAATTTTTGCTTTTTATTTTATGTATCCTTCACAATTTTCTTTGAAGTTAACAAAAATAATTTTGACCACAATACTTCACATTATTTTTTCAATATCACTCACATTAATTATTCATTTTATTTGGATAGTTTTGAAATAAAATAAAGTCGTACAATAATGTGTTAAATATTACAAGTGGAAGATTTTAATCCATTAATTTAAACAGATTCAAATAAGTTCATGTTTTTATTTCTCTTTAAGAATACTACATTTTGAATTTGATTTAAGTACCCATTTGGATTGAACAACCTAATTTATATTTAAAATAATAAAAATAGGTTAAATTGCATGGAGAGGGTGAGGAGGAGAGAGAAATGTGCAGCCTTAGAAAACGAGACAGAGTTGAATAAGAAGTTGAATAGTAATTATTGTTGAAGTCTGAGGAGTTGAATAGTAATGAAGTCTAAGGAGTTGATATTTTGATATTTTTTATCCAAGTTCAACAAGTCCGTCGGTCAGGGATAAAATTTCTCCCTCAAATTCCTTCTCCAATAACTTTTTGGGCCAAACACCCCCTAAATTGTTAATTTGTTACTTTAGTCTAAAGTATAAATATTTTTTAACCATCCACTTGGTTGTTAGAAGATGGTGTTTGGTTGAATTTGAAAACCAACCCCCTTGAAATGGTATAACAAGAAATCAACTAGAGGTTGTTGTGTCTTGAATTATAGAAGATTAGATATGTGTTCATATTTTGGACAAATGGAGCATGGTGGTTCCTAGATATTTTAGTGCAACTCTTCAAACATATTATAAGGTTAGAATATTTCCCACATGTGTTGTGAGTAACATGGACACGCAAACCCAAACCATGAAACATTTGAAACAAATCATATGATCCATTGGTTTTATTATTTATGATATATAATGTGGTGAACCAAGAATTGTCATCTATGTCTCCTCCTCCACACATGTGGCTTTTCATTTCAACACTAAATCAATTTGTGGACAATCACTTCCCTTTCAAATTTCCAATCCAACATACAATTTCCAATACTGCCCTCTACTCCAATCCAAAAGCTTCTTATGCCTTTTTAGAGCTTTCATTCTAAACCACTCACCTCTTTCCTTTCTTCTCCATTATTCACTTCTTCTTTCTTCATTTACTTTTTAACCCTTTTCTTCTCTCTTCTCAATTACCCTTTTTGTGAAAAGAAATATACAAGTGTGTGGAAATAAATACATGGGCAAAAATGTCATTATGCTCTAAATCAAGGACAAACTTAAGTTGGTCCTCCATCAATTTCATTTCAACAACAGCTACATTTTCATTTTGTGGCTATATATATACCTATCTCTCTAAGCCTTTCTGGGGCAGAGCAGACCACATTTACAAATTGTGAAAAATGTGTAGAGGTGTGGAAGATCAGGGATTACACGGTGGTGGTTGCGGCCAGTTGCCGGCGGTGGAGGCGGAGGCGGTGGTGATGTGCGAGCTGTGTAACTCGAGAGCTTCATTGTACTGCCAAGCGGATGATGCTTATCTATGTAGGAAATGTGACAAATGGGTTCATGCTGCTAATTTCTTAGCACTCAGACATATTAGATGCATTCTCTGTAATGTTTGCCAAAACCTTACGAAAAAATACCTCATCGGAACTTCGACGGAGCTCCTCCTCCCCACCATCTTCACTTCCAGTTCCACCCAAACCCAACCTCCTAACAGTAACAATGGCAATCTTAACAGATGTTGTTCAGTAATGATCAAAACGCCTTTTCTCTTCTTGTAATTGTTCAGTGATGTTTTCATCTCTCTGTCTTGCAATCTTCTCTCTCTTTCTCTGTTTCTTTTATCTCTTTGATCTTGAATTTACAGTCTGCAACTCAGACCATAGTAGGTGGATGGTGGCTTTTGAAATCATACTGGAATGGAAAAGAAACAGGGTGAAGTTCTTGTTTGTTTGTAATCTGAACTTACTGATTTCTCTGCTTCATCTGCCTGCTGAAAATATGTTTTCTAACTCCCCAATCTCTTTAAACAACTAATCTCTATGGCTATCATTTTAACAAAGTTTCTTAAAGTAGAATACACAAACAAAACACCAAAAATGAAATCGCTATCAAAGGGTCGATGTTTGTTTGGCAGAAAATTTTTCTGGCTATTGTTTTCTGAGCAGAAAATGCTAAAAAATTAAGTCCCAAATAGATTTTTGTTTTTGAAAATTAAGCTTGTAAACACTACATCTATGTATGAATTTTTCTTTGTTTTGTTATCTATTGTTTTAAGAAGGTTTTCAAAATCCAATCTAAAATTTTAAAACTAAAAAAAAAAAAAACTTTTTAAAAACTTATTTTTGTTTTAGAAATTTGGCTAAGAATTCACTTTAAAAAAGAGGAATAGGTGAAAAAACACACAATTTTTAAAAACCAAATCAGACCGGGTTTAGTAACTGAAAAACGAGACAGAAGTTATATTATTATTCCTCAAAATTGTTTTTTATTACACTCTCAGAGACTATAACCTCTGCCATAAGTGACCAAAACAGATTACGTGGGAGTGAAAAAAGAATAATCTTATTTATGCACAAATGAAAAAATGAGGTGCAGCTCTGCCTAACAACCAATGAATTTTGCTTGGGTGTAAAGGCAAGAGGCTAAAAACATCATGTACTAATGATGTCCCTCGAAGGTCTTTAGCACTTGTTTCCTCCTAATTGGAAATCTCTCATAATTGCTGCAGTAGACATGAAGAGACAAACAGAACACTGATAAATAAACGAGGAAGCAACAAATTTCCCTAAGAAAGCTATTATTAACCAATTTGACA
Source organism: Herpetospermum pedunculosum (assembly GCA_028017165.1). Classification (NCBI taxonomy): domain Eukaryota; kingdom Viridiplantae; phylum Streptophyta; class Magnoliopsida; order Cucurbitales; family Cucurbitaceae; genus Herpetospermum; species Herpetospermum pedunculosum. Next base: position 4,254,635 of record CM051529.1, on the reverse strand, counting down.
AGAAAATGAAAAATAATGAAAATGCCAACCTCTTCAGGGCAATTTAGAACAGCTCCTGTATGGACAATCATTGCTGACACTATCTGCCGCTTATGAAGCTTGTACTGGCTATGGCTACATCTTTATCTACAACCTATGAGGTATCAAATCGTTAATGATCGAATCACATGTATTGAAATAAGCTATCACAACAAGATGGACAGGGCAAGATCATAGGTTTACTTTCTATTCATTCATTTACATCTAAAATCAAGAACCCTTCTTCTCTGTCTGAATTAAGAAAGAGTGGTTGTATTGCCTGCAAGGATATGATTATGGCAACAGAAACAAGAAACAAGAATGCTTAAAAGTTTAGTTGCTTGTATAATCATTACCAAAAGGAAGAGATCTTTCTTACATATATAGAAATATTGAGATATGAGGTAAAGGACCTAGGACCATGATTGAATGCTGTCCTTGAACTTTATCATATGATATCAAAAGTTTAATGGCTAAAAGGCATTTTACTTGTTCATTGAATTAGAAACCAGAGAGATGCAAATACCAGGACATAAATTTCATGATGTGCTGAGCAAAGAATACCTTGTTCGATATGGCTTTTGTCTTGGGAATATGTAGTTGAGATTGGTTATAATGGCTTAAAAGTTTCTTGTCACGAGAGGGTCATAGTCATAGGCTTCGCCTGCTTTCACGAACCGACCTTTAACCCTTTTTCTAGTATCAGCTCTGGCTTTGCGAGATGCGTATCTTATTTGCTTTCCAAATCTGAACATCAAGGAGGTGCAAAGATCATTAGTTTCCAATTTTCAACAATAAAATGACACTGGAAAATCAGAATCTTTATATCTCAACGGCAGAAATCGTGAAGATGAATGAAGATACCTTCCTAAGCATGTTATCCAAAGAGATGAATGTAAATGATGGTAATTATTAGAAGAGCATGGCTTATTCTTGCAAAAAAAAAAAGGATACCTACGTTCTTGTTTTCTTTTTTTCATTGTATCTCATTTTAGCTTTATCCCTATTACGATCCTTTGCTTGTGGACCGATAGCTTCCATGCTAGGATCCCATGAGGTTTCTGTCAAAAACGCCGGCGACAAACCGCAGTCTTGATAATCGGCAGCACTGCTTTCGCCAGTGATATTTGAGAGTGAAAGTGAAATGCTTGAATGAACCTGAGCAGTGGTAGGAAATCCAATGTTGAGATTTCCATTGCAACTGGGAATGGGATTCATAAGCATACAATTTGAATTCCCATTTTGAATTGTGTTCATGGAAAGACCGACTTGAGATGATTGATATCCCATATAATCCGGTTGTCCAGATGATGATGAGGCCTAAAAAATAAAATAAAAAATGAAAGCCTAGTATTAGTGATTGAATTGTAAATAATTAATGTATTGAAATACAGAGAAGTTCATATCATATGCATACCTCAATAGTATTATCAACAGGGCCATTAGATTCAGTGACGGACGAGTTATTCAGCATTAGAAGATATTCCAATCCTCCATCCGCACAGCGAAGCAACTCTTCATTTTCCAAGTTGTGTGGAACATTGCCAAGATTCAGACCACCACATATATCATCATTATTGGGATGAGTTGCAACATCTTTAAAATCGGGAAAACCCTAATAAAATAACAAACAAATGAAGATTTGGATCTAATAATGAGATCCGGTCCGAACGATAAAAAGAAGAGAAAGCTACCTTGGGAAGATTGGAGTCATCGGAAAGAAAAGAAGGTTGAGCCCTAGGGAAAGGCAAGTGATAAGAAGGATTGGTAGCAATGGAAGAAGAAGGGTCGGAGGTGATCCAGGGGTCATGAAACTTGGCGGAGACATATACAGGAGCGGAGGGGGGTTGATTAGACGTATCAGTCAAAGAGATGGAATCGGAATTGGGAAGAGAGGCCCAATTGCAATGAGCAGAAGGAGAATCGAAGGCAGTAGAACAGGAAGGCCAAATCCTGGAGAAATCAGCCATGGAAGGGCTGGAGGTGAAGCAATGAAGAACCTGACGATGAGGGGTGGAGGAACAAGCATTGCCGTTCCAGTCACAGCAGGAATCACAGAGCGACAATTTATCATCCATAGAGCGAACAATGGCGGGCTGAGCATTGCAGTTATCGCACAACAACGAGCGAAGATGGCGTCGAGATAACGAATTGGCGGAGTGGACGCTACCATCGCAGTGCAAACAGAGACGGGCTGAATCTGATTTACAGTAAACAACCGCTCTCACCACTCCACAGAACTCGCAAAGAGGTTCCATAATTACCTCCTCTTCCGCTTCAATCCCTTCCAATTTTTCTTTTTTTTTTTTTTTTTTTACCAGGCTACCGAATTTATCCTCGTGGCGGGAATTCGGCTTTCTTGTTGAATTTCTCCAACAGAAAACATTCTAAAACTTCACTATTTCATACCAACAACAACAAAAACAGTCAATTTTATATGTTCTTATTATTATTACCTTCAATTACAACTTTAGTATTTTAACATCCTGCTTATTTCCTACATCAACTTTTTTTTTTTTTTATGTAATAACTTATCAACTTTGAAAACTATACCTCCTTAACTGTAATTTCTCATTTTTTTAAATTTTGTTTCTATCCATGAATTTGAGATTTTTTTAAATTGATGTATTTATGTAACGGAATTACAAGTTTAAAATTTTATTAGACATAATATTAAAAAATTATGTATTTAAAGATATATATTAGATAGCTAATGAAAAGTTAAAAGTACCTTGACATTTCTAAAGTTTATAATCAAATAAATACGAATTTAAAAAATTAAAAGGCTAAATTTATAATTTAACCTTGCAACGGTATAACTATTCTTTACTTAAATAATTGGCTTTCTTTTTATTGTTTACTGTGAATAACGGTATAACTACTCTTTACTTAAATAATTGGCTTTCTTTCTATTGTTTAGTGTGAATAACTACTCCTTACTTAAATAATTGGCTTTTTTTTTTCTAGGGAAAAAAAAAACAAAGAGGAAAGGAAGTAATAAAATATTATGATTTTCAAATAAAAGTTCCCTCTACAAAGTTAATTCAAACATATTATGAACAGTTTTATTTATTGAGTAGAAAAAATGGTATGAATCCATGTAAATATATTATATGCATGTAAATTCGAACATAGTTTAGTGGATAAGATACTCGTTGGTGTCAAAATTTGACTAGGTAAAATTTCACATGAGTTGCTTCAATAATAAATTTATAATTTAAGGGAAAGAGGTGATCAACAAAATAGAAAGAACTACACACTGATATTTTACTCTGTAGCAAGAGTTTTTATTATGGAGAAGAACTTACTTTGAATATGTTGTAATGATGCATTTATATATGTCATGGCCTAAGATTTTTTATTCATTTCTCTTAATTGGAGAAGAGAAAACCAGGTTGACTAAGGATTTGTTGGGTCCGGGCATGTGAGACATATGCCCTTTGAAGTGAATGAGTCACCCGACCTCGACACAATTTCTCCCTTCCTCATGGCCATTAAGTCGTGTGTTAGTCTTTTGGGCTCAAGTTCCGGTTGTTCTCGAGTATGATTAGTAGGATTCGAAATTCAAAACTTCGATTTTTTGATCTAGAATACATATTTTATGTTGGTTGAGTTTTGCTCGTGCCAGTGATGTTTAAACATTTTAAATAAAATCTTATTTAGTTATTACCAATCCGATGGGTGTTCATTTTTTTTTTTTGAAGTTATTTTAATTAATGCGGAGATTGAATTCATAACCTTTTAGTCAAGGAGCCAATTGAGTTATGGTCGATTTAGCCGTGTTCGGTTTTGAAAAATATGGATTTTGAATTTGCTTCCATTTTTTTTTTTTTTTTCAAGTTTTGGTTTTCATTGTTAGGCTCGCTTTACATGTGGCTGCGTTTCGGCCAGGATATTGATAGACATGATGACGTGCAGAGGCTGGATTTTGAATGGTTCACAAACTGATTTACACGTCAGCCCATATATATATATATAATATATATATATATATATTATTATTATTTTTTTTTTTTTGAAGGATGGGATGGTTGAATGATCTGACATCTTCTCTTTGCCGTCTTGACATTGGCTGCTGGTCTTTTCCACCTAATTGAGATAACGTATTTAATTCTAATGTTTTATTAGGATACAAAATAATATTATTTCGATTTTTTAAAGAAAACATGTCATAAATATTATACACCCAATTATGTATTTAAATTTAATATATATCTATTTTGTTATGAATATCTAGAGATGTGTCCATGGGCAGGCGGGCGGGGCCGGGTAATGCCTCTCCGCCCCGTTTCCTATTTCGTTATCTATCTCTATCTCTATCTCTAAATTTTGCAAGGACGGGGTATTTCCAACATGAAATTCGCAGATAACTGATATGTACGTGAATAATTTATTTTTTTAATTTATTATTAACCAATATTTTTAAATTTTGTTATTCGTTATTTTATGAATATATATATATATATATATATATATATATATATAAATTAAGCTGGGTAAATGAACATCTCTATAAATATTCATTGTGTTAGTTCCACAAACAAGACAGATGTACAAAATTTGCCTACATAAATATCGGTAATACCTTGATCAAAGCCTCAATTGCAAATTTGCCTACATAAATATCGGTAATACCTTGATCAAAGCCTCAACTGCAAGGCCCTAAAAATGAAACTCGAGTAAATCTCATCATTTGCGCGGGGCTAGACAAATCCATTTTGAGCCCATTAGATTTCTTATCAACAGTGTTATGTTCTTCATACGTGAACAAATATTCTTCAAAATTTTATAATACTTTAGTTTGGTTTGACAATAATTTAAGCATCGGAGTGTGGTTGGTGGAGTGCATGTAGTCTCTTTATAGAGTATCACCTTTTGCAATTTGAATTGTCAACTACTTCAAACTGTTATCACAAATGTCATATTTACACGACAACATTTTTAATATTTTAAACTTCTTTTCGTGTAAGACCCATATATGATAATGGTGTGTAAGAGTAAAGAGATTAACACATGCTTGACTTCTAATTTTTTTTTTTTTTTTTTAATATTTAGAAGATATAATGGTTAAGAAAGGATGGGGAGAGTGAATGAATGTTGGTAGTGTTATTTTTTGATCATCCAACACAATTGTCTGTGTGCTCCTCTACGTATAAACGAGGTAGGTTACCATGATCATTTTAGACATCGATGTGGTTATTTACCTAACACTTGAACGATCAAGTTAGTGAATGGATGGTGTTGATGTTACATTCTCATAAGCCCCCTACCTAAGGTTTTCGATTTTCGAAACAATGACAAGTATAGAGATCCCATTGAGTACGATTTATGCCTTGTGTGGGTGCATTTGCAGATTCTCAACCAAGTTTGGAGAAGACTTGATCATGTTCTTCATTATATAATCTCTTTATTTAGGGGTCTGAACTAGATAGAGGAACATGTGAATTACACGGACCTATATAAATTTTCAAATGCTACCTGTAATTTCAATTTATTAGTTAAATATAATTTCCTAACAACTCGTACCTCAATACAATTGGATTGTGTTCTTTTACAATTCTTCAAGGACAAAACACGAGTCATATATGATCAAGAGATGTTTAGATAGAGGAACATGTGAATTACACAGACCTATATAAATTTTTATAAGCATGCATCGTTTTATTCCTGACTTATAGCTTTTCTTTTAATCACAATTTGTATCCAAATTTTGAATGAACCATTAAAAAAGAACGTAGGAGTGCACGTAATATAACATTTATACATAATTTCAAACAAATCTTAAACGCTCATAGAAATTATTTAAGTTTTCCATATATAATGATTTTTTTCAGTTGAACATTAGGATGAAGTGATTCGAACCTCATACATCATGATAGATAACACATATTTATGTTAGTTGAGCTATGCTTAGATAGTAACTTTTCCACATAAAATCTCACTAAATTATTTTCACAATTTTATTTTAAAATATTTGGTTAAATTTAGTTATTATGTTGAAATAAAAGTAAAAGAGTTGTTTTTTCAAATTCTAAAGGAGAACCTCTAAATATAAATTCTAAAGCTTATTTACTTGGAATATTTCTACCGATGACCCTTTCTCGGTGGTCACAATATTTTTTGACTCTCCCTAAAAAAATACACGTTCTTTGTCATTTTGTTAACGTCATCAACACTACACTGAGCACGCTAAAAATAAAATCATTTAACATTTAAAATTAAAAAAGAATCATATGTGCAAAAACTATGGTTTGCCTTCTCGCTAGCAGCTACTATGAAAGGATGGTTTTTTCATGGGTTTAAATTTGGAATAAAAGGGTTAAAAATGAAATAATATAAAAGGTAGGCGGACCCTAAATTTAGGAACCATTTGCACAACACCCGAGTTGGGTGAACTGAGTTATTATAACTCAGTTTAGGTTTGGTCCACCGATTATTATAATTCACGGTCAATAAATCACAATTATTACAACCCACAGACTATTATAATCATCGTTTATAATAATCTAATCAGTGTCCCAAACAACCCCTTCATTCACACTCCTCACAAAAAGGGAATTTCATTCCTTCGAAATAGATGATCAATTTTATTATAGTTGGTAAGTGGCCGGCTGACAGAGAATGGGTGACGGAGTGGAAAAAAAAACTCTCTCCAGCTGAACAGGGACAATTTTTTTAATATATACATTTATTCCTGGTTCTCTGTCCCCACGCAATTTCTTTGTTTTTTTTGGATGTATGTATATATTTATTTATATAATAACTATTAAATTTAAACTTACATAAACTATTATTTTGTTTTTTTAATAAAATTTATGCAAAATCGAAAAAACCAAAAGTTAATAAAAAAAATTGTACAAAATTAGTGAGATGGTTGTAAAGCAAGAGCAAATGCAAACAAAAAGGGAGGAGGAGAAAAAGAGAAGTTGTATTTTTAAAGGCTCCAAAAACACACCAAAAAAAAAAAAAAAAAAAAAAAAAAAAAAAAACATTTTTCTAAGAGTGAAAATATTTTAACCCATTTTTTATAATTACCCTTTTGAAAAAAAGATCAATTCGCTTAGGCCTTATTAATATACATCGAAAATTCATAATTAATTTGCAATGTCTCATAGACAGTCCGTGTGAGTATAAATAGTCCAACACTTGATTCATAGGTTAAATATGTCAAGAATTTAATCTTAACTATTTTTTTTCGAACTTATTTAGAATGACTTTTCTAAATGTATTTTTTTTTTATTTAAAAAACTTTTTTAAACACTTAAAAAGTCATTCAATTTTTATGACTCACATAACATAGCTACGATGATAAACTCTAATTAAACTGAAAATAATTGTTATACGTAAAAATAGACTAACAAAAAAACCAAGACCGAAAATCGGGCTATGTCCGCATTAGCCTTAAGGAGGAAAGAGATTTACTCTCCACATATCCCGCTAAAAGCTTAAATTAGCATTGAATAATCTTGCAAAAGACCAAGTCCAAAAATAAGTAGGATCGGCCCAAAAGTACCAAGGTCGAGGCTGAGCCCCTGTTTAAAAGGTACACAAAATTAGGACCCTATTAAAGACCCTGAAAAAACTACATAGACCGAAAGACAAAGAGAACAAAGGTGAGTCAGGTTGAGACTGACCCTATCCAATAAGATCTCCTAGATCAAACTTAAGAGGAAAAGGAAAAGGAAAAATCACGAGAAAAAACTTGTTATACATTAATATCCTAAAAGTTTGCTACTATGAACTTTGATGTGGACTTAAACATAGAGCTATCGTGGCCGGTATTAGACATCATCATGAGTTTCATCTTAAAACCAATTGGTTATAGGAGAAGTAACTCATGTATATTATATTGTGAGTGATGTCCCTTCATTTTTCCGATATGAGATTCTCAATATGCTCGAATACCCGTTTGAGATTCGTGGACTCTGATACCATATTAGACATCATGAATATTCGTGGACTCTATACCATATTAAACATCACGGGGTTCTATCTTAAAACCAATTAGTTATAGGAATAGCTCATGTATGTTATATTGTGAGTGAATCCCTTCATCTTTTCGATGTGAGATTCTCAGCAGTCGGCACCACACAACTATTTTTTTAACCTTTATCTTGCTCAAAGTCTATAAATTATACCGAATTTCAACATCAATAATAATAAATAAATTAGGAGCGTTGGGGGTAGAATGTGGGCAATATAGAAAGCGAATGGTAGCAGAGAGTTGGGATGAGATGCGGAATTCCAATTAGAAACAAAAAAGTCACAACCACCAGCTCCACGAATGGTTGATGTCCAGAGAAAATCCATCTCATTTTATCTCTACTACATAAAACATATTATTATTATTATTATTCAAACATTTTGGGTGGTGGACGTGGACCCCTTCCTCACACATCAAAACTGTACTATATACAAATTAAACATTATTATATTCAAGCTCTCATTGCTTTCCGAAGACAGCGCATGCACCCTCATCCAATCCAATTTGTTAAACCAAAGCTAAGTTCTCTCAATTTGTGCGGATAATATATGGTGGCTTTGTAAATGTTAACGGGCAGCGACTTTGTCGCCCACGGGCGTGCCGAGGCCGATAACGCCGCCGAGCCAACCCCAAGAGTTCTCATCATATTGGCCTTCGTCCTCGACCGCCTGGTGGCTCGTAACGACCGCCTCCTAAATGAGCTCACCCACCTGCTCCAAGAGTCGTTGGGCTACTCCACTTCCACCTATGTAGGTAGCAGCTTCAACGCCTTCCACGGAGTGCGACCGCCCACCATCACCATATTGAAGTACTTGGAGAGAATCTACAAATACACCAATTGTAGCCCTTCTTGCCTTGTTGTTGCCTTCGTTTACATCGATAGGCTCATCCATCGACACCCCGATTCACTCGTCATTTCCTTGAATGTTCATAGGCTTCTCGTCACTAGTGTCATGGTTGCCTCTAAGATGCTCGACGATGTGTAAGTTTCTAATCATACGGGAATTATTAATTATCTTCGTGTTTCATCTCAAAACCAATTAGCAATGAATTGAGTAAACCTCAGATCATGAACATGCCCCTCTAAGATTATATCTTTTTGTGTTCATCCTTCTTGGGTTGGATATCCTTTTTTTTACCGAATAATTTAAGTCTCTTCATTTTTTCAACGTGAGATTCTTAACAAGTATTCGTTGGGCTAATTCTAAATTTGAAAGATTATATGTAAAAAAAAGAAATTGATTTTTGGTATTACTGGTATTGGCAGGCATTACAACAATGCGTTTTATGCGAAGGTGGGAGGGGTGAACAAAGCGGAGCTGAACAAGCTGGAGTTGGAGCTACTATTTCTGTTGGATTTTGGAGTGACGGTCAGTTCGAGGGCTTTCGAAACATATTGTTTGCATTTAGAGAAGGAGATGTTATTGAATGGTAATGGAGAGTTGCAGAGGATTGACAGACCTATGACGTTGCCGACCAATAGTTTGGACGACGTGTCGGAAATTTCAGTGGACGACACTCTTGTTTCTTCTTCTTCGCCACCCAATTAATTAGTCGTCGACTACTAATTGGCTGCCTACTTCATTTCATTTATTCTCTCCTGCTTTTTCTTTGTGATTTATATTATATTCTTGTTACATTGGTTGCCTCATTAAATTGAGAATTAGATCGAGATTGCTGAATCTAGAAAGGTTAGCATATTGATGGTCACGAGTATTGATTTGTTTTTTTTTTTTTTTTAATTTGCATAAAGCTTCGAGAAACTCTTCCGGAAGACCGGCACAACATAATTTTACACAGTTAGAGATAAGAGAGAAAAATAGTTATAATACTTCGATTTTGTATTCAATAGTTGTTACAAACAAACAAAATTTAATATTTGTAGCGTGGAAAAAATGTTCGTTTTATCGAATGTATCGACAGTTTTATCAATAAATGTTTGTTGGTTTAAAATCAACCATAAAGTTTCTTTATAGAAATTTGGCTCCCACCTCTTATTGTATTTTTTTTATAACAAAAAGTAAATTATTTAACTCTAGACAATATTGAAACAAAAAATTGTTGTATCCTATTTTTCTTTTTTTACCTCAAACGATGCAACAAATAGAAAAAAGAAATAAAAGAAAAAATATATTACAAAATGAAATTAAATAATTAATATGGTTATATATATATATATATATATATATATATATATATATATATTGAAAGTAATATTTATAAATAATTGAAGGTGAAAAAAGGACGTAATTTTATTGGAACGGTGTTTAAATTTAAACGTTGAAATTCAATGACAATTTTTAAAAACTTAGAAATTGTAAGAGATATCAATTTAGAGTTAAATAATTAAAAATATAACATTTTTTTTAAATTTTTTACAAATATGATAATTTCTATCACGGATAGTATGGTCTATCGCAGATAGAAGTCTATCATCTCAATTTTTTATAAAATTTTATGAGTGACTATCACTCATAGTAGTCTATCATAGTTATATATCAATAGTAGTTTATCATGGTCACTAATTTTTTGCCATAATTGTAAAATGTTTTAAATTTGGTTAAATTTGTCATTATTTTGGGTTGAATGACGGTTTGTGCAACCAACCCAACCTTAAATCGTTCATTATATAATATAGTCTATATATTAAATACATCTTTTATTTTTCAACAAATCAGAGTGGCGCAGCGGAAGCGTGGTGGGCCCATAACCCACAGGTCCCAGGATCGAAACCTGGCTCTGATAATTCATTTTATTTATTTGAGTTTTAACGAAACTGGGCTCATTAGACTTAGAAAGACTTGGACTTGAACGAAACTGGGCTTGGCCCATTATATATATATTGAATTATAATATATAAACCCTGATGAATTATAGTATAGAAAGAAATTATATATGTCGAAAAAGTTGAAATATATTTAAAAAAATTGGACGTATGATTGGTAGAGGTGTTGAATATGATAGTATTTTTATTTTTATTTTTTTTATCCAAAACCAACTGCAAATAAGAACATATTAAAACAATCCTCTTTTTTTTTTTTTTTTTTAAGAAAACAATCAAATTTTAATGAATATAAAATGAATATAAATAATTATAATTATGATTAATATAAAATAAAGTATATACTAACCTAAATATGGAATATATAAAATACAGAAATATTAATAATTTTGTTTGAGATTTTGGAAAAAGGAAGGAAATTTATGAAAGAAAAAAACCTATTGACATTTATGGATGGTGACCAAAAAACCTTTTACAATAATTACTCAAAAATTGAAGCAAGCCCAATATCGGAAAGCCCATATATGTATATATATTATAATATTATATAGTAGGAATTGAGGCGGAGTTGCCGTTGCCGGATTCACCACGTCCTCTCTCTTTCCCCGCGCGGCGACGGGAAAAAATAGGGAACTAAAAAAGTCGAAAAATCAAGGCATTAATAATTCACCATTGACGCCATCTCTTCTGCTGTTCTTCCAAATCTCTCTACTGCCCAACCAACTTTGACGCCCCCAACAATTCCACTTCGATTCTCCCGACTTCAATCCCTTCATTCTGCTGGGCTGGGCGCCAATTTTGGAGCTTCTATTACCAGAAGAAGCTTAATAGGCGAGCGCCAGGTCGCCTTCCACTTCTCCCATGGCCGAAACTTCTTCCAAAGACGACCTACTCCAGCTGATCAAGCGCTTCAGCGCTTATCTCACTCTCAAGATGTCTAATTTCTTCCCGATCTCTCTCCACAATCTGGTTCTAATCTCTAACCCTCTTTTTCTTCTTTTCTTCGTTTTCCAATAGATCTGTCAGGCTTTAGGTTTCTGCTACTTGTTTTTTTTTTTATTTGATAGGTTTTTATCACCCAATTTTCTTTTCTTTTTTATTATTGGCTGTGTATTCTTTTCTTTTCTTTTCTGTACCCTTTTTGGTTCGAGCTGTGGACGATTTTCTTATAAATTCAATGCTTCAATTACAATGGTTAATAGTTTCTGTTGTTGGGTTTTCATTGTTGTATTCAATAATTCAACACGCTGACAAATGATAAGAAAAGATTTATTTTTTGAATTGGAGCTTTGTGTTACGAGGTCTGTTGGTTGCTTTAATATTTCCTTTTCATTTCTTATTTGGGTGTTCATAAACCCCAAATAATAGACAAACGAAACGCCTGAGCCAAATCATTCATTTTGGTGGTCTGGTTTGTTTCAAATATTCATTGTCCTTTTCATTTGATTTGGGGTGTTTGAAAGCTGCTTCAGTTTTTGTGCCTTTTTGGTCTAGTTTGGTTCAAATATATGTAAAAATCAATAGCTCAATGCATTTTCTGTTTTGGTTTAAGTAACTTAAATACTCTTTATGTTGACGGTTTCTAATTTGTGTGGTAGAGCATTATGTTGTTTCTCCTTTGTTACCAATCGACAAACGAGGGGAAAAGAGTAGTATGGTGTCTAACTAAGTCTTTGAAATTTTATCAGGATTCACGATCTGTTGGGGCTATTGCTGGATTTGCTGTTGCAATAATCTTCACATGGAGGCTGTTGAGATCACCTAATGGACATCAGAGACGACAACCAAAAAGGCAAACACCTGCACCAAGTAGTTCTACTTCTAGTGTTGGGTTAAATTCAAATGCACAATTGATATCTTCTGGAGTTTGTTCATCTTCAGAGGATTTAAGAGCGCACAATGTTGTTGATGAATTCTTCCAGCCAGTCAAGGTTAGAGCTCAAATGATTGCCTATATCTTCTAGTGCTTTCTTAATTTTGTTCCATTCACATGACACATTTGTAAGGTTTTCCTCTCATAACTTTTCCTTGTAGCCAACTCTGGGCCAAATAGTGAGGCAAAAATTGAGTGAAGGAAGGAAGGTAACCATCATCCACCCTTGTTGTCCATCTTTATCTTCTCAGAAGTTTTACCTTATTGTGTGAAGTTTTGGTGAAATATCAATATATGACATTGTATGATGTAAGTGATATAAGGTAAGAAAGAGTCGAAGTTTTGGTACTGAAAATGTGCTATGTTTATTTAGGTAACATGTCGTTTGCTTGGAACAATTCTTGAGGAAAACAGTCCAGAGGATCTGCAGGTATATAGATTTTTCCTCTTAACAAATTTTGTGCGTGAAACTGCTTTAGGGAATATCTAATTTGGTTTATGTTGTTTTGCATCAGAAACAAGCCACTGTGAGGTCTTCGGTATTGGAAGTACTGTTGGAGATAACGAAACATTGTGATCTTTATCTCATGGAAACAGTGTTGGATGATGAGAGCGAAGTGAGTGCAATGCTTTTTGGAATTTTATGATTATTCCCTACACCAAATCTTTATAATTTTAGATATATGATTTCTGATGCATGCTTTTGTATGGTTCTAACAACAACAGTGCCTCCTTCAAAAGGGGGCAGGGCACCTTGAAGTTGAAATCTATCCCCACTCATTCTAAGAATATGTATATGCTGTCCCATTTTTTTTTATATACGTGAGTGTCCGGGCCAACTTACACACACATCAACTAATCTCGGGGACAATCGCTTGACCCTAAAGCATTGGTTGCCAAGAAAATCTGTAGAAAATTAATTCTTAGGTAGGTGGCCACCAAGGATTGAACCCATTCCCTTTAAGACCCTTCATGACCACCATGACCCCCGCCAGCCCTCTCCCCTCCCCCCTCCCACCAGCCATCTTCTTAAAAGCTCCGACCACCATGATCCCCGCCACGACACCCCTGCTACCATGGAACCGACCCACCCGCTCCATAGCAACTGATCGAAAAACATTCGACATTGCTTTTGATGAATACTACCGTGACAGCGGAGCAAAGATTACCGAAAAATCAAGGTACTCATCTTGTTCTATCTCGATCACCTGGAGGTCTATAACATGGCTGACGTCCTCTTTCAACACCCTAGCCACAACGCCTTCTACATACAAGTTCACAGAAAAGCTTTGCAGCGATGGTTATGACTTATGGGTGGAGAAGCTGAGTAATAAGAATGGATACTTCGTAGAGATCAATCAACTTTTAGACTCGGGTAAAAGAGCTCGTTTAATCATACCATCAGAACAAAATAAGCAAGGATGGATTTCATTCTTATCCTTGATCTCAGAGTACCCAAAGAAGCCCCTCCCCAAGCCCCCTTCCAAGCCTCTTCCCCAACAACAATCATACAAATCAGCACTGCAAAACTTCCCATTACAGGGTCAATCACAGCCAACAGTAAACAAAGTATCTACTGATGTTAGGTCAATGCCAATCCAGCAGGGGGAGATATCAGCACCGAAGCAATGGGAGCCAATAATTATCATCCAACGCAAACATTTGCACGACGATTGGGAAAGCATCCGCCTCTCAATGCTCACTCGAACCTCTGGCCGTTGCACCATTAACCCCTTCAAGGATAACAAAGTTTTGCTACTAGTGTTTGATCAGGAGTTGGCTTCCTCCCTGTTCAAATCCAACGACTGGGTTACCATTGGTAATTATAGTGTTCGATTTCTCCCTTATAATTTGCTTTCTTGTCAGCAGGATATCATGACCGCTTCTTATGGTGATTGGATTGGTGTTCGTCACCTCCCTCCCATGCTTTGGAATGACCAGATTTTTCGTTTCATTGGAGACATGTGCGGAGGTTTCATCGAGGCTTCGAGTATCTCGTCTCGGATGATCAACATAAAATCATCACACTTCCAACATCTATCGCCGGAGAAGAAATCAAGGTCACCACGTTGGGAATCTCCGGCGGACCATCCAAATTTGGAAAATCATTGAATGCAGCGACATTCGCGGGAAAACACAATCAAGCATTTAAATCAAGAAATCAGGCTGAAGACGTTAGAAAAAAAAACTTACCTATTGAGGTTGGACCTTTCGAATCTGACGTTGAGGATTTTTCTCCGCTTTTAATTCTTCCTTCTTTGGGGGAATCCCCTCATTTATCGGCGCCTCCTCCCCCTCTTTCCTCAACCTCCTTCCCTCCCCTAGCCTCCCCTTCATTTAGGGATTTAAATCACCTACTTGGGCCCACCCTCTCTCCCTTACCAAACAACAAGTTACCTCTTCCCATTTTTTTCCAGCCGAATCCCTACCCTCTTATCCAACAAGGCCCACTCTCCATCTGGGCCTCCCAAACTCAACCTCTCTAAAAAAGCCCAAAACTTTTGACTCTGATACAAAAGCCTACTTGTCTAGCCCAAACTCCCTGGCCACTTACCAACCCATCGCATCTGAACCCACATCCCCTCTCGGCCTAGAGCTTACGATTTTTGACGAAACAACAGATCCCACCCCCGATCTCCTACCGCTGGCCAGCCTTCCTCCTATTTCTCCAGAAATTATCCGACCATCGTCTTCTCCGACCTTCCTCCATCAGTAATTGAGCCCTCCCATGATCTCTAATCCTCACCCTTCCTCTCCCGTCGTCAAGGCCACCTTAACACTCAGCCAGATTGCTCCATTCCTTATTGAACACGGCCTTTGCCTGATGGCAATCCCTGCGGTCCCCTCTCCACCGAAGAAAAAGGGGAAGGCCAATACGGTTTACAAACCAAAAGTTAACCGTGAGCTACAAAATTTGAAGTCTACAATCCACTACGACAAGTCAGCCACATTGGATTTATTGGAGGGAAATACTTCCAATCAATGAAATTCATCTCTTGGAACGTCCGTGGAATTGGCTCTAAGTCGAAACGAGCCATCATTCAAAACTCAATTTTGCACCACAACCCGAGCTTTGTTCTCCTTCAAGAGACAAAATTGAAAGAGATTGATAACCAAACGGTTCAGTCCTTATGGAGTTCAAATCACATTGGTTGGGCTGCCCTAGACTCAAAGGGTTCTAGAGGAGGTATTCTTATTATGTGGAACGACCTTGATTTCCATATCACAGAAACTATTCAAGGTATCTTCTCCGTATCGATCCAAATCCGTCTTGCTGATGGGTTCACTTTTCTGTTGACATCTGTTTACGGTCCTACCAAATCGAAGCATCGGGCAAAATATTGGCAAAAGTTACACGAGCTAGCTGGTTTGGGAGGTGATCGATGGATTATTGGCGGAGATTTTAATGTTACTCGGTGGTCTTGGGAAAAATCAAGTAACAAAATCGTTTCCAGACATATGGACAGTTTTAATGATTGGATTAGCGATCATCATCTGCTTGACATCCCCTTGCAAAATGGAAGTTACACTTGGTCTTCTCCGGACGGTAATTTTCTATCTTTGATTGATCGCTTCTTACTATCGGATGGTTGTCTTTCTAAATTTGGTGCAGCATTTCTCCGTCGATTAGCTCGTGTAACATCAGATCACTATCCGTCGATTAGCTCGGCTGGAGGAATGGTGGAAAAAGAACCCAACACAAGGCCATCCGGGCCACGGATTAATGCTTAAGCTGAAAGATCTGAAACAAGAAATGTGAAATTGGAATCTAAGTCGAAGTCACTCATCCCACCAGCTCCCAACTCTCATATCACAGCTGCGGGAATTGGACAACTCTGATGATTTGGGGCCATTATCAGAGGAGAATCGGATTTTGCGTTGTAACATCCGTGGACAGATCGAGGACATTACAGTTAGAGAACTGACTCAGTGGCGACAGCGATGCAAATTGAATTGGCTTAAGGAAGGGGCTAGTCTCCGTTTTATGGCTGCTCGTAAAAGAAAACTAACATCCGTTTTATGGCTGCTCGTAAAAGAAAAAATTCCATTCTTGAAGTACTTTCTCGAGAAGGGGCTAGTCTCCTCTCTGCCACAGAGATTGAAGCAGAGTTTCTAGATTTCTATCGATCCTTGTATACAAAGGATAATCAGCCTCGCATCCTCCCGAGTTATGTTGATTGGTCCCCCATCAATGGGGAGCAAGCACTCAACCTGGAACTAGATTTTACAGAGGAGGAGGTGTACCTGGCCATATCCTCATTGGGCGCTTGCAAATCCCCTGGTCCGGACGGGTTTACTGCGGAATTTTTAAAATATTCTTGGCCCATCATCAAGCTCGATATTATGGCTATGGTACATGATTTCTTCAACACAGGTATTATAAACGTCTCTGTGAATGAAACATACATTTGTTTGATACCAAAGAAGGTAGACTCCAAATCTGTTGTTGATTATCGTCCCATCAGTCTAGTCTCCTGTGCATACAAAATTATTGCTCGTATTCTCTCCAATAGATTAAAGGCAGTATTACCTAGCACTATAGCTGAGAACCAACTGGCTTTTGTTGCAAATAGGCAAATTATAGATGCATCACTGGTGGCGAATGAGATTATAGATGATTGGCAGTTGTCAGGAAAGAAAGGGGTGATTTTAAAATTGGATCTGGAAAAGGCGTTCGATATGGTAGATTGGGACTTTCTAGATGCTATCCTCCAGGCTAAAGGCTTCGGCCAACGTTGGAGAAATTGGATTCACGGTTGTCTCACTAGTGCTAACTACTCGATTATTATTAACGGGCGCCCAAAAGGTAAAATCATCCCGAGTCGAGGCATTCGCCAAGGTGACCCACTTTCACCCTTCTTGTTTATTTTGGTGGCAGATTGTCTCAGCAGACTGCTCATCCATGGAGCATCTTTGGGAAAAATTGTCTCGCATCCAATCGGTTCAACGGAGGTTAGTCTGAATCATCTACAGTTCGCAGATGACACATTATTATTTTCAGCTTTCGATATTGTGGCTCTGAAAAACTTCTTTGATATCATCCGAATCTTTGAGTCAGCTTCTGGCCTGAATGTCAATATTGCTAAGAGTGAATTGCTGGGCGTTCATCTAGATCAAGAGGAATTGGATTTTCTGTCATCCTCTTTTGGCTGTAAGCAGGGCAACTGGCCCACTATGTACCTTGGGCTTCCCTTAGGGGGTAAACCGAAGACATCATCTTTCTGGATTTCGGTTATAGAGAGGGTTCAACAGAAACTACACAATTGGAAATATGCTTATATACTACCTCTCGATTTTTCGAATGCCACAGAAGGTTGCTAAGGCTCTTGACAAGATCATTCGAAATTTTTTCTGGGAAGGTAGTAGGGATGAAGGGGGAGTACATAATGTAAACTGGCATCAAACTCAACTCCCAAAGCTTGTGGGAGGTCTCGGTATTGGTAATTTTAAATTCAGAAATTTAGCTCGGTTGGCTAAATGGATTTGGAGATTCTTACACGAGCCTAATTCCCTCTGGCGCAAAATTGTTGTCGCCAAATTTTACCCGGACAACCTGAGTGTTTGGCCGCGAGCTGTCCAACAGGGTTCCTCTCTTTCCCCTTGGAGATTCATCTGCTCCACAATAAGCCTTATTGCCTCCCGGATACATCGGAAACTGGGAAACGGGCTCCTTACTTCGTTCTGGTCAGATCAGTGGCTTGATTGTGGAGTTTTAGCTTCAGTTTTTCCTCGCTTATTCCACCTCACCTCTCGTCCAACACTTACAGTTAATGAGGCATCGGTGACAAGCTCACAGGCATGGAACTTGTTCTTCCGCCGTAACCTGAACGACATGGAAGTGGAGGAATGGTCTTCCCTATCTCACATACTAGCCTCGGTGAACCTTCGGCAATGCAATGACTCTTGGAGTTGGCCCTTAGATCCATCCAACTCATTTACTGTCAGGTCCCTTCTTGGGAATATGATGAGGGTCTCTGATAATTTGAACTCCGGTCTCTATAAAGCTATTTGGACTGACTTTTATCCAAAAAAGATTAAAGTGTTTCTTTGGGAATTAAGTCTTGGGGCTATCAACACTGCTGACCGGCTTCAACGTCGCATGCCCTTCTTGCACATTTCCCCTTCTTGGTGTATTATGTGCTCCGCAAACTCTGAATGTCAGACCCACCTTTTCATTCACTGCCCCTTTGCATCTAAGTATTGGGCATCGACGCTTTGTGCATTTGGTTGGTCGACAGCTATGCCGAACTCCATGACCGATATTCTGGCTTCAATTTTTGTTCATCATCCTTTTAAGGGAGAAAAGAAGCTTCTTTGGTTAGCCTTCAACAGTGTGTTCTTCTGGTCTCTTTGGGGGGAATGAAATGCTCGCATTTTCAGGGACGTTTTCTCTTCCTTTGCAAGGTTTATGGATCTTTTAACGTTCAATGCTTTATATTGGTGTAAATGTAAATCACCTTTTTCCAATTTCAGTATTTCTTATCTGACTTACAATTGGAGGTCTTTCTTGTAATCACCTTTGGGTGCTTGAGCTTTTGCTCTTTTCATTTATCAATGAATTTGTTTCTTCTAAAAAAAAAAGACCCTTCATGACCACTAGGCCAATCCTTGATGGTTTATATGCTGTCACATGATTAGGATGTAAATTTTTTTATCCCTCCACTCATGTAAACTAGAGGTTGAAAAAACGATCAAACTGGCCAAACTGCGCAATCAATGTTGTTAACAACTGACTATATACTTTATAAATCTCCTTGAACATAGAAACTTTAAATTCAAACTCACTTTGCTTGCAGTGTCAAGCCTTGCATGTGCATTTTCACCAGCCTGCTGTGTTTGTGCATTGCACCTTGTACGCATGCCTACCACACATGCTGCTCCTTGCTAGACATGCTGCTTTTTGCAACATCCTTTCTTTCACTTGCACTTGCTTTAATCTCCTTTGCTGCTTGCTTACTTAGTAGTTAGTACGCACACTTGCCCTCTGCACACTGTCTGTTTCATTTCAAGCTGTGCATGGTAGCCCCCTACTACTGCACGTTTGGGTGCTTGAGCTTTTGCTCTTTTCATTTATCAATGAATTTGTTTCTTCTAAAAAAAAAAGACCCTTCATGACCACTAGGCCAATCCTTGATGGTTTATATGCTGTCACATGATTAGGATGTAAATTTTTTTATCCCTCCACTCATGTAAACTAGAGGTTGAAAAAACGATCAAACTGGCCAAACTGCGCAATCAATGTTGTTAACAACTGACTATATACTTTATAAATCTCCTTGAACATAGAAACTTTAAATTCAAACTCACTTTGCTTGCAGTGTCAAGCCTTGCATGTGCATTTTCACCAGCCTGCTGTGTTTGTGCATTGCACCTTGTACGCATGCCTACCACACATGCTGCTCCTTGCTAGACATGCTGCTTTTTGCAACATCCTTTCTTTCACTTGCACTTGCTTTAATTCCTTTGCTGCTTGCTTACTTAGTAGTTAGTACGCACACTTGCCCTCTGCACACTGTCTGTTTCATTTCAAGCTGTGCATGGTAGCCCCCTACTACTGCACGTTCTCACATTAAACAATGAGATTGGCCATCCTAAGCCAACTCCCAGTTATTATGTTACCATGCATAGGCCACTGGCCCATTCTGTGGCACACGGCAGCATTGCTAATGCCAACACTATTGTTCTGCGTCTTTTGGTGCAACCATTGCTTTGTTTTCCTTCTGAATTTTGGGTTCCTCTATATGCTTCTATCCAGTCGTATGAGGATAGTTTGTTTATTCCTAGAAAAAAACATTTAATTACCTGTAATTGACTCAATTTATCAATTTTAAGCTTAAACTTTCAATTTCTTCAAAATAGACCCTAAACTTGAACTAGTGGTACAATTAATACCTCTCCAAAACTAAACAAAAAAAAGTACTCATGAATCTACCAATAAATTCAATGAAATTCAACCAACAAAAGTACTCAAGATCAAGCCATAGAAATGCCCAAATTGAACCATGAAAAGGCTCAAATTTAGCAACAAATTTAAGTAGTGAAAAGTGCTTGAACCCAACATTAAATGATCGAAATAGTGCTGTTAAAATAATCAATCCCCATAAAAGCAGTATAGTCCTGTTAAAAGAGTGCTTCTAATGAGCAATGGATTTTCAAAAATAGAAAATTGTAAATTTGACTCAACTGAGGATACTAATCGCACCACTTTTAAAATATCATAGAAACTTGCTTTCTTATAACTGATAGGTGCTTGATACAATATATTTTGTCCTCTTGTTTTTCTTCTTGCTGATCTCACAGGCAATATGTTATTCGTCTTTCTAACAAGACATATAAACTATTTATGCAGAAAAGAGTTCTTTCAGCACTCGAAGATGCAGGGGTTTTCACATCTGGTGGTCTGGTCAAAGACAAGGTTCTTAAATGTGTGATTGTTTTGACTTGATAGTATTGAAACAATTCTGATGGTTTTATTTTCTCATCTCTGAATTACTGAAAGTACAAAGTCTAGGCACTGATTGGCGGCGTTCCATTGGCTACATTAGGGAACTTTTAGCTTTAGGCCTTAAGTTGCTTTCCTTTTTCGAAGAAATGATATAACATGAAATAGCTGACGGTAGAAAATTTGTTTAATATTCTGAATGTTCCAAGTTTCGAACCTTAAAACAAGAAAAATAGGAACAGCCATATATTGCAATTTGTTTTGCTTTCAATTAATTAAGGATTATTTGTAGGTTCTCTTCTGTAGCATGGAGAACGGGCGAACATCTTTCGTGCGTCAACTGGAACCCGATTGGCATATAGATTCCAATCCTGAAATCATTTCTCAGTTAGCTGTAAGTTAATCACCCATCATCAAGTTTATTGCTCTCTATCATCTGTAAATTCATGGTGATTACTGATACCTTTTCTATAACCATCATCAGAGGTTCATCAAATATCAACTTCACGTAGCTCCAATCAGACACGAGCGGACCGCTTCTAACATTTTCAGCTCTCCAACCTTGGAACAGTTCTTTGGAAACATTTGACTCGAAAACCAGTTCAAGAATGGAATTAATTTTCAAATATTTTTTCCATTTTATTTGGGCCTTGTTGGTTTAAGTGCAATGGTTCTCTTTGGGAACTAAGCAAGTTCAGTTTGCACTAGGCCACCATTGCTGGTGCTAGAAAAGATAGATGTACCATGTTTTTTTTTTTTTTTTTTTCTTCAAAGATCTTTTGGGTTGATCTTGTGTTATCTTTGACATAGCAACTTCATGTCCCATTAAAAGCTTCCTAATTTAGCTGATGTATGTAATTTATATATATTTATTAGATCATCTCAGCCATGACAAATACCATTTGGGTCACCAATTATTCCTATTGAACCAGTTTTCAGTGTCACTTTTGTTGGATTGATCTTGAAAGTGTCTGGAATCAGTGAATAAAAATAAATGCACTCTGTGCACATACTTTTCCCATGAGAATTAAGCTGATGGGATAAAATCTTCTTCTTTCTGTACTATATGCTTCATGTCTTGACTTCATTATAAACTTCCCAAAATGCACTCGCCCTCTATCAATCTATGAACGGTTCCTCTAGTTGTAACTTGTAAGGATGGAATTAGATCTTAAATGCAAAATCGACTTCAAATTAATACTTGTTATTTTGTTAAATAAGTTCTAGTATTTGATTGAAGGAATGAGCCCAGATAAATTCTTTTAAGGAAGTTAATTACTAAAAAGTTTGAAATTGAAAGAAGTGTACTAAATTGCAAAATTAATTAGTATTTTTTTCAGAACATAACATTTTCTAAAAAAAAAATGTTTTTTTAAGAAAATAATTTAAGTGTTGCTTTTCTGCTTCTCAAGACTTTTTTTTCTTTGTCGGTAAATTTGAACATCTAACATTTTTGTTGAATATATAAATTCTTAATGAGCTAAGCTGTGTTAGGTTGGTGTGGCAATGAGATCAAATTGATTTTTAGTGAAATTATATGTTCAAGCTTTTGAAAAAAGAACCATTATTTATTCAAGAGATAATTTTGTGAAACAAAAAACAAAAACAATTTTAGTTAAATAACATAATCGACAATTTCAGTGAAATAGTAAAAACAACAAAAAAAAAAAAAAAAAAAAAAAGTTTAAATCCCATTTTGAATCTTGAACGTGATGTTTATTCCATTTTTATTCCTAAGTTGCCCAACATATTAACATAAACATGACTTGAAGACACATATATCGAAAACGAGATTGGTTAAGCTAATAATGGGTGGCAAATTAATATATTGGTAATCAAAGCAGTTATTTTTTAAAAAAATTGAAAGGCTAAAATGAATAGCGTAAAATTGAGAGAGACAAAAATAATATTTTTTAAAATTAAGGATCAAAATAAATATTTTGAAAGAGAGACAAAAATAATATTTTTTAAAATTAAGGATCAAAATAAATATTTTGAAAGAAAAATGTGAAAGTTAGTGTGACTTGGGACATGGAGGATGCTTCCTTTAGTTAAGGCGGTCGTCCCCCACCTGCATCGAACTGATCGGTTGTTTGAGACCTTGTGAGGTCTTATGAGTTCTCGGTGGCTAGTGCTTGAGAGATGTTGTGGTCTCGTTAAGATTATGTGAATTGAACGAGTTTGTCGTAGTTTGAGGATAATATTTCCTGACACTCCTTTGTTGCTTAACCGGTGATCCGTGATTGTTTGTATACTCGAGTTCAACTTCATGTTTGGGATCCCTTGATTCCGCCAGGTGTGTGTTGTGTTGGAATGCTTTAGAGACGAGGGATCATCTTTTCTTTTAGTGTATGTTCAATAAGCACGTGTGGACGAGACTTTTGCGATGAAGGTATTTCTCCCCTCAATTGTTGCATGGTCTACTAAGTTGCTTTGGATTTGTTGCATGAGACGGGGTGAACGACACACATAAACTAAGGATCAATTGATTAAATGCACTCGAAGGCGGTCAAGTTTGGAGACTTGCTTGGTGTGGGCCATTTACCACATATTTAGAGGGAACAAAAATTGTTGTATCCATGAGGTGAGTCATCATTCTTCTTTAGCGCTCAAGCCAATATGACTTATAAAAGTACTTTGTGGTTAGGGGTGTTTGGGTTTCTACTTCTATTAGTGTTCCTCCTTGAAATTTGTTTTCTTAAGTTGTTCTCTGTGTTTTTAAGTGTCTTCGTCTTGGGTTGTGGGGTCGTTCTCAATTGTATATTAAATTTAAAAAAAAAAAAAAAAAAAAAAAAAAAAAAAAAAAAAAAAAAGTGAAGATCGAGAGTACTTTGGGTCTAGAACAAAAAAAAAATTGTTTAAAAAAAAAAAAGAAGGTTTGGAGGCATAGTCAAAGTCAAACTAACCTCTCCTTTACTTTTCCAAAGGGTTTATTTGGGGTTCAGCCAATCAGCCAAGCTCGGCAGCACCGTCGTGTTCTACTTCTAATTATTTACACACGAGACGGAGACGGACCCCTACTGAAGAACAAGCAAGTGCTTAAGACACACACCGGCGGCGGCAACCATCGCGTCTATGCGTGTGAGCTCAGGCCGTCTGTTTTCGTGAGCAACAATGGCGTTCGTTTGCCCAATTGATGCAAAGTACCCCAATGAAATCTCTGCTCTCCTTTCACCTTCTTCACCTCTCCAAGTTCAGGTAATCTCTCTGAGTTTGGAAGTTGCTGTTTTTGTCGCGTTTCGTTCGGAAGCTAGGAATTACAGGTTCTTGAAACAAAAAACGTAAAATATGAACCAAATGGAAGGAATATAATAGATAGAAGTATTTTTTGGTAGATTTTTTTGTTGTTGTATCCACTTAGGCTTAGGAAAAAGAAGTTTCTGTAGTTCTAAAGTGTCTTGAGTTTTTGTCTTCAGGAATATTTCGATCAGCTTGTATGGACAAGGCAGTGTCGTGGTCTTCGAGTGAAGCAGAATGGAGCTTTTGGAAAGGGTGCGTTTTCGATTGCCTCTGGTCTTCTAGAATAGAATTTGGAATTTGGAAATTCAGCGTGGTGAATATGATTTTACTATCACTACGAATGAAGATTAATAGCAGAATTTTAAAATATGTGTTGATAATGTTAATTCTTTGAAATTTGTGGAGGCCGGAAGTTTTTGAATAGGTGATGGAAATTTAATTTTTGGTTGGAGGAAACGTCACATTCTGATGAAAGAAACTTAAGAAAGACTTATCTAACTTTGCTTCTTCTGTAAGGAGAGATAAATTTCCAGGTAGTGATGTCTATGCAACCATTGGTAGGTTATATTGTTTAGTGGAAAAGTTACTACTCTTTCTCTTGAAATGTGTTGGGAAGGTCATAAGCTAATTATATTAGCTTATCTAATTTCCTGCTCGGATTCCCTTGGTCCAGAATCAAAATGCCGTTTCTTATCATGATCTATGATCAGTGTTGGTCTCACCCCGTACAGAGTTTTCATCACTTCTGATGGTCAACTGCAGGTGTTTTTGCCGATGCTGCCTTCAAAGAAGGGGACCTTGTCCTGAAGGACCAAATGCTTGTGGGATCTCAGCATACGTCAAATAAGGTTTTCAAATCTGAAATATGACCATTATGTATCAGTTTGGTGATTTTTCTTTCCACTTGTATTGTCATGCTCAATTTTAATTGCTTTGCAGATGGACTGTCTGGTGTGCAGCTTTTGTTTTCGCTTTGTTGGATCTATAGAACTTCAAATTGGAAGAAAATTATATTTTCAAGATCTTGGAGTTTCCACTAGTCATCAATGTGACATGGAGCCTTCATCACCCATGTCAGAAGATTGCTGGGAAGCTGAATCAGATGATGGCCAGGAGATTGCATTAGGAAATAATGAAAGCATGGGAGGATGTTCTTCCAGCAATTCTAAAGGTGCAGCTTTACCCAAAGGGCTTGTGGAATCACTCATGAACAGTGGCCTATCATTGCCTCACTCCAAAGAGTTTGCCATGCCTTCAGCCATTCCATGTTCTGGGGGATGTGGTGAGGCCTTCTACTGCAGGTAAAGACACTCTTCAATGGTCAAGCATCTAAATGGTTCTTCCCTTCATTCTATGGCTTGTTTGTAAGGGGAAGGGCGCTCTTTCATTATAGTTGCTGTATTAAACTCAACAAATTGTATATAGGAGTCTTTTGATGAATTTCATTTCTGAAAGAAAAAAATTTCATTTTTTAAATCAAATGGATGTGTTCTTAGAATTTCTATAATCCTTCTTTCTTTCATGAAATCCTTAATTAAGTCACTGCATTGACTATAGATGAGTGAAAATCCATTTATCATTTTTCCTTTATGATAATCTATGATCACTGCTTGAGGAGCTTCATTTTTGGAAGGTCTTGACATCACTTTGTAAGAGAGGTATATCTAAATTGAAAGAATTCCTTTTTACCAGATCATGTGTGGAAATGGGATCATTGATCAAAGACTATAAAATGTCTTCAGTTTAATGCTATTGACATCCTCCTACAGGAAAACCTGATTGGAGAGAAATAGGACTTTTTTAAAGGCTGGGAGTTGTCAAGATCTTTGGGCGTGTTAATCTATTTTATTTCATCTTCTTGGGGTGGATGCTTTGTCGAAAACTGTTTGAATTATTCTTCTCTTGTTATCTGTGTTTTATCTTCTCTCCTAAGTTCTATTGACTTCTATTAACTATTTCTTATATAAAAAGAAGTATTATTCCATTCCATAGCAAGATATCAAAAGTGAATAACTGTTGACCTTAACATAAAATTTGTACTTATTAATTTCTCAAAGGATAGATTTTTTTTGGTCTTCTGTTTTCAAGTTGTCTGAGTTAGCGAAGCAATTGATATAGTGTTGTGGTATAGTAAATCTTGTGCAGAAGCTGATTGGGAAGTATTCCATTCCTTACTTTGCACTGGGGGAAAAATAGAACCATCACGCAGGGAAGCACTGCTAAAATTTATGCAACATGCTAATGGTAAGTCTCCAACTTGTCAGACGTAGGTAGCTGTCACGTATTTCCATATTCTCTAACATGGTTTTCTTTTTTTCTTTTTTTGTTGTTGCCGCCTCCAGACACGAATGACATATTCCTCCTTGCTGCAAAGGTACATTCTTCATGATGTGTATTATATACTTGTTATTTTCTAGTTGATTCATCCCATTCGTTGTGTAGATGTTGATGATAATGAAAAATAAGCGTAGCATAGTTAGACGCATTGAAATGATTAATTAACTATCTATCTGAATCTAAGTACTGGGAGAATTGCTATTGAATGAAACTGAATTTTGCATTTTTCTTCCAGGCAATTTCTTCCACTATTTTAAAGTATAAGAAATTAAAGCTGGCTCATTCTGAAGAACAAATGAAATATGGCACATACCCTATTCTCAACAGTGTTGATCTATCCATTCTTTTGGAGGCATGGAAGCCAATCTCGATGGGACATAAGAGAAGGTAAATTGCTTTTTTGATCGACTTCTCATATTTGTGCTTTGTGAAATGAGTAAGAAATGCATTGAATCTCAGCTTTTAGCATGTGATGATCACACATTATAAGGATGAAATGGAGGTCATCAGCACATGAAATGTCTTTGTTAAATGCTACGTATCATGTGGAAAGTATACTATATTTTCCTTCTATTTGATTTAGTGTTCAGGTTATTGCATCACCACCACTTCCTAGGAGTGGCCTTTTGAGCTCCTTACTATCAGCTTTGATCAAAGTATCATTGGAGCTTAATCTAACAGAGTGACTTACGTGGTTCAACTCACTTCTTAACTTTTAAGGGTATTTTTTCCTCGAGTATGCAGTATGCTGGGGGTATAATCATTGTAGGGAGTGATTTTGAAGGATGGCTTGAACTCAAGCCCTCATTAATCTGAAGACCACAAGCCTTGGGAAATGGTCCAACTGAGGTGGCCATGGGCTTAAAACTAAAAACCCCTTCAGACTCCCTTATTAGGATATTGTTATACTATCAGCATTTGCAACTACTGAATGACGTTTGAAAATCTTTTCTTTTCTTTTTCTTGATGTGTTGATATGATATTGAAAATTACTGGCTCTTAGGTGGTGGGATTGCATTGCATTACCGGATGATGTCGAACATTCTAATGAAGTTGCGTTCCGAATGCAAATAAGAGAGATGGCTTTCACGGTAAATAACTTTCTTTTTAAAAATTCCTAGTTATGCAGCTCATGCTGAATATGCTGATCTTAGCATGATTTTCACCTAGTGTGTTATATATAACCCCATGATATTAATTTTGCATATTGTTACTATTCATGTGAATATTAGTCCCGGTGACATGTTTAACTACTTACCATGCAATTTGCAAATTTCAGTCATTGCAGCTCCTCAAGGAAGCAATTTTCGATGAGGGATGTGAACCATGTATCCTTGTAAATTAGGAATTGATGGGTATATATGTTATTCTCTATTTTTGTCAGATCTAATTTCAGGTCCTTGACTCTATTAGTATTCTCCCTTGAAATCTATGGGCATATAATTGGCATGTTTGAGCTAAATAATCTGTACGTTTCTGTCTGTAACCCTTCCATCTCTTTCTTTTGATACATGTGTATATTTTCAATTTTCCATGTCCTTTAGATAACGTTACAACACTTTTAACTAATGAGTTCAGTTGCTATCCCCTCAATCCATTGAGAAGTTAATATCAAATTTACATATGTGCTTCAGTGATTTGGTTGTAGCATCACCGGTAGAGGATTACTTCTTGTATATCGACGAACTTCCATCTCCTTACAAGGTTAGAATGCATGTCCTTGATACATCAAAGATCCTGGCAATTGCAAGCCTTAATAATGTCTATGATTCTAAATGACAGGAGAAAACTGAGGAAATTACCCGACCCCTTTTGGATGCCCTCGGAGACAGTTATTCAATTTGTTGTCAAGGTATATTGATCTCAGTTTTCAAGTGGTACCAATTTGATCATGGTTTTTTTTCTTTCCTTAAATAAGTAGCGTCTTCTTTTGGTCATTAATACTGACAAATCAGAGGGACTTTACATCATCTCAGGTACAGCCTTCTTCCCATTACAGAGTTGTATGAATCATTCCTGCTATCCTAATGCGAAAGCGTTCAAAAGAGAGGAGGTATGTGAAATCAATTCCACACAAAAGCCACACTATATTTCATGTTAGACCCACTTTAGTTTGTGCAATAGTTTAAACAGTTATAGCAATATTGAGGTCTTTCATCCTTCTCTAGTATTTTGTGTATCTAGTTTTTTTTTTTTTTTCTCTTGTTTTAGGCTTTCCTTTTTGTTTTGCACTACTAGCATGTTCTTTCATTTTCCTCTTAAAAGCTGGTATGTTTCCTAAAAGAAATTATGTGATTTTAGTAGAAGTCCTTTTCTTTATAATCATGGCAGGATAGAGATGGACAAGCAACCATAATTGCAATGAGGCCAATCCATCCAGGAGAGGAGGTAATCTCAAGACATTCTTTTCATTCTTAGAATTATATGTACTACTACTCGAGCTATTTTCATCAGATCGTTCATTTGTATGAATTATCTAAAAAATATAGACGAAGACAGTGCGGTAGATATTTAAACTGAAGACATGAATTCTAAACAAATATATTGATGCAATTAGTGCAAATTTTCAGGTGACGATTTCATATATAGACGAAGACCTGCCCTTTGAACAGAGACGAGCATTACTTGCAGACTATGGATTTGAATGCAGGTGCCCCAAGTGCTTACAAGGGCATCCATAGCAAGCCCCATGCCAATGCCCTGTGGAGTGGAACTACCTCCTTGATGAGCCCAGCCCCATTGAGCTGGGAAAACAAACACAACTTTTACTGTTTTAAACAATGTGTTTCAAGAATTTAGCTGTAGTACTATTTTCAAATCGCTGTAACTTTTTGTCCTACACATTTGATAGACCTAGAAAAGAATAATTATAATGGAGAAAAATTGATTTGTTATTGCAAATTTGTGGTTTACTCATTCTGTGAAAGCAAAACCTCAGGCAAAGAGGACTCGTTTAAAAAGTACAAAATCGTTCAATGGTGTAACTGATTGTGTAAACTGCAAATTTATAATCATCTGTAGCATTCTTTGCAGCAGATTAGGTTAATCTCAGAATCTCCGTCGAGGTGCGTTCAATGGCGTTATTTTTTGCATGTGAGGTAGATGCCTGAAATGATGGCAACTCCGGCAACTGCAACACCTAGCCACGTAAAGATCTTCACAACAGGGACTCGTTTTTGTTCAGGCATTTCCAAAAGATCCTTGAGCTGCAATTTTTAAAAAAACCAACTTAATTTAAAGATGATGGTGGAAGCACTCGAATTCCTCAAGAAATGGGGGAGTGAAACCTACCGTAACAGGCTGCTGCCATTTCTTCTTAATTCCACTAAGGTGACCTTTCCCCACAACCGCAACGACTGAATGATGCTCCTTGGCTACTCTTAGTAACGTAGACGACATGTACCTGAAACAATTATAGATTGGGGCAAAAAGAATAGTCAAGAATGTGAAAAATGGAAGCCAAAAATGAAGAGAAACTAATGCAAACAATAATAAAGGATATATTATATGAAATCAGAACACAAATTACTGAGAATATAACTGATTTTGATTTGTAAGGTTAAAACTTTTCTAAGAGGTGGACTTCCTTAGAAGAATCTTCTTATAATTCCATGAATTGCAAATCAATGGAGAAAACACAGTATTCCTTACTTCATAATGTAACCTGTAACCCTCTTTTCCGCTTGACCCTTCGAGGAACTATGTTCCTTAGTCCAGCTAAACAACTCAAGCATGACAATTTTTAAGAATTGTGATAGGATGACTTGCATAAATATTTACGTTATCAAGCACACTAACCTCATAATTTGCAAAGTGAAAACAACTTAAATTATTCTAAAAAAAAGGACCAAAGGAAAATAATGAAAAAGAGCTTTTATAAAAAAAAAGTTACCCAAACATGTACTTGTCAAAAGGCACAAAAAGAAAAGATTTTGTCATCAAGAGAAAATGTCAATCCTAAATAGCTCCCTAACTTCTACCTATTCGGATTTAGAAAACCCATTGGACGCATAATCAATAAAACACAAGTTGGAAACGGGAAAAAGGTAATTGGCTTAAAACAGCACAAAGGTAAATGTACTAACTGATCTCGCTCGTGCACAAGAGTCTCCATTAATGTGGGAAATTCCTTGCTCATTTCTTGAATTATGAGTGTGAGCATGTCAACATCGTCCATATCCTCCAACTGTAGATAGAAATAGCGTTAGTTTTGAAAACAGTTTCAATTTGCCTCACAATTAAACAGAGAAATATGGGAGAATGATCCCACTTTGAGGATGATAAAGAGAGAGAGAGAAAATGAAATAATACCATTTTGGTTAGTTCCTCAGGGCTTGGCAAGAAGAATGCTTGAAAAACGAAGGAATAGAGCAATTTTATCTTATGCCAAAGGGGCATTTTCGCCCACGCCCTCATTATTGTAATCTGTTGAGGAAACGTCAAAATATTACAGATTGTTTGGCTTTATAAAAATAACATCACCTCATTGAAGAATATGCAGAATAGAATGAGATGACAGAAGATGATACCAATTGAAATAACAAGAAAGAAAAGGTAAGGAGACAAGTCGTGCTTAAAAACTAACATAGGATAAATGCAATAGGAAAGGATGTCAGTTAAATTTAGTAGTTGCACATGTGGTAAATGAATATCCGTTCAAACAAAACCAGGACCAAGCAAGGCACACAAAGAGGATGGACAATAAGATGGAAATGATGGATGCGAGGCAAACACAATGTAAAACACCATTATAGCGAATATCACATAGCAATTAATGCCCTCAAGTATGTTTTGGGGCTTGAGCAGACCAGGTATTATCCCGCGAACAGACTATTCCGCAGACACTTCTTCAGGGTAGTTGGAACAATCAAATTGACTTTTGAAGCAAATGTAATAGAGCAATAAAGAGGATGGAAAGAGACAATAAAGATGATGGAAAGAAACAATAAAGATGATGGAAAGAAACAATTAGTTCAAAAAATCCCATCAGACGAAGCTCTATTAAAGGGGGGGGAAAAATAGTCATACCTGTACTGGACGATCACCAAGAATTACCTTACCACCATACTTCATTGCTTCTTCATAGGCTACACGAAACTCAGAACCAGGAAAAACTTCAAGTTTGTTGGCTACCTGAGATAAATACAAAGAAGTATAATTAGAATTAGGACGCAATCTTTCAAATAAATTGTAAAAAAATGAGTGTAAAATCTACAGAAGAGAAAGAACATGCCTTCGCAAGAAACCAACTGTAAAGTATACCAAAGATGTTATGCTTTTCCTTCCACATTTCAACCATTTCTCCCATAGTTGGAACCTGGAGAACTAAAGGTCAGGGAGAGCAAAAATTGAGGTCTAAAAAAGAGGACTACGCATGTTTCAGGGCACCAAATTTGTATAACCGAGTTAGTCAGTAACCACAATGTATAACCATTCAAGACATCATGTTCAGAAGCTATAAGAAACAAAAAAACTGAACTTCAATCATCAAGCTATTTGCTTGAATTAGAAATGGTCGCTATAAACAAATAACAACCCCACCTTCAAATTCTGAGGTGTGAGGACTGCCACTCGGCTTGAGCATAACTCCAAGAAGACGACCTGAGGATAAAATGATTCAATGAACGACACGAATGCAAATGCAACATGTAAAAACATCTTCTGAAAACAGGCAGCTAACCTGCAGAATGACCCATCTTTCAATCTAGTATAATTGAGTTTCAAAAAAGAGGAAGAACCTGAGGTTTCAAATAACTTATTACGGCTTGAACTTCTCTACACGATTCCTGCATCCATACGAGCGATCCACTTCAGTTCTAACCCAAGTTTCTCAATCAATTTTGTCAGCTAACAACAAGAAAAGGGTCAAGAACTCTGACTGCAATCCATATTTTTTCTCCCCTCGTATCCTCCAAAATTTCAAAAAGAAAATGCCAGAAATACAAGAAGCCAATTTATCAGAATCGAAAATGAAGAAGTTACTTGAGAAACGTGAGCTGTTCCAACTAGGTAAACGTCACAGATGCCACATTCATCGGAGGTCTGGCAAGTCAATACCACCACGCTTCTAGAAAGGTCCTCCGGAAGGACCCTCCTCTCCACCAAACCCTCCTCGGCCTCAGGCGAAATTACAGAGGGGGCATCTTCTTCCTCGTCATTAATCTGTTCATCAGTAGTACTAACAATACTCTGAACCAAACTCTCGATATTAGGGTTCTCGATGTGGACAAAATCTTCCACGGCAGAGGGGGAATCGGATTCCGGAGGAAGCGGGTCCATCGCCTGGGGCAGACGGGGAAGCCGACGAGGACGCTCGGAGATTCCGAAGTTGAGTGGAGTTGAAAAAAGCCGGTGGGATTTGAAGGCTAGGGCACAATTGGGACGCCGTAGATGGGGTTTGACGGTGGCGGTTACGATGAACCGTCGTGACTCGGGCGAGTTGATCTGAGTTCCAAAACGAGTCAATCGATTCATACACCTCGGCCGCCTCTTCTGAGTTCTTACCCGCATTTCAAGATTGAATATTATATATAATATATATATATATATTTACATGCCACCAGTTTTTTTTGCGTGTGTCAAAACACGCGTGTCACGTTCTGATTAGTTGCAAAACGCAATAATTTTGCCACGATTGCCGCCGTAATATATATATATATGAATTTCACGTAACTCTTCATATTATTGACTCTGTTGTAATGCGCCAAAAATAAATGTTTAAATTTCTATATACAAAAATATCAAAGTTTTAATTTTTTTTTTATATTTATTATCGTTCAACGAAAGAAAAAAATAATAATAATAAAAGACATTTCTAAAAAAAAAAAAAAAAAAAAAAAAGACAAATAATGACTTCCCAAGTAAGCAAGGAATCCACTCCCACCATCCTTAAAATAACTTCCATATCCATTCTTCCATATATATTTATTTAATTATTTTCTTTGAAATAAATAACATTTCATTATTTTCGATTGTATGATACTTAATACGTGGAAAAGTCACAATATTTGGAGACAAATAATTATTATATCTTTACGTTTTTATGAGAGAAAAATAATCAATTGATTTGGCATGTTTGATAATTTTTTTTTTTAAATAAAAAATAAAAAATTTAGACCTCGTTTGATAACAATTCTTTTTTTTAATTTTCTGTTTTTAAAATTCATGCTTGTTTTCTCTTCATTTCTTTACCATGAGTTTCACTTTTTTTTTTTTAGAAAAATATTTGAATACTTAGCCAAATTTCAAAAATAAAATTAGTTTTTTGAAAGCTATTTTTTTTAGTTTTCAAAATTTGCTTAATTTTTTTAAAACAGGAGTAGAAAGTAGATAACAAAACAAAGAAAGTAAGGTATTACACTTGCCTCACAAGCGACACCGAACTATTAATGAGAATTGAGAGGAATAACTAGAATTAAAAATTTCATTTAAGAATGTTTTGTATTTGCATTAATAGCTAACTTAATTATTGGAGAGGGGAGTGAATTATTTTCATTCCAATTATACTTGATAGACATGTGTATTTACGGTTAGCTCACATAATCAAATCAATTTTTTTTTTAATCTCCAACAACCATAAAATATATCATATCCTAAAATATCGAACAACGCTGGGTAGAGTTTATGTGAGTTTCATTGAACAGTCGTCACACCGACAAATAGGACTGTGAAATTCATTGAACACCCGTCTATGCAGGAAACAGTATTTTTTACAACAAAGGAGACTTAAAAATGTTGCTTCCTGGATAGCGATGAAAGGAAATTTTTAGTTTAAAACGAAAAATTTCAAACAAAAATTAATTCAATGTGAAATGCATCGAGCACTCGTGCAAATTGTCTCTCTGTGCGTCTATCTACAACACCAATAAATTGTGGATGCTAGCAGTTTATTCAAATTAGGAAAGAAGCTTATAAAATGCACACACAACACGTGCCTTCCTTTACAATATATAGAAAACTTGTTTAGTGGAATATCTACAAGGGCATATACATACATGAAAAATACATATATGAGGGGTATATACAACACAACAAAATGCGCACACAACACGGATATCCCTTTACAACCTACAAAAGACAATTTACCAGAATATATACAAGAACATACACGGGAGAAACACATATATGATGGGTATATAACAGAAAATATCGTTAAACAAATCACTCATGCTGACAAAAGACAATATGTTTCTCTTAATTTTTCACATTGATAAACTTTGTTTTCTCTTGATTTCTCATTAGAATAAAATGTATTTATACAACATATTTTAACCCTAATTTCTCAAAATACATATAAATTCTAACTATTTCCAAAGATAGATAAATCTCTAATACCTTTCCTCAAGTTGGAAGATGAAGGATCACAAATATCAAACTTGAAAATAAGGTGAGGATAAGGTAAAATGTGATGGCAAAATAAATTTGCAGCCTCCGAACGCGGTTCGGTGTTGCAAACTTCAGGTCGATGCTCATTGCATCTTCAATTTTCCAAGAGCCTCCAAACGCTGGTTGGTGCTCCAATCTTCAAGTCGATGCCAATATGACATCTTTAAATTTATGCGGGACATCGCATCATCGTTTTGGCCACGCAATATCAGTTTATGTGAGCCTCTGAATGCGGGTCGGTGCTTCACAAATCAAATTCCATGGTTGTTGAAGCAGAGGACGAAAAATTTCACCTCAGTATTCCCTTCAGTAATTCGAATGAGAGGTTTTCGCCTCCGTGTTCCTTTCATACAGACTATCATGTGTGCTAAAAACAGCATAAGCTAAATTCAA
Organism: Herpetospermum pedunculosum; assembly: GCA_028017165.1. NCBI lineage: Eukaryota > Viridiplantae > Streptophyta > Magnoliopsida > Cucurbitales > Cucurbitaceae > Herpetospermum > Herpetospermum pedunculosum. Next base: position 4,219,180 of record CM051529.1, on the reverse strand, counting down.
AAGATACTATTAGTAAAATAAAAACTCAAAAGATTACTTATAAACATTTTGGCCTAGTGGAAAAGATACATGTCTTTAACTTTAGGGCTTGAGTTCAAGCTAAAAAAGCTTCATAGATTTATATATATATATATATTTTTTCATTTGAGCGGTGGCCCAATTTTTTTAATTTTTTTTTTCAAATCAATCACCTTCACCTCCGATGAACGGGTGCAGCGGCTTTTTTCATCTTCTCTAGCAGCGCCTTCGCCGGAGCTCCTCCCGATCTCAAAGAGTACCCTGGCGGCGCTGGACAACCAACTATTCAACGGTGGCGATTCCTTCACCTCCGACAATCCAATCGGATGACGCTTTAGATCTCGACAAAACCTTTGGATTGTGGACAACGAACTTTCACAGCTTCAGATCTGGAACGGCATCGGAGATGAACAAAGTCGCTACCGACCTAGCGTTTTTGTATGATTGAGGTTAGCAATATCTTCGCTCTGATACCATGTCAAAACACAATATGTTTCTCTTAATTTATCCTATTGATAAACTTTCGTTTCTCATTAGAATAAGATGTATTTATACAACATACTCTAACCCTAATTTCTCAAAATACATATAAATTCTAAATAGACACTAACTATAAATCCCTAATACATGCGCTATATATATAAGTGTATACGCAACACAATCTATGTATAAAATTGTACAAAATGTATACTTCACCAAAAGGGTCATATAAATATAATATTTCCATGTACATCATATAAGAAATAAACACGTTAACTCAAGACAAACAAGTATCTAAGCGAGTAACTCCAGACAAACACGAATCTAAGAGGGCATACATAAGACAATCTCGTATCGAAGCGGTATGTAACCGCAAATGAGTGAATCAAACCACACATGTGCTACATATATAATATGTTCATAAATTCACACGCAAAAACATATGTATATAAATGACACAGAAACATATGTATATAAATGACACAGAAACATATGATGTGAGATTTGTGGGTTATATGAGGTCGTTTTCAAAATAGTTAGACCAAACTAAATACCTATAAAAACGAGATCTGAAATTATATCTAAAACAAAATCTCACGACAACAATGGGTAGAGTTCACGTGAATGGACAGACGAAACGGGGATCTTAAATTATATCTAAAACAAATTTCAGTCTAGACGTTCGGACAATCGATGCTCACATAGTCTGATTGGTGGCGTTGCAGGGGTGAAGACATTCGGAATGAACCTGCAGACGTTGGTGCAGATTAGTTTTGGGTCAATTCTTAATCAAAATGAGTTAATGAGCGATAGGTGTAACAACGGTGGTGAAGGAGAATATCTTCCTTGATAGGTGTGATAAGTTTTGGAACAATTCTTAATCAAAACGAGTAGACGAGAATAAATATATGTTCAAAAGGGTAATTTCATCATACAGTTATATCATCTTAATCAGTGAGTTAAATGGTAACGCATGTGAATGATTTGTTCAACAATATCAGAAGTTAAATCAACTAGGTGATTAATGAATTTTGAGACAATTCTTAATCAAATCAAGTTAAATGGTCATAAATATCATCAAGGTAGTTTCATTTGAAATAAACATACTACGTTTTACAATTATTTGATAACATATTCAGTTCCTATTTTTTATTTTTAGTTTGGTAACAAATGGAATGGTTTTTAAGTTTTTGAAAATATTTTTAAATTCATCAACAAATTAAAAAAAAAAAAAATCAAAATCAGGTTTTTAATTTCAAAATTTCAGTTTTTTTTCTTATCAACTCTATTTAAATTGTCACAAACATATATGAAAAGATACAGAGAATCCATTAAAGCTAATAGTAAATAAATTAAATCGATTCTTTGTTATTTTGATTTTCGCCTACAAATTGTTAACCAGCTACTGGAATCCGATCATAGATCGAGCTTAATTATATTTTCAACAATCCAACAAGAACAAAACAAAACATAAAAATCACGATTCTTGGCATCCCATCAGACATAAAATGGATTGCAAAGAGAAGAGTGTTGGTGAATGACACAAACATATATGCTCTATATTCCTCAGGATTAATTAGTACAACTTTCTACATCGTCTTAAAGATCACAGCACCTTTGAACATTTGAAAAATAATCACTTCCACAAAAAAACTGATGCGCATAGTGCTTTCAACTTTGCCGCAATCTGAAATGCAAAATTTCCTCCTACGCCTCAGGGTTAATCTCAACTTGTGGGGAAATTCTGAAAAACATACACACTTCCAACAGTCCAAATTTTCTATTTTATTGATGAAAGTACCTGAAAAAAAACAATAAAAAAAAACCAGCCAAAAGAAATCTCACAATTTATAAACAACAAATTTTCTGAGCATCAGTTTTAAAAAGCTCGAATTTGTAAACTTCACGGATTAATCAGTTAAATTCATAATATATCATCACTTGCTCAGATTTCTTCATACTGAAGATAAAATGAAAAAATCTGCAATCTTATAACTAAAAACTGAATTTGGGTTGAAAGATGGGCGAACCAAGAGCGAAAATGTTTGGGGTGTTTCCACGATTCAATGGCATTGAAGATAACCATCAATCAGGATAGCCACATTATTGATATTGCGTCCGAGCCATTACACCGAGAGGAACAGAGTATCCCCCAGAATTGGTAAATGGACGCAGTGTGCTCAACTAAGCTTTCCCAATCTGAATCACACAGAAAACTAATCTAAGAACACTGCAAATTAGAGTGCTAATTAACCAAAGAAGCTCAGTGGAAGGAGAAGTCGTTTTTAATCAAGGCTCACGGCACAACTTAATTAAAAGTCACGTCCACTGCCCAAAACACGTCCAAGTGTTTAACCTCATCATAGCTTCATCAAGAAAAATCAATAACAGTCTATAATTAAACAAATATAAACCCAAGATTGAGTAAGATAAGCTTCAGTGTGTGTAACATTCAGATCATTGATAGTTAAATCTCACTGAAATCCGCTAAGATAATTAGAATTATCATCATAAGCCATCAGATAAGACACGAAATTGAAAAAAAGCTACAAATTAAAGAGAGTGCTCAGACAGCCAAGGGTGTATCAGTCAGATTCCGGGAATTGTACCCAGATCAGAAACTCTAGTCCACGAAAATTTGCTTCATCACAGCACTATAATGCAAATCAAAAGATGGTGAAAATCGAAATTGAAAGGAGAACGAAGAATGGAAGCTTTAGAAACTATGCAACATGCCAGTGAGTTAGAGAAGCACCAAACCTTGGGTTTAGAATTGGAAGTTCAGCTGTAGAGAGGAAACAATTGCGATGGGAAGAAGAAGGTGGAGTGGTGAATTTATAGTCCATTAGGGTTTCATCGGCGCAGATACTGGGCTGGGCCTCAACATCATACGGCTCTATGTCTACTAATCATCTGTAACTCATTAAGAGGCCCACAGACTAAAAAGGCCCAAATCTTTTCTAAAAAAAAAAAAAAAAAAAAAAAATTATTGTTACGTACTCCTTAGCGGATTTCAACCTCCATGACCATCATCGTGCTGTTTTAAGGCTAAATATCGAACGGCCATGTTTAAACCAAACATCGTAGGTCGCGCCAGGGAACTCAAACGAATTTGCTTGCCCCTGCCTCGGTTTCGGCGTGCGGGGTGGAGCATTCTTGTCGTATTATTCACGACTCTTGATAACGGATATCTCGGCTCTCGCATCAATGAAGAACGTAGCGAAGCCGACTAAATCATGAGTAAAATTTAATTTCTAATTAAAAAAAATATTTTTTTAATGACATCCGGAATGATTTTCCAATTGAGATCATACATCTTCTATTTTTTTTTTCCTTTTATCCAATTAGTACAATGATTCAAAATTTTAAAAATAATAGTTGAATTTGATGTAGTGAATATTGCATTTTCATGAACGTGATCTTGTAAGAAGTTTGATAATCTTTTTTGGAGTAAAAAAGATAATGATAGATTGTTAACGTGAGCGAATTTGGCTAGAGCCCTTTATCATTTTGATGATATAAAATATTTTTATATATATATATATATATATATATATATATATATATATATATTTTAATATTTTAATATTTCTTTGCAAAATTAAAAAATTAAAATAATATATAATATATTTCAAAATTGAAAGAAAAAAGTAAAGTTCGGGAACAATTTCCTAACGTGGGTGCATAATTGTTCTCCCTCGACAAATGGACCAATAAATATTTAAATTTAGGAAATGTACTTTACTTCATATACACATATATATTAATTTAAAATATTAATATTTTTTTTTTCAACGATATTTTAATAAATGCGAGGATTGAACCCACGGATACAACCTTATGTCAATTGAGCTGCTCGGTTTGACAAATATTAATATTTTTAAAACATAATTTCTCACTATCACTTGCCAAAAATTATATTCCAAGAATTGACCGAAAATTACTAAAAGTAATTTTGGATCATTCCAGAATCATTTATACATCATTGACAAACATCACAATTTTAATATGAAAGTGATTTTTGACATGAAAAGTGATTTTGGTCATTCTAAAATAACTCTCAAACAGTGTGTTTTGTCAGAATAACAAGGAGGGGAGAGATGAAAGATTTTATTTGAAAAAGAAAACCTAAGGAAAAACAGTGTATTTTGTCAAGAAAACAAGGAGGAAAGAGGTGAAAGTTTTTATTTTTATTTTTTTAATAAAAAAATAGGTGTCACTTCATTATTAATTAACGAAAAAATTAATAGAGAACCAAAACACTACCAAATACAAATATGATGATTAAAATTATTGAATTTGGAACCTTTCATACCTTAAAGATACAAATGTTATCAAATTCAAGTATTCAACTCAAAAAAAAAAAAATGTAATTTAATTTAATTTTTTTTTTTTTTTGGTCAAGAGTTGGCTTCTAGCGTAGTGGTGTGTGCACTATCTTACTTAATATCGAATATAAATGGATCTAAATAAAAAATATTTAAAACTATGTTTTTATATATTAAAAAAACTATATATGTTCAACTGGCATGATGCATCGCTAGAGACCAAGAGGACTTAGGTTCAATCTCTCACTCCTAAATATTTAAAACTATGTTTTTATATATGAAAAAGTTAACCATGATCCTTACGAAACAAACTTGTTATCGAAATAAATAAACTAATATCAATATTTTAGGTTCTGTCTTACTATGTTTTTATTTACGTATGATATTGTAGGCTAATTTAAGAAAAGTCCATCGAACTTAGCAAAAGGTTCAAGTGATCCAATATTCTCAAATAGAAAGATCTCTCTCTAGAGGTTAATCCCTCATCAAAGATATGCAACTACGAATTCAACACTATTTGACATCGGAGCGTGTTGGGCACAACACTCAAATTTATCTTGCAGGTCGAACCAGCGAGGACGAGCAACTAAGGATCGAGCATCTATGCATCAACATTTTGTGTTGTTTATGGGAACAATAGTGCTAGAATAGAGTCACTAGTTCTCCCACGTACCGACAACACTCACCTCGAGGCGTGAGGTCGACCTCGACCCTCAAGATCTGAGAGTCTACCTCAACAACAAGATTGTCGACTGAATTTGAAGCAACATCACTATGCTCAGATTTGTCTTGCAAGTTGGACCACCAAATGTAATTGAGTACGATGGGATTCCACAACGTACCAGAGGAGCTCAGACGTCGAGTGTTCCACATCACCCTCATAGTCGTTGCACGGACTTCGAATCACAAGCTAAAGAAAGGCGCATTCGACTCATTTTGGGAGCTCGCATTTGCTTTCATCAATGATGACACAACGGAGCGCCCCAGTGCACCACCAGTCCACTATTTGCACTTCGATAGGAGTTTGAGACCTTCAAAGATTACATAACTCAATATAAGGCAGGAGGCATGAAGATCGAGGACTGTTTCGATTATATAATTTGTTCAACCCTCACCAACGATTTGGGTCTCAAGGGCCTTCTTACGTCGAGATTTTGACTCGAGCCCAAAAATACATCTCTGCAAATGAACTGGTGTTCGCCCGAGGATCGAAGGGAGAGACCCACAACTTAGTATTGTGTCGGTGTGATTCGATGACATAGTCATAGTTAATCCATGGTTGAACTTATCGGACAAGGATGCCCTGATGAAGAGTAGACTGGATAAAAGTAATAATACTCTAGTGTGATGACTGTTTGAAAGGAGGCTTTGTAGTCTTTCATTTGAGGGGAGGATTATTGTGAGTGCAACCATAGTTCCATGAAGACTTATGCTCAAAGTTGACAATTTTACTTATATAATCGTGATCTCATTTCTTAACCAATGTGAAAATATGTCAATGTTAGAATAGAATAATTTTATTTTTTTGTTGTTATTTTTAAAAAATACAAAAACAAATGTATTACCTAATGACTGAGATTTTTTATTTAACTAGTTTAGTTCATCAAATGTAACAAAGGAGTCCATTCGTTTCAAAGACTTCATATGAAAACCTACTCTCAGTTTCAACAACATTCCATACAAAAAGACAATGTCATTGGTGTATTTCTCAGTCATTATAAAAGAAATTATGATTCATACTAACATCACAAACAAACATTATGGATAGAGAGATCATCCAAACTTATGAAAATCAATTCAATTATGGCCAACCTACTTTTACACGTTACATTCCCAATTAAATAAAAAACTTCTGAAAAGACCAATATGTCATCTAAAGGTTGGAGCATTTGAAACATTTGAACAAGACATCACAGCAGGAATCTCCGTTGATTTTGAAACTCCCCCACCAAGAACTGAAGTGCAAATGTAATTTGCTATTGTCTGAAACTAGCTTAGAGGAACAGAGAAGTCTATTCCGCCCCAGGATTGATCTCAAACTAATGGGCAAATCCTGAAAAATTACACCATTTCAACAGTCCAAAATTTCTATTTTATTCAATTTACGGATAGCAGCCGAAAGAAAAATTAAAATTTAAAAGAAAGTTTCTACAAAACTAAAGCAAAGACCAATTACAAAAATTTCTGAGCATCAGTTTTAAAAAGCTCGAATTTTTAGACTTCACGTGTTAATCAGTTAAATTCATTATAAATCGTCATTTGCTCAGAAGCTGAAGATTCATCATATGTTGAAAAAATAACATAAAAATGAACCATAACAAACTGCAAATAAAAAGAAAAAATCTGCATACATATAACTAACTAAGACCAGAATTTGGTTCAAAGATGGGTGCTTCAAGAGCAAAAATGTTTGGGGTGTTTCCACGATTCAACAGCATTGAAGATAACCATCAATCAGGATAGCCACATTATTGATATTGCGTCCGAGCCATTACACCGAGAGGAACAGAGTATCCCCCAGAATTGGTAAATGGACGCAGTGAGCTCAACTAAGCTTGCCCAACCTAAATCACACAGAACCTAATCTAAGAACACTGCAAATTAGAGTGCTAATTAACCAAAGAAGCTCAGTGGAAGGAGAAGTCGTTTTTAATTAAGGCTCACGGCATAACTTAATTAAAAGTCACGTCCACTGCCCAAAACACGTCCAAGTGTTTACCCTCATCATAGCTTCATCGACATAAATGAATAACATTCAATAATTAAATAAAAATAAACCCAAGATTAAGTGAGATAAGCTTCAGTGTGTGTAACAATCAGATCATCGATAGTAAAATCTCACTGAAATCCGCTAAGATAATTAGAATTATCATCATAAGCCATCAAATAAGACACAAAATTGAAAAACATCATACTATACAAATTCAAGAGAGTGCTCAGACAGCCAAGGGTGTATCAGTCAGATTCCGGGAATTGTACCCAGATCAGAAACTCTAGTCCACGAAAATTTGCTTCATCACAGCACTATAACGCATATAAAAAAGATGGTGAAAATCAAAATTGAAAGGAGAACGAAGAATGAAGCTTAAGAAACTATGCAACATGCCGATGAGTTAGAGAAGCACCAAACCTTCGGTTTTGAATTGGAAATTCAGCTGTAAAGAGGAAAAAATTGCGATGTGAAGAAGAAGGTCGAGTGGTGAATTTATAGTCCATTTAGGGTTTTTAGATGTCGACTGGTTCGGGGTTTTTCTAGATTTCATCGGCGCAGCTACTGGGCTGGGCCTCAACATTATACGGCTATGTCTACTAATCAACTGTAACTCATTGAGAGAGGCCCACAGACTAAAAAGACCCAAATCTTTTTTAATTTCAAGAAATATCGGATGCTAAAATTAGATAAATGAATGACCAAAATTTAATAGTCGTTTTATTTATGTCCAATTTTTTTATTATCGGATAAAAACTATATTTAGCATGAGTCAACGGATGCGACTAAACTATTCTTATGCAACAAATTCTAAACTTATCCTAAAATGGTGCATAAAACCAAATCTCAAATCTCTAATTTAGTTAGATCGGTTTTTCGAATTATTCGCCCTTAAAAATAAAAAAAAAAATGGATTACAAATCTATCTCTACCACTTATCATTCATATATTTTAAAATACAAAATGAAAATATGATTGAAAAAAATCAAAAAAGAAATAAAAATCTAATTGAAAACAAAAAACTAACAAAACAAGCACGTTGGAACAGATGCCGGGAATACTCTGTCAGAGTATATTAACAGAATAGAATGAAAATACACTTGTACTCAAACAGAGTAGAATGAAAACACACTATATTCAAAAGAGTATAATGTAAATGCACTGTATTCAAAAGAGTAGAATGTAAATGTACGATATTCAAAAGAGTAGAAAGAAAATATACCAACAAAATCTCTAATTATAAAAACGTATTTTAAATTAAAAGTGGAATTTGTAGAGTTTGCATGCATGGGAGAGTCATCTTCACCTTATTTCTCAGTGTGACCTCTCACCAAAATCTCTAACTTACCCGGATTCTACCGCACACGCAGAGCCTTCTTTTGTCTTTTTTTAGTTTTCACTCACAAACGTCCACTTTCTTAATTAAATGTAAAATTGTAAATTACAAGCCAGAAAAAGTGAAATTAAAAAGTGAGATTGATCTAGAATACATACCATATATTCACTAAAAGCATTCTAGATGAGAATTGCTGCTATAAGTGAAAGACGGTGTGTTTTTTGTCTCATTTCTTCATCTGTTTGATTTCTTAGTTCGAGGAGAGTAAACAACGAAAGATTAGAATCCAATCACAATATATTCTAAATACACTTTTTTTCTTCTTCTCCGTGTGCTTAAGTGACGATGAAAATGAGAACGATTTCTTTTCAACTTTATCAATAAATGGCCGCTGTCTCGTAGTAGGGATTGGAAGGTCTTTCGTGACATTTACTAGATCTCTGTGTCATTTTACATCTTGTAAATTCTGGATTTACATATATTTGAAAAATTAAATTCACACTAAAAGGGTGATTCACTAACAAATTCTCTTTTAATTTTAAAAGAGAGATTTACGAGGGATTGAGATAGGAGATTCACTAACCAATTTTTTTTAATGTTAAGAGGGATTGATTTTTTAGTGAAAGATATGTTGAAAAATTGGATAGGGGCAAAATTGGGAGAATTGAGATATTGTGAGCATGTTTGGCTCACGTGTGGCCATAATTCTGAAGTTATTTTTTTGTGGACATATTTTAAAACCCATACTTCAAAAAATACATTTAGAAGGATTTCCCTAAAATCTAAAGATGTAATAAGAAGAATCTCTAAAGAGGACAACATGAAAAATGTCTAACCCACCCACTCTTATTTTAGAATAATGTCTAAAATCTAAATTTAGTAATTTCATCTACACAACATTGGACAAAACTACCCTACTTCCATTTTTCACAATTACCCTTAATGTGGAACTACAACTTACTGTGGATGATAAGATAAAATAAATAAATTGACAACTACATTTAATGTGGAACAATAGAAAATTGCATTTGATGGGTATTGTATACATGCATACATACTACCCCAAGTCTCGGTCCCGAGGTTGTATATAGGGATGTATACCGTCTTTAGCCAACCGATTCAAGTCCTCGAAAAATCACTCCCTTCTCTGATAAGTTGCTCCTTCCTCCATTGAAGTGTTCACTAGATTGACCGACTCAAGTCGTATGTGCTCCCATCATCCATTGAAGTGTATACATTGCAATAATAACCCTCACAACTTTTAAATCGAACAAATCGTAACAAATCGGAAACGCACGATTCAAAAACTCAATAAATAAAAAAACAAATATGAAAATATCGTGTTAATAGTCGGAGAAAGCTCTGATTGGTAGCTTCGCAACGATTAAAAATGTTTGGAGAAGCTATTGCGTGACGAAGCGAGAACGAAAAATATAAGAAAACAACCTGTCGGGAGTCGATAGAGCTGCGTGAGATTGAAGATGAACCCTAAACTAAACTAACGAAAAGAAAGAAAAAATATGAATCAACAATTGGTCCTTGTATATAGGTATTTAATTATATAAGTATTTCATTCTACTAAATAATGAATATTAATAATTTTATTATTTTATTAAAATTTATTTTATTTAGTTATTTAAATTTTAAAATATTTATTCTTATAATTCTACCCTATTTAATTAATTAGATGTTTTTGGTGATTTTCTTTCAGCTCTGTCTCGGTCCCAACCTTCCTTCTTTTGGAAAAGTGTTATAATTTGGCATTATTCAAAGACTGGGTTTTATGATGTCCGTAGTGGTTATAATTTGGGTATCTCTATCAAGCACCCTTGTGGTCCCTCTAATCCCTTTATTTCTTCTAAGTTTTGGGATTCTATTTGGTTTATAAAGACCCATAACAAAATCAAATTATTCATTTGGAAAGCTCTTAACAACAGCCTGCCCACAAAAACTCGATTAAAAAGGAAAGGGATAGATTGTCTAACCTCTTGCCAGTTTGCCTCCGAAAAGATTAAACCTCTTTTCATGCTCTAATTTGTTGCTCTCGTGCTAAGAAAATTTGGCGTTTGGTCCTTCTAGAGGCTGTTTCCCTTGCTCTTCTAGCTGGAACTATGGAGGATTGTTGGTCTTCATGGATTCACCATCTCTCCAAACAAAATATTTCATTACCTGATCCTGGCTCTAAAGCATCTTGGATTTTAGATTACTTTGCTGAATGCAATCGTTCTCTGCCGACCAAATCAACTGGTTCCTCCTCTACTCCTTCTGTGGTTTGGTCTCCTCCTCCTCCAAGCTGGTGCAAAATCAATACAGATGGTTCTTGGATTTCATTTGCATCATCTTCTTTTGTTGGAGTTGTTATTCGTGATCAAGATGGCTTTGTCATGGCTGTTCAAGCTGCTTCCACCGGTCTTTTGATGAATTCCTGCGAAAATCGCCGCTCTCTCCCTCATAATTCGCTTGCCATCTGATTTAGGGCTCACAAATGTTTTGATCGAGTCTGACTCCACTCAAGCTCTTGATACTTTTACTAAACCGCACATGATTCTTAATGAGGCTGGAAATTGGGCTTCGGATGTTTCTGGGCTTTTAGCCAGATTTGAGAATTTCCAATTTACTCATGTCAAAAGGGAAGGGAATAGTTTAGGGGGAAACCAGAGGAATGTCTACAATTAAGCCACCCAACATGAAAAATGGCCAATTTTTTTAAGCGATTCGGTTGTTCTCCAATTTTTTTAAAAAAAGACGGTTATTGGGGATGTACACGTGGTTAAATATAACAACTTCGTATTTGTTTGTGGAATACGGTATTTATAAAATAACCGTATAAAAATATGAAGGGACGACATGGATGGTTGTTGTGTGGTTGAGGGTTTTTCGAGTTTTGCAGAGTGACTGGAAAAGGATGGTTGGATTATTTTCCCTGGATGGTGGTCTTAATTGGGTTCTGCAATACGCAAATATTAAAGAAAGAATGCAACCAGACAATTTGAAACCTTTAAGTATTGTGGGCGGATTAGTTGTGACAAAAAATGAATTTTGACTGGTGTATGTGGAGATCCACAATTTCCGGAAATTAATAACAACCAAAAATAGACCTCCTCCTTACCCCCGACAGGTACAGGTGTAACCCCCCACGTAATATATGCCCTGACGAGTGTGCTCCCGGCCCTCCCCTTGTGTGCGTGGGATCTACCCTACGGCCAACCAAAGATGCATAATGGGATACAAAAGTAAACGGAAAAAACAACCGTCTATCTTAACGTGCACTTAAGCCACCTCATTAAATAAACTAAACAAACTAATTAATCCATTAAAATAAATAAACAAATTTTACCAATATAATATTGTGAAAAAAAAACATGTTCAAAGGGTGTAATAGAGATTATACACACAGATATTTACTCCAAATTTAGACAAATTCCATTATCCGTATTTTTGTGTAGACATTCTTCTTATTAACCCAATAGTTTAGCACATTTAATTGCTTCAAAAGCCTATATGCTTAGTTTACCCACTGTTTGGGTTGATTTTATGCCTTCATGGTTGTTAATTGAGGCCCAAAAGGACCTCATCCCTAATCATCTCTAATTCTCTTTAATAATGTTCCTTTTTCAAAAAAAAAAAAGATTAATTAGATGTTTTGAAAAAAAAATCTAAATGAACGAGTATCATCAAATTGGTTCTTATATATAGGACATTCTGAAAAATAAATATTAATAATATTATTATTTTATTTAGTTATTTAAATTTTAAAATATTTACTCTTCTAATTCTACTCTATTTAATTAATTAAATATTTTTAAACTTTAATATTTTTCATCTTTATTGTTAGAGTTGATATCGTATTTTCTAGAGTACTTTAAATCTTAAAAGTAGGTAATCTTTTCATACTTATTTTTGGAGTTACTTAATGTTTGGATATATAATTCTCTAATCTAAACATTGTTATTTATATTTATATTTCAATGTTATTTACACGTTTCGTTTCACGAGTTAACAGTATTACTCAAATATATATAGTTAGTTCGCAAGTGTATGTGTATTACCTGGTAGTATGCAGGGCGCTCAGTTAGTCTGAAGAGGTATACACACGTACATACCTCAATCTGAACTTAACACGAAGATACTAATGTAGGGATTGTTGTAGGTTAACGATGAAATCATCCAAGAGATTTCGAGTGACCACCCCTACATTATTGTAGGATGTCCAGAGCGATGGTTTGTTTGCTATTTTTAGGGTATCCACATCGAGATTGCACTAGCTGTAATGGCAGTACCATTTCGAAGGAATATGCGTAGGTAAACAACACCTCACCCAACCAACGGAAACAATAACGAAACAAAAAAACCAAGCTAATTTAAACGGAAAATCACACACATCACACAAACAAAATTTGGTCTTCATTTATTTAATTACAAAAGTAATTAATTATAAATTAAAAAATATAAAGAAACTAGTAGGATTAAAATGAGGAACAAAGATTAACAACTCTCTCCCTACAATTACTCTAGACATGGAGTGCAAGCTATTCTTAGATTTAGTAGACATTCTTCTTAATATCCCAAATCTAAAACGATGTCCGACTAAACACTAAGTAAAATTTAATTTCAGGGAGGCTAATTACTGATAATGTCATGATAGTGAATGTATTCATGCTCTTAACTCTAGAAGGAGTGGAATGATTTTTTCTCAAGAAGATGATGACCAAGATGAGGTTTGTTTCAAGGTGGATTGATCATATCATGAATTGTTTGGAGTCAGTGAAGTACTTTGTCCTTCTAAATGGAGTCCCACATGAAGAGTTCGAACCAAAAAAAAGGTTGAGGCAAGAAAACCCCTTTGTCGCCCTACTTATTTCTCCTTTGTGCGGAAGTCCTTTGCTTAAGAGGGATGAATCTCTTTCTAATATTTATGCTTTTCAAATTAATAAGCACTGCCCAACGCTTACTCACATTTTCTTTTCTCATGATAACCTTCTTTTTTTTTCAAGGCCTCGGAAGGAAATTGTTTGAAGATCAATAAGGTTCTTGAAGTGTATGAGATAGCTTCGGGGCAAACGATAAATTTTAAAAAGTCCACGTGTATGCCTAGCCAAAATGTGGAAGGGGCAAAGCAAATGAGCTAAGCAGAATTTTGGGGGTTAAGTTGACTAACTCGTTGGGATACTGTCTTGGACTGCCTTCTCAAAACGACCGAAACAAGAACGTGATGTTCCACAAGATGAAAGATCGAATTTGGAAGGCTTTCCAAGGCTGGAAGGAAGACTTTTCTCGTAAGGGGTAAATAAATTCTTATCAAGTCCATAGCCTAGGAAATTACCAACTACACCATGAGCTGTTTTAAGCTGCCCAAAAGTATTTGTGAAGAGATTAATCGATGTTTCCCTCAGTTTTGGTGGGGTACCACTAAAGAAAAGAGGAAGGCACACTGGATAAGTTGGAGGAAGATGTGCACGAACAAATATCTGGAAGACATATTTGGATTGACAAAAAATCGAGGATCGCTAGGAAAGAGAGTTGTAACCCCATGTGGGAAAAAAAGGAGCTCAGAGACAAAAGGGTTAAAATGTTGTTAAACGATGATGGGGATTGGAAGGAACAAACTATCGTTGATAATTTCTCGGCCCTTGACGTCGAGGACATTCCCAACATGCCCTCGAGAAGAGCTTAAGGTAGAGACGAAATCATTTGGATCTTCGAGTCAAAAGATGTTTTCTCAGTCAAAAGTGCATCACTTGGACACTAACATTGAGTCAAATGATCGTGCCTCATCCTCCTCTTATTTGGAGGAGGATCTGGGGAAAAAGTTGTGGAGTGCCAAGGCTATCCCTCGGGCTAAAATCTGTGTGGAAGATAGTTCAGGACGCTAACCCTACCAACTATAATATTGTTAAAAAAAATGAATTGACATTAATCTCATGTGTTTGTTTTGCAGGAAAAATGAGGAGACTTTCAACCATGTCATTTGGAATTATTTCGAATTTGCAGAGAGAACTGGCACCCACATGAATTCTGGAGATGGCTCGAGAAGCACTTGAATGAAGAAGATTCTCCAAAAAAATTTGCTAGAGAATAGTGAAGATAACTTGACTAACCTGGAGTTTAGGAGATCAAAGATACGCTCGAGTCAGAATATGTGGAACCCTCCTCGGGACGCCCACTGAAAATTGAATGTTGACGTCTCTTGGTGCGAAGCGAAGAACGGTGGTGGCGGAGTTGAGGAGATCAAAGATCCGCTCGAATCAGAATATGTGGAACTCTCCTCACCCATTTAAAATTGAATGTTGACGTCCCCGGGTTCGAAGCAAAGAACCGTGGTGGCTTGGGTTGGATTGTTCGTGACTCACGAGGATCTCCAATTTGTGTCGGTTTTCACTCGCTGATCAGGAATTGGCCTATGAAAGCCCTCGAAGGAAAAGTCAGGTCGAAGGAAAGGAGGAGAATTTCCTGTCTACGAGGATCTCCAATCTGTGTCGGTTTTCACTCACTGATCATGAATTGGCCTATGAAAGATTATTCCAATTTTAAATGGGTGAGGAGAGTTCCACATATTCCAATTGTATAATATGAGGATCTCCAATCTGTGTCGGTTTTCACTCACTGATCATGAATTGGCTAGTATATATATAAATTATTATTATGTAGTGATAGATTATTCCAAAATCATTTATATATCATCGTCAAACATCACAAATTTTATATGAAAGTGATTTTGAGATTCATTGTCCCCTAAACATCATCCCCAAACATACCCTCATATTATACAACAGTACTCATTGGCTAAAGACCAAAGAGGACGAGTAACTAAGGATCGAGTAGTTGACCATTCGCCCGTGCAACATTTTGTGTTGTTTGTGGGGACAATAGTGCTATAATAGAGTTCTCCCTCGTAACGACGACATTCACCTCGACCCTCAAGATCTGAGATTCTAGCTAAACAACAAGACTGCCGATTGAAGTAAGACCTGAAGTTCAAAGCAACATAATTGTAACGCCCGAGGCCTGTGTCAAATTCAACAACTAATAGCCAGGCATTCCCTTGCAACTCCACAAACCAACATAGGTTATTTCACCATACTTGTCCTCATGCTTCCTAAGAAAATTCTCAAGAAAATTATCAGAAGGCCAACCCAAACTAGGATTTGTCCAAGCCAACAACAGATAATTATGATAGGCCAATACGTCCGACAAAATGAATGTTACCAAATTTTAAAACCAACTTCGTTAAACAAGTTATTGAAAAAAATAAAAAAAATTACCAAATAGCAGTCAATTATATTGATCAATAGTTGATACTCTTACACGTTACATTCTAAAATAAAATAAAAAAATATGGAAAAGACCAAAATATATGTTCTGAACAGGTTTGTACTACTTTCAAGATACCCACACAGCAGGAATCTACGTTGATTTGGAAACTCGATCCACAGAAATTAGAGTGCAAATGTAAATCGTTATTGTCTGAAACCGCCTAAGAATCTGTCGCAGACCGAAATGCCAAATTTCCTCCCCAAAAGAAGTCTAATGCGCCCGAGGATTGATCTCGAACAAAAGAGCAAATCCTGAAAAAAACAATTATATTCTATTCTATTTCTAGCAGCAGAAATAAAAGTGAAAATTTAAAAGGAGGTTTCTACAAAACTAAAGCAAAGACCAAAATCAAAAAATTCTGAGCATCAGTTTTAAAAAGCTCGAATTTGTAAACTTCATGTATTAATCAGTTAAATTCATTATAAATCATCATTTGCTCGGAAGTTGAAGATTATCATGCGAGAAACCAATGTACATAAGAAACTGCAAATAAAAAGAAAAAATTTGCAATTTTATAACTGAGAATTGAATATATGTTCAAAGATGGGAGCTCCAAGAGCAAAAATGTTTGGGGTGTTTCCACGATTCAACAGCATTGAAGATAACCATCAATCAGGATAGCCACATTATTGATATTGCGTCCGAGCCATTACACCGAGAGGAACAGAGTATCCCCCAGAATTGGTAAATGGACGCAGTGTGCTCAACTAAGCTTTCCCAATCTAAATCACCCAGAAACCTAATCTAAGAACACTGCAAATTAGAGTGCTAATTAACCAAGGAAGCTCAGTGGAAGGAGAAGTCGTTTTTAATTAAGGCTCACGGCATAACTTAATTAAAAGTCACGTCCACTGCCCAAAACACGTCCAAGTGTTTACCCTCATCATAGCTTCATCGACATAAATGAATAACAATCAATAATTAAATAAAAATAAACCCAAGATTGAGTGAGAAAAGCTTCAGTGTGTGTAACAATCAGATCATTGATAGTAAAATCTCACTGAAATCCGCTAAGATAATTAGAATTATCATCATAAGCCATCAAATAAGACACAAAATTGAAAAACATCATACTACACAAATTCAAGAGAGTGCTCAGACAGCCAAGGGTGTATCAGTCAGATTCCGGGAATTGTACCCAGATCAGAAACTCTAGTCCACGAAAATTTGCTTCATCACAGCACTATAATGAAAATCAAAAGATGGTGAAAATTGAAAGAAGAACGAAGAATGAACTTTAATGCAACATGCTAATGAGTAAAAGATGCACCAAAATCTCCGGCTTTGAATTGAGACTTCTTCTGCAGAGAGGAGAAGCAAACCTGGAAGAAATGATGATGTGAGGAAGAAGGTGGAATGGCGAATTTATAGGCCATCGACTGAGAAATTAGGGTTTCTCGTTGTCGATTTGTTTAGGGTTTTCTAGATTTCATCGGCGCCACTACTGGGCTGGGCCTTAACATAATACGACTATGTCTAGTAGTCAGCTGTAATTTAGCCCATTAAGAGAGGCCCACGGACTAAAGCCTCTTGAGAATTGAGATCATACTAACTTCTACTTTTTAATTCGGCCAAAAATCAATTTATATCCCTAAATTTTGAAAGGTATACTCATTAAAATTCTAAACTTTCAATTCTATTAATTTAAACCTTAAACTTTCATAGGTGTATCAATTTACACCCGTGTTAGAAAAATGTTAGTTTTTACAAGTGTGGAGACTTGTAATTTATCAATTAAATCCCTAAACTTTCATACAATTGATTTATGAAAGTTTAGGGGTTTAATTGTTAAAATTATTATTTTTTCAAATAAAATCTAACAAAATGTGTAAATTGATACACTTATGAAAGTTTAGGGTTTTAATGGATACAACCCTCAAACTTTAAGGACATAAATTGATTTGTCTTTTTTATTTTTATTTCCAATTAGTACAACCATTTAAATTTTAAAAAATTGAGGACGGGTAGAGATTTAAAGGCTCCGTTTGGTATTGCGGTAGCTTTTAAAATAATTGCTTCTAACTTACCACAGTAGTAAAAAGTAATTTAGTGTTTGGTAAATTCCAACTTTAAACACGAAAAAACATGTTATAGTGTTTGATAAATTCAAACAAAAATAGTTGTGATTTAGTTATAATGACGAAAATAGACATATCATTTTTATATTATTAAATTGTTATTAGATAATTATTTAAATTTTATTGTTTAGTTTAAATTGTATGATGAAATATTAAAAAACAAATTATAATTAACAAATGATATTTTAATTAAAGTACAAAATTTTTTTAAGAAAAAGTATAATTAAAAGGGAAATTGTAGTAAATGACAATTTAAGACTTATTATTTGCAAATATAGCATGTTTTTAAAAATTTTGCAGATATAGCAATTTCTATCGTTGATATCTTATAACTGATAGAAGTCTATCGCTGATCACCTCAGCTTTTTATAGATTTTTGTCAGTGATAATAGTCTATCAGAGATAATAGTCTATCACTGATAGAAGTCTATCAGTGATATAATAAAGTCTATCAGTGATAGAAACGAGTTTTTTTGCCATATTTGCAAAACATTTTAAAGTTTACTAAATTTGCAATTAGTTTGGGCCTGATTGCTATTTGTGCAACCAGCCCTAATTAAAATCATCTATTTTACTCCCAAAAAAGTTAATGGTAGCAATTCTATTATGTTAGAGTTTTTTTTATTGTGATCCACTTAAAAAAAATATTGGTGTCAATTGTCATTTTAACTTGCTTCCGAAGATAATTATACGACAGCAGTTGATCTCGAGAGAGAGGTAAAAGAGAAAATATACAGAAGGATATAATAGGTATTTTAAAAAATGTTAAAATAAACATCGATTATACGGAGAAGTTAATTTCAAAAGCTATCATTTATTAGATTTTTGCAAATCTAAAGGATTCAAAAGTGATTATATATAAATTAATAAAAAATCAGTTTTACCAAAGGTTAAAATTATCCTATAATTACTTTTGAAGGAGGAGACCCTAATTTTAATGAAACTATTGAGGTTGAATTTTGTAGTGGATATTATATTTTCATGAATGTGATATTGTGAGAAGTCTAAGGGCATGTTTGGGAGTGATTGTTGAGTTATTGATTTTAGGAGAAGAGATTTAATTACAATTGATTTTATAAAATTGATTTCTATATAATCATTTTAATGTTTGGATTGAAATTATTTTTATACGATTAAAATTGATTTTAAATTATTAATGTTTGGTTTCTTTAGAAATAATTTTAAAATTACTAAATTTATAAAAAATGGAATTATATTTTAAAAAATTATTTAAATAATTGATTTTAGGAGAAGAGATTTAATTACAATTGATTTCAATATAATCATTTTAATGTTTGGATTGAAATTATTTTTATATGATTTAAATTGATTTTGAATTATTAATGTTTGGTTTCTTTATAAATAATTTTAAAATTACTAAATTTCTAAAAAATGGAATTATATTTTAGAAATTATTTAAGTAAATAATTATTTAACTATTTAATAAGTAATTATATACCATAATTATATATATATATATATATATATATATATATATATATATTTTTTTTTTAAAATTAATATCATTCAATTTATTTATTTATTTTAAAATATATACATTTTACAAAATTGAAAAACAAATTAAAACTAACAATGAGAATCGAATCTGGGTTTTAAGGGTTTTAAAAGTATATATATTGCAAAATTAAAAAAAAACAAATTAAAGCAACATTCTTTGGATTCGAACCTGGGTTTGAAGGAGAGGCTCACTGACAGTTTTATGTTACTTTTACCAACAAAGCAAAAAATATTATTAGTACCAAAGGTACATAAAGTTTTATATATATCAATTGCAATATTTTTAATTTAAATTAATAACCATTTCAAAAATAAAATTTTCACCCTCACTCACCAAAAATCACTAAAAAATCACCTCCTATGTGATTGATCGGGAATCACTCAAAGTGATTTTTGATTATTCAAAAATCACTAATCACCTTTTGCCAAACATCACAATTTTAAGATGGAAGGACATGTAAAAGTGATTTTGGTCATTCCAAAATCACTCTCAAACATGCCCTAATTAGCTTTGGGAATGAATAAACATGAGGATGATAAATTGTTAACATGAGCGAATTTGGCTTCAGCTCTCCTCCAACTTTTAAACTATTATAAAAAAAATATTGTTATATTTTTTCTCAAATAATTGGCTTATGGCGTGGTGGCATGTGCATTGTCTTGCTTAATATCTAAATGTAAATGGACATGAATACAAATATTTCTTATTTTGTTATGATTCACGTATGATATATATATTATATATTGATGAACTATTTATCATGTCCTTTACTCTCAAAAAATGACAGTTTCCCTCAATTAGCAAACTTTGGGTTGCAAAGGAACATCAAAGCCAATTGGAAAGATAAGATTATGTGTGGTTGATGCTTCTTGGATTCAGAAGCTGACATTGGCATTTTAATTGTGGATATGATTGAGCTTTGCTTCCCACCTAAAACTATACATCTCTAAGTATTCAAAACTACCATATTTGTAGAAGTTTAGTTTTTGTTTTATTTTTTATCATTTACAAATTTAGTTCAACTTCAGAAATTCGAACTTTTGATCTCTTGAAAGATTCATGTTCAACCATACGTGAAGTAAGTTGTCATTTACAATCAGTGTGTTGATGTGGTCGTACCATGTTTAATCTCACTCAAATTCGAAGCGTCATTTATGCATTCTCTCTTTTTTGTAATTTATGTTTCATTTTGTTATTGCGATGGAATTAGGATATGGATCAAAATAGATGAATGAACACAAACATTTTCTATCCGTTCTTTCTAGATTATTTTTTAATGGTGAGATTCAAATAGTTTAAATTTTGAAAACAACACTATTATGTTTTTTTTAATCTACATTTTTTTTTTTACAACGGTATTTTAATTATTGCGAGAATTGAACCCATGACCTCTTAGTCACGAACACAACCTTATGTCAATTGAGGTATGCTCGGTTTGACTTTTTTAGTCTACATTTTGAATTTAGAAGTAAAAAATGTATAATTACATTAAAAAATAGCTTTTCTTTTAATATAGAGTAATTTATGTTATAAACTCATTTTATTTTCTTTAAATTAAAATATGTGTAATAAGAGTATATTATAAATTATAGGGTTGGTTGCACAAACCGCAATCAAGCCCAAAATAATTGCAAATTTAGCAAAATTTAAAACATTTTGCAAATATGGCAAAAAATCAGTGACTATCACTAATAGACCCTATCGTTGATATATGACTATCAATAGACTTCTATAAACTAAAATTCTATAAAAAAAAAAAACTGAGGTGATAGACTACTATCAGCATAGACCATACTATCAGTGATAGAAATTGCCATATCCGCAATTTTTTTTAAAAAAGTGTTATATTTTTAATTATTTTACTTACAATTTTCCTAAATTATATGATATTATAAAATAATAATTATACAAAATTTATAACATACAATATGTTCATAAATTGATTAATAATTCAACCTAATATTTAGTTGGTAACTATAACTATTTTTATGGTTTATAAATATATTATCAAACATATTTTGATAAATTGTTTAAATTGAGATCTCATATTCTAAATTTTGTGCCAACCACATATCCAAAAACACATATGTTTTATTGAATACATTATTTTTTAAATATATATATATATATATATATATTTATATTTATATTTGCGAGTGTTCGAATCAGCTTAGTTGCACTTTTTATACCGAACAGTCGAATACTACAACATTTGGTTGACAAGAAAACTCATAGGAAAATAATTTTAAGTATGTGGCCATCAATGATTGAACACAATCTCTCTCTATATGAACTTTAAGGGATTGTTTGGCCCACAAGTGGTGTGGGGTGGGCTTAAATAGCCCACCTGATGTTTGGAGCTCCAACTATATAAGTTGGGGCTAAAGGTTATTATAACTCTCTTTTGCTACCGTAACACTGTAGTTTCTTATTTTATTATTTTGTTTTCACCTGATTTTTACTCTCTTTGTTTTATTTTTCCATTAAATTTGTCTATTTTTCTTCTCTTTTGTTTTTTCTTTTTTTCCACTCAATTTACCGATTTTTCCTCTTTCTTTGTCTTTCCCACCTCACGATTCTTTATCTTCCATTTCATCCCAAATTTCTCTCTCCACCCAACCTCTTATTGTCGATTATTTGTGATTTACTAAATAATATTTATTTTTTTAACGTTTAAAAAATTAATATGTAATATACATTTAACGGTACAAATACAACAAAAAAATTGTAGAAAAAAAATAAACTAACATAAACGCATATTTCAAACTCCATGTTAAAGAAAACTGTATTTTAAACACATATTAAACCAGTTTGTACCTCAAACACAGACTTACTAAATCCAGACTATACAACTCTGCACCCCAAACACAGACTATTATAACCCACGAACCATAATAACTCACCTTGCGCCCCAAACGTCCCATAATAGTTTTGAGGCCCTTACTAGGTCAATCATTAACGACTATTATTTTTAAATTTATATTTTTACATGACTAACCAAATACACGGTTAAAGTGCATGAGTTGATAATGTTAGACCCAAATTGAGTAATAAAATAGGGTGAGGAGAAAGATGTAAAGTATCACACTCAAATCAACCAAAACTTAGATTATACTTTTCTTGCCCTCCCCTGATGTCTGATATGGTCTTGTTTATTCTCAATTTGTTTGTTTAATATATATAATTGATCTCTTTTATTTAAACAACCAACCTTAGAATGTTTATGTTTCTCTTGAGGTGTTCAAACTCATCTTAATTTTGTAGTATTTTATGATTAAATAAATAGTATTGTCCTAAAATCATGTTTATCATAAATAATAAGCACTGGGTTTGAAATTCTATTATAACAATACTATCACGGTTAAATGTATATACATTAGATATCTAACTTTTTAAAATTTTGACTTTGTATTTAAAAATGATTCATTTAACAATAATAATAATGTAAGAGTAACATGACAATAAAAAAGTAGTACTTTCACAGATGATTCCAGCTTCAGTTTCGTAATGTTTTTGGACCTTCGTCTCAAAAATAATATATTTTTTTTGTTCTTTTGTTGACGTCATCAACACTTCACTTTGTTGAGCACGAACACGTTCGTAAAAAGTCTATAATACCTTTTATTGAGCACGAGGATACTATAATCGCCTCTTACGATCATGCTCAGCGAATGATAGTACATATTTTTTTCTCGTGATCGTTCACAGCAAACGCGTGCTCGTACTCAACAAAAGGTAAAAAAATATTCGTTTTCAAAAAGTGGGTCAATTGACATTACGACACTAAGGGGGTTATTAGTAAAAAATACCCCAATGATAAAACACTAACAATTAAAAGTTACGGATTTCAAAATTCAAAAATCAAAATTTCCTCCACAATTTTTGAGAAATAAAACAATCGCTCTACCCTAATTATAAATAAATTATTCAACGAGTCGGTCTTTTTATAACCATTGAACCTACCTAGGTAGAAATTTGTTTGTACCTAAAACCTATTAAATACGAAATCGAAACATTTCCTTTCTCACATAGAATCATGCGAAATCTATATTCTTAGTAAAGTAGTATTAAATTAAATTTGCTACTTTTGATGAGTGATTGATTACTAATAGGCGAATTCATTTATCCTAAACTTATTTGAATTTTTGCAACTTGTTATTTTTGTAAAATTAAAGATGACGATAGGAGTAGAAGGAAATTAAAACAGAGAGAAATCCTCCCTTCTCTCATTGGAGGAAAGGATAAGATCCAACTAGAACAATAATGAAATTTGTTGTGTTGCAAACATAAATTATTCAAATCAGAATCTTATTAACACGACAAAATAAAGAACATTACAGCGAAATTCCAATTATTCCAAGCGACAAATCTCCCCAAGAAAAAGGAAAAATCCCCCACTAGTTAAAAAAAAAAAAAAAAAAAAAACAGATACAAAGAACACAAAACCGACTGTCACACACACACACACTTCAAGTTGTGGCAATAAATTATAGATTCAACCCATTAACTATTCACCACAGCGCATCTCCTTCTGATTTCACCTTCAGTTCCAGTCTTCACTTTAATCCGACCCATTTTCTCCATTGATGCTGCAAATTCAGCGAAGAATTCTTCAATGGGTCCTTCAACCAGTTTCTGAACTAGACCCAATGTAGTTGCGTCTGTAGTGAGAGCAGCATCGGATTCGAAGAGACCCCTTCGTTTCAGAAGAAGTGAGTAGTAGCTAAGATCAAAAGTGTTGCGACTTCCAGGGTCCATTTCCACTTTGCTGTTGTCGGTCGGACTTTTGCATTTGTTGGCTTTGAGATTAGCGGCGTATCTTGGGTCGAGAGAGGGATCTTGGTCACCCACGCCGGTGAAATTGTAGAGTCGGTTTGAGAGTGACGAGCAATGTGCTATACCGATTGTGTGCGCGCCTGAAAGTGACGAGTGCACGCTAGGTGTTTGAGAAAAGTACTGAGTGAAAAATAAGTGTTGGTTTTAAGTTTTGAACTCACCTGATAGCAATACCAAGTCTTTTAGATCAAGGCCTTGGTTTCCGAAAAGGGTTTGGAGTGTTGAAAAGTTTCCAAATGGAGGAGGAATGTTATTCAAGGCTTCTGTTGTATTTGAGATCACTCCATCCCTTCGGCCCGTGGGAACTTCCCAGTGAGGACCTCCCTGCGCATTGAAATGAACATTATCCATCACATTAGGAAAGTGGGTTGCTTTTCTTTTTTCATCTTTCGACAAGGAAAAAGAAGTAAACAAAAGTAAAAGGGCATTCCGTCGGTTGTGTGGAATTGGATCCTTACTGTGGCGAAAATGGTATCTCTTGCAACCAAGGAAAGAACATCTGCACAAGAGACAATTCCAGGGCATTCAGCTTCAAGTAAGCTTTTGACTCTGTCAAGGAAGTCAAAGCCTCTGAGTGTTCGATTTGGTGGAGAATCCTTCTCAGCTTGGTTATTTGAGGTGGAATTTATAAGCACAGATGCATCACAACCCTATTAAGCAACACATAAAACAGAGAGAATCAATGTCAGTTGCATAAAGGAGTTATGAAGATTGAGAATTCTGATAAAGATGGGAGTGAAAAGAAACAGTACCCTGACAAAGCAATCATGGAAGTGCATTCTAATGAAAGTTGCTGCCAACGAAGGGGCATTGTGGATATGCTGGTGAACGAAATCTAGCACAATCTTCTCAGCGTTTGGGCAGGTTTTGGCATAGAAACCATTCTGCAACTGAGCTTGAGTGGAGCCTATCAGGCCTAGAAGACCAACTATAGTGGCCAACACCAAAGAAGTAAGCTGCCCCATTTTCATTTTCAGAATTTACTTCTGTTATGTATGTCTTCAACCTGTTTGGAGGAAGCAAGTTTTGTACTTGATATTCCACAGAGTGAAGAGGCTTATATATCCTAACAGAACAAGCAAGACAAGGAGCAAAATGTTGGAACAGGTCCACTATACAATTAAAATATTCTCTAGGTGAAGCTTTACAGTAATCTGTATTTTAATCCGCCATATTCTATTATAGGCCAGGTATTATAGACCTGATTAGTTAGACACACTCCTTGTAGGACAACAGGAACAAGCTATTTTGATTTTGCCACTGTTGAATGGTAGAATGTGCTCACAGCAAAGAATCAGAATTCATTCTCTTTTTCTTAACGCAATGGCATTGTTTATTCTGAATATAGTTGTTTACAGAAAAGCAGTAGTTAGGCTATGATTATCTTTAAATCAAAGATGATTGGCCCACCTATAAAGAGGATTTCAACACATACAACAAAATCCAGCTAAATATAGGGTCATGTACTCATGTCATGAAAATCATAGTTACATTCATGATTCACCATGCATTTTTCTTCACAAAAATTTATCTTTACCCATGTTTGAAAAAAAATCATGAGAAGGAAGTGAAAAGTTTGATGGACTGATGTAAAAATTTACCATTAAAACTAACTGGGTGTGTTACTTTATTCAGTAAGTTTGCATACTATATGAAATCTCTGTGATGTTTTGTTTATAATTGATGGTGGGTTTGTTGGATGCAGGCGTCACTAAAGTTTGCAGCCCCAACCTTTAACAATGCTTAAAAGTACTCAACGACTCGATAGGCTCACCTGCTCTAGGAACAGAGCACGTTATGGGACTATTTTCAATCAATAATTGCCTTCTTGCATGGCAGCTGCCTAAGAAAAGACATACAGAAAGAGAGAGAGAGAAAAAAAAATGGTTTCCTTTCATTATTACTATAATTGGTTTGTAATGGTTAAGAGTTTGGAAGGCACATGCGGCCTGGCCAATCCAAATCCAGAGGAAAGAAGAACCAGTAAACAGCAGCCTCAAAGATTCCTAGTTTTGAATTTTGAAGCAGCAGAGCAAAATGAAGGGCAAAAACATATGCTTTGGGAGAAGGTAAAGGAAAAAAGGGGGAAAAAAAAAAAAAAAAAAAAGCTTTCATTAAGAGGTTTGTGTAAGAAGAACTCGAGAAATGCTTTCTTTGATTAAGGAAATTAGGATGGTCCCAGAAATGGGATAAAGAAAGAAAAGGCTGTAGGCAAGTTGATTAGAATAGATTATTAGGTTTAGAAAAGATAATGATATTGTAGTTCCTAAACCCTGAAGCCTCTGGCTGATCTACAATGGAATTTTCTTGCACTGAGATGCTGGATTTGGTATAATTGAATTATTTTCCTTCAAATCCTGTTTTACTTTTGCCTCATAAACTAAGTTGGGTACACTTAAATTATGTTATTAGATTACTACTAAGATTATGCTAATGGAATATGACATATTTAACTTTTTTAATATGTTTTTTCATATTCTCCATTCTATGAGACCCATGTATACATCAAATTTCTATATTTTTTATATTTGTGAGTGTCCGGTCAGTTTGCGTGCATCTAGACTAATCTTACGGGATAACCGTCCGACATACTACATTTGGTTGTCAAGAAAACTCGTAAGATATCAACGTCATGGTTTCAACCTATTATTATTTTGAAGGCTCTCGCAACACTTTATTCCTGCATTGAAAAAAGAAAAAAAATGGGTAAAGTCATATTAAGCCAGCAAATCATGCTCCCAAACATTGATTATAGCCACCCTTTAGGTTACACAAAGACGAAAAAATCCCTGTTACAAAAAGAACAATAACTCTTTTTGCTCTTCCTTGAATCTTTGATAGGCTGCATCTTCTCTTTAAAAAAAAACAAAAAAAAAAAAATTATGATTTTCAGAAACATATATTAATTGACCACTTGAATCGCTGACCGAAAATGACAAAGTGGTAATACATACTTGCTTGCTCTTGCTAATTGCTATACACAAAGAAATCTCAAAAGAACCACTGCTTCGTTTTCTAGCCTTTTTACCAAATCATTACCCACCCTTGTCATAATTTGTTATTTTAAGTTTGAAGACCGAGTTTGTAGCGTTGAATGAGTTAAAATGATTTGTGGATTAATTTTAATCATCTTAAAATTAATAAATTGGTGGGCCAAACTAGAGGACTTTATTTATTTTGTACTTCACTAAATTCTAACTTCAAAGTTTTTAGAACGATAGTTCAACTTCGATATACAACTTCAAAAATAGTAAAACCACATATCAAATTGAAGCTTTCCGTGTTAGCTTTACAACCATTTCTTTTTCGAAATTTTTGCATATCTGAATTAAAAAAATATCGATTTTTTAATGCACACTCGGCTAAAAAATAATAAAATTCTGACATTGGCACACTCGACTTAATAAATTGGTGGGCGAAACGTGTAACCCACTCCACCCACCCTCTACCCAACTCCAAGTTTGTGGCTCAAACACTCCCTAATTGTTTGAGGCTCTAGGTGAGTTAAAATGGTGAGAGTTATAATAGTTTGTGGGTTATAATAGTCCGTAAATAGAAAGAATTTAAACTTCTAATAATTGAACTCTTCTATTGCACGTAAGAATTTAAACTTTGTTTTTTTTAAAGAGATGTAAGGATATAGACATATAGTCCCTGTAACGATATAGACATATAGTCCCTACTGTGAAAAACATGGTAAAAAATTAATGAAATTTCTTGCGAATGTAGATAATGATGACTGAGTCGTCACATAATAAAACCGACACTAAATTTTGATGATATTTTTCACAAAAGAGATTAAATTGTTACAAAGTTTAAAGTGTAAAAATTAAATTGTTATATACCAAAGTTTGAGGATTAAATAGTTCCTTTATAGATAACTTAGGGACAAAAGGTGTTATTTTTTTACTTTGTTTTTTCCTTCAAAACATCCCATCAAAAGGGAAGAAGAAATTGAGGGTGGCCAAATGAAAGGACTAAGATCATTATTAAGGTGAGGGCACAAGGGGCCCTTGTGTACCAATTGAGTGATCTATAATAAAAGAAAAGTCAGTACCAATTAAAGCTACAATTATTTACTTTAGAATTTCAAAGTAACTAATGAGTTGAATGATTTAAATCATTTTTAGAATGATTCATCAAATGTCCCTCAAAGAACAATCAACTTGTTAGCTTATGAGTTATGATATGGAGATGTCTTTTAAGTTTGGATATTTTTTTTTTTTTTTTATAATATGTTGGACTTTGGAGTGAGGATTGAATCTAAGATCTCATGATCACTAGGCGATAGCCGTTGAGCTATCCTCTTGTGGGCTAAGTTTGAATAAATACATATTACATTCAATTCATCTTTAAATGTCACTTTGAAAATAAAGTTTTGGTAGCTCCAACTTTAATCCATCTATGACCTTGTTAGCTATGCCTACATCTATGTTGACCCACTTTTCCAAATTTTCATACATTACAAATTTACAACCTCAAGAAGAATAAAGTTCTAAAATTATTTAATAAGAAATCAAACAAAATTTGCTATATCAATGCCCATTTAGAATGAGATGTATTTATACAAGAGAATTACTAAACCTAATTTACATATTAGGTATGGAATAAGATAAATACTAACTAAATACTAAAAAAAATTATAACATAAATAATTTCTTAATACTCTTCTTCAAATTGGAGCATGAAAGATCACAAATACTCAACTTGAAAATAAGGTAAGAAATGAGGTAACCTTAAAAAAAGACTGCAGCCTCTGAACGCAGGTCGGTGTTGCAAACTTTAGGTCGATACTCCATATTACATCTTTAAATTTTCTGAGAGCCTCCAAACGCGAGTTGATGCTCCAATCTTCAGATTGATGCCCACATGACATCTTTAATGTTCTGCGGGCTTCCCATCATTGCTTTGACCATGCAATATAGAAAATATGCGAGCCCCCGAACGCGGGTCGGTGCTCTTCATTGCAGATTAAACTTCATGGTTGTTCACCATAAAAGAAGGAGATGATGAATCAATTATCCTCGCTGTTCCCTCTAATAATTCGAAAGAGAGGAAAAATCAATTTGCGTCATCAATGTTCCTTTTATATCATCCATCATAGAGGAAAATTTGAGCTCTCTCAGTGTTACCTTCAGTAATTCGAAAGAGATGAAGAATCAAACACCCCTTCATTTATACGGTTATGTGTGCTAAAAACGGCAACGATGGATATTAAGTATGAAATAAGATACCATGCTAAATAAATTATTTTCCTCCTAATTTTCATTTAAAATAAGATGTATTTATCTAAAAGAATTACTAAACCTAATTTTTATATATTAAGTATTAACTGAGATAAAGGTTAACTAAATACTAAATATTTAGTAACATAAATAATTTCCTGATTTCAATTGTAAACACAATGACAATAATATAGAATGGGGTGTTGTATAGCTTGATTGAAATTATATATATTTTTTTGGCAAAGAAAAATAATAGTTGAAAAACTTTAAACTTTGATTGAAAAGAATTGAGAATGAGTTAATTAATGTCTATTATTCAATTTGAGTTAATTAATGTCTATTATTCATAAATTGAGCATAATTGAATTAGTATAAGGTTCCTTCCACTAAGAGGTAAAAAAATAAAAAAAAATAAAAAACAACAATTAATTATCTTTCCTAATTAATTAACTATAAAAAAATTGATTGAAAAAAATGTTTTAATTAATAAATTTTTGTTTGGATAAATTACAAATTTGATCGATGGTTTGGATAAAATTAGAATTTAATCCTATGATTTTAAAAGTTATAATTTCATCTCAATAAAACTTAGTTAAAATAGGAAACATACTCATAAACTCTTAGTTAAGGACACAATTTTATGTTAATTGAGTTATGTGGTCCTTACTCTTAGTTAGGTTTAAAACTATCTAGTTTTAAATTAAATAGTTAAAAAAAAAAGACATTTTTAGAACTATCAATATGAAATAAAAATTTGGCAATTCAGTTGAAATGAAGATTTCAAATTTGAAGTAGATAAAAATATATTATTAAAATATTTAGCTAGTGTAAAACATTTTTTTTTTAAAAAAAAATATGTTGGGTAAGAGATTGAATCAAAGACCTCATGGTCAGTAGCGCGATACATCATATCGTTGAACTATGTTCTCGTTGACAACCATCTTATATTTTATAAACCCCACCAAAATAAATAAATAAAAACAAAGGCTTTGTAGGACCCAGGCATGTAGGGATTATATGCAAAAATCACCAATTTCTAGTAATAGCTTTATTGTTATTATTATCTGAAAAAGGTAATAGTTTCACTCTTTAGTAGAAAACTACTCTTTAATAGAATAACAGTAATTGTCAAACTTATCCAACCAAATTGAACTCTTGTCAATTACAATTAAAAAACTATTTATCATCCATTATTAACAACCATCAATTAATTAAAATTTAATATTAATTTACTATTATCTATATCCAACTGTTTTATAAATTATAACCAAGTAGAAGATGCAATTATATGACATAAAATATATTGATTGTTAACTTGATAATCAATATCAAGATTGATTTCAAATTTTCAAATTATTTTTCAGTTCAACAATATTTTAGCAATTCATATCTTAAAAAATTTGGCAATTCAGTTCAAATATTGATGGCAAGCTTAATTCAACTTACACAATGCATCTGCCCTCTTTTTTCAAGAGGTATTAGAATTCCTCAACCCAATATATTATTCAACTAA
Organism: Herpetospermum pedunculosum; assembly: GCA_028017165.1. Classification (NCBI taxonomy): domain Eukaryota; kingdom Viridiplantae; phylum Streptophyta; class Magnoliopsida; order Cucurbitales; family Cucurbitaceae; genus Herpetospermum; species Herpetospermum pedunculosum. The sequence continues at coordinate 4,187,823 of CM051529.1, read as the reverse complement.
AAAAAACAATGAACTTTAGAGAAATAATATTTTACTCACACTTCATCTTAGCGAGTTAATTTAAAATCTTTTAATTTAGTCAACTCAAATAGTAGACTTGAATAAGTAGTAAAACTAATACCTGTTTAAAATGGTTCATGAACTGACTGATAAATTACATATCAACATACAAACTACAAAAAAAAAAAAAAAAAAAACAAAAAAAAAACCTTCAAACTCAACATCAAATCCCTAAAACTTACAAATCTGACAATAACTTAGTGGATAAGATATCTATTACCTTTCCTAAAATCAAAGATTCAATTTCCACCCATATTTGTTGAATTCAAAAAAAAAAAATGCCTATATTCCAACTCAAGTGCTACCCAAAACTAAAAAAATTCAATACCCATGGAAATAGCCTTGTCCATGGGTATTGAAATTAAAATTTGACTCACCTACATACAAAGGTTTGAAAAAAAAATCCCAAAAATTTATGATAACTTCTATATTCACCTTAAACTATTAATCATGTGTCAAAGTGAGCATGGCTCGGCGGTAATTGACATGTACAACGTCCCTTGAGGTCGGAAGTTTAAATCTACAATCCCCTATTTGTTGAACTAAAAAACAACCATTAATTATGGCAAAAGTTTCGGGGAAAGAAATGTTGCACTTGCACCCATGATATTAAATTTTCATCGACATTTCCGCATATCCATAGGTTCGACATCGACATGAAATGTGAATTGACATTTCCATCATACCGTACAAAATCGATAAAATATTAAAAAAACAACAAAGTGTAACCTAACGTGAATATACTATTATGCTAAGTGTATTTAAACTCATTTAAAAATACAAAATGTTTATTTATTAATTTAAATATATTTTTTTAAAACCTTACAGAAATATCCATCGACATGACATTTTATCGAAATTTCCATAAAATTGAGACCTCAATAATTCCGTCGACATCGACATTTAAATCCTTGTTTGCACTACTTATGGTAAACCTGGTTGACCAGTAATTCATTTTTTTTAAGTACAATATAGGGTGGGGGATTCGAACCACAGACTTCTTGGTCGTTAACACATACTTTATGTCAGTAGAGCTATGCTCACTTTGTCGACCAGTAATTCACTTTCAAATAGTGAATGGTTGATCAACTTGACGCATATATGTATAACGTTGTCATGATTTTGAATAGCTTCATGCAAAAGTTCCTTAAAATCCATAAACATGACTTCAGAAACATGTACGTAAGAATGGGTAAAAAGAACAACAATCTCCAAGTCTAAGCAGGGAAATAAATCTTGACTATTACATACAGTTCTTCTATAAAGTGCCTCCCATTACTTGATTTTCTAATGAAAAGAATGAAGGTGATTCTACCTGACATTCTTTGTGAAGTTACAGCTTTATTAAACTTTGTGAGGTACAAAACTTTTCAATAACCTTTCCTAAGTTGCCATGCTTGATCATGTATCATGTTTCTCTTTCTATGTGTCTAAAAAATCAACCCAATAGATAAAAGTAGGAAGAAAGAAAATAAATTGTAGCCATGGTCACCTGAAGGTCGTGAACTGTAATTAAGTGGAGTGTTCTGCGCAAGCTCCACATGAATTCAAACAAAAGAAGATTTCATAGCTTGAGTTGACTCCGAGGTGCTAAGCCTTGAACTTTCATCATACAATGATACTTGGATGGTGCAATGGCACCAGCCTGTGTGCAAAGAGCCACCACTGCTGGCGTGTGTCCATAATAATCCCTCCCTTCGTCAGTGAGCACAAGAGGATCTTGCCGTCTCCGATGCCATACGATCTTTGGAGGAACTAAATCATCTACGTCTGCCTTCTCCCAGAAGTGGGATCCTCGCCAACTCTCATATCTAAAAACTCCACAAAGTCTAGCTTTGTGTCCTGATGGCCCAACATGAACTTCTGAGCAGTATTTACAGACCTTAGAAGGATATACCATTAACAGTTTTTGCACGCCGGTTCTAAGTGTTTCCCATGCCCTGAGAGTTTCATTTGCTAAAAGCCACATCTCATGCTCATCCCTGCCTGAGCCACCACCATCCGAATTCCAAGTTCTTGAAGATGGAATTTCATCATTTGGATTGACTCCAGCTTGCCAGCATAGCTCCACAACGGCTGGAACACGTTCAAAGTTGAACCTCTCATCGTGTTTAATGACATCTTGGAACATGTTATGGAGGTGAAAGGCTTCTACTGGGACAAGGATATCGCTTAAATCACCTCCAATCCATTCATGGACCTGATTCTTGGCACCGCGTTTGTAACCGCCACAACTTCGGATTAGATGACCTTTCTCACCAACATATACTTCTGGACAAAATCTACAAAAATAATGCAATGATCCTAGGAGTTTTAGAAGCAGCATTCACAAACATGTACAGTGTACTCATGTTATCAACTGTTGAATAAACTTCCGAAAGAACAAATTTAGGGCCGGTTTGGAATGACTTTATAAGTGATTAAAAACATTTTTTTTGCACTTTGAAAGTCATTCCAAACAGGCCGAGTCTAGGAGTTTTAGAAGCAACCTTCACAAACATGCATTCATATTAACACCTCAGATGGTTCAATCTAAACTTCAGAAAGAACAGACTTTACAGACGGTTCTAGTGAGTATAAAGAACTAGACAATATATATTGATGAATTCATTGAGCTCACTTCATGCGCAGGAAATTTCTTATATCGGCTACTTATCAGGAAACAGCTTACTGAAAATCAATGTCACTCAACATTTCTGACAAAATGGTACTACCCTAATACACATATTAGTTCAAGTAATATACAATTTAGATAAAAGAAAACAAAGAAAGTAAAATCATAACACCAAAAATGAGAAATTAAAAAGAGAGTTAGTTTCCGGGACACTGACTTGCAAGAGACAACCGGAAATGCTTTGAGAAGAGTGGAAACTCCATGAATAAGCATTGCCCTAGCTTCAAGAACTTGCTGTGCCACTGGAATCATACCCTTTACAGGATAGTTTTTGGCCCGATTTTGAATTCTCTTCAAAATCATTGGACGGAGCTTCTTCAAGTCGACTTTAGAGCTGTAGCAGCGCTGTAGAATGAATTCCTGCACAACATTCTCACTCAACTTCCTTCTAAGAGCCATAAAAGCCATAGTTTTCATGGTGCAAGCCCTAACATTTCCGACAAGCCACAAACTCGAAGGCGTTAATTAAGGTCTTAATCCAATCGCAGGAGCCAAGAAGGCGTAGCGTGAGCCTTCGAAATCAACGGAGAGAATGCCCGAAACTGCGAGTAAGGATGAGATTTCGAGAGAAGAAATCAGGCAGAGAGCTTTCAGAGACAAGATGAAACGACTAACAGAGGGGCCCGACGGTGCATCGAAGTCAAAATCGCACGGAGAAGAAGAACAACAGGCGCTTCGAAAGAATTAATTTGCAGAATTGTGAGATCAAGATGAAGATTTGCAGTTCTAGATTTCGACAGGGAGATTCTAGGGCGCAACAGAGACGATGGCAAGTGATCAAAATGAACCAGAGATGGAGGGTAAACCGTACCGGTTCGGTCAGCAGTTGTTTTTGCAATGGATAAAAGAAACGACCGAGAACCGAACCGAACCAAACCAAATCTGACTATTTAATTGAAAATCGAGTTTCACTTTCACATGGGACCGAATCGGTCTGTGCAGCTCGATTCAATGCTTCAGATTCCGGTTTCTTTTTAGTCCCAAACCATTAGATTTGTCACGAGTGGAGGATCTAGAGCCCTTTTCTTTTGCCTAAAACTAGAAATGTTTACCCTTAAAAAAATGACTATTTACATAATAGACTCATCTTAGATTCTAATTACACAAAATGTAAACATTTTAATTACATTTCAGTCCCTCCTCATTTAAAACTAGTGAAATTAGCTGACAAATATTAAATTTAGTTTTAATTATAATTAATTTATTAAAAATAAAATTATTTGAGATTTTTAAAAAAAAAAAAAAAATATCATCTTATTATAACAAATCAATCTAAATATAAAAAAATAAAAAATAAAAATAAAAAAAATCAATCGACCTCTCTGCTCCCTATTATTTTATTATTATTATTTTTACCATGAAATCTTGCGACTGGATGGAGGCTTGATGGGAGAAAGGCGACGATTCATATTTCAGACGACGATTACCTTGAGATAGATAGCAACGACGAGGGATTTGAGATGTAGGCGTCCTTCAGTGATATTAGTTGCGTTTGTTGTTGTGACGACGTCGACGGCGTTTAGGGTCTACTAGTTTCAAACGACAAGAGAGGTAAGGAGTTGTTGGAACGATTATGGCAATTGTGTTTAGGGTCGATGGTGTGCGGCGAGGGAGAGAGAGGCGATTGCGTGCGTGAGGGTAAGGAAAAAGAGAGAAAAAAAAAAAATTAGAATTTCTATAATCAAATGTAACCTCAAGAAAGATGAAACTATTGTAAAGAAATAGCCAGAAAACTAGCAAATTTTTAAAAAACTAAAAACTAAAAATCAAATAGTTATCAAATGAGACTATGGATTATGACTTTTTTTTTTTTTTTTTTTTTTTTTTGAGTACAATGGATTATGACTTTATGGATGCTAAATTTATGTGAAATTCCTCTTTTAGGTGGAGAGTTAGAAGCGTAAATTTAATTTTGAATAAAACTTCTCGTCATAAATTGTATTTGGAACTGAAATAAGTAAGCAAATAATTGCATCTAAACAATGAGATGAAATCAAGGTGAGGAATATATTCCTCGTAGATGAAGTCGAAGAGATGCGTACATTTCTTTGTGGGTTTGGAGTCTACATTGTGAGGAGCCGATTAATACCAAGTTGTCTAAAGGAGTGAACTTCAACAACTCCCATCATCCCTATTCTCTTGATTCCATAATGAGTCGTGAAAGTGATGTTAAAAAGATGAAATTCTTAATAAAGTGAACATTTTTTTTTTGGAGATTATGTTCGGACAAACTCCCTCATCTACATAAATTATTCGTTTTGCATTGTTAGATGTATGAAAGAGAAATTGCAAAAGTATTTTGATTTTATATCCAATACTTATTAGGGGTGAATATACGTCCAATGGTTATTAATAATTTTTCAGTTAAAATGTCTACTTTTATAAAAAGAGGGATCAAAATAGTTGAGGTGAGGTGTGAAAGAGTACTCATAAATATTTGGAGTTGGTCTAAATTTACACATTTGTTGAATGAAAAATGAAGAAGCAAACCTTTTCAAGTTGTACTCGATTAGAAATGACAAATGTATTGGTATGAACTCAATCAAATTGGTGTTGTATTCTAAGTTGATAGGTACAATAGAAACAATAATTTCTTCGGATAAGAAGGTGTGTCGGTGGAAGATAGATATCCATAATATTTACAAAGAAACAAATTCTAGAAAAAATTGTTTAATAACACGTAGGGGTGAGTATCGAATTTGTTACATTTTAGTCATTGAATTATATAGTATGCTCTTGACAAACATATCAAATTATAATTGGAGATGAGAAGGGAAAAGTTATTATTGAAGTTGAAGTCTCCAAGTTGGTTTGGGTAACGAAATTGTTATTGATATGATAGTTTTGAGATATTCCTCGAAGTGCTAAAAAGGGTAAACCCAATCTGAATGAATGACCCATTTTCCACGTTCCTTCCGGTTTCAGGATAACCCATTTTGATTCTCACAACTCCCGATGACAAACTTCCCCGCCCCCCGCCCCCCGCCAGGCGCCAACATTCTCATTTCTCACCCATTTCCAACCTTATATCAAACAAAATTTATTTCATACCCACCAAAATATAGCTTAATGGATAAATTACAATTCTTAAACCACCTCCATAATTTAATTACTTAAAACTCTAAAAAAAATTAAAAAAAAAAATTAGAAAAATATTCTCACTCACTTGATAGATACTGTTAACTAAAATGATCGATGAAATATTGTTAGACTTATATGTAATAGTGTTGGGAATACAAACAAAATCTCACATTAGTCTTAGACAAAATATCTTTTTTGTTACATGAAGTGAGAATAATTATCGAATGATATGAATTTTTTTGGATGGAACTAAAAACAAAGTAACGAGAATTATGTCCAAAGTTATCGTAGAATTTTTAGTTGTTTTTTTTTGGTTGAAGGATTCAAACCACCGATCTTTTAGTCGCCAACACATATATGTCAGTTGAGCCATACTTGTCGTAGTTATGATAGAGTTGAAGCGGTGGGAAAGATTTGATGTATATCAAAGTAATCGGGTAAGTTCAATATACAAAGTCATATGGTCCACCCCTCTTGTTTCAATCCCTTTAACCCCTACGGATCCTTTTATTCATTTCCATACTCTACCCTCTCTTACTCTTAACACTTTTATTCCAAATCATTTTATTAATATTATTTTTGGAGGCTTTTATATATAATTAATAATACCAAAATTCTCATTTTCAAGATAGAATTGAAACTCACCCAACCTTATCCATTTCATTCTCCAAAATTACATATTTTAATTTTCCACATTTCTTTACACCTCTTTCTTATATTTAAAATGATATAGATTAATGGTTAAAAAATTACAATTTAAAATAAAATATATTTTTTTCTTTTTAAATATGTCAATTTTTATCATTAATAGTCTTCTTCGTAAGTGATGTGATATAGTCATTAATAGCCGAATGACTATTAATATATATTTTTTTATAAAATTTTGTCAATCACTATAAATGATAGCATTGTTATTTATGCTATTAATCTATTAAATAGTCTAAATCTTGATTAATACATATTAAAATTCTAAAGGTGGAAAAAAGGATTGCAATGTTTTTAAACATAAAAAACACCAATTGAAGTAATAAATTTGATGGTTGGTTGTGAAAAAGAAAAGGGAAATATTTGAAAAAAGTTTGAGGGCAACGTAAGGTGGTTTGAGAGTTGCAGATAACAATGGCAATGTGTAGCTGATATGCAGAAACTTGTAAATGAAAATTAATTGGTTGCCTTCTTGCATTCTCATTACGACACATCTTAAAACTGCTTCGAACCGTGTCAACAAATGGATTCGACACGTCCATCACTACCATTTCATCTATGTAATCTCTATATCAAAATTCCTGAATTTCCTCCTCAGCAGACGCCTATTTTGACCCACAATCAACAAACTTACATATAATTTATGCATAAACAAGAATCAAAGTGACAAAAACCATAAAAAGAATTAACAAAAGATTATGATAACTTCTGATGATGATGAGAGAAAGACAAGTATGGAGGCAGAGAGGGATGGGTTATCCTTACGTGCCCTGCAAATGCACCTCACAACCGACAAGTTTCCATCAACCTCTGAAGATAACAATCAAACTGCTAACCATAGAACTTCAAAATACTACTCTGCACCTGAACTTTCTTGGTTTCCGCAGCTTTCTTTTCTTATCTAAAACGAGTAATTATTCACTTTTAACCCATCTCAAAATGGATTTCATCGACTACCCTTTTTGTTCTTTGCCATTATAAATACATTGCCTTCCAACAAATCTTTTGCATTCAGCTGAGCTGACCTGAGCTGAGCTTCCTCTCTGTTATTGTCGACGTAAAAGAAAATTTCTATTTCTGGCCATGGCAGCTGCCTCCTTCTCTGTTCCTTCAATGGTATCATATCATTGCTCCTTTTACTATTTTAGTTCTTGGGTTGCTTGAATTTCTCACGATGGTTTCAATTCAATTACTAATTCATACATGCAAACGAAACCCACTAGAATTTTGCTGTTGATTTTGCTCCAATTGTTGTAATTCATCGCTGCACAATGCAGGTACTAAGTTAAGTAACTATTTAACAATCGAGATTTTCTTGATGTACAGATAATGGAAGAAGAAGGAAGATTCGAAGCGGAAGTTGCAGAGGTGCAATCATGGTGGAATTCAGAGAGATTCAAGCTAACACGACGGCCATACTCAGCAAAAGACGTGGTGTCACTACGCGGCAGCTTAAGACAAAGCTACGCCTCAAACGAATTAGCCAAAAAGCTATGGCGAACGCTCAAAACCCACCAAGCCAACGGCACGGCCTCAAGAACATTCGGAGCCCTGGATCCGGTCCAAGTGACGATGATGGCTAAGCATTTGGACACCATTTACGTCTCCGGCTGGCAGTGCTCTTCCACTCATACTTCCACCAACGAACCAGGCCCGGACCTCGCCGATTACCCATATGACACCGTTCCGAACAAGGTCGAGCATCTCTTCTTCGCTCAACAGTACCATGACCGGAAGCAGAGGGAAGCGAGGATGAGTACGAGCCGAGAGGAACGATCCAAAACCCCGTATGTTGACTATCTCAAACCGATCATCGCCGACGGCGACACCGGCTTCGGTGGCACCACCGCCACGGTGAAGCTCTGCAAGCTATTTGTGGAGCGCGGTGCCGCCGGTGTTCACATTGAGGATCAATCCTCCGTGACGAAAAAATGCGGTCATATGGCTGGGAAAGTGCTGGTGGCGGTTAGCGAGCACATCAATCGGCTGGTAGCTGCTCGACTGCAGTTCGACGTGATGGGGGTTGAGACGGTTCTCGTGGCTAGAACTGACGCCGTCGGAGCGACTTTGATTCAAACGAATGTCGATAGTAGAGACCATCAGTTCATTTTGGGCGCAACGAACCCTAATTTGAGAGGGAAGAGTTTAGCTGGGGTTTTGTCGGAAGGAATGATGGCTGGGAAAACAGGGGCAGAACTTCAATCGCTGGAAGATCAATGGATTTCCATGGCCAAATTAAAAACATTCTCGGACTGCGTAACCGACGCGATCATGAACACAAACACAACAGAGAATGAAAAGAGGAGGAAATTGGACGAATGGATGAGTCATTCGAGTTCCGAGAAATGCATATCGAATGAACAAGGACGAGAAATCGCAGAGAAATTAGGGCTGAAGAATCTCTTCTGGGACTGGGATTTGCCCAGAACCAGAGAAGGGTTTTACCGGTTCAAAGGGTCGGTAATGGCAGCGATTGTTCGCGGTTGGGCTTTCGCACCACACGCGGACCTAATCTGGATGGAAACTGCGAGCCCTGATTTGGTGGAGTGCACCACATTTGCGAAAGGGGTGAAATCGATGAACCCAGAGTTGATGTTGGCATACAATCTGTCGCCATCTTTCAACTGGGACGCATCGGGAATGAGCGATAAGCAGATGGAAGAGTTCATTCCTCGGATCGCGAGGTTGGGATTCTGCTGGCAGTTCATAACGTTGGCAGGTTTCCATGCGGATGCGTTGGTGATCGATACGTTCGCGAAAGACTACGCGAGAAGGGGAATGCTAGCTTATGTAGAGAGAATTCAGAGAGAAGAGAGAAACAATGGAGTGGACACGCTGGCTCATCAGAAATGGTCCGGAGCTAACTACTACGATCGGTATCTGAAGACGGTGCAGGGTGGCATTTCGTCCACCGCTGCCATGGGAAAAGGCAAGCAAACTTTCGAGTATTGAACTTTAAAAAGTGTCTAATAAGTCTTTTGAATTGCAGGATTGCTTAAAACTTTCGGTTATTGAATTTAAAAAGTGTCTAATAAGTCTTGAATTGCAGGAGTGACGGAGGATCAGTTCAAGGAGTCGTGGACGAGGGAGGGAGCGGCGAACTTGGGAGAAGAAGGGAGCATGGTGGTAGCAAAGTCGAGGATGTAATAGGGGGGAATAGTAATAATAATATGGAGTTGGGAAGCTTTCAATATTTTCAATGGTTATTTGGGATAATCCGTTTTTGGGTTTCCAATAATAACCAACAAGTTGTTGTTTGTTTGGTTTATTATTGTGTTTGAATTTTAAGTAGTAGCATTGTGCAATGTCATTTTTCCGTTCATATATGTATGAACTATGTTTTTGATAAATTTACCTTTCTATTGTATGACTAGTGATGTTAGTAAAAAAAAAAAACAACTTTTATATCTGTTTTAATACAATATGGGAATATGGATTTAATGTTTTGCTGAAGGTTTTTGTGGAATGTCTTATTTACTTCATCTCTTTACTAATTTATCTAACCATTTATTTAATGTATATTCTTATTTATATAATGTATAATCGGAAAAAAGAAAAATACTAGTACCATGTAAAAGTATACACTATTAGGAAGGTATAAATGACCCGAACAATCCGTACTTAAATAAATTGTAAATGTTGAGTTGGATTAAGATGTTTGGAGAATCAATTTTTCGTGTCGATCGACCCTGTTTTGGTTCGGTTCAACCCAATCGAAAATTATATATTAAAAACATTAAAAAAAATTATTCATATGAAGATGAAGGCAGAAGTCAGAAAACCTAAACTTTTTCTTTTATTCTTGCACTGCCCTTGCTCTCTCCTCTCTCAGTCTTCTTGCTCTCTCCTCTATCAGTCTCGCCAATTCGATGCACCTCCATTCGCCTCACTCTCAAACGTCGCTCTCCTCCTCTCGTCATTGACCGTCGATTCTCTCTCGTCTCATACCGTTGCTCGCCTCACATCTCAGACGCCCTCAACTTTGTTCGAGATATTCCTCAATTCTTTATTTAAAACAACCACCCGACGACCTATCCAACCCAATCCAAAAATAGAAGGGTTAAGTTGAGTTGTTTATCCCACCAACCCAAAATTTCGGGTGGAGTAAAAAAACACTTTCAACTCAGCTCATGTACACCCCTAGACACTATCTAAATATCAAATTGAGCATAGTTCAAATAGTTCAATTGATACGAATTAATGAGCAAAAGACAGAGTTCGAATCACCACTCTACACTAATTCAATTGATGTGAACTAATGAACAAGAGTTCAGAGTTCGAATCTCCCACCTGCCCACCCACGAGATAAAGTAGAAAACTTTTGGCACCACTAAACCCAAAATATTGATGTTATCGTCTCGAATTTGATATCAAGAGATCGGAGTGAACGACCAGACCACCGAACCTCCTAGAGCTATCTATTCATACATCGAAAAAACCTCTGCAGCCTTATCCTTAAACCGCCGTGAACCCATAGCTGCTCCTGTAATAAAAGCCTGTCTTTGTGCTTTTGCTTCTCTGTATTCAGAACTGAGTTCACTTTCTGGTATCATTTCCATTACTTACTTTTTACATTGATGAGAGGACGTTTATGATTACTAATACCAGTATAAATATGACCAAACTCATCGTGCTTTCTCTTGATATCTTCTTAAATCTCTTTGCCCTTTTAAAATAATTATTTTGGTAGTAATTTATCTGATAATTTTTGTTTCTGAAATAAAATAAAATTACAAATCACATTCTGGGTTTGCTTTTACGTATTCAGAAAAAAAAAAAAAAAAATGTAAGGTGAAGAAGGAGCTGACGATCTCTACAAGCAAAGGACATTCTTCTAGCAATGAAACTGAGTTCACTTCTTGGTATCAATCATTTCCATCGGTTACTTCTTCCATGGTTTCAAAATTGAGAGGACGATTATGATTGCTATAACCAGCAGCAATATGATGGCGATCATCATGCATTTTCTTGATCTCTTCTGTAAGCTCTTCGCTGTCTCGAGTGCATCGGTTCCCGTTCGAACGTGGTCCACTGCGTTCGTTACCTATGTCAAACGAGTTGCACACATTCAAAACAACCTCAACTTAATCAATAGCAAATGCCCATGTTCTTTCTTCCATGGCTGGATCACACAAACAAAAACTATAACAGCAATTATGAATAGAAGAAGAACAACAATTATGGCAATGCACATCCATTTTCGAGTGAAGTCGTCCTCTATGGACATGATTGTCTATGTTCTTAACCTGGACGAGATCTCATCGACACCTAGTACCGAAGGATGAACACTATCTACCCATACCAGAAGTAAGAAGTAGGACTAACCTGATTCTCTATGTTATCCAAAATTTCACTCTGGGCCTCCACTAAAACTGCCATGTCAAGGTAAATCTGACCAAGAAAAGAGAAAAACATCATACAATTGAAAATCCTGCATTAGACTTCCAGAGAAAATATATACCTGATGCAATTCCGAGAGCCTTTTCTCGATTTCTTTAACTGCGTCGTGTCGCTCTTGAATTTCTTCCACGGTACTGATAACCTGCATCATCAATGTACAGAGCAGAAAATTAGGAATGGTCATAGTTAATCAATTTAGTAGCAAATTAGCAATGGTTTTCAAAGAAACAGAACAAACGCAGTTTGAAGGTATACTTTTTTATGTACAATAAAACTAACTGAAACTGAATTTACGTCTGATCTTATGTACCTGTCCTCGCCCCATTTGTTCAAATGCATTTTGGAATATTTGCTCACTGTTTCCAGTTTCTATAAGGTGATCAATCATCTAATATGATCATTAAAATTCTGGTCAGTAACAATGAAATTTCGGTTTGTTCTTAAATTTCAAGTTGAGACTTGAAAGTTCAGCTTACCGTCTCATCTGGTCTGGTACCCGTAACTGCTCGATAAAGTCGCACCATAACAAAGTTCATAACATAAAATTAGTCAGCCTTAGCCATCAAAAAGAGGGAAATAAAAGGATAACCATGACATTTCTGCACACAATCAATCATAATCAGCAATTTTGACAGTCTAGTAACAGAAGCATTTGAACCTGTAATCACTCGTCTTTCCACGACTTCGCGGTACTCATCTTGAATTCTTTGACGAAGGGTCTGAAACATGATACGAGGATGAGAGGTGAAGGAAAACAATCATATCAAATAATAACAAGGAGATTACAAAATACCTGAAATTCTATCATCAGATCCTTGAACTTTTTTGTCAAGGCACTGCCATTCAAAAAACAATTCTACCATAAGGAACATTATCAATCTAAAACAAACACTTAAAGAGTAAAATGTTTATTGGCAGCGAACTTTGTCACATTCATTCGTGCTCGGTCAATGGCCGTTCCCTTCTCGCATCCAGGCTTCTGCCTACTTGTTAAGTTCTGGAGAGAAGAAAAGTGCATCATTATGCAACTGTTCTTCAAATAATTGTGAAAACTTCAACAACAAAGAAGCAAAAAAAAAAAAAAAAAAAAAAAAAGGAAAATCTAGGAGCAAGTCCAGTATTACATCTTTATTTACAGTTTCCAGGTTCACTTTGACATTTCGTGCAATTTTTCCCACTTCATCGATATCCTTTTCCATACGCTTCTTGATAGCTGAAATGATAAGAGCCCTTAAAGCAAGCAGAAATGTATGGTGCTAAGACAGAAATAAATGCTTAAGAAGTAACAACAAGTATTCACAATTGATGGAAATTGTCTTATTATGGAGCCTTGTGGAGTTTGGAACATTTGCATAGGCTACATCCTTAGTTGTTTGGTTCAAGCTTAACCAAACTTGTAGATAAGTAATTCAAAAAATAAATTCCATTCCCTTTTTCTTTGAGCTATTCGACATAAGACAAGGAGAAACATTAACCTTTCATCGCTGATGCTTTTGTAACAGACTTTGATTCCTCATTAGCATCCTATAAAAAGGTTTGTGGTCATTCCTCAGGATTCGGTTCATCAAAATTCAGAGATTTATGGATCGAACTCGAACTAAGTGACTCATACATACCTTCAGTTTAATAAGAAGCCCAGAGAGCTTATCTACTTGTACCTCAACCTCTTGTATCTGAACTCCAAGAATAGCAGAAAAAAGTAGGTAAGAGAAGTGAAAACTAGAAGGATGGCTATACAAGAACAAACTAAGTCCCACAAGTGTACAAAAGGGGAGAAGAGTGAAGAAAATAAAATGAAATTACTCCATGATTACACCTGCTTATTGAAGGTCTCCATTCCCATGTCAGAATTGCTTGGCAGAACTCGTGTTCCCTTCTCAAGATCAATTCCTCTGGAAGCCTCACCTTTGGCATTGCTAACGAACGAGTCCTTAGATAAAGAACACGACAACAATATTTGGTTAGCTGAACATGATAACACATCATAAAAGATCTTTGCTTAGCTGATTAATCAAACTAGTCCTACTTAGAGGAAGAGAACAAGAATTTTGAATAAGTAACAACACTATTTCGACATAGAAATTGTATGTTAGAAACAGTCATCCTACTCTGAATTTAGAAAACAAGATGAATATGAAGTCTTGGTTAAAAGATCACAATGGAACTTGGTGACTGCCAAGGACAGCAACAAACTCGAAACCAATCAATAATGCAACCATCAATTTCCATACACAAACTTTCATTTTTTTATTTCTCCAACAGTAACCTCAAAAACAACAGCAAGAAAACCCAATAACAGCAGCTACATTGGCTATCAGAAACCAATTATATTGCATCTTTCAAGCTAAAAGGAGTGGTTATCCTCTAAAGAAACTACCATAATCCCATTAAAAACCAAAGCAAACAAGAAACACCCATAAACTCTCATGGAACAGTAACACAGAATCCAAAGTGAAAAATCCACTCCAATCAATCCCAAAGCAGAAATTACCGTGAGCAAATCGTTCATCTCGAAAAAAATGAGAGACCCACAAAAGAAAAAGAGTAGGAAACCAAATTATAGAATTCAATAACAAAGTGGAATGAAGAAATAGATTAGGAAAGGGGTAGGCAAATAAAGAAATAATGGGTTTTGGGTTATAAAATTGATAGAGTTTTACGTTTCTACTATGTTGAGGAAACAAGGCCGGCCGGCCGTTGGAAGGAGAGGCAGAATCAAAGATTTGACAAGAAACGGACACAGCACAAAGCAAAGCGGTTACATTACCAATTACAAATTCATTTGATACCTTTTGGAGTATTTTATGAACTCTCTTCGTTTTTCTTCTGCAATTTTTAATTCTCCTGTTGGTGTTGTTGGCTTCTCGCGACGCATTTGAAGAACGGCGGACCTTCCAGGTTTCTTATTTGAATTTTTATTGTTTATATCTCATTTTTCTTTTAGCTTAAGCTGCAAGATAATGTACCAAATCAGATCAAATTTATTATTTAGTTTTTTCATTTACCATGTTGACTTAGATTGTGAATTTGATTTTTTTTTACTTTGATACTCTCATTTATTTTAATTCAATCATTTTATGAATATAATCAATTCAATTCTAAAACTAACTATTTAATTGATTTTTCTACAACAGTTTTAGTTAATTCAAACTTCGCTTAATAGATAATTTACGTATTACCATGTTAATAGTTGGACTAACATGACATTAGCAATTGTCAATTATATAGACTAGTGACCTATCTCCACCCCACATATTATCAAATAAAAAAACATGACATTAGCAATTAGCATAGCTCAAATGCATATGGTATGAACTATTATTGATAAAAAAATCAGAAGTTCAAATCTCCAACCTCGGATGTTGTAAAAAAAAAAATTAATAGTTCGAACATGTTTTCTTGTGATGTCGTAAAACGAACTTAATAAAAAATATTGTTAATATGAATTATGTTTGCCTTATGTTTACCCAACTAAGAGATCATAAATTCGAATTTAATAATTGTAATTTATCTTTAGCTCACATGAGTTAGAGATTCAATCTATCATTCTACCTTTATTGTACTAAAAAAAAATTGTAATTGTAATTTAGCCATCATATTACGTCATAAGCATTTGCCATATTTAGAGAGAGCGAAACTCTGGTGTTCATGAGGTTAGTCTCCACTCTCCCTAGACTATTCTTAAGGTTGATATGACTTATAGGTGTGTTTCGTGGTTGAGAGTGTTGATAATGAGTAAAACTTAGTTGCAGGCTGGGCTACAACTATCTTTTGCAGCCCAGCCACGTGGCAGATTGTGATTGACTAAATATTATGTTATCATTTTTAATTAAAAAATCATATTTAATGGGTCACGTCACCTTAACTTTTTTTTTCCTGTTTTTTTTCCTCTTCTCCATAGCTTTTGATTTCCGATTTTGCCCTTCCCTATTCAATCATCTCCAATATCTCTTTTTTAGCAATGATTTGAAATTTTTTACTAAGATTTGAAAATGTCAAATCATCGATAAAAAAAGAAATTTTATGACAATTTTTAATAATAATAATAATAATAAGATCTAAAACCTCACATTTGAAAATGTTTACTAAAATTTGGCAGTAGCAAATCATCGATAAAAAAAAATCCTGTGACAATTTTTAATAATAATAATAATATCTAAAACCTCACCATTGTCCAACATCCTATGACATTTTTTAATAAAATTTCTCTTTCCTCTTCTATCTAATTTCTTTGTTCATTTCAAGTTTCCAACTCAATTTCACTTCATTTATCATACAATAAATAATTAACTATTACCTTTCTAAAATTCTGCAATAAAATTTCTAAAATTTTACCAATTTTTGCTATGCTGCTATTAGGCACATGGAGAGATTAAGAAATGTTTACTCAGATTTGACAGTAGCAAATCATCTCTAAAAAGAAATACTGGGGAGAATTGGAGAGAGAAGGACAAAATTGGAAATTAAAAGTTATGGGAAAGTGGAAAAAATGAAAGAAAAAAAAGCATTGAAGTGACATGAGACATTAAATATGATTTTTTAATTAAAAAAAATAACATAAAATCTGACCAATCAAATTCTGGCATGTTGCTGGGCTGCAAGCTTGCAACTAAGTTTTACTCGTTGATAATTATTAGTTCTGTTAGTTGTCCCTAACAAGTGGTATCAGAGTCATGCCCCTTACCTAACCAATATCGGTGTGCCTCGATGACATAGTCATGGTTGATCTCGTGGTCGAGCTTATCCGGGGTATGCTCTCATGAAGAGTGGCCTGGTTAAAAGTGATAATGCTCGAGTTTAAACACGGATAAATGACTATTTGAGGGGAGACTTTGTGGTCCTTCGTTTGAGGGGAGGATTGTTGCGAGTGCAAATCTTAACTTTGAGACTTGTTTTCGTGAATTATTCTTCTGTCTTCTTTTTTTTTATGTGTTTTTGATGTCTTGACACCGAGTTGTGGGATCGTGCTCGTTTGCTTTTCGTAATATATTACCAACACAAAAGTAGAAAAAAAAATAAGATTTGTAGAATAATTATTTATTTTTATGATTTCCCTTCATTTGCGGCAGGGTCACAGCCTGTTACGAAACATTTTTGGGCCGATTCAGCAGCCCAAATCCAAAATGTAACAACTTTTGGGCTTTTACTTGGATATAGAAACGGACCGGAAAAATAGGAAACAATTATTTCTTTCTTTCTTTTTTTTAACTAAAAATTGCTATTAAAAAAAAAATAAAAAAATCTCATAGCATTGATATATGTTTTAACTAGTTTAGGTAGATGAAATCATTTTCTAAGTTTTCGAAATATTGCCTGAGAAATTGAATGTTGTAACTTTGTAAAAAGTTGTAATAAAAAAAAACCCTATAAAAAGTCAACTATTTAACTATGTTACACTCATGTTGGTACAAAAATATATATATATATATATATATTCCGAAATTAGTCAATTATACTTTAATTTATGCAAAAATAAGGAAAAAAAAAAATTTCACTCAATAAATTGTGGAAAATTATGAGACCACTTCTTAAAACTAAAAAAAATGAGAAACATGGAAGGAGAAACATGGAAGAACTAACTAAATATTTTTTAAAAGTAGAATTTTTTTTTTAGGATATGACATTTTATTTCATTTTCAAATACAACATTAGTCGATCCGTTAGAACATATTCGTTTATGAGACTTTTTCTTTAAGGGTGTTTTATTATTATTTAAAAAAATCTTTAAATACGTGATGTCACATTGCATGCTTGCGTTTTTATTGTTTTTTTTTATTTTTCTTTTAGAAACTATTTAGTATTGTTTGTTGCTTGGTTTACAAGTATAACTTTAATATCAAAATTATAAATTGAAAAAGGCCTAATTGTACTATTTCTCTCAATATTATACAAGATAAGGAATTAGTAAATAATTGAGGAAGTTGAGGTCTTTAGCTATTTTTTAAAAATTACGTTGAAGATTGAGTTTTTCCCTTTTATTAATTTGTATATTTTAAAAAATAAACAACCTTCTATAATTTTTAAAAAACGGTTCTTCTATGATACTTAATACCACCTTCCAAGTTGATGGGTCAATCCTAAACATATATTCTTAATTCTTCCCATTTGGCCACGGGTTTCTTTTAAACAAATTGGGGTTTTTTCTTCTTCTTCCCAAGTGAATAGCAGACAATCAAATTTCGATGAATGAAAATTTGAATCTCTTCATTGATATCAAAATTCGAAGAGGGTAATTACACCTCATTTTACTTTACGTATGACAAAACACATATGATAATCTTAAGTTTTTCCTCTTTGTTTTTCATTAGAATGGAATGAATTTATACAAGATAATTCAAACCCTAATTTCCTAAAATACATATAAATGGTAAACTAAATACTAACTAAGCTCTAACTATTTCCTAAGATAGATAAATCCTTAATAATGTACTTCACCGGAAAATTAGAATATCCTTTAATAATATCATAATGACGTATTTATAAGGAGAATGACTTAAATTGTTGATTGTCTTCTTAGATTGGACTGAAATGGAGATTATATTCGAACTTTTCCCGACTTTGTTGGACGATGGAACTGTGAACTGCAAGAGCATGAGATATTTTCATGGCCTCACCTCAACCTCTCTTGTCGAGACTGAGGTGGGCTATTTGGGCTTTGAGTCAGAGACGTGTCCTTTAGGCTTAGTTTCGATTTTGGTTCAGAGTGTCTTTATCTCTCAAGTTTATTCCTTAGTTTCAATTTTATCCATAACACTCGTTTTAACAATAATTAAAAATAAATTTATTATATTTTTTTAGTTTATCTTTCATACATTTTAAAAAAGTTTCATCAATCCGCTGATAAATTAAGAATCACCCCAATTAGAGTTTATAATCAACCGACATATATTTTAATTTGCATTTTGTACAAAATCATTAAACCATTGCTAAACATGTATAAAAGTAGAGTAGTTTTGTCGATATGAACATAATTCAATTGGTACAGACATTATAGGTAGCTTAATTACTTTTCTAAAGTTAGAGATTCTCAAATTCTCAATAATAATAATTATTATTATTATTTTAAAGTTTGAACACAAAAGTGAATACTAAATCCAAATGCTAAAAAAACAAATTTTCTACATTGATTCATTATTAAATACAAAAAGTTTAAGTTAAAGTTACAATATATTTAATTTTTTTATATATATTATTAACAAAAAGTAATTGAGGTTGGTAGACTTCAATTATTTAGATTCTTTAGGCTAATTAGTTTGTGTTAGCTAATAGACTATGGCAATGGAACTAATTATATTTCCTTGTAGCTTATGTAATTTTCAATTTGATTCTGAATTTTTCTTTTTAAATTCTCAAATTTAGCTCAAAAGTATAATTTTTTTTTTTTTTTAAAAAAAAGTAAATAGTTAACAAAAAGTTTATGTATTATTAGATTCTTGATTTATCAACATATTTAAACAATTGAATATGCTACTTAATACATGAAATCTAACTCTTATTAATCAAATTAAATTGGTTCATCACCAAAATCAATTATTTATTTCAAGTCATCACATATTCAAGTGCACCTAAATACGTTAAAAATAATAATTTAATGACAATCAATTTAATTTTTTTTTGACAACATGTTAGGGTGAGGATTGAATCTAAGACCTCATGATCACTAGACGATAACGATATATCATGTCGTTGAGCTATGCTGCACAATTTAATTTGAATGAAACTTTTCAAGTCTTTCACTACAAGAATTTAGGGTTTTCTCGACGCACAAAATCCGTCGAGAAAGGCCCTAAATCCGTCGAGATAAGTTTTCTCGACGGAAAAACAACCGTCGAGAGTTTTCGTCGAGACAAGGGCGTCGGGAGAGGTTCTCTCGACGCTTTTAACGTTTCGTCGAGAAAGGATACTCTCTCGACGGTTGGTCCTATCGTCGAGAGAAAGGATACTCTCTCGACGGTTTAGTTCTGCCGTCGAGAAAAGCCTTTCTCTCGACGATAGGATCAACCGTCGAGAGAGTATACTCTTTCTCGACGGATTAGGGTTTTTTATCCGTCGAGAGAAATGATACTCTCTCGACGATTTAGAAAACCCTAATCCGTCGAGAAAGAGTATACTCTCTCGACAGATGATTAGGGTTTTCTAAACCGTCGAGAGAGTGTCATTTCTCTCGACGATTTTGTTTAGCAACATCCGTCGAGAGAATTCAATCTCTCTCGACGGATTAAACAAAATCGTCGAGAGAAAGTCTCTCTCTCGACGATTTCGTTTAGCAACATCCGTCGAGAGAATTCACTCTCTCTCGACGGATTAAACAAAACCGTCGAGAGAAAGTCTCTCTCTCGACGATTTTCCTTTAAAAAAACCGTCGAGAGATCGTCCGTTTATTTAATTTATATTTCAAATTCCTGTTTTTTTTTTTAATTTAAAATACCTGATAGTATGTTTGAAACACACATTTAATTAATTAAATTGGAACATTATATTGTAAAAAGTTATTTTCATTGAAATGTAAATTAAATTGTTAGAAAGTTGGGTTACACAACAAAATTAAACCTACAGAAATATACAAAATTAAACGCAGTCGAGTCCACTTCGAGAGCAGCTTTGTGAACAACATCAACCCAAAATACCTGAAAAATAAAATAATAAATCTCATATTAACATAGCATCAAAAAATAAAAAATTATAACTTAAAACATAAAGTGAAATGCAAAAACTAAATTTACCTAAACATCAACATATATGCAA
Organism: Herpetospermum pedunculosum; assembly: GCA_028017165.1. Classification (NCBI taxonomy): domain Eukaryota; kingdom Viridiplantae; phylum Streptophyta; class Magnoliopsida; order Cucurbitales; family Cucurbitaceae; genus Herpetospermum; species Herpetospermum pedunculosum. The sequence continues at coordinate 4,167,158 of CM051529.1, read as the reverse complement.
AAACTAAATTTACCTAAACATCAACATAAATAAAACATAAAGTGAAATGCAAAAACTAAATTTACCTAAACATCAACATATATGCAAAAACTAAATTTACCTAAACATCAACATAAACTCATATATATATATTTCAAGTAAGTTAACTTTACAAAACAACCCAAATCTATATATGAACTTAAACTAAACTAAAACACAAAACTAAAGTTAGTTTAACTTAAACTAACTACTAAATTACTAAATTTAAACAACTCATATATATATATAGTTTACTTCAACTAACTTTAAACAACGAAATTAACGAAACTTAAAACAACTCAAATCTACTCGAACTAAACTAAAACAACTCACATATATATATATATAGTTTACTTAAAACTAAACTCATAAGTCATAACATATATACTTCAACTAAGTTAACTCTAAACAACATCAAACAACTCAAATCTACTCCAAACAAATCAAAACAACAATTCTAAACAACACCAAACAACCCAAATCTACTCCAAACAAACCAAAACAACAACTCTAAACAACACCAAACAACCCAAATCTACTCCAAACAAACCAAAACAACAACTCTAAACATCACCAAAATTAACTTAAACTTAAACTTAAACTAACTTTAAACTAACATATACTCAAAATCATATTGACTACCATAACTGCAGGATAGTCAAACCAAGAAGTCTTCATGATCTTTAAGTTAAACATAAACTAAATTCACGTGTTTATTTTCACCCCATTTCCATCCATGTATCATTAACGAAACTTAACTTCAAACAACATCAAACTCAACACATATAACTCAAAATCATATTGACTACCATAACTGCAGGATAGTCAAACCAACAAGTCTTATTACCTACAAATAAGATATTACAAGATGATAAAGTTGATATTTATACTTCAACTAAATTAACTTCAAGCAACACCAAAATCAACACATATTCAAAATCATATTGGCTACCATAACTGCAGGATAGCCAAACCAACAAGTCTTATTACCTACAAATAATTTGATTACAAGAGGATAAAGTTGATACCTATTTCGATGTTCCGCCTTGTGAACGAACGAGTTGGCTAACCAATTCTCTGAGGCTAGCTACTTCAGCTGTATTTTTAGCTAATTCGGCTGCATTTCTAGCTCGTTCAGATGTATTTTCAGTCATCATTTGTTTCAACTCTTGTTGGGTATCATTCAGTCGTTCCACGGTCTGATTCAATTGTTCTTTTGTGTTGTTCAACTCTTGCTGTGTCTGAGTCACAACAAGACTCAGTTCATGCTCTCTCTGTGATTGATAGGTTGAACTATGTTTTCTTGATTTCGACGGTCTTGGTCCATAACCTACACCTTTAATGTGACACGATCGACTACCCAATACTTCTTCACGTATTTCTTCCTCAGAAAGTGGTTGGGTCCCTTCTGGAGTGGGTCGACTTTGCATCTCTTTCATTTTAAGCTGCGATTATTAATTCATATAAGAATTTTGATACTAACTTTACAAATTAATTATCCTTAGGAAGTAGGAAACTTACAAAACTATCCCGAGCGGCCTCATTCACCCACTGATCATCTTCACCTCCTTTATTATGTGTTCTTGTGGCACGAAATAAATCAATAGGTCCTAAGTTCACACCTTTTGCTTTCTACAACAAATTTTTTTACCATATCAATAATTATTCATGACAAAAAAAAACTGAAACCATAAATCTTTTTCCAACCTACCATTTTTTCGTGTACGTGAAGGAATGACTTAGTTCCAGTGCAATGATTGAAAGGAAGACTTTGTCGATTCTTTTTATTCCTTTCCGAATTTTTCTAAGAAAATAAGAGATTATTAGTGTAAATTAATTTAAATGGCGTCATATGATCACATCTCTAACAAATCTAAGTAATGTACCTTAAAATCAGGGTTATCCCACCTATCGCATAGGTGAAGCCAATCTGACATGTCAGTTACTCGTTGGTGCGGACATGCACGTCCCTCCTCAGGGGTGGATGCTTCTTTATAATGTTTGAGCAATTCCGCTCTAAACTCTTTAAAAGAACTCTTTGAATTGTGCTCAATGCATTCATGAACGACGGGGTTTGACAAATCAATCACAAAATGATTCTGCAAATAAAGAAAAACATAAGTAAAGTATTTTTAGCTAATAATCACAAACAACTAAAAAAATAAACTTACCAATAGTCGATCTTTAACGTGGTCCCGGACGTCTTGTGGCACTTGTTTCCATGATTTGTATCTCACAGAAAAGCTTTCTCTCACAATGGTACCAATGGCTAAGCTGAACGTTGAGGCAAAATCACACGTCGGCTTCCGGATTTCATCAGAAATATGTATTGGAATTTTCCCGTGTTTTCGAACATATCTATCCAAATTTAGATTTCTACCATATCCCCTCACGTTACGTACAATCCTAACTGAAATAAATAATGAACATACAATTTAATATTCATATCATATCGAAAAATATAAGTATCAATTCAATTAAGTTAACCTGAAGCCTCATCCTCCGCAGAAGATGGTGTGCCTGTCATCCGCAATCCCTCCAAATAAATATCAGTCGAATCTCTGGAATTAATACAATCAGATGACATCGTCTACCTACAAACAATCATGAAATGTATAAATGAAACACATAGTTACATACATCTACAAATGTTACATAAATCTACATACTGAATAAAAAACTAAACATATCAATTTCAGCCTAACGCCCATTCACTTTACAAAAATAAAATAAATTAGCCTAACCATACATACAAATTAGCCTAATTCAGAAACCATAATTCAGAAACCATGAATCATCGTAAAAAGAATTGGCGAGCAGAAATGATACCTAGAGGCGAACGATCGAGCTGTTTGGAGTAGCGTGGAGCGGGGAACGACTGTTGTCTTGCGGGCGAGCGAGCGGCGAATGGTACCTGTGTATCATAAATTGAAAGCAAATTATATACAAAAAAAAAATTAAAAAAAAAATCAGTGAATTAAAAAAATTAAATACCTAGCGGCGGCGGCGGGCTAGGGTGGTGGAGGCAGCGGCGGCGGGCGATGGAGGCGGCGGCGACAAGAGATAGAGATAGAGAAGGCGACGGCGAGGGCGGCGGCGGGAGCGAGGGAGAGAGATAGAGAAGGCGACGACGAAGGCGGCGGTGGGAGCGAGGGAGAGAGATAGAGAAGGCGACGGCGGCGAGGGAGCGAGGGAGACGGCGGCGAGGGAGCGAGGGGGAGGGAAGGCGACGGCGGCGAGGGAGCGAGGTGGCGGCGATGGGTGGAACGACGACGGCAGGCGATGGAGAGAGAGAGATCAGCAGGCGGCGGAATTGAAGCGAAATGAAGAAGACGAACGAAACCCTTAGGTTATTAAGGGTTCTCTCGACGGTTATTAAAAACCGTCGAGACAACAGACGGTTCTCTCGACGATTTATTTGAACCGTCGAGACAACTTGAAGTTCTCTCGACGATTGCTTTGGACCGTCGAGAGAACCGGCCCTTTTTCTCAACGGTTTGATTTAACCGTCGAGAGAACCAGACCTTTTTCTCGACGGTTTGTTTGAAGCGTCGAGAGAACTGGAGTTTATCTCGACGATTACAAAATCGTCGAGAGAACGGCAAGTTATCTCGACGATGTTTAAACAACCGTCGAGAAAACTAGAAGTTATCTCGACGTTTTTTAAAAAACGTCGAGATAACGTATTAAATTTTTTTTAAAAAAACTTTAAAATACCTGTCTCGACGATTATGCAAAAACCGTCGAGATAGATGTTCGTTCTCTCGACGATTGTTCAAAATCGTCGAGAGAACTGGATGGTATCTCGACGAATGAATATTTCGTCGAGAGAATATGCTACTCTCCCGACGATTGTATAAAGCGTCGAGATAGGTTTGTTCTCTCGACGAAAATGGAACCGTCGAGAGAACATCCGTCGAGAAAATATAAAATTCTTGTAGTGTTTCCATAGAAAAATATGTTAACATTTTTATTTATTTATTATTATTTTTTTATTTTTTTTTAATTTCAATTAAAATAATGTTAATATATATATATATATATATATATTTTTTGTATAGAAAGAATTGAAAAGTTTCATACATATCACAAAGGTAAAATTTTGAATTTTAAACGGTGGGTCCACATTGAGAAAAACCTTAAAAAATAACTCGATTAGACAACAATTGCTTTGGTCAGATCTATGGAAAAAATGTCACACTTTCATTTACAAAATTTCATTTAATTTTGGTGTTAGTGTTAATCTTATCCACGATTAATACAGACTAAAAAAACTTGATTTCACTCTAGTAATAACTAAGATTCCGCTTCGATAATAATTTAGTTTTAAAAAATTAAGTTTATAAACATTATTTTTACCTACAAATTTCTTTTTTTATTATTTACTATAGCCAAGTTTTAAAAAAATTGGGACTTTTGTTTATGAAATTTTACAAAGAATTCAAATACTTCTTTATCAAATGTGAAAATTGGCATCTTCGGCTTCAATTTTATATTAACAAAATGTAAACACACATATATATATATTTAAATTGGCCTTAATTAAATAGTTCATGCCTTCTCCTATGTCGAAATGGCGAAGAAAGAAACCGAGAGATGACTGAAAGAGATTAGAGACATTAATATTGAATTAATTAAGGCGTGACTATGAATAATCTTATATAAATAGATACAACAATTAAGAGACAAGCTTGAGTAATGATAGGCACCCACAAACCGCTAATCCCCAAATTATTGATAATTAAGGAAACAGTGTCCCACTAAGTATCTATCCACACACATTATTTGGACTAATTAACATGTAAAAACATACATTTATATCCCACAAATGGAGAATGGGTGGACCCCAATGTTCTTCTATTGGAGAAAATATTTTGCTAATTCCATCTCATGCCATGTGAAACCAGACCTCACAAACTATTGTCTTATTGTCATCATTAATTCCCTTAATCTAACATCTTACTTTAAAATCAAGTTACAAAATAATCACATCATTCAATTCAGTTTTAATTTTCTTCACAAACTTTTTTCAATTTTTTTTTTAGTTTATCACGTGGTGAAGAGGATTCGAATCACCTAACCTCTTGGTCGATGATCTATATGTCTTAATTAGTTTTGAGTTATGCTCATTTTGACCGTGTTTATTGTAGATTATGCTACTTTTTAAGTGTTACTTAATTATATTAAGATTTCAATACCAATAATAAAAGATTAATTGTATTGAAGAATTAAGAACTGCTCACCAAATTAATGAATGGATGAGACTGAACTCAAAATCCATAAAATTGGCTCATCCCATATGCTACCAATGTTTAATCTGAACATTTTTTTTTTTTTTTTTTCATTTGAAAGTTTTTCGTGCAACTTTTTAACTTGGAAAAATTGATTTCTAGGTAAAAAAAAATTTGTTTCTTTGTGCAATAGTCATACATGTAGAAATAGTATATATATATATATATATCTATTTTTTTTTTCTAGAATGTCTTGAATCTGTTATGACCCTCTACGACTAACTCGGTGGGAAAAATGCCTTAGTAGGATATAAGGGCAACGCTCCTAAAGAAAAAAAATTGATTTGGAGTTTACTTAATTCGTTTTGGGCTTTGACCCATTTTATATTAGGTCATTAGAAGAGTGTCATGTATATAAATCTTCTAATGACTCCTGTCACCCCTATCTGTCATTTTGTAATTCTCTCATATTTTGTAATAATACTGCTCTCACCCTTCTGTCTGTGGACGTAGCTAACACGACGTTAGTGAGCCACGTAAATCCGTGTCGATTTCTTTTGCGCTTATTTGTTCTTTGTTATTCGATTTATCGTAACAAATTGGTATTAGAGCTTTGGTCCCTGACTTAATTAGCCATGTTTGTAAAATGCTCGGGTGTCGAATAAAGATATTGACAAGCCTCTAATGACATTGTCATAATTTGAGTCATAGTGAATCTGTGGTTGAGCTTTACGAGTTGCTCCAGTGTAATTTAGATGAATGACTATTTGAGGGTAGTTGTGGTTGAGCTTTTCGAGTTGCTCAAGTGTAATACGATCCTATCTGTGGGGAGGTCGTGATACTTTGTTTGAGGGGAGGACGGTTCAGAACAAAGTAAGCTTAAATGTGGTACTTTGTTTGAGGGGAGGACGGTTCAGAACAAAGTAAGCTTAAATGTGGTACTTTGTTTGAGGGGATGATTGTTAAGAGTACCAACAATATCTCATATTGACTAGATAAGAGAAATATCTTAGGTATATATATAAGGGAACACTATCATACTTTTTCCTTCTAATTATGAATGAAATTAAATAATTAAATAATATATATATATATACCAGTGGTGTTGAAACATATAAAGGTTGATTTGTCTATTTTAACTAACTAAATCGATCCTATTTTAAATGAGAAATAAAAGTAAAATTGTATGATTGATAGTCAAGTAAAGCGATGTATCACCAAATTTGAATTAGGAATCGCAAGTGAGAGAATAACAAAAATGATCTTATCCAAATAAGTTGGTAATCAACTGCAATTTAATAATGTTAATAAAAGTGTCAACCATATTAACGATTTGTGACACTTTGATGTGACACTGCTGAACCAAGATCAATGTTTTAAAATTTAAAAAACATAGCTGCCTTCTAACTTAACCCCCATTCACTTTGGTTTGTTTATACATTTGATGCTGACTCCTCAAATGTTTACCATTCTAATTCCACCTTATTTTTCAAACCAAATTCACAATAATAATCTTGGGTTCAATCAATCAAGATTCTCTACGTTTTTATTTTCAAAATCAAAAGGCCAATATAGGTGAGTTTTGCCGACATATCTCCTATATGTTAAATTTAATACCGACACATTTATATGTGTCTTATTTGAGACATGTTATTTGAACGCTTCGTGTATGAACACTAAACGTTTTAAGCTTCATATTTGAATTAAGATTCAAAATTTGACAAATCTAACATTGTTGTTTGCATCTCTTTCGATCTAAATTTGACAAATGTACTTTAATATTATTAGAGTTAAATTATAGTTCTAGTCTATGCATTTTGTTAATTAATCATTTATCATTTTCGTTCATATATTTTTATTTATTTCATTGTAGTCTCATATTTTTATAAACATCCATCATAATTTAGTCTTCCACATTGATTATCAAATTAAAATAGTATTAGAACTAATGTAAAATACTATATGTATCTATAAGCTAATTAACCTAGCACTATGATAAATCTTATATATGGTTGCAATATATTATAAATCAATGCAAGTCCAACATAACATTCATGTCAACTTCCACGTCGGCTATTAATTAGCATTGAAAACTAAATTAATACATTCATTCAGATGGATCTATCAAAATTTTAAAACAGACTAAAATTATAATTTTAACCTCAGAAAAATATACTCGTAGAGACTAGATGTATTCCATAAAATTGAAGATAATAAAAAAAAACAATTAAATTCAATAACATTATTATTATCAAAGGAGGACAAATAGAAAACATTAAATAAATAAATAAAAGAGAAAAGAGTAAGGAAATTGGAATTGGAAATTCAGAAAATAAAAAGATTGTCAACATCAAATAAACGTATGGTTGAAGAATGGTCTGATGTGTATGTATACATATGGTAATTAAAATGAAGAAATATGCATGCACTTTTGCACGCCACATTTTGATTTTGGCATTTTTTGGACACAAATTATTACATCTTTATCCATTAAATTATTGGTTTTAAGAAATAAAAATTTGAAAGAAACTATAATGTTCAATAATTTAACATGTTAACACAACATTCATGAATTTTCCCTCTTTCCCTAACCGCTTGGACTGCCGATTCCCAATCAATTCTTTTCTCCTCAATATTTGTCATTATCATCTTCCTTTACAAATTTCTACAATAATATAGTACTTATTATTATTATTTTTATTCTTATGCAATTTATTAAAATTAAAAGCATAAATCATCCTAAACATAATTTAAGGCATTTTATTTATAGCTAAAATGAACAAAGTTAATCGATAATTGTCTCTAAGAATTAAAAGTTCTTATATTCCTATTTATTGTACTTAAAAAAGAATAAGATATTTTTTACATCTTCTAATAGGTTCTTCTAATAGCTAGGCTGTTGTAAGAAAAGAAAAAACAACTATAGATTGATATACTTGATATATATATATATAGATCAACCTTAATCATCATGAAATTCTTCTGACTTTTATAATATTTTTAGTCTATATATTAGGGTTATATATGTTGAGAGTCTCACATCGGAAAAATGAAGGGACCTTACTCACAATATCAAATATTGTGGGGTTCTACCTATCACCAATTTGTTGAGGATCCCCTGTCAAAACGATGAATGAACCTCTATCATCTTGAAAGGCATGTTCCAACCTAAGAATGATGAACCCAAAGAGGCACCATGTTGAGAATCCTCTAAAAAACTGTCAGCTATTTATTTTATTTTGTTTAAATAAACAAAAATGTCTATTTTCTATCCTTTTAAACATTTCTCTCTCATAATATAAAAAAATTATTGCTGTCAAATCGAGTCTAGCTTAATTAGTATAAGATTGTGCTATTGACTAAGAGATTAGAGGTTCAATCCCGACATTAGTTAATACCTTTGCAAAAAAAAAAATATATATTTTTTTAGTTCAATAATTATGAACGATGAATATTGAACCATCATCTCTATAAAAAAAAAAAAATACATATCAATTATCGTTGAAATATGTTGATTTTGTTATATAAAAGAAAATGTTTGTAAAACTACTCTTCCATTTATTTCATTATTTTTATAGTTATTTAAAAAATTACATTTCAAACATATTTTTTAAAAATAGAATATGAAATTTATTGTGATATTCGTAGCTTTATACATTTAATAAAAAAAATCAATATATATCATAAATAACTACAATTCCATAAAATTCTAAACCCTAAACCCTAAATTGCATAAAATAGAAATAATATGAAATTTATTGTGATATTTGTAGCTTTATACATTTAATAAAAAAAATCAATATATATATATCATAAATAACTACAATTGCATAAAAGGATATATTTTTTTAATTTGTTTTTACAAATATGTATTCAATAATTGAATCTTAATTAATAAATTCTTAATTTTCACAAAAATTATCAAATTGTGTCAAATAAAATATGAATTAGAACAAAAATATGTTGCCAACTACTTTTATTATTTTTTATTTTTTATTTAATAAAATTATAAATTATTAGTTAAATAAAGACTTTTCAATGTTGATAATCACACATACATAATCAAATTGGTGCAAGATAATTTGACATCAATTATTTGATACAATCTATAGATAAATTGACAAATTTAAATTAGATTATTTACCCCCCCCCCCCCCCCCCAAAAAAAAAAAAAACTATTTTTTTCATCAAACCAACTCTAAAAAAATTTAAAATTCTAAAGTGAATCTAAACACATATCAATTAGCGTTGAGTTATAAGACACTAAAATTACTCATTATTATGATTAGAATTAAGTAACTATTCTTAGGCAAAATTATAAAATATTGGTAATGTCGTTTTTTAGTATAAGAAAAGACTTATGGCCTGCAAAAGATTGAGTATTGATCAACATTATAAAAACATCCATCAATCTATTAAATTATTATTACTTTCGATTTGGTATTTGACATTCGCTACCAACAACCAAAACTTTTCTTCATTAAAAATTAAAATGAGTAATTTCAAAGAAAACGAGCAATATTACGTCGGATTGCATAAATATTCTTTCTAATTTAAAAATTAGACCACTCAAAAAAAAAAAAAATGATTGAAGAGAAGGGCTATAATTGAATTAATAAAATAAAAGATAAAAATCAATTTATACCTTGAACTAATAATTCATCCATTAAAATTGTGTCACAAATATAACAATTTCCTTAGTGGATTAAAATTTGGTTTGAAAAATATTAATGTGAAAATTTAAAATTGTATTAATTAAACACCTAAACTTTTATACGATTATACAATTTATTCACTTATTAAAATTTAGAGATTTAATTTATATAATTATAAATCATCCATCAACATTTTTTTAAAAAAATTATTGAATATTTAAATGATACATTTATAAAAATTTAGAGTCTTTTAATTATACATATATTAGGTTAACGTTTAAGGGATACCATCTCAAAATTTAGGAATATAATTTTTTTTTTAATAAATAAAAAAAAAAAAAGATTTTGGTGTATTTGAAATTGAATAGGTAAGCTACTTCAATCGTGCCTAACACTCGAGTGTCAACGCTCTGATTGGTCGTGAAACTGGGACCCACGTTCGGTTGGAAAAATTAAAATTTGCGCCCTTACTTTCACGCTAATTTGGATTTTGGGACCAATCTAATCATCATCATAGACCCATAATTGCGCCTATTCTGCTAATGTAACTTCCAATTTAATTTTATAATTACCCGTTTGGTGGAATAATTAAAATAACCAATTTCTCTAAATTCATCTTCCTATCACCCTAACTATCATTATCGGCCCAAGTCAGCATTGATTAGTAGTAATTGACATTTATCTTCTTCTCTCAATACTTAGAGAGAAAAAAAAAAAACTATCATTATCTTTTCAATTTGTTATTGTAAAAGCATAATAAGGGAAAAAAAAGTCGTGAAAGCATAACTACCGATAACATAACTCCATCGCCTAAGAAATCATAAGATCAAATCTCTCAATTCACTGATTTTTAACTAAAAAAAATATAAGATAGAAAGTAAATTTACATTTGGAAGATAATTAGCCGACTATAAAAGCCATGCTTGTAAACCTACCCAAATAGTTGCTAGGTAGAAAAGAAAATACTATAATATTTACTATCATGTACAGACCTTGTATTTTTCCTTTTAAGTTCAACGATTGTGGAGTAAAGGATTGAACGACTCATCTTGAAAACGGAAGTAGGTAACATATTTACTGAGCTGTGTTTGAATTGACTATCATATACAGATCGTTATTGTATGGTAGTACATACGAGTTCTCGTTCTGGTTGTCGTTCTCAACCCAAGTAATTGGCGAACATGGACAAAGGAACCAAGCACAATCCTCTTTTCTTCAAGTCTGTATATTGATCAGTAGGCTTTCTTTCATGATCTCCTCTATATTTCTCTCCCATTGTCCTCCCATTTCCCTACTCAATCACAAAATAAAACAACCCTTAGCTTAATATTCTTTGATGAAATTAAAATTAAAATTTAGAACAAGATAATCTTTCTAATAAATTACCAGAGAACTCTTTCTTCGATAATTATTCCCATCGAACGGCCCCGAATTGTCAGCAACCTATATACACACAATAATTAATTTCAAAACAAATATATATATAATAATAATTATATAAAAAAAACAGATTTATAATTTTTTAAAGATGGTATTGAGAGGTAGGTTTTAATAATTTTATTCACCTTGGGGCTATTATCAGGAGAACTGGCAGTATCTTCCAGAGAAGTATCTGCAAAAAACGGAGCTTGTCTAGGCTTGAGAGTCAACTTCCTGGGGATCTTGAGGTAGTCAGTGGCGGCCGGAGGATGAGGATCGGCGGCGGTGGAGAATTTGCAAGCCGCGTGAGAAGCAGCGTCGGAGAGTAAGGAGGAGGTGGCGAAACTGTATTCGTCGTCGTCGGGATCGTCCAAATAGGCGGTCCAGCCGCTTTCGGCGGTGGAGGGAAAGGAAGGCAATGGGTGAGGGAATTGTGGGGTGGATGAATAAACAGACTTCTCCATGAAGTTTATGAGTTGTGTAATATTGAAGAGAAAAATAAAAATGGGGGGTTTTTAATTAAATGCAAATTGGGGGAGTTGAGAGGCAAAGAAAAGGAGAGATTTTATAAGTGAAAAATGAAGGTGGTGGAGGGAATAGGAGAACATGATGGTTTAGAATCTTGAGTGTGGCCCATGGAACTTAATTATATATAAATCTTGCACTTACAAACATTACACACACTGTTTTTCTTTAGCTACGAGTTGACATTTGTGCTTTTTAATTTGGATTTTGGACACAAAATTAGAGAGGGTTAACTCGACATCTCCATTTATACATACAAATTGATTATTCATTAGTTCATATATTATCTCTGGGTGATTTTTTTTTCTTTCTTAGAGCAATTTATAGAGATAGAGAGGAAGATTTTTGTCTCTAGATTTAGTTTTTAAAAATTCTTAAGATAGAAAATGAGGTCCATTTAAACCTTGACGCAACCTTGTTCCTATCCTATCAACCTTGACGCAAAAGCCAAGGCTTTAAGAAAAATATGTTCTAAAAATGATGTGAGATTATTGAAGCTTTTTTGGACCGATATATAACATGTAGCGTGGGAAAGATCAAACTTTTGACATCTTGATTTTGACCTCTTGTGTTCATATTTCATTTGACAAATAAGTGTATTTATTAATATTTTAATAACCTCAAGTTAATTAAATTTACATTTTTTTTAAAAGTATATATATATATATATATATATATATTTTAAGACAAGTTGTATATTATTGCAAATATATGTTGTTTCTAGAAAATTATAATCTCTTAAGATTACGGATGGGCCGAGCTTTGATCATTCCCCCGCCACATGGGCTCATTAGAATGTGGGTACCCGAAGTGAATGGATCATTTATTGGGCTTCCAAGACTCTCAACATTTATACATTGATTTGAACACAAATATTCGTAAAGATATAGGAATTTTTTTTTTTATTATTATTTTTTTTTCTCACATTATACAAAAAAAAAAAAAAAAAAAAAAAAAAAAAAAAAAAAAAAAAAAAAAAAAAAAATTGATAATTTATAATTTTACCATCGTATTCCTATATAATATATTATATTTAAAAAAAAATTACAAAAACTAAAAATAAATAATAATGATTTATTTAAAATTAATTAATACTAATATAAAAAATATCTAATATTTTATTTTATTTTAAAGCAAAAATCAACTCAACAAAGTATAACTCAACTGATATTGATATGATGTATCGCTTAGTTGATCATGAGATCCTAGGTTCAATCCCCACTCCCAACATGTTGTCAAAAAAAAAAAAAATCATATTCACTTTTAAATCCTCTTCATTTGCCGTTTGCCGCCACCGTTAAACTATGTCATTCATCATCAGTATCCCACATCATTCAGAATTTACATTGGATTATTTATATGTTTGAGGTTTTTTTTTTTTTTTTTTTTTAAGTAAGGGATTGAATCTAAGATCTCATAATCACTAAGCGATACATTGTGTCGTTGAACATGCTCTTATTGACATTTATATTTGAAATTTAATTTAATGAAATTAAAACTTTAGACATTCCAACAATTATGCAAGTATTAAGATTCAATTTGATAAAATTGAAAGAAAATTGTCAACAAGAACATAGTTCAACGGCATGATGTATCGTCTAGTGACCATGAGATCCTAAGTTCAATCCCAACATGTTGTCAAAAAAAAAAAATATATATATTTGAAACAACATAGTACATTATTATTATTATTATTATTTTGGAAAATCAACATTTTTTAACAGGCTCCAGTTGGCAGTTCGTCGAAAATTGCAAAATGGGGCAGGCGGGACATTACATCCAAGTTTGACTTTGACCTTTGTTCTGTAATGCACTTCGTTCTAAATAATGTTTTTCCGTTTTTTTTTTTTTGTTTTCTGAGTGAAGTTTTTCCGTTTAATTTTGATACGATAATGTCCACTTTAATTCTAACATTTATTTTGCTAAAATAAGAATTCTAACATTTTATAACTTATTTTTATGGATTATAAATTTTCATAATTATTTTATTTTACTCACTAAGTTTTTTCTGTTTTATTAATCATTTTGCTTAAAAACCCCCCATTTTAATTTTAATTTTTCATTAATCATTTAACAAAATCAATAAATATATATATATATAGAAATTTTGAAGGCTATCACTTAGACTTCTACATTAGTTTTAAATAAGTACTCATCTACTAAGAGATACCTTTATTCATTAAATAAGTGAATAAAAAGATATGCTTACATATTATTACAATTCTAATCGGAGAATAGAAATTTAAATATATGATATTTGAATAAAAAAAATTATTAATGTCTTAATTTATTTTAGTACCAACAAATGTAGGGTACAAAGAATTGAATTTCTAATCATATCAAATATGGTTGAATTATATAATGTATTAGTTACTTGTTTAGTTGTTGAGTTTAAACACATGTTTGTATTATTGTTCCTATTTATAAGTTTTGATAGCATTTTGATGAATTTTGACCGCGCTGTTAAAAAACTTGGTGGAGTTAAAGTTTAAAAGTCAATATTTAGGGTTATGCAGGTGAAAGCAACTTGCCTTTACCCTCAGGCACATGCCAGCTCATACGAATGAGACCCATTCCCCCACTGGGACCCAACTCGCTAGTTATTTTTTTAAATAAAAAAAAAAACAAAGTAAAAATAGAATTAAATGGATGATGTCAAATAAATTTAAATAAAATAGGCAAAAAGTATGATGAAAGTAATTAATAAATAGAAGTGGGTAAGTCCGGAGTAGTACGAGGAAATGTGTTAATTACTGAAATGTAATATATTTAATGAATGGGAATGGATGGTCATTTTATAAATAAATATTGGAGCATGATGAATTAATTGGTTAGTTAATGGATAAAAGGATTTGAAGTTTATTTTGTCATCATCTTGTTAAGAAATGACGTAGTAATTAGTAGAAATAGAAGGGTAAAATTTCAAAATTTAATCTTCTCAAGGATATTTGGGGATGTGTGTCAATGAATTTGCCCTTATCCCTTTGTTGTTGTTCTTGTTCCACACAATAATACTCTTCAAGGTAAACTTACACTAGATATAAAATATGTATGCTAGAGTTGTACTCTTGTTTAGGTGAGATGATGATGATATTCTAGGTGAGGTTATAACATAATTTTGAAGGTTTAAGGATGTAGGACTTCTAATAATATCTTAGAATCGATTAAAAAAAATTGTGCTTGATATTGTTGGAGACGATCAATATAAAAAAGATTACACTAGTGAACTTACTGTTGTGTTCTCGTTCATGCGCCTAATGCATTAATGTTGTATTGAAGGTATAACCAATGAGATGACGTTGCACTTTAATTAAGTTATCCGTACAAATTATATTTATTGAGAGAGTTGTGATACACTCTCTATTATACAACCTTATTTTAATTTTATCAAACTTAAGACTCAAACTAATCTTTTTTATTTACTAAAAGTAATGTGGCATACACCATAAATGAAGCCGAACCTTTTTTCTCTTCTATATTTTCTGTTGCGGGCAACTGAGATTCTTGCGCCAACATTTTCTGTCCCACAATTGTATTCAACCTTAGGCATATCAATTCCTTCTTTCCAATCAATTAAACATAATTCAGTACCACATAATAATGTAATGCTCCAAGTCTAAGATTTGGACCAGGATTCGACACTTGATGATCCCAACATTTTTCTGTGACCTTGTCGATCACATCACCTATATTAATTTTGAGTTGCTTACTGTTACGATAAATCAATATCAAAGAACCAAGTAAGCGCAAAAGAAAATGACACAGATTTACGTAGTTCACTAACGTCGTGTTAGCTACGTCCACGGACAAAAGGGAGAGCAATATTATTACGAAATATGGGAGATTACAAATGAACAGATGTGGGGCGGCTGAAGTCATTAGAAGGTTTATATATGACACTCTTCTAATGACCTAATACAAAATGTTGCAGAGTAGCCAACACTTACAATAGTGAAGATTGTCCTTATAAACCAACACACACAAGTCTTTTCAACATGTTTTGTCTTCATTCACATGCTTCACCCAATATAGGATTTTGCTTCAGGCCAAAGTACAGTTAATTTGAAAGTTCCTATGATTAAATCACTGAAAAAATAGTGTATCTTGTTGATATAGAGTGCTCTCAACTATACTTTCATATCTTCAAGATATCTGTTCATCAAGTTATCACATGTAACGATGCAGAGTGATTTTAAATATATTTTTCAAATGGATGATGGTATAAAAGTAACCACGAATAACAATATAATGTGAAAATGAGAGTGGATAGAATTAGGAAGGGTTGGGCATGAGTTTGGAGTTGTCATAATGGAACAAAACGCTGCGTTTAAGGCCTGCTTGACCAAATAAAGTTTCCTTCTCTATATGGGCGACAGTGGTAGCTTTCAAATTTCAAGTGGGACTTGGGCACTTGCTTCTCACGTGGGGCTCACATGACCATTCTTTACTTTTCAAAAAGAATTTTTAAAGTTTTGTCTCTCTCTCTCCCACTTTTTATTTTTTATTTTAAGCTTTAAATTCAATCAACGTCACTGAATCAGACATAATATTTCATTAAAGGCATAAGATGGCCAATTCAATCTTAAAGTTTAGAATAAACAAATTTTAGCCAAATTATTCAAAAATTACACGTGTATACTAGTTTCAATTTTACTTTATGTTTGGATTATATATATATATATATATATATATATATATATATATATTTATTATTATTAAAAATCCTAAATAACTTTCATTAAAATATACCTAATAAAAATTAAAAGATTGGGTTGGAATAATTCAATTTTGTAAAACTTTCATGGCAAGATTAAAATCAACAGATTTGACCTGAAAGATCCTCTTTAAGGGGGAAAAAAAACTTTGAAAAATCCAATTTATATTGTTAATATAATTAACATCATAAAATATATTTACAATCTTGACTAAATTAAAGAAATTAAGAGTCCATATTTAACACCCATTTTTTTTTTAGTTGTGTATTTTGGAAAATAATGATAGGTGTTGAAGTGAAGAGTGCATGAAGGAAGTAAATAGGGTTTGGGATGCAGAGCCTGTTCCTCAGAAATCATTAAATACAGCCAAGAGGGGCATGCCAGCCACTGCTTAAGCCCCCTATCCCCACAATCTTCCCTTCACATTATCTATATATATATATAACAAAATAATAATAAATAAAACCCTCTTTTGATTAATTTAATATATATATATATATATTAATATCATCAACCATGTAGGGTTGAAGTTTCAAATTTTAAACTTGCGAGGAAGGTAATTTGAACTATGATCAGGTTGACATCATTTTTTATAACATTTTTCAACCTTAATATTTTCAACCTCGTGAAATTCTAATTTTCTCGCCAACCATAGTATAATTCAATTAACATATGTATCGATGACATGATATATCGACTAGTGATTAAGAGGTCCTTGACAAATCTTTGTTTTCACTCTTGATTTTTCATTCAAATGATATGTATTTATACAACTCTAATTTCCCCAAGCATATATGAATGTTAAGTTAAATACTAACTAGTTTCTTAACATAGATAATTCCCTAATAAGCTCTTTCAAGTTGGAGCATGAAATATCACAAATGTCAAACTTGAAAATAAAGTGAAAAACAGATAGAATATTATGGTAAAAAAAAATCTGCAGCCTCCAAACGCGGGTCGGTGTTGCAAACTTTAAGTCGATGTGCATTGCATCTTTAATTTTACAAGAGCCTCCAAACACTTGTTGGTGCTTCAATCTTCAGGTCTATGCCAACATGACATCTTTAAATTTCTGCCGGCTTCACATCATCGCTTTGACCACACGCAATATCAGTTTCTGTGAGCCGCCTCCAAACGTGGGTTGGTGCTTCACAAATCAAATTTCATGGTTGTTCACCATAAAAGAAGGAGAGGACGAAGTAATTTCCACCTCAGTATTCCCTTCAGTAATTCGAAAGAGAGGTTTTCTCCCCATTGTTCCCTTCATTCATCATCTTCGAAGGAGAGGACAATTTGAGTTCCCTCAGTACACTTTTCAATAATTCGAAGGAGAGAAAAAATCAAACGCTCTCAATATTCTCTTCATTAATCATCGGAGAGGACAATTTGAACTCCCTCAGTGTTTTCCTTCAGTAATTCGAAGGAGAGGAAAAATCAAAATGCTATCCGTGTTCCCATCTCCACATGTTATAAAAAAAAATCATAATTTCCGCTCTCTTGAGGATAGATCATAAAAATTAGACTATTTACAATAAAAATGATAAATATCTCCTATAGTTTTTGCTGGTAAGTCTAAATTGATTCACTTAAAAAAGTTCAGAGATTTAATTGATTCAATTGTTAATTCTCCACACGCCTACGTGTGAACTAACGTTTTCAAGCGAAATCTGCTAGATGGGTGTAAATTGATACACTTAAGAAGATTCAAGATTTTAACTTCGATAAACTTATTAGTTTAAAGTTTTAAATGACACCCTCCAAAATTTAATGGTATAAATTATTTTTTGCCCTCAAATTTGATTACAAATTAATAGGAAACTAGGAGGAGAAGGTAGAATAGTGAAGTTTTGTCTAAGACACGTTTTGGGAGATGTTTAGGGTTAGCTATTAACATGAGTTTACATAGTCTAAGTTGGAAGATATTTTCGATTTTAATCCATGTTTGGTTTTTACATAGGAATTGGTTATAAAAATAGTGTGTAACTCTCTTTTTTGGTTGTAAAGATTAGTATAAAATCATGTGAGTTTCAAAACTTAGAAATTAACAAACTTTTAGAATATAAGATATATTGTTTGACTTCTTAATCTCGAATTACACAGATTTAAATGGATAAGACAACCATTTTGCATGGACAACTTGGTAGTAAACCTTGTTCTACTCAGTGCTTTATGAGTCAATAATAAATGCATTACAAAATAATAATAATAATAATAATAATAATAATAATAATGTGGGCAGGACTTATCCCCCAAATTCGTTTCATTCTCTACATTTGACAACGATATTGCATCTTTCTTCAACATCCAAAATCATTATTTCAAGATTTGATGTGGTTGGGCTTCATTTATTTCACCAAAATATTTCTTGCCTGAGCCATTATCTTCTAATTAATTCACCCTACCCGGCTAAACCGGCTAAACGTGAGCATAACTCATCTGACATAGATATGTGTTGACGACCAAAACATCTTGATTGTAAAAAAAAAAAAAAAAAATTAATTCACCCCTTAATTATATCTATTTAATCTCACATTTAATTACCCACTTCTCAAAACCACCAATCTTACGTTTTTGTGAAAAAACAAAACCCATCAGACTCCCAATTACTTTGTAAAAAATAATAATAAAATAAGTTTAGGGTTTGGATATAAGATTTTTTTTTTATTATTATGATATTATGTTAATATATTTTTTTTAAACGAAATGACATTATGTTAAATTACGGGTAAGCCTAAAAGTTTAATTATTTTCGATATGGGCATGGTTTGTTTTTTCAGCTTATTATTACGTAATCGAATCCTGGATACACCTTTATTATATCAATATATAATTTTTTTTGTCCATTTAAGACAATGCACATTGAATACATTACTTGATGAGATCTCAAATTAAAAAAAACGTAAGATATGAAGAATCATATAGATATAACATTTCATTATGTTACAAGATTAGGGTGTGATTTTACCGAGGATCTTTATTAGGCAATATGTTATCTAAATCATTGTTAACAAATGTTGTACTGAATCAACATATTTTCTTTAAAAAAAACATGAACATAGCTTAACAGAGATAATCACAAATTAAACTCGATATCCGTGAGTGTTCGAGCTAACTTACGCACAACTCGACTATTCTCATGGGAGAGACCATCTGACCCTACAACATTTGGCTGTCAAGGAAACCGTAGAAAATTAATTCCTAGGTAGGTTAGGTGACCAGCAAGGATTGAACTCATTCCCCTCTTGGAAGACATTGAAGTCCTAAGACACTTTATGACCGCTAGGTCAACCCTTGATGATTAACATATAATTTCTTCTCACACCATTCACGATAGGAAAGAGAAATGACTAAAAAAAAATAATGCATCATTTTTTAAACATATAATTTTATTTTTAAACATATAATTTTACTCTATATTAAACATTTTTTTTTGTTTTGTTATCCGTGAGTGTCCGAACTAGCTTACGCGCACCACGACTAATCTTACGAGACAGATCGTCTGACCCTACAACATTTAGGAGGACATTAAAGTCTCAAGGCCCTTCATGACTACTAGGCCAACTCTTTATGGTTCTCTATATTAAACATTCTCGTTCACAATATTTTGGTGGTCTCTTTTGGAGTATTTGGAGAGAAAGAAATAATGGATTTTTCAACAACTTTACTCGTAGTCTCCAGTCAATTTGGGACGATATTATTGTTTTAGCGGTCTCTTGGTCCAAAAAATCCCTCTCTCTTCTCTAGCTACGAATTACGATATATCCAATATTGCTTTAAATTGGAAGACTTTCATGTAATGGGTTTTGGCCTTTGTATGTTTCTCACATAGGATCCTTTTTCAAAATAAATAAATTCAATCCCTCTATATAATGATAGGATTTACAAATCCTAAACCAAGTTTTTAGCAAACTATAATCAATATAATTAATCTTTGAATGAACTACATATGTTATATAGATAATTCAACACTATATCTTTGTAATTTTCCTATTTTGTACCCCACATGTTGTCCCAAAAAAAAATCATAGTATAACATTGTATTCTAACATCCCTTTTATTTAATTTGTACCATTTAATTTAAGGAATTTGGTACACGTAATTTCCATTACATATATTTGTCGTGTGTATTACTTTAATTAATATTAATTGTTGAAAATGGTATGATTTTCAATTTCACTTAAACAACTGGTATAACTCGTAAAATAGACAAATCATAGGGTAAATATTTACAACTATCCCTATATATAATTATTTATTTTAAAAGGAAATCCCTATATATATATAATTAATGAATTAGATAGACTGGTACCTTAAAACTTAAATTTCTTGTAAATACAAGGAGAATCAATTTTATCATCTTCATAGTACAAATCGGTTAGTATTTAATCAATTAAATTAAAATAATATGTACAATGA
This sequence comes from Herpetospermum pedunculosum, assembly GCA_028017165.1. NCBI lineage: Eukaryota > Viridiplantae > Streptophyta > Magnoliopsida > Cucurbitales > Cucurbitaceae > Herpetospermum > Herpetospermum pedunculosum. The sequence continues at coordinate 4,146,179 of CM051529.1, read as the reverse complement.
TCTTCATATCTTGCTGAAAAAGTGTTAGTTTTCAAATAAATACATAAAAGTCATTTTTAACCTTTTGTAATAATTCAAAAAGACAACAAAAGGTCAAAATTAATATATGTTTGGTATATGTATACACAAAGTCATGTAACGTTTCCTAGATATAATAAGTATATATAAATGCGGTAGGATCAATGTATATTTTATTATCAAACATATAAATATGGGAAAAAATAAAATGAAAACCCTCACACCAAAAATATTGAATCAATTGAATGGACCTAATCAAACACCAATCACCCGACAATACACATGCATTAATAATTGACATATACTACTTCTTTTAGGGTTAGAGTTCAAATCTCTCAATCCCTATTTGTTGTACTCAAAAGAAAAAGGAAAATTCGAAACCTCCTATTGTTTTTAAATAGTATTTTTTTTCCTTACCGGAATCATATGATAATGGAAAAAAAAGGAAGAAAGTTTAGTATTAAAGTGTTGATATATGATAAATTTACCACAACCCATTAGTTTAAGCTTTTGGGTTGATTGATGTTTGATTAACTCATTCAATTGAGATTCAAGATTTTTGATGTGAGACTTTTTCAGCGGGCGAAACTGGCCGGCTTTGATTTTTCGCCAAAGTGTGGTTTGGGTGGAGGATGTTCCTCCCCAGGTTGAGTCTTTTGTTCTACGTGACTTTTCTCTAGCGTAGATTTGTACTGAGCTTGCCTAAAAAAAAAAACTTTTGGGCTGATTGATGATTTAACATGAATATTTTCTTTAGCTCAACAATTGTGGGGTTAGGGAATCAAAAAAATAAACTAGATTTTGTAGACCAAAAAGCCGCAATGGTCGTGGAGTCTTCCCACACGGTCCTCGAATCGCGTTGAAAATCCTCCCATTTTACTCGAATCGCGTTGAAAATCCTCCCATTTTCTTTCTTTCTAGATGGACCACAAAATGAAGATCAAAATGTTTTGTTGTATGATTTGCTTACAAGAGGCTCTATTGAGGTTGATAGTTTTTTCACATAATACATCTCAATTCGATTATTATCTCAATTCGATCAGACATATGTTGCAACTCGCTATGGGGATAATGAATGGATCCCATATGGAAAACCAAACTTTCAATATTAGGAATGATAAATAAGTATATTATCTAATAAGCTATGTTCGAATTGACAACTTTAGGAATATTCAAAGAATAGGATATATATGGATCGAGTGAAGTATCTTAGCATAACAAAATTGGTCAAGACATATATATATCTTTTAACTCAAAATATCTGATATGTTCGAATCTCACCCCCTCATATATATATATATGTTAAAATCAATAACATGAATACAATTTTGTTTAGTATATAGTAACATAAATACATATTAATAAGAAAAATGTGTGAGCTAGAATGTAAAAAAATGTATAAAGATTGAGAAAAGGGTTTGGTAGCCGTCATTCGTTTGCATTGAACCATAATATATACACTCTTTTATTTCTCTCTTCTTGTAATAAGTAATAAGTAATAAGGTAAGGAGTGGAAATTAATCTCCAAAATTCTCTCTCTACAATTACACCTCTTTCGCTCTCCATTAAATGCAATTGCACCCTCTCAATACGCTCTGCAATAACTCCCCTTTCTCCTTCCCCTTCTCTCTTTGCCCTTTCTTCTTCTTCATTCTTTTTCCTTTCTTTTTTCTATTTCTCCCTCAAAAACCCTACACCTTGCTTCTTTCACCACAAAGCCAAAAACCCAGATCAGATCTCAAGCTCTTTAACTTGGTATGCCTATACTTACCACAAAGTTTGTAGCTTTTTCTCCTTCTTTGTTATAAACTTTAGCTTTCAAGTTTCATCTTATTTACTTACTACATGATTTTATTTATTTTTTTGGCGTGCAGATAGGAGAGAGAAATTAAGAGAGCATATATACATAGAAAAGGAAGCGTTTGGGGGAAGAGAGAGAGCATTTTAGGATATTGTCCGAGATCTTCGTAGGCGTTTATGTAACATCTCATCTGGTTCTTCTGTCGGATTCTTCACCCAAATTATATAATCCATTGTCTCAAAATTTGAGTGTTGTTCAACATGCCAGCCGGGATTATGACACCAGCCAGAAACATGCCCTCCATCATTGGAAGAAATGGGAATAATGTTGCTGGATTTCCCTCTACTTCTCAATTTCTTCTTTCTCAGGTTTCTCATTTTTCTCTTCAAATTCATCATCTTTCTCTCTAAATCTAACAATTTTTCATGCCCTTTTTTTTTTCTTCTTTCTATTTGACTTTCTAAAATCATTTTTTTCTTCATTGGTAACTGTGAAAATCTTAATTGGGGAGAGAAAAAAGAAAAAACCCTTTTGGCAGATGAGTCTCTAATCGTCAACTCCCTTTTTGATTTAGGATTTTTGTTACAAAAATTTGTATTATTTACATAATATCGATTTCTAAGTTAGGGTAATATGTCATTACAAAGCCAATCCTCATCGATATTCCAAAAACGCGTAAAATAAAACAATATATATATATATATAAAAAAAAACTTTTCTTTTGCTTGGGAGGAAAAGAGAGAGAGAAAGATGGGGACTATAAATAAAGGTTGGGAGTAATTCCCAAAAACGGTTCTTATTAGAGAAAATAAAAGGGGGTTTTGGTTATCTTACAAAAATGAAATAGGGTTTTCATTTTGTTTCTTGTTGTAATAAAGTGGTAAGAAAAAAGCAACATTTTTTGGTGGGGGAAAAATGTTTGTTGGGTTGGATTAGTAATTTGGAGTGGAAATTGAATTTTGCATTGGTGTTTTTAGATTGAAAAACCATAAGCTCTTGTGCATCCTTCCATCCCTACTACGGCATCTTAAAGATCTGTAGAAAATGTTCCAGCAAAGCATGATGGACGGTCAGCTCCTCCCCTTAGACATGCCTCAAAACACTTCCGAAAGCGATCTTGCTCGAATCAGAGACGACGACTTCGACAGCGCTACTAAATCCGGCAGCGACAATAACAACCATGAACTCGGCTCTGGCGACGACGGTGACCCTCGTCCTAAAAAGAAACGTTACCACCGTCATACACAAAATCAGATCCAAGAAATGGAAGCGTAAAGTCTCTCTAATTCTGAAATGTTTTACTACTGAGCTATATATATTATATCTTCGAGTTGTTATTATTATTTTTTTTTTTTTAAGGAAGTTGTTGTTGTGCTTATTTTTGTTTTTGTTTTTGTTTTTGGCTAGTTTCTTCAAGGAATGTCCTCACCCTGATGACAAACAAAGGAAGGAATTAAGCAGGGAATTAGGGTTAGAACCATTGCAAGTCAAATTCTGGTTCCAAAACAAACGCACTCAAATGAAGGTCAAAAACCAAAACCAAAACTCCCACAAATCCTTACTTTTTGGAAATTTGCATTATTATAATCTCAGTCAACGGACATTCCTTGTTTTTTCCTTCCTTTATTTTCGCATGTTCTGTTTTTTTTTTCTCTCTCTCTAAACGTAATTGCTTTTGTTGAGATATTTGAGTTGCATTTTGAGACGCAGAATCAACACGAGAGGCATGAGAACACCCAACTTCGAACAGAAAATGAGAAGCTTCGAGCTGATAATATGAGATACAGAGAAGCCCTTAGCAATGCCTCATGCCCTAATTGTGGTGGCCCTACTGCCATTGGCGAAATGTCCTTCGACGAACATCATCTTAGACTCGAAAATGCCCGTCTCCGCGAAGAGGTACAAGATCGAGAGATTTTAAAATCTGTATTTTAACCCTATTTTAACACTGCATCGAAAAATTAAGACGACGGTCACATTGTGACAAAAAATAATTCATCCCCTAATGTAAATATTTCACAAAGTTTCCAATTTTTATTTTCATTCTCATGCAAACCCTCATTTTATGGAAAGATGATTCCACAAGGCCGCTAGATCTTAAAATTTGTCTGTCTTCTAATAACAATGGGATACAAAATCAAAGAAAGTTTGCTCTAGTGGTAATAAAGGATCTTGGGACTTCAATGCCATATAAGAGGGAATGGGTTCAATCCTTGGTGGTCATCTAACCTACCTAGGAATTAATTTCCTACGGGTTTCCTTGGCACCCAAATGTTGTAGGGTCAGACGGTCTGTCTCGAGAATAGTCGAGGTGCGTGTAAGCTGGCCCGGACACTCACGGATATAAAAAAAAACAAAAAAAAAAAGAAAATTTGCAATTTGTCTCTCTTACATCTAACGTTTCAGACATTGTGTGGCTGACAGTTTTACACTTCTCACTTCTAATTCTCTTTTTTTTTCCTTAATAAAAACAGCTACAAACATTATTTTTGACTAATAGATTAAGAATCTCCTTGCAATTATTTTTGGCATCTAGATTGATCGCATTTCAGCAATAGCTGCAAAATACGTGGGGAAGCCAGTAGTGAACTACCCTCTACTATCTCCACCAGTTCCACCTCGAGCACTCGAGCTTGGAATGGGGAACTTCGGACCACAAGCAGGCCTCGGAGGAGACATGTATGGGTCGGCCGGTGAGCTAATCCGATCCATCAGCGGGCCGACAGAGGCTGACAAGCCGATGATCATCGAGCTTGCAGTTGCAGCGATGGAGGAGCTGAGTAGAATGGCTCAGATGGGCGAGCCATTGTGGATGAGTAGCCTGGATGGATCCACGAATGTGCTGAATGAAGATGAGTACTTGAGATCGTTTCCTAGAGGCATTGGGCCTAAGCCATCTGGGTTTAAATCTGAAGCCTCTCGTGAATCTGCTGTTGTCATCATGAATCATATTAACCTTGTTGAGATTCTCATGGACGTGGTTAGTAAATTTCATTTTTGGATTTCTTGGTTTTTTTAGCCATGTTTAATTTTGGCTAAATGTATTTAATTAACCTGATTTTTACTTAATGATAATGTATGATATAGAATCAATGGTCGACTTTATTTTCTGGAATTGTGTCTAGAGCTATGACACTTGAAGTGTTATCAACCGGAGTTGCTGGAAATTACAATGGAGCTTTGCAAGTTGTATGTTCTCTTATTCAAACCCTTTTTACATTCTCAATTTCTCTTACTATTTACGAGATTTGAACACCACCCGTCGTCTGTTCTGATACTATATTAAACTACTACTAAATTTAAAAAAAAAACACTTAATATTTGTCTAGATGACGTCGGAATTTCAAGTTCCGTCGCCACTAGTTCCAACCCGGGAGAGCTACTACGTTAGGTATTGCAAACAACACGCGGACGGGACGTGGGCGGTGGTGGATGTTTCATTGGATGATCTTCGCCCTACCCCGGGACTTAGATGCCGAAGAAGACCGTCGGGTTGTTTGATCCAAGAAATGCCAAATGGATATTCAAAGGTGAGTGATCTGTTAGTAATTTTGATTTGATTTGAGGAGAATGAATGGAAGAAGTGGAATTTTGATTGTTGGGTTTTATATGGTATAGGTTACCTGGGTTGAGCATGTAGAGGTGGATGATAGAGGAGTTCATAATCTTTACAAGCAACTGGTTAGCTCTGGCCAAGCTTTTGGTGCAAAACGTTGGGTTACAACTTTAGATCGCCAATGTGAACGACTTGCCAGTGCCATGGCTACCAATATTCCAACCGGTGATGTTGGAGGTAAATTCTTTTTTAATTTGAGTTTTAAAAGTCTCGATTTAGTCTCTATACTTTCGATTTTGTTTCAATTTAGTCTCTATTATATTTTACCCATCTTCAAAGTAACCCACTTTTTTCTTTTCCTACCCAACCCTAAACCCTATAAGAAGTAGGAATATAACTTCTATTATCCCAATAATGAGTTGCTCAAATCACATATCAAATTGAAACTTTTAAAACTATAGGAACTAAATTGAAATAAAAAAATATGGGACCAAAATGAAAGTAAGCTCAAACAACAACAGGGTAAATTAACACAAAAAGTTAAAAACTTTATGCTGTTGGCTTTGTTGTAATGACGGATTCAAATTGAACTCAGTGATAACAAACCAAGAAGGGAGAAAGAGCATGTTGAAGCTGGCTGAGAGAATGGTGATAAGCTTCTGTGCTGGAGTGAGCGCCTCCACAACCCACACATGGACTACTCTCTCGGGTACGGGCGCCGACGACGTTCGTGTCATGACTCGAAAGAGCATCGACGATCCGGGAAGACCTCCTGGCATCGTCTTGAGTGCTGCAACTTCCTTCTGGCTCCCCGTTCCACCCAAGAGAATCTTTGATTTCCTCCGAGATGAAAACTCTCGCAGCGAGGTATTCAAATTTACCCTAACTTAATTTTATCCGTTCAAGTTTTTGAATTTAGTAGTAATTTAGAATGATATCTTCGCATTTTCTTTCTTTCTTTCTTTTGTCTCCAATCTACTAAATCCTAAACCCTAACACGCATACAGACACGAGACATTGGTAGTACAACACGACATGGACACGGTTACACGTTAATTTTTAAAAATAGGGCACGTTCATTAAAATATATATTTCACTTTTACAGTGGGACATTCTATCAAATGGTGGAGTAGTTCAAGAAATGGCCCATATTGCCAATGGCCGCGACACTGGCAATTGCGTATCTTTGCTGCGTGTGAACGTAAGTTCTGCTGATATAATAAAGGTCTATTTGGAATGACTTTTTAAGTGTCGCAATCTTAAATTATGAAATTATTTGTTGTAGAGCGCAAATTCAAGCCAAAGCAACATGCTAATCCTGCAAGAAAGCTGCACAGACGCAACAGCATCGTTCGTGATCTACGCTCCGGTCGACATTGTCGCAATGAACGTGGTCCTCAACGGCGGAGATCCCGACTACGTGGCACTTCTCCCATCGGGATTCGCCATTCTTCCCGACGGCGGGGAAGAGAGTATTTCCGGTGGGGGGTCACTGCTGACGGTGGCATTTCAGATACTGGTGGATTCGGTGCCGACGGCGAAACTGTCACTAGGGTCAGTTGCAACGGTTAACAATCTGATTGCTTGTACGGTGGAGAGGATTAAAGCGTCATTATCATGTGAGACTGCCTAATCTTAAAATTAGTTTAAATTATATTAGAATTTAGGAGGAGGAGGAGGAGGTTGTGAAGAAGTGAGAATTAATGAGGGAATTTTAATTTTGGTTTTGGCTGATACAAATTAGTGTGTTTGGGTTTAGGAGAAGTCAAGAGCGCACCCTGCAAGAAAAGTGTGTTTTGTTTTGTTTTAGGGTTCGGGCATTGACTTAGCTTCTTCGAACACAGTAAAAGCCGAAACAAACAAACCAAACCTTAGGAAAATCAGAACCTTTTGTATTTTATTATTTGCATATTATTATTATTATCAATTCAGACCTTTTTTGCTTCTTTACTTTTGTCAATCACCTACACTTGACTTTTGTGCAAAGCTTCATGGTTTTACAACACTAGTCCAAGTTTGACATTCTATTTGTCAACCGAGACCACACCGAAATTAGAGCTTAAAAAAATTCATACTTACTATTTATACCAATCAAGATGCACATTTCTTTTTGGTAGCTTAATCACAAACTCTAAAATTAAATGTTGTCTTGATTGAGAATTTTCTTAAGAAGCATGTGATGAGTGAAGACAAAACATTCTGAAATGACTCATACTGATCTGTATGGACAATCTTCACTCTTGCCCGCAACTTCAAATAAATAACATGACTTTATTCGGATTGCAAAGAATGTCGAGGTCATCAAATGTCGAATCCTTAGAGTGAAAATTAATATATTTTGATCCGTTCAAGGATAAAAATTGATTTATTTATCTACAAAGAGTATTATGCTAACAAGAAAGATACTAAAATGAAATGGTTCCATAATTAACTAGTTTTTTTTTTTTTTTTTCAATGATATTTTAATTAATGTGAAGATTGAATCCATAACATTTTAGTCACGGGCACAAACTTATGTCAATTGAGCTATGCTCGATTTGACAATAAACTAGTTTTTAGTCACTAGTTACTCACATATATATCCATTAATGAGTTAGGTTAAATTACATATTTCAGTAATCATTTAGAGTATTGTGTCTATTTAGTCTACGAATGTATTAAAGTGTTTTAATTATGCATCTATTCTTAAATTATGTTTATATACTTAATTTTTGTCATTAAAATTTAGATTTTGATTATAAAACATAATATTACATATTTTGTTCCTAAATTTTACCATGTTCAATCATTCCCTCAAATTACTTGCTTAACAATTTGTCAAATCACACTAACTTCATCTAAATTCCGAGAAATGGGTAACGTATATATATCTCATTCATCAGTGTAATAACAAAGAAACATATTTAATGTCAAACCGAGCATAATTTAATTGACATAAAGTTGTGCTCGGAGTCAGGAGTTCAATCTCCCACCCCATATTAATTAAATACATTAATTTGTAAAAAAAAAAAAAAAATACCCTATTTAAAAGTTGAGACAAAAAAAAAAATTATATATATATATATTTAGTACAACAAATGTATTTAAAATTCCGACCTTAATAAAAAAAAGCGAATAAACCTAAGGACATTTGATTTTTTAAAAAGGAAGTCTATACTACTTCCACCTATGAGTTCATTTGTTTTCTTATCTACTGTTTATAAATGTTTCAAAATCATTTTGAAAATTAAAAATAATAGTTTTAAAAAATTAATTTTTATTTTTGAAATTTGGTTAAGAATTGAGATGTGTTGTTAGAAAAAATTAGGATGATTGGAAAGAAAATAGCGAGAAAATAAATCTAATTTTAAAAAATAAAAAATAGATATGAAATAGAGGCTAAAATATTATAACCAAATGTAAAAGGGAGACCATAGTGAGAGGGAAAATGCAGAGTTAAAAGATTTGAGGAGAACATAAATATATGTCATAAATACATAAAAGTTGAAAATTGGATAGAATAAAGTTTGAAGTATTTTGAAAGCAAATTGTGGAAGAGAAAATGAGCCTTCATGTTGGGATTCTTTAATTGTGTAATAAAAATACATTAATGCTTTGTAACTTCAATGCAAGATGGAGATATTTCATAACCTTTTCTTTTTGTTTTTGTGCGCTTTATTACTTAATACGTTGCATTACTTCGTACCATACCGTTTTTCTTGCAATAAATAATACTCTACTTTCATTTCACTAATTAATTATGTATTTAATTTCATCAATTTCTCTCCCTTCTAAAAAAACATTTAATATTGTAAGTTATTTTGTTGTCCAAAATTATCTTAGGGAAAATATATGTAAAAATAGATTAGGCCACCCTTTTGTGCTTAAAAATGTGGATTAAGTTCCAATTTTATATGGGTAATAGTTTCAAATAATCTTTCATAAATAACACCATTTTAATAATAATAATAATAATAAAATTAACCTATCTCAATCTCAGTCGGAATTGAGATCAATATGTCTGTTGGCTTCCTCTAATTAATCTAGTTGACAAGTTTTTTTTTTTTTTTTGTGTTTTTTGTGCATATCGTTCATGAATTTTACATAGCATTTTGTGCTTATCTCTAGAGGGGAGAACCTTCTATCCTGGGAGTATGAGGCGAATCCATAATTTTATAAAAAAAATTTATAAGTGAGTGTCCAGACCAGTTTATACACATCTGAAGATTAGTCTGAGAACTCTTAGATTTGTGTCTATATAGTCCAAGAACTTAAAAAAGTGTCTAGTAGTCCCTCAATTTTTAATTGTGTGTTTAATTAATCATTGAAGTTTTAATTTAGAGATCCTTGAAGCTCAATTATCCAATAATAGATATCCGATATATTATTATTTTTTAATTAAATATTTTCTCAAACATAAAATTTAATATGGTGTCTAATAGTTCTTCAATATATTTGATTTTTTAAAAAATAATGTATATATTAGCTGCAAAATTGAAAATTTAAAGTTTGTTGAGGTACAACACTTTTATATTTAAAAGAATAATTATTATTATTTTTTTTTTTAATACTTCCAAGACCTATTTGATAAAAAATTTGAAGGTTCATAAATTTTGTGTTTTACTCTTAACTAAAAATAAAATATATATTTGTGTTTTACTCAAGGTTTTAAATGTCGATGTCGACGGAAATATCGAGGTCTCAATTTTATGTAAATATCGATGGATATTTCTGGAAGATTTTTAAAAATATGTTTTTTAAAAAAATATTAAAATTAATAAATAAACATTTTGCACGGTTAAATGAGTTAAAATACACTCATTATAATATTATATTCACGTTAGGTTACATTTTGTTGTTGTTTTTTTAATATTTTATTGATTCTGTAGTATGATAAAAATGTCGATTTAACCCTTATGTCGATGTCGAATCTATGAATTTGTGGAAATGTTGATGGAAATATGGAAGTGAAGGAAATTTAAAACCTTGGATTTACTCTTAACTAAAAACTTTCTAAAAATATGGCATTAATAAAGTTAAGCGCCAATTTCTAACAGCCCTAAATCTGTCAATGCCGGAGTCGTAGGGAACGATCATCATTTCATTTTCAAGGTTGACCGACGGAATCAGAAGGCTGATTATGTTCTCCAATTCAAGTAAAATTAACTTCTTCTTCAATCCTCGAATATGAATTCTAACTTCTTTTCATTTCTTTTGTTCTGCGATTTCTTGAATTTCAAATTGGGGATTTCCTATAAATCCCTCTCAGACAACCAGTAATTTCTCATTTTTCTCTGTACTGATGGAAATGAAATGAGAGAAGGCAAATTATTGTATAGATTTCGAATTTCAATTGCCGATTTCCTGAAAGACCATATTCATTAAATTCTCAAACTACTTCATTTCTGAACAGCATAAAAAAGTGCTTCTGATGTGCAAAGATATGACCTATATAAAGTTTTAGGATCAAATTATTGTTATACATATCATGATTCATGATGCGATTCCGATGTTTCCCATGTGGTCGATTCATTTAAGACAGTTCCAGGAGCTTTTTCAGATTTTTCATGCACTGCATGTGCTTGAAATTTGATGTACTATCATTAAAACAGGCATATTTGTTTTCGTGCAAGTTTCATAAATATCTATTCAGCCTTTTCTGATTGAGTTCAATCAACATTCTGTTAATCTCATTTAATTCATGAATTTAATGAATTTAGTCAACTTTCAACCAGTGCTGAAACCTGAAGGATCCTTCCTCCTCTTTGAATGCATATTCGTTGCCCCATTTTATTGAACTTCTCTGTTGTAACATCTGAAAGTTATTGCTGTAAATACTTTATGATTAACAGAAACTGTGTTTTGGTCCTCACTGAAAGAAGAGATCAAGGCACTTACTTCAGTATTGCTTTCAAATGAATTTCGTTATGAAATTATTTTGACTCGTTTGATAACCATTTGTTTTTTTATAACTGTCTTTGTTTTCTAACTGTTGGAATGCCTTGAATCTGTAAGTAAAAATCTGATTTAAGTTTTTACTTATCTGTTTTGGACTTTGGCCCATTTTGTATTAGGTCATTAGAAGGGTGTCATATATAAACCTTATAATGACTTCAGCCGCCCCTTAATTCGCTCCTACTTCGTAATAATACTGCTCTCCCTTCTACCCGTGGACGTAGCTAACACGAAGTTAGTGAACCACGTAAATCTGTGTCGTTGTTCTTCTGCGCTTACTTATTCTTTGTTATTGATTTATAGTAACACTAACAATTTCTTCACATTGGGTTTCATATTTCTTAAGGAAAACATTTGAATTCTAAGCTAAATTCCAAATTCCAAAAACTACGTAAAACTTTGCTTGGATTTCGAAAACATTTGTAAAAAGTAGATAACAAAACAAAGAAATTTGTTTGTGGAAGTAGTGTTCATAAGATTATTTTAAAAAACCAAATGATTATCAAACGGGACTTTGATATCTTTTCGCTATGAATGTCTATATTGCATTGTTACCTGAAGTCTTTTTACTTTTTAGTTTTTACCATAAGTGCATGTCTAAAGATAAAATTGACAACTTTATTTTATCACATCAAGCAAGAAGGACATCTAACTGCTGTTTAATTAGGCACACTTCAATTTTCTCGTCTAAGAGAAGATGCTGAGCATGATTACAGATATACATGGAGCTAGAACTAAGCTTTCTGCAAGGATTCTAGCTGCCATTTGCAATGACATGCCTGATCTGGTTCCCATGACACTGTAAACAAATGTGGTAATTACTCATTGTTTGATTGCTTTTCTACAACTTTGGTGCAGTACAGATGCATCTTGACTACGGAAACGGGGCTTGGCGCCGTTGCCTTTCTTCGCTACATCCGACCTAGTTATCAAAGCAATGATTTTATGAGTTTCTTGAGAACTGGATTGGCCATGGTAGGTTGGAAGAACGACTCTAGAAATCAATCATAGGCTCTCCAACATTCAAGTTGCGCTCGATCGTCCATGGCAGGTCGAAGATCTTTGCTGTGATGAATTTGAAGATCTTATTGACATTGATGTTGTAAACTGCACTGGAGAAGAACAATGTTGCATTCAATGCCTTCGCAAAGGTTCTTGCCTGTCAAAACAAGGAAAATCATGAGAAATCCTCTGGCTTACCCCAAATTTGAAAGACTGGATCTCGTATCTGTCAAACTTAGGAGGGAATAGAGTGAGAGAATAAAAAGGAAGCTAGAATTGCATAATGGGATACAAACAAGGATATGTTTTTTATAAAAAAATTAGGATACATTCTCGGAAAATAAAACTTTCATCGAAGAGAAGCAAATGAAAGGCTTTCATACAAAATCTTGTAGAATCGAGAATGAAGTTTTCATTATGTACATGCCTAGTCATTAATTAGTAATTGCATCCAATCTTAAAAAAAAATCCAATTATTTCGATCTTTGTCTTTTTAGAATGGAATATTTACGGTATCAAATAAAACCTAATTTAATCTAACAGTCATTTCGAAGCACCCATGATTTTAACTTTTACCTCGCTTGCAATTGCCCATTGCAAATCGATCGGGAGCTGGATAAAATCGTCGAACTTTGTTCCTATCATAATTGGAATTGCTGTCTACAAAACAAACAGAGAAGTTTCTACCTTCAATTAAGTGGGAGAAAAGTAGAAACTTTGGACGTAATCAAGTATGAACCGAGGAAAAGAAGATTCAAAACTTAATTTCGAGAACGTTATCAAACGGGGTCTAAAATACCTGATTCCACTTCCGTGCTTGTCTATACCACCCTACAATGCTGCAAACCAAAGGAAAACCCTTTTGTTTAAATGTTGTGAATTGGTTAAAGGCAGTTTGATTAGAACAATCAAACATAAACAAGTCTCACCCATTTAAAGTACGACGACTTGTTAGATCAAACATATAAAGAATTGCTACAGAATCCTTGCAAGCTTTTGGAATGTAATCCTGAGAATTCTTATCACCTGCATTCACATGCATCCAAATCATAATCCTGAGATTGATTTTGAGGTGCAAAATTAGCCAAATTTAATTACCTCCCACTTCCCAAATGCTATAAGAAATCCTTGCCCCTTTAACCATCAGTGTTTTGTCGATCAAGTTCAATCCTCTCTGCTCACTCTTCCCCTCAACCATTTCATTCCCAACATATTTTACCTTCAAATCAACAATGGAAAAAAAATCAAACTCACAAACCAAACCAACAGGCAACAGAACAAAACAAATCTTACCAGAAAACTTGTCTTTCCAATTTCGCTATCACCCAATAGGCTGATCTTCAAAGACACCAAATCTTTGTCCAGGCCATGATTGCTGTGGCACAAGGGTGTTAGCCCGGCATTGGAGACAGAGCGCGGTAATGTAGAAGCCGTAGCAGCAGCAGCGGCGGCGGCGGCAGCAGCATCATCCTGGGGTACCGTCTGATATGTTTTAGGCTTCTTGGAGTAACAGGTTAGAAATGATTCCACGAGTTGCCGAGCGCGGCGTTTGAGAGCGGTCTGCCGTGTAAGGCTGAGACGGAGAGGCTGTTTCCGGCAAGGGTGAGGCATTGTTTGGATAAAATGTTATGGATGGCCTGGAGTCAGAGACTGGATTGATCTCCCGGCCATGAAAATGGGAACCCGGGAACTTGGCGCGCTGTTCATTGCAGAGAGCAACCAAAAAAACAGAGGTGTATTTTTAGAATATTAATTTTTTTTTTTTTGTTTGGTTTTTGGAGCTCAGTTTCAACGACAATTTAGCTATCAATGTCACGACTTTAACGGAAGGGCGGTTTTTTTTTTTTTTTTTTTGTGTGTTTTGAAAAAAAGTACTGAAGGCCGGTTTACCGGTATAATGTAAGAAAACCAAATGTCTAAATTGAATTCGGGTGGCAAACGTCGTTGGCAACGTCTTCACCCGACTGCCAAAAAAAAGCATAACTCAATTGGCAAAACGATATGTTCATGACCATGAGTTTTACCGTTCGAAACCTCCACCCCAAATTGAACTAAAAAAAACCGTCTTTACATGACACATTCAATGTGTCAAAATCTTATGCTGCTGACCAAAAAGTTTGTCTTGGACCATCAATCATCCTATGATTAAAACGTGGAAACTCCTTTAATTGTTTGTGTTCAGATTTATGTATTAATCTTGGCCACTCAAAACATTTGTTTCGTCAAGTTGTTTTTTACTTTTATATCATAAACATATATGTAACTCAAAAGTAATCCACATCTAATACTTTATTTGAGATTGTGTAATTAATATTTACTAGTTTCTTCGAGGTGAAAGATTCAAAAGTTTTCATATTTATTTTGCTTACCAATTATATTTTTAAATGAGCAAAACTTAGTTACATGCTCGACTACAAGTATCTTTTACCGTCCACCTACGTGTCACAATTTAATTGGTCAAGCTTTATATATATTTTTTAAAATAAAAAAACCAACTTTTAAGTTTTCACGCAGTCGGTTGAAGTTATTTTTCGTATGTGTATTGTTAAAGCTGTTGATGTTCAAATTTCTATTTTTCGTCCTCTTCTCCTTAAACTCGAATCAGCTTAAAAAAAAAAATTCTAGATCGCACTGATTGAGAAGAAGTTATGAACAAAACATGTAAAGTTTAACTTTGTTTTTTCAGTTCTACTGGTAATGGTTGGTTGGTAGTTTTATTTGTTTCCGTGTGAAGAGGAAAATGGAATCATAAATATTGTTTGGTTTTATCTAATCGATGTTGCTCGAATGTTGTAGATGAAGATATAATTTTAAACTGTTATGTTATGTTAGCTTAGCAATGAATTCTGATGATGGGTTTGCTAATTGATTTGGGATTGAGGAGAAAAAGACTAAAAATGGAAGCGTAAACATCTACCTTTAAGAAAAAAAGTAACTTCAAAACTTCTACGGACATGAAAGCTTAAAAATTGTTTTTTTTATTTAAAAAAATATATATAAACTTTGACCAATTAAATATTGATACGTGGGTGGGCTGCAAAGGATATGGGTAGCTCCGGGAAGAATTTCTAGTACATGGGTGATATGGATTTTTTCATACCACTCCCTTTAATGACACGTGGCGAAATAGTTTAAAAAATAATATATTTAATAAGGTGGGTCACAGTCAAACAACTATTTCGCCACCTGTCATTCATTCATAGAGGCAGTGATATGAAAAAACTTCATACCACCGATGTACCCGTGGCTCTTTTTGCTCTTTTTAAATATTATACTTTAATAACTTTCAAAAATTAATTAAATACCTTTGTCATTTGATCGAATAACCACTTAGTGTGGTCAGTGGTGGGTGAGCGTTACCCCTAAGATAGTCCAGAGTGTTGCATCTCTGCAGTCCAGAGTGTTGCATCTCTGCAAACAACCACCCACAGGCCAGAAATTTACAATTGGCATAAGATTGTGTATTGACATTAATTAAAACAACTTCCAAAAAAGTTCTTTATATAAGAAACTATTTTGCTTATGGATATAAACATTTTAATAACTCTATAATCTATTAAACTTTCAATTTTTGTGTCTTATAAATTCGTGATACAAAAAAATACTGAATATGTTAATGACATACCGAACACAAATTAAAAGTTTAAGAACTTATTAGACATTTTTAAAGTTTAGATGCCTATTAGACACTTTTTAAAATTCAGGGATCAAATAACACGCAAACATGAAAGTACGAGACTAAACATGTAATTTAATCGATTCGTAATATCATTGGTGAAGTGATATGATCGTGGGTCTTAAACCTATTTGTTGGAAATACAAACAAAGTCTCGCATTGATTAAGATAAAGAAAAAATCATGAATATATAAGTGATGACGACAATTTTCTCAAATATAGTATGAACATTTTGGTGAAATCAAGAGTAAAGTCACTAAGACTTATGTCTAAAGTGTACAACATCGTACTATTGTGGAAATATCTAAAGTCGTTGCTTCCATATCTCTTCACTTTCTTTCACATTTTCATTTACGTTTTCTCAAACCTCACACTTAAGTATTTGATCGGTTTTGTAAGTTTGAAATTTTAAAACCAACCAAATACCTAAGAGTCTTAATTCTAATTTTAATTTTCTTTTTATAAGATTAGAGAGATTTTTTTTGTTTTGGTTTTTAACTTTTTAGTTTTTACTAAGTTGAAAAAAAAAATGGAGAGAAGAGCTTAGAGAGATGCATCCAAGGATAACACGACTAAGGGTGATACAAGACAAAAAAAAAAAAAAAAAAAAAAAAAAAAAAAAAAAAAAAAAAAAAAAAAAAAAAAATGTAGGCTTTACAAAATATGAAGGTTTATAATTTCAAACTTACAAAACCGACCAAGTCAATTTTCATTATTGTAGTTCGATCTCTGTCATTTTCTAATTTTTCTTTTAAAATGTTTTTGATCATCTTACTCCATTTTTTTTTATCAATTTTTTTCCACTAGTTCTAGGTAAAGAATAAAATATCTATCAAGATGCCACTATTTTCATAAATTATAAGGTTATGTAACTGATTAATACTTAAATAAACCATAAAATTACCATTAAAATATATTAAAAAAAAATGTCAAAACAAATATTGCATATTATAAACATAAACTAAGACTTCAATATTTTTACCAATATATATATATATATATATATATATATATATATATATATATATATATATATTCAGAAATGTGGAAAACATTTCTATTTATTTATCTTAAAAAATAGATAAATTAAATTAAAAGAAGGAAAGTGGTTGTTGGAATGCTTTGAATCTGTTATGATCCTGTACCACTGGTTCGAGAGTTTCGCTTTGAGTTTTACTTATTCGTTTAGGTCCTTTTAATGACTTCAGTTCATTTGTAATTCTCTCTTATTTCGTAATAATATTGTTCTTCCTTCTATCTGTTGACGTAGTTAACACGACGTTAGTGAACCACTAAAATTTGTGTCGTTTTTACACTTATTTATCCTTTGTTATTGATTTATGGTAACAAGAACAGTGGTGAAAGATCTGACACGTAGGAAACAAAATAAGGAAGAAAAATGATAAATTAGGAGTGGAAGGAATCTTGTTAGGTGTACTAATGGACAACAAAAGGTTGGTGCATCATTTAAATTATTTGTGGCTAACATTATTTCTTACATCTTTTTCTGTCTTTAATAAAATCTTATGTGGGCCTTTACATTTTTTTTTTATTTTTTTTTTAATTCAAGAATTATTTGAAATGTGATTATTATTAATGATACTCCATCAATAATAAATAGTAGTGACTAACTAATTTTGTAATTGATTACTTTGAAGTCTAGCTTAGGCATTGTAGTTGTACAAGACATGAAAGTAAAAGAGTCCCAAAAAAAAGTGTCATTTGACATTATTAATTATCTACATTAAGGAAAAATAGAAAGAGAAGTGGTATAGATTAGTTTGTATGACACAAAAAAGAGCTGGTGCTGATCTACCCCAAGAAAGAAAGCCATTCTCAAATTCTTATGCTTTCAAATCAATATAAGAAACTTAAGCATCAGGTATTGAAGGAAAAAACACAAAATATATATATATAGATTGAACTTATGTAACAAATTTATCGACCCCGAAACGACGAGCAAGCATCTAAAGAGGTGGTGAATCAAGGTGATCCTCTGAGCTCTGGCTAGCTTGTTTGGTATCATGTTTGGTATCAGTGGATTTTCTTTTAGGCTTTTTGACTTCTTTTTTATCTACAAAGTGCATGAAGCTGGTTGTACGACTAAGGCGTCTCGTCCTAACAGGTTCGATATCCTCGACGTCAGGCTGAGTTTCCGGGGTAAATCTTCTGTATTCGAGTAGTACTCTAAAGAAGAATATCAAAAGAGCACCAGAGCAAGCAACACCACAAATTAGGAACAATCCCCAAAAGCTACTCAGTGATAGTTGGTTTACGTCGACTTGGTTAAGGCTCATCGAACACTCGGTTCGTGAGAGCCATTTGTCGTGGATCTTTTGAAGATCACCATTCTCTGAGAGTTGAAGAATGGCTGTTGACAAATCAATTGCAAGAGGAGAGTCCCTTTGGAATGCCTGAGAAGACAGAATTGTTCAAGTAAATGAATAACAAGAGAAGCAAAGTAGACATCTTCAACATGATTAATACCATTGAGCTAGGAGCCAACTGATGCAAATTGGATTAAATACTTACAAATCCCCAACCACTTTTTGTGAACTCCTGTCCAACTGTCCTGAATATGCAATTTGTACCGGCCAAGAAAAGCTCAACGTAAGGAAGCTCATCCACAATGGCAGCAACCCCGCCCTTTCCCGGTCCACGCTGAAGAGCATCGACATATTCCTCCTGACTTTTCAAATTAATGATCCTAGATGGTGCAATATTCAGCTCATCAATCAGATAATTCAATGCAAATGACCCTTCTTGAACTCCAATGGCATCTGTGCTAGAGATTAAGCTATCAACCCCTTCAATCTTTGACGTTAGCTGCTGCACTGTTAAGATCGACGTCAAACTAGCTGTGTAGCTCGAATTGATAATTAACACAACAAAGAGCCATATTATCAGCACCATCCGTCCGAGGGTGCTTACGGTATTTTCCTCTGCACCAAGAGCAGTCAACAAAAAGTTAGGAGTTCTGAGTATATATATTAGGATCAATGAAGAAAAAAAAAATGGGCACTTAGGCAAAAGAAACTTACTGTGAGAAAAGAACATCGTCGAGAAACTAAACCTGCAAGAACGACAAAGTTTCACTCTAATATCGTAAAAGAAGTCGGTAAGCAGCAAAGCAAGATTCAGCCATACAATAGGCTTAAAACTAAATGGCAAGCAAGGAGCTAATCAATTTCCTTGGCTTTGGTTATTGGTAGACTTGTTCTGCCCGAAACTAAGAAAATTCAATCTTATCATTTATGATTAAACAGTCCTTGATGTAGTTAGCTAGATTACCCTTGTGGTAATTGTGCTTAATCATGGATCACAAGGTTATGCCTAAAGCCCGTGCAGAATTTTCAAATTCCAGGCCATTTACTAAGGTCTAAAATATGTGCCTTGAGCAAATTAAAGCCTCTGTAAGGAGTTTAAACATACTAACCAAAATATTGTCATTAGTTGTTGCCTTGGTGGACCACGGAACTCTTCATTAGTCCGGTGCTCGAGAATCCAGACAACTGCTCCAACAAAAATAAAGAATATTGCAGTGACAGCCCACATTTGAACAGTAAACGGCCTGAGAAAAGCCCATGGACTGGACTTCTCCTCTTTGACGACAGTAACTACGACGAGTCCCGACTCCATAAATGGTTGTGTGAAGTCCACAATCTTCGTCCTATTCGTTACAATCGTAATATCACCAACAGCTGCATCGTATTTCTGAAGATGGGAGAATATCATCAAGATAAACATTATTCACATTCACAGACAACCCATTTTGGAGCACCAAAGATAAAGAGAGCTAGAATCAAAGCCAAGTACTCACATTCTGTGAAACTTCATATACAAGAGTGCTGTACTCAGGAGTGTCCTTTCCATCTCCATATAATATATATGTGTGAGGAACTGGATAAGGCAACAAGTTTATGGCAGCTTCAAAGACATCTATACAATATCCTTTAACTCCTGGAGGGTTCTTGTCTTTAGACACAAACGCCTTGTAACTCACACGGTTAGGTACTACAATTTGCAACGGTTTCCCGTTGTGCGGGAACACCCAGCCTCGAGGAACAGTTGCTACTTCACCCGGCCATATTACACTGTAGAGATGGTTATTTGGGGAAGCATTAAGAGGCTTTGGATGTAAGTTCTCTGGTGCAATAGTGGATAGACCAGAATAATTTGACCAGTAACCAATTCTACGCAAACCAGTTCCCCCAATGTTCAGGATATCATAGGCTGGATGAATCAAATTTCTGTCATCACCAAATTGAATCCGCCCACTTACGCCCGTGAAGTTCGTTCTCTTAATTGTATGTAGAAGTTGTTCGCCGCCATTAAAAACTCGAAGTGATGTTAAGTGCAGCATGCTTCCATTGTTTTCACGTAACTTTGGGTCACTAGAAAAAGATACATTGCCACCTTCTTTAAAGAATGTGTCGAGAGCACGGGCTGCTAACCAAACAGAGTCATATGCATAGAGTGCATAAGAGTTGAAGTTTGGACTCTTCTTGTATTTTAGATTCTTCCACTTGGAGTAGAAGTTTTTCTTCAGATCGCTGTCGGGGGTGTGGTGACGAAGAGCAACAACGCCTTGTAACTGATTCATTACATCAGGATTATTTGTTTCAAAAGAATCGAGAAAGGAAGGAAGCCAATCGGTTGCAATCCAGACATAGCCACTGCCCATCATCTGAAGTTTCTTAGCAATTGAAAATACTGATAAACCAGTGTCAGGATTAACATGTACAATATACACCCGAGATTCCATGAGGTTTACCGAAACCAATAAGTCACTTATCGCGCTAGCCGGGGATCCAGGAGAGAAGGCAGCCTTATAAGAGATCCTGGCTCGCTTCTTTGCCAAGGCATCGCTCAATGCCGATATCCCGCTTCTGCCATTATCATCATCTACAAAGATGGCAATGACCTCTCTCCATCCAAAATAATCTATCATATCAGCAATTGCATTCATCTGGAAGTAATCACTCTGTGTGGTCCGAACGAAATACGGGTATTGTAGTGCGGACAAAGTAGGATCTGTAGCTCCAAATGATAGAAGCGGTATATGGAGTTCATTAATAACATGGGAAATGACGTGAGCGATGCCCGAGGATTGTGGCCCAATAGTAGCAACTACTTCATCTTCCATCAGCTGCAAGGCTATATACATGTTCAAGGAATCAATTATTACCCTTTGTTGTTATTCTCTCTTCAGAAAAAAGATCAATGAGTAGAGGAAGCATCATCTATGCCTAAGATTGTTCAATATCCTAAAACTTAATCTATTAGATTAAGCAAGTTTTAACTTTTAACTTCACTCATAACATTTTCAATCCTTGATGCCTAAACTGCCAACAAGTTATCAAAATAAGAAAATGCAACCACAGATAGAAGAGCAGCTGTTTGACAGATGAATTAACCCCAAGTTCCAAGATAAAAATTAAATTGCAATTCATGATTCTCATGCTACATCCAATTGAATCCAACAATCCTAATTTACTTAACAATCTCAAATGTAGTAAAGAAGATATACATAGAATTCTCTTCTAAGTTCAGACAGTACCTTCCACAGTTCCAAGAAATCCGCTGCAATTCGTGTCGTGTAAGATCATGTTCAGCTTTGTTCCAGGAAGAATGCTGTTATCGGCATTGACATCGTCCACGGCCGCTAAAATTGCAGGCTGTGCAGACCTTCCAATAACCGAATCGAGAGTGAACAGAACTCCAATGTTCAACACCCTCGGATTCAAAGAAGAAACGCTCGTGTTTCGAGAGACACCAATCACTCCCAAAGGCATCCACATCCCAAAGAACAATGCAAACAGAAGCACTCTGGTTTTGACCCAATGGTCACTCCTCCAAATCCAAAACACCTCCATTTCTCCAGAAAGATGAACAAATTGATTGATTCCTCAACCACCACCTGTTGAAGATATCAAAACCCTCTGAACAATCTCTTCTGGAGATGAACTCTACACACCATCATCAGCATCCCTATTTCAAAACCTTAAAAGGGGGAAAAAATGGTTCAAGTTTCATTACATCATAAATCCAAAGTTCCTGAAAAAAAAACCCAATTCCTAAAAAGAGATTAAACATCAACTTCACAACACTGTTCAAAGAATAACTACTGAAATTGAAAATGTCCAGCCAACCCAAACAAAAACAGCCTAAAAAAGTCAGAAAAATCAAAACCCACTTGGGGAATCTCATTTCAAACTACATCAAGAAGTTAATATTCAGTAGCACCAAACATTTCTTAACATTACCAACAAAAAAACCCCATTCCCCAATGTACTGTAAAACCCCATAATCAATTCCAGAAATCTACAAAAATAGATGACATTAAAATATACCAACAAGTTGATAAAAATCACGTGGAGTGATTGATTATAAACAAATTAAACGAAAAGTAATTCCCAAATTACCTGAAGGCCCAGGTTCACAAATTTGAGAGTGAAGTTTAGAAGAAATGGATTGAAGTTCATAACAGAGCTCAGAAATGGGAAAAATAAAAGTTCAATTTGTTGTTCTTATAATCTTCATCCTTTGGGAAGAAA
The DNA here is from genome assembly GCA_028017165.1 of Herpetospermum pedunculosum. NCBI lineage: Eukaryota > Viridiplantae > Streptophyta > Magnoliopsida > Cucurbitales > Cucurbitaceae > Herpetospermum > Herpetospermum pedunculosum. The sequence continues at coordinate 4,123,635 of CM051529.1, read as the reverse complement.
CAGAATTCAGAAGCTCCAACAACAGTGTAGCCATCTCAAGAAAAGAATTATTCTCACAACCCAACTTTCCACACTTTTGTTTCAGTTGCCACTCTAAAGAATTAAGCCAACATACTGCCTTTCTTATCAATGGTTGCAAATTAAATAAAAATAAAACGATCCTAATTAATAATAATAATAAATAAATTGGGTCAATGGCAGCCTTCTTTCCCATTTATATGTGTAAGGAATGCTTAGTGAGTTAGTGGGCTGCACTCCTCTACGGTGACATACATGCATGTGGGGTATTTTGTATTAACTTACTTTTATTTTCTTTTTGTTTTATTTCAACTTAAAAATAAATAAATAAATAAAAACACAAAACTATTTTAAATAGAATAATTTTTAAGTTAAAACTTTGTAGTAAATATTATTTTAGATTCTTTTTTTCTGCCTTGGGTTTGAATGTCAACGCTTTTATGTGTATTATTTATTTGTTTTAATGATTGTAGACACCTAGGTATGTAACTCAAGTTTAGAATGATTGTATCTAAATTTATGTTATTAAAATAATGTAGAAGATAAAGTTCATTTCTTCAAATGTAATTTAATTAAATCTTTTATTTTATCAATCCACGTAGTTTAACTCTTAAAATATATATTCTCTATAATTAAAAAAAAAAATATATATATATGTATAGAGGATTGGTTGTCAAACAACCATCAGACCCAAAATAATAGTAAATATAACAAAATTTAAAATATTTTGTAAATATGGCAAAAAAAACCCGTAGATACCACTAATAGACTGTTATCGTTGATATATGACTATCACTAATAGACTACTATGAGTGATTGTCATTGACAAAATTCTATAAAAAACTGAGGTGTTAGACTACTAGATTACGATAGAAATTGTCGTATTTATATTTTTTTTTAAAAAAAAATTATATTTTTAATTATTTTACTCTTAATTGACATCCGTTACCATTTTTCTATATATATACTCTCTACAAAAATATGGTTAATTAAATTCGATATATATAGATCCTTTACTTCAAGCATGCAAATATACTAATAACAAAAATTGTATTTTCATGATAAATTATGAATATGTGCAAAGATAGATATTTAGGGGGCGTTTGGTCCAAGGAGTTGGAGGAGTTGGAGTTGTTTTGTCTGGAGTTGTTTAGTCTGGAGTTCTGAAGTCTGTGTTTGGAGCAGGGAGTTGTTTGGAGCAGGGAGTTGTGAAGTCTGAGTTTATTTTAGCTGTTTTCTTCTCCACATTCTTTTTCTACAAACTTTCAAAATTTTCTTATTAAGGACTTCTTCCAATTCCAATAAATTCTAAAAATGAAATATTTTATTTTTATTTTATCTATTTTGACAAATTTCTTTGAAGACAACAAAAATAATTTTGAGCACTATACTTCACATTGATTATAAAAATATATATATATATATTTATTTTTTTTTTTTTGTTAGGACTCATATTTAATTTTATGAATTATAAGATTTGTCTACCTATAAGTATAGTTTACTCACGTGTCAAACACGTGTTCCTCCACTCTCTTAAACTTGTCATTCCATTTAAATTCACTCTACCTGAACATCAACACCACAACAAAAAATGGTTTATTTTAGCTATTTGTTTGATGACTTTTTTTAGTAAATTTGAGTAAATTTTAAGAATGTGATTTTTGTTTTTTATTCTATGTATCCTTCACAAATTTGTTTGAAGATAACAAAAATAATTTTGACCACAATACTTCACATTTTTTTTCAATATCACTCACACTAATTATTCATTTTATTTGGATAGTTTTGAAATAAAAGAAAGTCCTAAATATTACACGTGAATTTGAAAGATTTTAATCCATTAATTTAAACGGGTCCAAATAAGCTGATGTTTTTATTTATCTCATGGTAAAAATACTACATTTTGAATTTGGTTTAAGTACCAATTTTGATTGAACAATCAAAATTATATTTAAAATAATAAAAATAGGTTGAATTGCATTTTTAGTCATTTTACACATTTAGTTTAAATTGCGTTTTTTTAAAATAATTAAAAATATTGTGGGAGGGAGAGAGAGAGGAACAGAGTGAAATGTGTTGCCTCGAAAAATGGGACAGACTTGAATAATAATTACTGTAGAAGTCTGGGGAGTTGATATTTTTTATCCGAGTTCAACAAGTACGTGGGTCAAACGGGGAGTTAATTTCTCCTCCTAACTTCTTGCCAAACAACTCCGTGGGCCAAACACGCCCTTAGTCTTAGTTTTTCTAGGATTAACTGAAGAAGAAAAAAAACAAAAAAAATATGAATTTTGAGTCCCGGAAGATGGTGGTAGAAATTAGTTGAGAGAAATTAAAAGAAGATTCAAATATTGAAGTAAATGAATGTCGAAGCATTTATTATCCTTTTTTTCTGAAACACATTTATTACTCGATTTATTGAACTGTCCTTTTTTTTTCTTTTCTCTTTTTTGAATCGAGAACTGTTCTTGTTATAAATGTATAGATATACCTTTGGCGTATTTGGCTTCCAGAATAAAAATATTTTGGTTGTGTTTTGAAAATTAACTTTATAGTTTATAGTAATTAAATTCAAATTTTAATGTGTATATATACTTTGAAAAAAAATTCCTATTCTTTTAAGAAAAATTGCATTAATTAAATTTATAATTTTTATTTAACATATATAACACATTCAAAAGATTTACAAACATAATAATTATTATGAATAATAATTACTAATAACAGTCAATTTTTATTAATAATAGCTAATTTTTGTTATATTTTAAAAAATATTTTATATTTGATTATTTATTTATATCAGTTATTTTTTAAAATATATATATTTAAGGGTTGGTTGCACAAATAACAATCCGATAAAAAATAATTGCAAATTTAGCGAAGGTTAAAACCTTTTGCAAATATGGCAAAAAAATCAGTGGCTATGACTGATAAACTTTTATAACTATTACCGATAGACTTTATGACTATTACTGATAGACTTCTATCACTGACAAAATTCTATAAAAAAAACGCGATAGACTTCTATGAGCGATAAACCATACTATCAGTGATAGAAATTGTCATATCCGCAATTTTTTTAAAAAAATGTTATATTTTTAACTATTTTAGTCTAAATTGACATCGGCTACAATTTTCCTATATTTATTTCATTTATTATTGATTTCTAAAATCATGTGCTAATAAACAACGACTCCAAGTATGCAACAACCACTACAAGAATTTTATATTGTCTCGACGGATGTTCTCTCGACGGTTCCGTTTTCGTCGGGAAAACGATGCTCTCTCGACGCTTTTATAAACCGTCGAGAGAATGTCGTATTCTCTCGACGAAATATCAATTCGTCGAGAGAACTGCCTACTTTCTCGACGGTTTGGAAAAACCGTCGAGACAACCAACAACTATCTCGACGGTTTGTCAAAACCGTCGAGACAGTATATTTTTAAAAGTTTTTTTTAAATTTTAAAACACTCTCTCGACGGTATTTTAAAACCGTCGAGAGAACCGGACACTTTTCTCGACGAATTTAAAAACCGTCGGGAGAAATGCAGGTTCTCTCGACGGTTTTAAATACCGTCGAGAGAAGTGTCCGGTTCTCTCGACGGTTTACAAACCGTCGGGAGAGGTGTCCGGTTCTCTCGTCGACTTGATCGAACCGTCGAGAGAACCGGACACGTCTCTCGACGATTTGTAAATTCGTCGAGAGAACCGGACACTTCTCTCGACGGTATTTTTAAACCGTCGAGAGAACCTGCATTTCTCCCGACGGGTTTTAAAAAACGTCGAGAGAACCCTTAATAACCTAAGGGTTTCGTTCGTCTTCTTCATTTCGCTTCCATTCCGCCGCCTGCTCTCTCTCTCTCAATCGCCTGCCGCCGTCGCCTTCCCTCTCCCTCGCTCCTTCGCCGCCGTCTCCCTCGCTCCCTCGCCGCCGCCGTCGCCTTCCTCTCCCTCCCTCCCTCGCCTCCGTCGCCTTCTCTCTCTCCCTCGCTCACGCCGCCGCCCTCCCCGCCCTCGCCGTCGCCTTCTCTATCTCTATCTCTTGCCTCCACCACCCTAGCCCGCCGCCTCCTGCCTCCACCACCCTAGCCCGCCGCCGCCGTCTCCTGCCTCCATCGCCCTAGCCCGCCGCCGCTAGGTATTTAATTTTTTTAATTCACTGATTTTTTTTTTAAACTTTGTTTTTGTATATAATTTGCTTTCAATTTCTTTCTCCTTCTGTATATGATTGTGCAAACATCGAACCTTCACTTTTAAATACACCAAAATATGAAGAGGAAAAGAAGATGAATGCTTAAAGGTTTAGAATATATGAAAGATTCTTTTTAAGTGTCAATGGAAAAGAATAAAGGAAGTAGAGAGATAGGTGTAGATTTTACAAAACTTCTCTTTTAATTTATATATATATATATATATATATATATATATGTATGTGTATGTTGATGCTGATAGATAACTCTAAGATAAATTAAAATGTAGAGATGCATTTTGATTCACTTTTTTGTTGTCATTAATGAGCAAATTGCACCACTAGGCTCCCAATGAATTTGGATATGGATGGGACCATGACCATCAATCTCTATTATATTTGCACCTATTACTCACATTTTCATTTCATATATAGTCTTTCAATTCTATCAAATCCCAAACTATTTAATTTCATTTATATTTGTTAAATTAAATTGGAACAGCTCGATCGTTCGCCTTTAGGTATCATTTCTGCTCGCCAATTCTTTTTACGATGATTGTTTTGTAGGTAGACGATGTCATCTGATCGTATTAATTCTCGAGATTCAGCTAATATTTATTTGGAGGGATTGCGGATGACAGGCACGCCATCTTCTGCGGAGGATGAGGCTTCAGGTTAACTTAATTGAATTGATACTTATATTTTTCGATATGATATGAATATTAAATTGTATGTTCATTATTTATTTCAGTTAGGATTGTACGTAACGTGAGGGGATATGGTCGAAATCTAAATTTGGATAGATATGTTCGAAAACACGGAAAAATCCCAATACATATTTCTAATGAAATCCGGAAGCCGACGTGTGATTTTGCCTCAACGTTCAGCTTAGCCATTGGTACCATTGTGAGAGAAAGCTTTTCTGTGAGATACAAATCATGGAAACAAGTGCCACAAGACGCCCGAGACCACGTTAAAGATCGGCTATTGGTAAGTTTATTTTTTTAGTTGTTTGTGATTATTAGCTAAAAATACTTTACTTATGTTTTTCTTTTTTTGCAGAATCATTTTGTGATTGATTTGTCAAAACCTGTCGTTCATGAATGCATTGAGCACATTTCAAAGAATTCTTTTAAAGAGTTTAGAGCGGAATTGCTCAAACATTATAAAGAATCATCCACCCCTGAGGAAGGACGTGCATGGCCGCATGAACGAGTACCTGACATGTCAGATTGGCTTCACCTATGCGATAGGTGGGATGACCCTGAATTTAAGGTACATTACTTAAATTTGTTAGAGATGTGATCATATGACACTATTTAAATTTTTTTACACTAATAATCTCTTATTTTCTTAGAAAAATGCAGACAAAAATAAAAAGAATCGACAAAGTCTTCCTTTCAATCATTGCACTGGAACTAAGTCATTCCTTCACGTACACGAAAAAATGGTAGGTTGGAAAAACGATTTATGGTTTCAGTTTTTTTTTGTCATGAATAATTATTGATATGGTAAAAAACTTTGTTGTAGAAAGCAAAAGGTGTGAACTTAGGACCTATTGATTTATTTCGTGCCACAAGAACACATAATAAAGGAGGTGAAGATGATCAGTGGGTGAATGAGGCCGCTCGGGATAGTTTTGTAAGTTTCCTACTTCTTAAGGATAATTAATTTGTAAAGTTAGTATCAAAATTCTTATATGAATTAATAATCGCAGCTTAAAATGAAAGAGATGCAAAGTCGACCCACTCCAGAAGGGACCCAACCACTTTCTAAGGAAGAAATACGTGAAGAAGTATTGGGTAGTCGATCAGGTCACATTAAAGGTGTAGGTTATGGACCAAGACCGTCGAAATCAAGAAAACATAGTTCAACCTATCAATCACAGAGAGAGCATGAACTAAGTCTTGTTGTGACTCAGACACAACAAGAGTTGAACAACACAAAAGAACAATTGAATCAGACCGTGGAACGACTGAATGAAACCCAACAAGAGTTGAAACAAATGATGACTGAAAATACATCTGAACGAGCTAGAAATGCAGCTGAATTAGCTAAAAATACAGCTGAAGTAGCTAGCCTCAGAGAAATGGTTAGCCAACTCGTTCGTTCACAAGGCAGAACATCGAAATAGGTATCATCTTTATCCTCTTGTAATCAAATTATTTGTAGGTAATAAGACTTGTTGGTTTGGCTATCCTGCAGTTATGGTAGCCAATATGATTTTGAGTATATGTGTTGAGTTTGATGTTGTTTAAAGTTAAGTTTCGCTAATGATACATGGATGAAAATGGGGTGAATATGATTTTGGTTTGACTATCCTGCAGTTATGGTAGTCAATATGATTTTGAGTATATGTGTTGAGTTTGATGTTGATTTTGAGTATATGGTTGTTTGGTGTTGTTTAGAGTTGTTGTTTTGGTTTGACTATCCTGCAGTTATGGTAGTCAATATGATTTTGAGTATATGTGTTGAGTTTGATGTTGATTTTGAGTATATGGTTGTTTGGTGTTGTTTGGAGTAGATTTGAGTTGTTTGGTGTTGTTTAGAGTTTGATGTTGATTTTGAATATATGTGAGTTGTTTTAGTTTAGTTGGAGTAGATTTTAGTTGTTTTAAGTTTAAGTTTAAGTTTCGTTAATTTTGTTGTTTAAAGTTAGTTGATGGAAACTAACTTTAGTAATTTAGTAGTTAGTTTAAGTTAAGCTAACTTTAGTTTTGTGTTTTAGTTTAGTTTAAGTTCATATATAGATTTGGGTTGTTTTAAGTAAACTATATATATATATATGAGTTTATGTTGATGTTTAGGTAAATTTAGATTTTGCATGTATGTTGAGTTTATGTTTAGGTAAATTTAGATTTTGCATGTATGTTGAGTTTATGTTGATGTTTAGGTAAATTTAGTTTTTGCATTTCACTTTATGTTTTAAGTTATAATTTTTTATTTTTTTGATGCTATGTTAATATGAGATTTATTATTTTATTTTTCAGGTATTTTGGGTTGATGTTGTTCACAAAGCTGCTCTCGAAGTGGACTCGACTGCGTTTAATTTTGAATATTTCTGTAGGTTTAATTTTGTTGTGTAAGCCAACTTTTTAACAATTTTAATTTACATTTCAATGAAAATAACCTTTTACAATCTAATGTTTCAATTTAATTAATTAAATGTGTGTTTCAAACCTATTAGGTATTTTAAATTGAAAAAAAAAAACAGGAATTAAAAATATAAATTAAATAAAACTGACCATCTCTCGACGGTTTTTTAAAACAAAACCGTCGAGAGAAAGTATTTCTCTCGACGGTTTTGTTTAATCCGTCGAGAGAGAGACTTATCTCGACGGATATTACTAAACAAAACCGTCGAGAGAAAGACTTTCTCTCGACGGTTTTGTTTAATCCGTCGAGAGAGAGTGAATTCTCTCGACGGATTTTGCTAAACAAAATCGTCGAGAGAAATGATACTCTCTCGACGGATTAGGGTTTTCTAAACCGTCGAGAGAGTATCATTTCTCTCGACGGATTAGAAAACCCTAAACCGTCGAGAAAGAGTTCTTTCTCGACGATTTGTCTGATCGTCGAGAGAAACCGTTCTCTCGACGGTCGAGCTAAACCGTCGAGAGAACAACCTTTCTCGACGAAAGTTTAAAAGCGTCGAGAGAACCTCTCCCGACGCCCTTGTCTCGACGAAAACTCCCGACGGTTGTTTTTCCGTCGGGAAAAGTTATCTCGACGGATTTAGGGTCTTTCTCGACGGATTTTCTGCGTCGAGAAAACCCTAAATTCTTGTAGTGAACTCTAGTGAAAATCAGAAGTAGATTGTAAATAATTGATTTAAAATGTCAGTGACTTTTATATTGTTTTTGTTTTAGAATTACTTTTAAATTGTACTTATAAAAAATAATTAATTTTAAATTTAGCGTAAAGTAGTTTTTTTTTTTTTTTTTTGGGAAATTGCATATTCAGTGCTTATATTTTATTATTTAAGTTATGCAATTTTTTTGTTCTTTGAATTGTTTCACTTTTTTTTCCCTCTAAAAAAACCAAAATACTATAACTGATCCCTACCATTAGTTAAGTACGATTGAAAAAAAAAAATGTAGAATGTGTGATGCTATTATTAGTGAGCTAATGTATCATTATTATAAGGTCGCATCATATTTAAAACTCACCCCTATACTAATTATATTCTTCTTCTTTTTTTCTAATATTGTTTCAATCTCTTTGCCATATATATTTTTAACAATACTTACAAAGAGCTATTATATATCAATCTCGGAAAAGAATCATGTCAATAGCCATCCAATAATGAACTTGTCAACTCCAAAAAGTAAGAAAAGAGGCATTCGAAAGGTCAACCACTATATTGTAAGCCTTCCGGTGAGAAGGCCGATGACTACATGAACTCTATACCAAGTCATGAACGATAGCAAAGTCAAGCCTTCGCCTATAGGCGAAGGGAAAAAAGCTCGACAAAAGCCTCTTATATGATATAGTAAGAAAGAAAGTACAAAAATAAGTACGTTAAAGTTACGAAGTAACTTAGCCGCCTACAAAGGAAATAGTGTCGGTATGGAATCACGTCAACTGTGGATATATACTAGGCAGGCTAGTTGGAACGAAATCTTAAACTATGGACCGAGTACACTAAGGAGCAAGGAAGCGATTCAGTAATAGTCAACAAGACAGTTTTCTCTTACCATATTTACTGCTTGTGTGTTATCTCTCTTGCTTGTGTGTACGTACTTTAAGTAGTCTTTCCGTAGATAAGTTAAAGGCTCGTGATCTACGACCACCTTCAGGGGTAGTTCTCCCAAAGCTGCGAAAGTAACAACTCTTTTAGAAAGTAGATCTACCAACTTTTACACGAATTTTAAAATTAGAGGAGATAATAGTCTTACATAAGGATATCTTTTTCTTCCTCATTATCTAATTTTCTTTCTCAGGAAGCAATCCATAGAAAGATTTGGCGCCGCTCACTAAATTTTGTGGTTAATGAAATTTGTAAATCGATGGTTCATGTTTGGAGAAGAATCAACATAATAGCCAATAACATAAAAAACGGATCCCAGTAAAGTATAATGGAAAAACGGATATGTTATCTTGATCTTTCTTTGTATCGAACCTCATACTCCTATAATAATGGTAGAGTAAAGAGTGGCCCCGAAACAGAATTGACCGATGGTAGTTGGTCGAAGCTCAAGTAGATAGCCACTCCCTTCTAAGGGAACCGTAAGTGATACTTCTGTATCATACGGCTTCGTCCCGAGCTTTCGCCGTGGACCCTTTGTCATTAGACCACTATCTATGCATGTATTTTCAGTTTAGACTCTCAAATCTTTTGCTTCTCGGATAGTGGCAAAGAATGCAACTTGTGTTGCAGGAGATGCCCGCTTCTCGCCCGAAAGAACCGCTCACTAGCTAGTCGGACTAAACTTTAACTTCTCAAATAAATTCATTGAAAAAAAATGTCAGGAAAGTTGATTCTTTGAGTTTTCATTTAGAGTGAGATCAATATTTATATCATCCTAGCTGATTCCTAAATTAAATAAAGAATATCTATACAAAAGATAAGATAAATATTAAATATTTTTCTAATAATACATAAAGATAAGGTAGATATTTTTCTAATATCCCTCGAGTTGAAACATGTGGATTGCAAATGTCCAACTTGTAAATAAGATATAGGTTACAAAAAATGCAAGTTCCGCCAACGTTGGGCGGTGCTGCAATCTTCAGGTCAATGTTCCTCCTGAGATCTTTTAGTTTGGAAAACATCTCGTATACAAACACAAATTTTATGCAAGCCTTCAATGAGAGCATCATTGCTCTTGATCACGTAATATAATTTTATTTGAGTCTTTTGAACGTTGGTTGGAGCTGCAATTTCAGGTTGATGTTCCTCATGACATATTTTTCTTTTATTTTGGTTTGGAGAACATCTCGTCTACAAATACAAATTTTATGTGAATTTTTAACAAGAGCGTCATTGCTCTTGACCATGCAATACAATTTTCTGCGAGCCTCTCAAATGTTGGTCTAAACTGCAATCTTTAGATCCATTATTTCAAGTTGATGCTTTTGATAACATGCCAAAAAAAATTGTTTCCTAACTTTCATTTAGAATAAGATCAATATTTATACAATTCCAGCTAAACCGAATATTTAAAAAAAAATTATATATATTAAATATTTTTGTAATAATACATCAAGATAAAGTACTCAACAAAATAAATAACATAATATACAAAATTGGAATAATCTAAATCAACTATTCTCATTGAGTTGTCTTAATAAGTGACAACTACTCTCATTGAGTTGTCTTAACAGATAGAGACAGACGAGAGATGCCGCTTAATCTAAAATTAATCCAACTTTATACAAATAATCAATTCATAATGAAAAATATAATTAAAATTTGAAATAATAAACATATGAAATAAAAGATATGCTTCTTATTTATTTTTATTTTTTTTATTTTTTTTTTTTTTGGGAAAAAATCAATTTATACCCCTAAACTTTGAGGGTTGTATCAATTAAAACCCTAAACTAACAATTGTATCAATTTAAACCCTGAACTATCATAAATGTATCAATTTACACCTTCTGTTAGATTTTATTTGAAAAAAATTAATTTAAACGGGTGGAGACTTATGATTTTAAGAATTAAACCCATAAACTTTCATAAATGAATGAATTCTATGAAAGTTTAAGAATTTAATTAATAAATTACAAGTCTCCACACATGTAAAAGCTTACATTTTTATATTAGAGGGTGTAAATTGATACACTTATGAAAGTTTAAGGTTTAAATTGATACAATTGTTAGTTTAGGGTTTTAATTGATACAACCCTCAAAGTTTAGGGGTATAAACTGATTTTTTTCCTTTTTTTTTTTTTTTTTTTTGAAAAGAATATGCTTCTTATTCTTAGTTGAAATAAATAAAATACTTAATACTAATTTCATGTATAAGAAAGTACCACATTTTAGACGTGCCTTTCTCATCCATATACATCATTACATACTCATATTATATATAACAAAAAAAAAAAGTCAATATAAATAGAAAAGTCGTTTGAAAAAAAAAGAATATAAAAAAAATAATAATAATAATAAATCGTGAGTGTTCGGGTCAGTTTATGCGCACCTCGACTAGTGAATAGGTGGCCATCGACTAGTGAATAGGTGGCTATTAAATTCACTCGCATTGAAGCCCAAAAGTCATATCACTAGACCAATGTTTGATGCTTTGGTCGTAATTCTAGAATATGAAAAGAAGAAAATAAATAAAAAATAAATTATAGAGAAACAAACGGATGAATTATTCAAAAAAAAAAAAAAAAAAAAAAGTCACTACTGTCGGATATAAATCTGATCATTTATCTGCTTTTTTTTAATAATTATGGAATAAAATATCGAAATATTTTTATATTTTCTTTTTCTTACTTCAACGGAATAAAAGTATTAATTATATTGTAGCGATTTCTTTGAATAATTAGTAGGACAAGTGGGGCGAGAGAAATGGGCAGTCGTATCAAAATTCTGAGGTGCTTTAAAAATCTGTCACTGTATTCGTGGATTGGATTGGGTTGGGTTTAGAAACGTAAGAATAGAAGAAAGATGGATACATTACAATGCATGACGTGGGCCACCCATCATTTTTCATTTATTTAAATCCACACGACTTTTTGTTCTCAAACACACAAGACACAAACAACCACACGAGGTCAAGTCAAGTGGAATGATGAACCCAAAAGAAAAAGAAAACAATATCTACTCCTTAATTTTTTTTTTCATTTTCCACTTGGTTTTAAAATGTCTATTATTAACCTTCATTCTCAATTTTATACACTCCATTTATTAAATTTCTTAATATATAACTTTATTGTATATAAAATTTATGTTAAAATTTTATAAATAAGAATCAAAATGATCACATTTTAAAAATATATGAATCATAATAAATTAAAATTAAAAAAATGGTATAAAATAAATATTTTAAAAATACAAACATTAAAATGAAACGAAGTATTTAAATAAAAAATTAAAAAGTGAGTGAAAAATGATATAATTTTTCCAATGTAACTTTGTAAGGAATTCAAATAAAAGAGTGAAGAAGAATTGATGTGAGAGATGCATTCCAATCAAATTTCTTAGATTGACTTAAATTATTTATAGAACCAAACTCAACATGTGTCAAAAGAGTAATAAATGAGTCTTATGACTTCTTTATATTTGTGAGTTCACACATTTAAGTCGGCCTAATAATGTGTTTCAATAAATAAGACTTTACTCTTAAACTAGATATGGACAATTACTGCCAACAAGAGCATAGCTCAACGGCATTATGTATCGCCTAGTGACTATGAGGTTCTAGGTTCAATCCCCCACCCCAACATGTTGTCAAAAAAAAAAAAAAAAGTATGGACAATTACTCTAACTTCAAAACTCTTATCTTTTTTTTATATTTCTAGTGCTTTGCCTAAAATTTAATTTTATTTTTTTTACAATCGATTAAATTATAAGTTTACTCTCTATTTTTTTTAAATTGATATCAATTTGATCTATGAATTTTACAAAATGTCTAATAAGATTCTTAGATTTTTAATTTTGTGTTTAATAGATGTCTAACACATTCAAAAAATAATAATAATCAATCTATTAGATATATAAAATTAAATTTTATGTCTAATGGGATGAAACCTAAACTTTCAATTTCATATTTAATAGATTCGTAAATTAAAAAAAAAAAAAAAAAAAATCAATAAGTGATTGATATATTTAGACACAAAATAAAAATTAAAAATCAAACACAAAATTAAACTTGTAATTTAACCTCGACATCGTTATCACGCCGATATTAAATTCAACGAAATTTGATTGGTGGTATTTCAATTTTGTGCATATGAAATCTAATGTGAATTTTTTAAGTTTTTTTTTTTTTTTTTTAAGACTTAAAATGGTTTATGTTTTCTTTAAATTATAATGGCCTGCAAAATTTGTCGGAAATAATTTGCAAATATGATTTATTTTTGTTAATTTTTCGAGCATTTATTTAGATATTGTTAAGTAATTCTCTTTTTTTTTTCTTTTTTTATCTCCATATATCATTAATATACTTTTTTTTTTTTTTGTGTAATAAATCATTTATTAAGCATCTATCATTTAAAATTGTCACGTTAATTATATTTGCAAAAAACAAAAATTATCTTATTCAAAATTTATTAGAATATGTTTAGTTTAATTTTTTTTTTGGTAAAAATATTTTAATTAATACGGAGATTCAACTCATGATCTCTTAGTCAATAACACAATCTTATATCAATTGAGCATATACTCGGTTTGATAAATCTATTTAGATAGTGATTTTAAAACAAAAATTTGAAAACAAAACATTCAATAAAACATAATTGTATTTCATGTTTTTAATAGGGCTGGTTGCACAAATAGCAATCAGGCCCAAACTAATTGCAAATTTAGCAAACTTTAAAATGTTTTACAAATATGGCAAAAAAACTCGTTTCTATCACTGATAGACTTTATTATATCACTGATAGACTTCTATCAGTGATAGACTATTATCTCTGATAGACTATTATCACTGACAAAAAGATAGACTTCTATCAGTCATAAGATATCAACGATAGAAATTGCTATATCCGCAAATTTTTTAAAAACATGCTATATTTGCAAACAATAAGTCTTAAATTGTCATTTACTACAATTTCTCTTTTTAATATGTGTTTTGAGAGCAGATTTAGAAATTGGATCTCAATTTAACTAATTCTTCAAAATGTGTGTAAAAAAAAAATGTTTTAAATTCATAAAATTAGTTGTAATCACCAACTATTAAACCAACTAAATATTAAGTGTAATATAAATTATTATTAATTATTTATGCACATATTTTATGTTATATATTTTGTTAATTATTATTTCATATATAATATGATATATTTTATAATATATTATACATATTTTAATTTAAAAAAATAAATTGAGTTTATAACTTGAAATATTTATATTTATTAAAAAAATTATCATTTTAAATAAAATTCAAAATCTAGAATTTACCTTGTTTAGATCATAGAATTCGAAAATCATTTTTAAAAACAAAATTGAGATAACATATCAAACACATATTTCTTGGACTAAGTGAATCTGAAAACATAAAACACAATTTTAATTGCAAACAAACCTAATTCTTTTGGGTTGAATTGTTATATTATACAACCTTTCAAATTATTTTTTTAAGTTTTGTCATGAATTTATAAAATTGTTTACCAAAAAAAAGGTAAGTAGTAGGTAGGAAAACACGTATCATGATATTTCTGTGCAAGACATTATATATGTTGCAAATATGTCAGTTAGGATGCATACCATTTGTATCACACGGGGAAATAGTGGTACATCATAATATGTATTATTATTCAAATCCAATAAACAAAATCACATGTAACATTATCCTAATTTTTATATTTATATATTTCTATTATCACATTTATTTTATTAGCTTACATCATTTCATCTACAATTTGCTCTCATTTTTCTTATTTTAATTTATTTTTAAGCTTTCACACTTGGTATCTCTAATTTAATTGATTAAAAAGTCTAAGATTGTAAAAAAAAAAAAATCTAATTTAACACCTAGCTTGAAAGAGGTACTCTTTGGTTTACCATCTTTACTCAAATCTCATTTTACTTGTGGTAGTAACCAAAGTATCCCAAATTATTCAATTTTGGGTCAAAATCCTTGAGAAAGAAGCATTGTGCATATAAATTATGTGGGTTGGGGTAAAAAAACAAAAAAACAAAAAGTTAAAATCTTCAATTGCAAGAATGCTTCTCCTTTTTCACCAAAATCATCTTGATTTGATGCAAAATGTGAGAAAAGAAAAGGAAAATCTTCAAAAGTGGGAAAATAGCCCTTCAATGAGAATTCATAGCCTTTCACACAAGGAGGATAATTTATTAATGATTTTAAGTAGACTTTGTATGAGTTAAAATAGAGACACTAGGGGAGGGGTAAAAAAGGTTAAGTCAAGGTGAAATTCTCTAGCATATGTTTGAGAGTATTATATGTGAGAGTTTAATGATTGGAATATCTTTTACTGTAATTTTTTCTTCATGTGTTGATTTTGGTGTATGTTTTAATATATGATATAGTAATTTAAATATTGGAGAAAAGATTAATCTTACTATATATTTTTTCTTTAATTTTTTTCAGATTTTATTTCAGCACTGTTTTCTTTTCTTTGTAAAAAAGAAAAAACAACAATGAATAAATGATCCCTTTTATTTGTATCCAATTTTAATCTTTATAATAACTTTTTTTTTATTTACCTGTTTTGTCACTCTTGTAATCTTTAATCTTTAGTGTCTCCAAATCTCTTCCCTCTCTTCTCAGAAATCTATTAAACACAATTTTAAACACAATTTTGAAAGTTGAATAATTAAATTTGCAATTTAATCTAATTCTAATGTGGCCGTACTCTACTCACACAACTCTCATTTTGCCCCTATGGATATGACTTAATTTGTTTGTTGTTGTTATTGAAAGGAGAGATTCTCATTAAATCAAACAACATAATTACAACCAAAGCTTAACAAAGCTCACAACGAAGACATGAACTTATCTTACAACACTAGCAAGAACTTGAGCTCTAGTGGTCAACTTTCTTCTACCAAGACAATCAAATTTATCTTTAATGCTCTGCTTAATCAAATCATTAACGAATTTAACCGTATAAGATCTTTGCTCAAAAACACACAAATTTCGGTTCTACCAAATGAAATAGACAATCGCAACAATGACCGTAGACAACACTTGATGTTGTAAATCAGACCCCCAGTTGCCCAATCCAACACTTCCAATCAGAAAAAATCAAGAATCATGTTGTGTAATCCAGTCATCCATGAACCATCCTTAATAACGCAATAGAGAAAGGGCAGACAAAGAATAAATGGTCATGACTCTCCAAAAAATCAGTACATAGCAGACAATACGGGGAAGCAATGGAGATTTGCAACTTTTGAAGCTTATCTCTAGTCAACAACTCGAAATTCACCATCTGCCAAAGGATGAATCTATGCTTAGGATGCGAGAGTCTACACCACACAACTCGAGCATAATCAACCTTCTGATCAACTCCAAGAAGAGGTTTATAAAATTTGCTTACCATAAATATTTCATTAGTCTCAGAAGCCTGCAACATGATTTTAGAAATAGCCACTCTAAGCTTGAGGAACTTCTTCCAATACCAACTCGGATCCTCTCTAGATGTGTATAACTAAAAGTCTTGTCCTTTTAAATAAATATTGTGAACCCACTTAACCTAAAAAACATCAGGTTTGGCAATAATGTCTCAAATATACTCGGTCATACAAAGTCTTCTACATGAAAAACTAAAAATAAATTTACACTAATTTAATTATAGATTTAAAGTAAACAATTTCATCCTAAAAGTATTATCAATATATCATCTTATCATATCATAAAAGTACGATGAAGCTGGTTTGATGTGATTTTAGTTAGGACACTTCCAAGTACAAAGCTTAGCTCGAAAAATTGGACAAACAACAAAGACAAAAGTCGTTGGTTTCATTTGTCGTCATAATAAAAAAATAAAATAAAAAAACTAATTTTAATTTTTGACAGATATTCAAAGTAGGGATTTTCGGGTGGAATAGAATTGTTTGTGTAGTCCCTACTTTGTTTGGCACCCACGTCTCTTGCCCCATTCCTTTTGTCACAATATTTTCACACATTAATACGAAAAATGAGGATCTCAAAACTTCACTATTATAATTCCTTTCCCCTTTATGTATTATTTCTACAGTTTTATGTTTACCTCAAATAATATATAAATTCAACAAAGTTATTGAGGTGGTCGTGAAATTATAAGACTTCGATCCAAGCATGTGATCGGTTGGTTATATCAATATTATTATTGTTATATCTCTTTTGACAAAACGTAACCAAATGAATTAGGTTTGAAATGACGATACAATTCGATCAATTATATTATCTCAATGAAAAAAAAAAATATGATTCTTGAAGGAAAGAACCATTTTAAGGTGTTCTAAAAATATATCAATGAATGTGTTGACGACTACGAGGTCTGTGGTTCGAATCCCCCCACCCCCAATGTACTCAAAAAAAAAAAAAAATATATATATATCAATGAAAAAGAAAAAAAAATAGTAAAAAGACTTGAGTGACTAGTGAGGCTCTGTTTTTGATGGATTATATATGTTGAGTGGAGAGGAAGAAAGAATATTTGGCCATATATTGTTATTTTTTATAATAAATTTTGTCACTCCTAGATTTAGTTTATAAACAACAAAAAGTATTTGGAAAAGAAAAATAAATTATAAAGAGTCATGCATATATGTAGTTACTTTTGGATTACCGTGGACTTGTCCATGCAAAATTAACTCACAAATGCATGATATATAAATACCTAGAGAGATTCAAACCATATGGATATTATCAAGTGAATATATATATATATATATATATATTTAAATAAAGTCCTAAGTGAATATATATATATATATATATATATTTAAATAAAGTCCTAAATGTGCAGTTAAGCCAAACCGAGCATAGCTCAATTGGCATAAGGTTGTGACTTTGACTAAGAGGTCATGAGTTCAATTCTCGCATTAATTAAAATTTCGTTGCAAAAAAAAAAATGTGTTTTTAAAAAAAAAAATATATATATTGTGTATTATTTTATTTTTATTTTTTTGCAACGGTTTGAACCTATGACCTCTTAGCTAAAGGCACAACCTTATGTCAATTGAGTTATGCTCACTTTGGCACACACTTTATTGTTGAAACTATATTCCTTGTAATTGACGCTACCTTGAAAATGTTCTTTATAATCTCTTACAGGCTACTTCAGCATGAGGTCAGCCGCTGACTTCACGACTCGCTCCCCTAAGAAGTCGAGGTCACGACACCCTCTGCGACCGGAGCTTACTTTAACCGCTGACGTCACGACCCACTTCCCTAGGAAGTCGAGGCCACGAAACTAGCACCATATATCTTAACGACCTCGACCCGACCCCAGGGCGCCGCGAATCTGAACCTACCCGGCCATCTGAGGACTCGTTGTTGTCAGACTGCCTCTCAGTCAGTGTGAGGAGTGACTGACAAGACATTCTTGACCCACCTAACCAAACGATGGTACAACAGCGCCTCCAGCTCTCTCGAGAATTGGAGGACGACGATCGTCATCAGGAGGGAGGGGTACGGACAGGCTTCAGCCGCCCCACCTCCTCACACCGTCTATAAATACCTCTCTCATTCAGGGACGGGGAGGTACGTAACACCGCGTAGTCCTATACGCGACACTTACACACCTTATCGCCTACTTACGCTTAGTACACCATATGACTTAAGCATCGAAGCCTTGTGGGCCTAGCCCCACACCGGTGCAAGTTCCTCCTCTTCCCTTGTGCAGGTTCGTCTCCGACCCCAGAGGCAGCGGAGCACGCCGGAACGCGACGGAAAAGGAAAGGTCCAGAATCTTGCGCCAACATAATCCTGCATTTATTTTCTTTGTTGTATAATTTTTTAATATATATATATATAGTCCAATTTTAAAAACCAAGCAGAACAAAGAAAAATATATATATTTTACAACAAAATAACTAGTATGTTTACTTGGACGAAAACAAGGGATTCAATGAAAATAGAATTGTATTTCGGATTTTCATTTAGGTGTTTGATAATAGATTTAGAAATTACATTTCAATTTAACTAACCTTTCAAAATGTATTTCTTTTTATGACATTTAATTCTTTTTTTATAAATCATAAAATTAATTGTGGTCACCAATTAAATATTAGATTGAATATAAATTATTATTAATTAATTAATTTATGAACATATTTTAAGTTATAAATTATGTATAATTCTTATTTTATAATATCATATAATTAATAGATGTGCCTATTTTAATTTAACAAAAATGATTTGAGTCTATAACATGAAATATTTTATTTATTAAAGTTTTTATCATTTTAAATATAATTATGCATTTAAAATTTTTAAATTCAAAATCTTGATACATTGAAAAAAAATTATTTTCAGAATTTATACATTTTGGATCATAGAATTCGAAAAAAAAATTTAAAAATGAAATTCATATTGTATACCAAACGTATATTTATTGGACTCATTAAATCTGAAAACATAAAATAGAATTTAGATTCTCTGGACTTAAATTTTTAAGTGTCAAAAAAAACTGGACTTAAATTTTTTTAAAAAAAATTATTCTAAAAAATATTTAATAAAAATAATAAAAATTATTATGGAAGAGATTCAAACTTCTAATTTTTTTTTTTTTTTTTTTTTGACAACATGTTGGGGTTGGGGTTGAACCTAGGACTTCATGGTCACTAGGCGATACATCATGTCGTTGAGCTATGCTCTTGTTGGCTCAAACTTCTAATATCTTGATCGAACACATGTGTTTTACCCAATTAAATCAAATGAGAGTTAAAAGTAATAATACGGGATGTAGGCAAAATATATTTGTTAATTAACTATGGTCACTGGGTTTTTTGGTATTAACTATATGGTCACTGGTCAGAGAATATAAACTATAGTAGTAGTGGTATTTATAAAAATAATATATTTAGAATCAAAATTAAACAGATCTTAAAGGAAAAGAAATTAATTCAAAAAATAAAATAATAATCAAAATCAAACAGCATTTATAATAAAATAATGAGAAAGAGTGATTTTTAAAATCGTTATTATAATAGTTTCCATGTGATAAATGTATTATAGAGTGATAAATATTAATGTGTACTAAAAAAATATATATATATATATAATGTTAATTCTTGTTTAATATCTCAATTAAATGCATACTATTTCAACATTTTCACAGGAGAGAACATTCTCTAAACTACTCATAACTACATTTTTTTTTCTTTATTTTGAAGGGATTCATAACTGCAATTATTAACGTTCTAAAAGAATTGCAATTAATAAAATAGGTAAAACATATAAAGCCTAGCCCAAGTATTTGTGTAAATTAAATTCAACTTCTTTCTTGTCGGAAAATCTAGCCCTTTTATTAATGAGGATTTCAGATTTTCTTAAGTGATTAATATGTTAAAATTTTATTTTATTTTTTTTTAAGTGAAAATTTATTAGTTTAATGGATAGTAATTTACTTTTTCTAGTTGCAATAATTGAATGCACAAATGGAGTCTATCTTAATTAACTTGTGTCTTTGATCAAGAGGTCAAAGGTTCAATTTTCACCCTACATTAATTCAAGAGTAAAACTTAGTTGCAGACTGGGCTACAACTATCTTTTGCAGCCCCAGCAACAGGCCAGAATTTGATTGGTCAGGTTTTATGTTAATTTTTTTAATTAAAAAATCATATTTAATGTCTCATGTCACTTCAACGCTTTCTTTTCTTTCATTTTTTCCACTTCCCCATAACTCTCAATTTCCAATTTTGCTCTTCCCTCCAGTATCTCTTTTTATGGATGATTTGCTACTGTCAAATCTTAGTAAACATTTCTTAATCTCTCCATATGCTTAATAGCATAGCGAAAATTGGCAGAATTTTAGAAAAGTAATAGTTAATTATTTATTCTATGATAAATGAAGTGAAATTGAGTTGAAACTTGAAATGAATAAAGAAACTAGATAGAAGAGGAAAGATGAATTTTATTGCAGAATTTTAGAAAGGTAATAGTTAATTATTTATTTTATGATAAATGAAGTGAAATTGAGTTGAAAACTTAAAATGAACAAAGAAATTAGATAGAAGAGAAAAGAAGAATTTATTAAAAAATGTCATAGGATGTTGGACAATGGTGAGGTTTTAGATATTATTATTATTATTAAAAATTGTCCCAGAATTTTTTTATCGATGATTTGCTATTTTAAAAATTGTCACACGATTTTTTTATCTATAATTTGCTATTTTCAAATCTTAGTAAAAAAATTTCAAATCTTAGTAAAAAAATTTCAAATCATTGATAAAAAAAGAGATATTGGAGAGGATTGAATAGAGAAGGGCAAAATCGGAAATTAAAAGCTACGGAGAAGAGGAAAAAAAGCAGGGAAAAAAAAATTGAAGTCACCTAACGCATTAAATATGATTTTTTAATTAAAAATAATAACATAATACTTGGTCAATCAAAATTTGCCACGTGGTTGAGCAAGATGGTTGTAGCCCAACCTGCAACTAAGTTTTACTCTTAATTCAATAGCTTTGTTAAAAAAAAAAAAAAAAATTAAATGCATAATGGTATTTCCAATGTATATAAAAATATTTTAAATAAATAATATAAAGAAAGAATATTATATAAGATTGAATATATAATGTAAAAAATGCATTAAGTTTATTCATATATTGCATTGAATAGTAGTTTTTTTTAAAGTACAATATGGAGGGATTCGAACCACAGACTCTGGATCGTTAACATATATTTTATGTCAGTTGAACTATGCTCATTTTGACTTGCATTGAATAATAGTTCGAAATATACAATGTTAAAATTTAATTTATTTTAAAACTCTCATCAATTATATATTTTATCAATAATACAAAAAATAGCATATAGTAATATACGAGATTTTTTCTTTCTCTCTAAGCTATGCTTAATCGAGTCAATGATAAGATTTTACTCATTTTTCAAAATAACTTAGAATTAGTTTCTAGATATGAGATTCGAGTAGTTAAGAATTCATTAGGGTAATATAGTAAGTTTTTCTTTCAAGCATTATAGTATGGCTCAAGTGATTAGGAATACACCTCTCTATAATTTAGACCATAAATTAAATATCCACCCTTCATTTATGATGTAACAATAATAATAATAAACTCTTTGTGTATGGAAAAATCTCAAATTAAATTATTGACAATATACAAGATTGGGATTCGAACCTTAGTTCATACATTATGTTGATACGGATAAAGTTATGTTCATGTTAGAAAATTAAATTAGAATTGTCGTTTTAGAACTAAGACAACTATGAAAAAGTTGTACAACAATTTATAGCAACAACAAAAATTATCTCTAGGTTAGTATAGTTACTTTATTATTTATTGACTGTGTATTATAATAGTCGGTGGGTCAAACACTACCTTAGAGGTTCGATTTTTTTTTTTTTTTTTTTTTGTAAAGGTATTTAATTAATGCAGGGATTGAACTCATGTCAAGGGAACAACCTTATGTCAATTGAGCTATGCTCAGTTTAGCCTTCATAGGTTTGAATTGACAATCTTATATTTGGGTTTTTTTTTTATTAATATTATATTTTTTGAAATTTATTATAAAAATATTGTTATTCTCAAACTTGTTATAAAAATAATGTTGTTCTACATACTTCGCCTTTATGGAGGCTAGAGACGTTATCTATCGCTTCCGCCGCTTAATGATTTGTTAACTAAAGTGAAGATCGTCTATTAAAGAGATGATATTTGACATGACAATCCACCTAAACCAATATCGTCTCTTAAAGAGACGATTATCGTCCGTGTGGTGTACAAGAGACGAGGTATTTAAAACGGTATTACTTTTAAAAATAAATTTGAGACAATATTTTTTGTTGGCTTTTTTGAAGTTTTTAAAATGTATTTTTAAATCTTATGACATTTATAAGCCAACAATCCCCCACTTTGAATTTTTAAAAACATTTCCGAGCAGTGTCATAATCAATAGATTGTGCATAAACAAATGTATCTTTCGATTTGAACATTTGCGTAGTGAGTAGATTTAAATTCTACTAGCTAGGGTAACTCGAAGTTTTGAACCCTATCTCTAACATCGTACCACGCATCAACCTTTCAAGGATGTCGAAAAAGGTTCGTGCTATAATGGCCCTGCACGTCTATCCCAGTCTAGTGAACGCTCTAGCAATTTTGCCCAAAATTCCATAGGAAGCGGCTCCACTTCCACATTCACATAGGTGAGTCTATCAAGAGTACTTCTGTAGCCTTGGTACTCCACTCCACATGGAGTATAGATCTCATTAAGAGTTTTTATTATCTCATCCTCTCAAAACTTCAGGAATTCATGCTTCGGCTATACGAAGTAAATTGCATGATCTAACTCATATCACTTCATAACTTGTTATTACCCGTTGAACCTATTTCTTGGGATCTCCAGTCATTTAGGTTGGGTTACCATTATGAGTGACTCATCGTTCTATGGGCAATAGTCACATTCCCTTAGGGGTCTTGTGGACTTTCTTTATAGCTAATCCTTTCGTCAAAGGATCTGCTAAGTTATCATCAGTGCGTACGTGATCCACTCTTACAGCTTCTGTTGAGAGAAACTCTCTAACTGTACAATACTTACGACGTATTTGTCGTCTCTTATCGTTATAATAACGATTCTTAATTTTAGCAATAGCCGCGGTACTATCGCTATGGATCAACACAACTGGTATCGGTCTTTCCCGTAAAGGGATCTCAGTTAGCAGGTTTATCAACCATACTACTTCTTCAATAGCTATCGTTAATGCTATCATCTAACATACCATAGTGGACCGAGTCAAAATGGTTTGTTTCTTTGACTTCCAAGAAAAAGCATCACACACTATACTAGAAATATAGCCACTAGTTTCCTTGGAGTCATCTGGCCAAGTGTTCCAGTCTGCCTGCATCACTGTAACCTTCTAATACAGCTGGAAACTTTTAATAATACAATCCTAGGTTCATGGTTCTTTTCAAGGACCTCATGATCCTTTCAATAGCATGTCAATGCTCTAAACTAGGTCTATTTGTAAACTTGCATAGTAATACAACGACATGACATAGGCAATATCAAGTCTAATACAATCAGTGACGTACTGAAAAATGTCAATGATACTCACATATTCCGATTGTCTTACACTGTCACCAATGTTCTTAAATAATTTTTACACCTAAATCATAAGGTATACATGCAGGTTTACAATCAAAGTTATTGTATTTCTTTAATATCTTTTCAACGTAATGAGATTGATTTAGAGAAATTCTATTATCAGACCTAGTAATCTTTATACCAAAGATCACATTGGCTTCTCAGAGCTTTTTCATATCAAAGTTGAAATTCAACATTGATTTCACCATTCACAAGGTGAATACTTTAACCAAAATTAGCAAATCATTTATGTAAAAACATAAAATAGTGTAAATGTCATCTACTAAGCGTAAATGTCATCTACTAAGTAATAGTAGATACATTTGTCACTTTCATTGACATGTGAATAAATCTGCAACTCAGGATTGTTTCATCAAACATGGGAAGTAAAAGATAATTTTTAAATCGCAACTCATAGTTGAAGGGTATTTTTGATAATTTAACCAACAATAAAATTATCATTTCATAAAGAATCACTAGCAGCAATCATATATATATCACACTTGTCTCATCAAACATGGGGAGTAATTAAGATCACAATGTTGCAGCCTTATTTACATGAACACTAAATTTTGGGCTACTTTGCAGCAATGGAAGAACATAATATTTTCTTATAACATAGAGATCCAAACTGCAAGTACAGCTGCAGGATTCACCTTCAAGCCTTCTCAATAGTCAATACACATCAAAAAGCTATCAGTTAGTCTGATTCTGAGTATCATGCTTTCGAAAAAGTCTCTTGATGGCTTCTTCCTTCTCATCAACAAAGTTGATGAACTTATGTATAACCTGAGTCCAGCTTGAGTTTGAATTTGATGATACCAATTCTGCATGAGAAGCTTCCTTCTGTTGCCGTATGTAGCGAGCAAATTGTCGAACTATGCGGAGCAAAAATATGAAAAGAGCAGCGACTGAAAAGGAACCGCACAAGAGATATAGACCCCAGAAGCTGACCAAGTGAAGTTGGTTAGCCTCAGATTTCCTTCTCCTCTCCCCAGGACAACCCATCTTGCAAAACCACTTCTGATGGATCTTCTGAAGCTTTCCATTCTCCGAAAGCTTTAGAATTGCAGTTGAAATGTCTACTGCAAGTGGAGATCCTCTCTGAAAAGCCTGGTTTAAAGTATTGCATTAATGGAAGTGCAACAATTCCATGAAAAAGGCAATATATATGATACCATAAACTGGCACTAGTTTAAAATCCAACAGAACTAAGCAGTTTTTGAAGTGATGTCATGACTAATAAGAAAACAACATAAAAGAACTAACAGAACTATCAACATGAGCATAGTCCAACCGGCATATTATATGACTTGGTAACCAAGAGGTCACAGGTTCAACCCTCACATATTGTCAGAAGAAGAAGAAAAGAAAAAAAAAAAAAAACAGAATCACTTTGATAATTAAAATTAGCACAGGCATTCACACCCGAATCTCAGCTAACATAAAACAAATGATAAAATGCACATAATATCCTCAATGCAATGAAGTTATAATATTTGTGGTTTACCACCCCAAGTTTTCATCCAAACAGATTCCAAAATAATGCACCTACTAATAATATGTGCACAGTTATCAATTCTCTCCTGCTCTAGTTAAAGAAGGCTACTCACAAATCCCCATCCACTCTTGGTGAATGGTTGCCCGATCATTCCGAAATCATTCTTCTCTGATAAGAATAACTCCATATATGGAAGTTCATCTACAATAGCCGCCACCCCTCCTTTTTTGAATGGCCCCTTTAGCAATGCTGATTCATACTCTTCTGGAGAGCCTAGAGGTACAAGCCTTGATTGTGGAAGGTAAAGACTCTCGGTCAGATAGCTATACGCAAACGATCCTACCTGGTAGCCAATTGGCTGTTCACTAGTAATCAAGTCATCAAGTCCTTTGATGGGAGATGAAAGCTGCTGAACTGTAAGGATTGAAGTGAGACTAGCTGTATAGCTTGATGTGATAACCATCAATAAGAAAAGCCACACCACCATTACCATACGTCCAAGTGGACTTACAGTATCTTCCTCTGTAATTTGAATTGTGAAGTCAGAAATTGTGTCAAATATTTAGTACATCAATTCAAATTTGTATTTGAGCCAATAGTGAACACAACATACAAGGAATTCAACTATGTTATATTCATCTATTTACATGAGCGGTTTATGCAGTCAGTTAGAATCATGGGCTATGATATGGAAATGTATGAAAAATGATTTGAACAGTCCAACAAAGGACCGGCAAGTGAAGACTTATTGTTAGAACTGCAGAAATGACATTTTGAACAATGAGCTTCACAGCATAATTTACCTCAAGTGAACAGTAGCTAATATGTATTTGGAAAGAGATTAGGTAGCATAAATAATTCTTAGAGAATGAACCTTCCTCGAAACAACTTAATGCAATACCCTCCAATGTATGGTTAATGGTACATTCAACCAATAAGACAGGTTGAGTGCATAATACAAGAAAGTATGATACATAGATTGTAGTAGCAGGATCATGAAGAAAATTAGTTCTGATAAACCAAGTTAGTACCCTTCTGTGCAAATATTTTTTAGGTAAATTGAAGCATAAATATAAATACAAGATTCCAGTGAAAATATTAAGGCTCGTTGTCGTTTTGAATTTACAATTTTGATCTTATTTTTAACATACAGATCAGTGAAAATAAAGTGGATTAAATGACAAACGGGCGGGGCTTGATTTCTCTTATATAGTCTTAGTTAAAAATCTGAATTTGGGCCAAACTTGCCCCATATAGACAGTGCTTATTATAGAAAAAAAACAATAAATAAAATACAAAATATCTTACGATTTGTTTTAAACAATGTTGAGAAGCTGAACCTGCAAGATGGTAATATTTTCAGATATTATTCTGCATCCATTTATTGCAAAAGATAATTTTATTTTAAAGGAAAAACACTGAGGGCACTTACAGTATTACTGTCACTAGCTGCCTCTTTGGTGGACCACGGAAATCATCATTTACTCGATGCTCAAGAATCCATATGACTGCGCCAATCATAAAAAAGGATGCCGAGGTAACACACCACATCTCTACTGTAAATGGTTTAAGGAACACCCAAGCACTTGACTTTGAATTTTTTATTGGAGCCACAATAACAAGACCTGTAGAAGCAAAAGGCTGAGAAAAATCCACAATCCTTGTACGATTGGTTACTATTGCAATATCTCCAACAGCTGCATCAAATAACTGATACAAAAAAATGAAAAAGTAAAGGCTCTGGAGTAGATTTTTGTCAGAGAGAGAATAAATCTAATCTACACACTAAAACACCTTGAGTCCAACAATATTTTCTTCAGTCTATTTGTAAACCTAATGCACTACCTCTTTAGGATTCCTTGATTTACACCGAACCTTTAGGGAAACCCAGAAATGTATTCATCCTTTTAGCTAGAGGATCTTAAACAGCACATTATAGTTATTAATTTCAAATGCTAATACACCCTAGAGCACATAAGTAATCCACAAGCAAATAAAACCAACGATAGATATCTATTCTACCCCGTGGAACCAAATAAAATCATTGTTTTACACCATCCGTAAAACCTTATTCCAGAGCTCTACAGATAGTTTACTAATTTATGTTGACACTTTCAGAAAACCACAAATCCCATATTGGATTCATTCTCTTTAGGCACACAGACATCAGAGAAGTAGATAATATAATGTTTTACTTACACCATTCGCAACGTTCTTCACAAGTTCATTATAATTGGGATTGGAGTAGCCATTTCCAAAAGGTATAAATCTGTAAGGAACATCGTACGGGACCAGCTTTCGTGCTTCATTGAATAGATCGATACAATATCCTTCAATGGTTTTGTGGCTTCCATTGACTGCTGTAACAAATTCAATGAAACTTACTCTAAGTGGCACTCCAATTATTAATGGTCTTTCATTGTCTGCAATCACCCATCCACGTGGTCTTTCTGTCTTTCCACCAGGCCAGGTAACATTGCCAAGAGTCTGGTTCAGGTGGGTATAACAAATTCGTTTCTGTTTCAGAGTTTCTGGTGATTGGATTGTAAAGCCTGTGATATTAGACCAATAACCAACTCTTCGCAATCCAGTCTGATCAATATTGATCACCTCATAGCCTCTACTGACAATGTTCCGATCTGAATTAAACTCAACCCGGCCACTTAAACCAGTAAAGTTTGTCTGCAACAATATGCTCAAAAGAAAAGCACCATCATCAAATATTTTGAGCTTCCCCCAGGGCATTTTAGAAGTATTTAAATCATGAAACTTGTTCTTCATTGAGAAGGTAATGCTCCTGCCTTCATTAAGAAACTTATCGATTGAACGTGCAACTACTTGAATGGTATCATAGGCACTAAGAGCATAGACATTCAATGAAGAATTTCTGGAGCCTTCTGGCAACATCTTCCTTAACCGAGACCATAATGTTGTTTTTTGGCTGGATTCAGGAGTATGTTGTCGAAGTACAACCACTCCTTGAAGGATGTTTAGAGAGGTTTGGTGCACAGGCAGAATTGAATCTAAGGTAGTAGAAAGCCAATCTGTTGCCAGCCACACATAATCACTTGTCATCATATTAAGCTGATGAGCTATTTTGAAGATACTTAATCTGGGATCAGGATTGACATGAACAACATAGACACGAGGACCAAGCAACTTGGATTTATTGAGTATGTCTGTGACTTCAATAAGATTAAACTGAGAAGGTAAGGGTATTTTGTAAGAAATTTTAAACATCTTCTTGTCAAGTTCATCATTTAGAGTGGATATTCCGTTTCTACCATAATCATCATCCACAAAGATGGTGATCACCTCTTTCCACTCATAAAAGTCAATTAGTTCTGCCATAGCAGTCATTTGATAGGAGTCACTCTGAGTAGTCCGTAGGAAAAAGGGGAATTGGAGAGCAGATAAAGTTGGATCAGTGGCAGCATATGATATAAGAGGCACTTGGAGATTATTAGCAATCTGTAGTACCATATGAGCTACAACTGAAGATTGAGGCCCAACGATGGCTACTACCTCTTTCTCAAGAACCTGGAAAGCTGTCGCGCAAGGGGGCAGAAGTCATAAAGTGCCACGTAAAACAAGTAGACATCAAGACAATTCAATATAAAATAAGAAGTCCAGTATAAAATTTTGGTGCCATATATTCAAATGGGGGCATTGAATAAAAAAGATGGTGAAGAAATAGCAGAAAGCATCAGGAATGAAGCAGTTAAAAAAAATTCCCCTTCACTTCACACATGAGACAGTATGACAGTTATATTAAAATTATGCAATTTCATCCTAATAACAAACAAATACATAGTAACACTAACATAGCAATTGAAGTGGATGATTGACTATTTCTAAAACTTCGCCAAAATTTCTAACATATTACGAATGAAATATGTGTACAGTGATGTACCTCCAATAGAACCCAAGAGAACATTACAATGTGTATCTGCCATGACCATATTCAGCTTTGTTCCATTGAGAATGAAAGGATCTGCATTAACATCCGAAACTGCAGCTTCCATTGCCACCTTCGCCACTCTTCCTATAACTGAATCAAAAGTGAAAACTGCACCAATGTTCACAACCGCAGGCCTTTGGCAACATGCAGAACCAGCAAGAAATACCCATATCGAACTAATCAATGTAAGAATTAATAAGCTCTCCATGAGTGAACAATCTTAATCTACCAAGCCAATCTTGGGCCAAAAAGACTTAAAACTGACTGATTCAAGCTTTCACAGAGCTGGAGAGTACTGAACAGGCAAAGAGCTTTTGGTGATCAGGAAAACTTTTAAATGAAGAGAATGAGCTCAAGAACACACCCCACATAAGAACAAGCATTCCACCTAAAAGTTTCATTACAAAACTATCTATTATGAATTATTGTATAGAGCTCCTAATAAATAAACTCAAGTTGCCAATGGTAATTGGCATGTGTTTCTTCCCTTAATGTTAGAGGTTCAAATCTACCTGACCCACATTTGTTGTACTGAAAAAAGGAATAAACTCATGCCCTCAAAGAAGGAATGAGTTCAATTATTGGTGGTCACCTACCTAAGAATTAATTTCTTAGAGTTTCTTTGGCAGCCAAATGTTGCAAGTTCAGGCGGTCTGTACCATGAGATTAGTCGAAGTGCACGTAAGCTGGCACGAACACTCACGGATATAAAAAAAAAATGAATAAACTCGGCGACACAAAATCATCAATAGTAAACCGTGAACAGGAAAAAGATGTAGGTCAGGGAATAAGTACAAAGGAAGGCAAGGAAAACAAGTCATGGGGGATTGGCACGTCTTATCCGAAGGAGGAATCGTTTAAGTACCCATTGACGGTAAAAGAAAACGAAGCCATTAGATTCCTTTTGGAAGAACATGTCATGGGAAACAAACGCAAAATCAAGAACGTAAAAAGAGAAGAAAACTTGACTTCCATAAGCAAAAAGCTTTAAAGAATGATCAAAGAAATTAACTCGGAGAAGTTTTTTAGCCCAAACGGGACCCTGTTGCCAATTAATGCACGTATCCGATTTGATGCCCCAAAGCTGTTTAACAACGTGGTGCTGGTTTCCGCCGATGATCGCATCAATCATTGTTGAACGATGCTTACAACTCCGAGTAGTTCTCCGACAACGTCCACCAAACCATCACTGTTACAGAACAGACTAAACAACTGCAAGTTCATAGCAAACAACAAACACAAAATTTCTCTCCCCTTTCTCATTTGCTTATCAAATCGAAGAATCACTGAACCGCAGAGTTTCTTCCCTCGAGAGTCATGGAACCACACTCCAGTCACTGAATTAAACTGAAATAACAAGATTTCATATAGAATCGACATTAATCTACTTCTGAAACGGAAATTTACAGTGATTCAATCAAAGAAATCAGTGGGTACCTTCACCATTTGCATCGTTTCCGACTGGGTAAGCATGAATTTGACTACTCCACCAATCAATTTCTGGAAGGTGGATTCATAAATTTCTCTAAGACCACGTGTTGATTATACAATACATTTCATAGTTTGAAAGAGAGAGGAAGAAAATGATGATTAGAAACAAGACAATCGACAGTCCGACACCACATAATGCTCACCTTCAAATCCTTCTTACAGCTTTCTCTTGCTTCTCACCAGCTTTTAATAATGGCGTCTTCAAATCCATTGTTCTTCACTAACCAGATCCACTAATGGAGTTTCTGTAAGTTACTGCCTTCTCTTTCGTTTCGTTTCGTTTCGTTTCGTTTCGTTTCGTTTCTTTTTCTTTTTTCTTTTTGGTGGTTCCTTTTCCATTTTTTAAAAATTATTATGGGGTTTTTTTTATTTTTATTATGGTTTTCTTTTGTTTTATTATCTAAATTTTACAAAGGATTTTAAAATCCAAGCAAGTTTTAAAAACTTTAAAATATAGTTTTTAAAAAAAATATATTTTATTTTTTAAAAATTTGGTCAAGAATTCTAACGGGTAAGACGGATGAAAACATTATAAAAAATGGTAAGAAAAAAATTGACAATTTTTAAAAATCATCAGGTTTTTAAGATAATCTAAAACTCAACTTATAATCTCATTCCATCTTTAAACATTAAAATGGAATGGGTAAGATAACTCAAATGTCATAAACTATATAAATGTATCATTGATTATTGATTATTGATTAAGAGGTTAGGTATTTAAATCTTCACCCGCACATAAACTAATTTCAACCTCTCTTTGAAGTACAAATAAGTTTTAATCTTAGGTCTTGTTGGATAACCATTTTGTTTTTTGTTTTTTGTTTTTAAAATTAAACCTATAAACATTACTTTCATCTATAACTTTTCTTATTTGTTATCAAAAAAAAAAAAAAAAAAATTAGGAGAAATCAAATCTAAATTTCAAAAATAAAAAATAAATTGATACAGCTTAACAAGTTAATGATTTTCAAAAACAAAAAACAAATTGATACATCTAAATTGCAACATTTTTATAAGTTTAAGGATTACGACACTTCTTAACAAATTGATACAGCTTAACAAGTTTTTTTTTTTTTTTTTTTTTTTTTTTTTTTTTTTTTGCCAACAAGAGCATAGCTCAACCGTATTATGTATCGTCTAGTGACTATGAGGTCCTAGGTTCAATCCCCCACCCCAACATGTTGTCAAAAGAAAAAAAAAAAAAAAAAAAAAAAAAAGTTAATTTTTTTTTTTTTCACTGTTTTTAAAAAAGAAACTTTTCCCTTTTGGATGCTCTTGAGGACGAAACTAGAAGTCTACTCGAGAAAGATTAAAAAGTTCAAAACTATACCACATCTGGTGAATGCGATTGATGGCAAGCGAAATTGGTGGGAGAAACTGACATATAATTATTGTTTAGACAAAAATATAATGGGTAGGGATAAATATTTATTTTAATTAATGCAATGATTCACCATGGTCAAGAACACAATTTTATGTCAATTGAATTATATTTGATTTGACGATAGAAACAGTATATTTATTGTACTATATTTTATATCATTGTCACGTAAATGTATGTTGGAGTTATAATTATTGTAATGTCAACCAAAAAATAACTTGATTGATTAAGCTATGTGCTCTCGCTAGAGATTAGAAGTTCGAATTTTTCACCTTACCTATTGAATTAAAAAAAAAAATTACGACAAAAAAATATCATTTATCAAAAATTAATAACGAAAAAATGACATATTATATCATTTATTTTTCATTTTAAAATGCTCCTAACTTGTCTATTCGTTTACTATTACTTCTCGGAAAAGTGCTAAAAATTAGGGATGAATAAAAACTTGTGGGAAGATCTTGAAAAGGATGACTCCAATTCATATGTTAGCTAGGGTAACTTAATCATTCAAAAGGCAGCCTATATTTGGTTTTTTATTTTAATTTAAGAATACTTTTTTATTATCTAAAAGAAAACGATCTGCTTGTACAAATAGGAGAGGGCTCAGAGGGGTTTGTCGAAAATATATATTTTATCATTTCCTTTTGCATTTATCTTTTATTTGTCAAAAATATAACCGTCACTCCTAACTTATCCGATTTCTTTTGAGATTATATATATAAATAAAATTTAAAACTACTATTTGAGATTGAGTGGATTATTATAGTCTATAGTTATAATAGTTTGTGAATTATAATAGTTGTGAATAATAAATACTATTGAAGTCAATATAGTTAATTTATTAACCATAGGTTATAATAGTCGGTGGATCAAACATAGACTGAGTTATAATAACACAGTTCACCCAACTCCAAGTTGGTGTTTCAAACACCCCTAAAGTTAAAAAAAATTAGTCACATTTTTTTTTTATTTCAACGTGTTTCGAAATTTTGCTCTATACTCATGTTGGTGTCATGTTTTAACTGACTAAGTTGTATTTAAGTTTATGTTTAAAAGACAGGTTTACATAGAATCATGTAAATGATTTACAACAATTATAGTTTATGGTTGGAATTGCCATGTCTTAAAAGAAGCTTAGGTAGGATTATATATGGTGGCACTGGTTGCAGATTCTTCAATAAAATATTACATTACGATTTAAACTTGCGATCTTTTGATTACATAACCAATGAGTTTGGCGGCCATGTTAATTGTTAACAGTCACGATCTCTTCTACCAAGTGGATGGACTTGCTTGAGTTTGAGCAAAGTCTGTACCAAATAGGCTTCATTCACTGGGCCTCATGTTTTTGCATAACCAAAGAAGTCCTGGACACTTCAAACTTCGAATTTGGATGCTTGATGTTGATGAACATCCATTTGGATTCTTGAAGGGACTTTTTATTTCATTAAATGAACTATATTTTTTTTTCTTCAGAAGATGTTATAAATGAAAGTTTAGAGCGCGAGTATCTAGCACATGTATGTGTTGACGAGGTTGCCAAAGCGAGCATAGCTCAGCTAGCATATGTATGACTTGATAACCAAGAGGTCTGTGGTTCGAATCATTCCACCAAATGTATTAAAAAAAAAAAAATTGAAAATTTAAGATTTTTTTCCTATATATTGTATTTGATTAAGTGAACTTTAACTTTAAATTTTAATCTCGTCAAATATAATGTAAAACTTGAATAAAAAAAATTAATACCTTCAATTAACTAATTTACTTGTAGCCAAACTGAGCATAGCTCAATTGGCATAAGGTTGTGCCCGTGACTATGAAGTCATGGGTTCAATCCTCGCTTTAATTAAAATACCGTTGCAAAAAAAAAAAAAAAATAATAATAATTTACTTGTATTTTAGAGTTTTATATCCAATTGTAAGTACTTTTGTAATTAGGGGTAGGCTAGGAGATAGATATCAATATTGGGAGTTCAATTTTACGGATATATCGGTGACATATCAACAAATAATTCTGTAAATTATTTTTAAAGTTTATTTAAATTAATAATTAAGTTTATTTTACTTACAAACTATGTTATAGATCTTATTATTAGTATCTATATTCATATTGAAATTAATAGATTATATTTTTTTTTTATGTTTTACATGTATTTATAAAAAATATCAGAGATATCCGTTAACCCTTAATATTTATATTAAACACTTCGATTTACAGATATATCGACATATTCACCGATATTTTCATCTTTGCTTTTAGCTACTCAAATATGGTTGGGTTTTTATATTTTTATAGTTATACTTGGATGTTTTGTTTGTTAACTTTGAGGTAATTTATTAATATTTTTTTATTAGTTTTCTAATTTAGCTTTTGAAGATGAAGTTAATTTCATTCATTATTTCAATTTTAGATTATTTAGAGTTTAATCTGATATAATTAAAACTTTGGGGTTAAAATAGGCCCACTCAGTGATGGAAACGGAAATTTTCTAAGTAAGTTAAGACACTCCACTTACAGATAAATTTAAAACTAAGATTTGTTTTCTTGTAAAGTTTCAAATCCCAATATTTTCTTAATTTCTTTCCAAATTCAATTTACTCCAATAATCTTCCGAAATATCCATAGGAAATTCCGATCTGAATTCTAACAATAATCTCAAGAGAGAAATGAGTCATTCAATTCACCAACAGAGCAGAAATACGTAGAAATTAGAATATACATATATGTATCGAAAGAAATTCCTAATTTTGTCCTATAACTATGCAACTTTTATTCAAGAAAATATGGAATTCTGTTACCTCCAAGAGACACTGAAGTCTTGCAAATCTTGGCAGACGATATAGAAAACTAAATATCATCTGGTCGTAGTGATAAAAATCAACAACTATCATATAAGAACTACTAGAAGAGGATATGAACACGGTGGTGCTATAGCTAGCATCTGCATGCTCTGGTGTATGACATCTTTAGATAGGAAAAACAATACCTAATTGCTAGAGCTAGCTTCCTGCTCTGCGTCATCATGAACCTCAGAGGTTGATATCTGTGATTCTGTTGGCATTTCAATTTCAGCTTCAGCGCCCACACAGAGACTCTGAAAACCAGAAGATCTCAGAGTGAGAGAGAGGAGAGAAACAAGGACAAAAGATAATAAGGCCGAAGGAAAGAAATGAGAGATGGAGTATATGAAAGCATTACGAGGCTCTTCTTGTACGCTTCAAGCGCTATCTCATACTCTGCCTTCCTTTTCAAAGCTTTTTCAGCGTAAGGAGCTTTTTCCTGAGGAAGAAAAACAAGCACCACAGACTTGAATCGTCAATCAATCGCTATGGATCAAGTGGCGATCGAAGTGAATACAGAGAGCAATACGTGAAACGATCTTCAAATAAAGTAGAACAACTAACCTCGGATCTTATTCCTTAATCATTTATATTGTTAAGGTAATTCACCAATAATTAAGTCTCGAATTAGTTTTCTATGGAATTAGTACGAAAATAAGAGATCGTAGTCTTACAGCATCAGACAACGATTTCCATTTCTCACCGCCAGCTTTGCCAACCTGCAACATAACAAAACACAGATAACCAAAAATTACAAATCTAGCCAACTCCAGAAGTCTTCTGATCATCCACTCGGTCCTATTTAAACATAGGTGGAGTGGAGGAATAAAATGAAAGGAATGCTGATTAAAACAACAGTATGAAATCTCACAACTGGACCAGCTTTTACATCAGGAAACTTCTCCTTGTACGTCTTTCTGAATTCCTCCCTATCATTTGCCAAAACAAGAAATCTAAATCAGAACGGATAAATGTAATGTAAGCTAGAGTGTAAAGGAAGTTTTCATAATGAAACAGACTCTGTAGAGCAATGAAGTAAACCTATAAATTATACTTACATGAAAATGAAGAAGACTGTGGCTGGACGTTTTGGAGCATTTTTATCTTTCTTCGTGGCTTTATTGTTCTTCGTGGATTTCATCTCAGCTTTTCTCTGCTTCAGCATCCTTCCGATAGCGGATCGATGATAAAATCACATATCATGAAAAATGAGATGGAAAATTGGATAAAAAACTTTAGGAGCATATTCAAATCAGTATTACATCCAAGACGTAGGGAAAATATAAGTGTTAAAATAGTATGTTATTCGATTTCCTTCTGAAACAACGATTGAGAGCAGAATAGAGAAATAACGTCGGTAGAATAGTTGAGGTTCAAAGAAGTGAAGAAACCTTGTGTGAGATTCAACTGATAAAGAAGATAACGCATGCTGTGAAATTCAACTCAATTCGGAATGAACAAAGAGGCGAAACATTACAAAATAATAGAAAGAAAAATGGACGTACATTACCTAGAAAGCATAAGAACACAAATGTACAGAGAGGAAGAAGAACATAGCATCGCAGTTGAAGAGAAATCACAGAAGCAAAGAAACTATTCGTACAGGAGAAGATTAGAAACTTGCATTATCGAAAATCGAAAGAGATCATAATGTTAAAACCTAGTCAGTAGAAAAACGAAAACAAGAAGATCAAAATCAGCGTGAAGAAGAAGAAGATTACTCTGCGTTAGGCTTCTTGTGAGTGACGACGGCGTTTCTGAGAGCTCTCATTGTGGATTTCTTGAAGTAGGCGATACGTCCAGAGAAAGAAAGTAAGAGTGATAAAACGAACGGAGAAGAAGGAGAGAGCAGCTTTATATAATGTGTGATGTGAAATTAAATTCAAATGTTAACTCAAATGAAGATGAAATTTACCCAAAATTCCTTGATTTTGGCGGGAAATAACCACGAATCCACGATACGTTGGTTATCGAGGAGAGGCGAGTGAAACAAACTCCGCGTCGCTTCCTCTTGTACAAAAAAAGTGGATTGGACATTTGTAATCCATTTTTTTTTTTTATAACATTGTAAGTGCATTTCAACTAGTTTCTTTTATGGTAACTAAAATCATTTAGAGTAAATTAATTAAAAATATAACATTTTAAAAAAAAAATACGGATATGTCAATTTCTATTACTTATAATATCGTCTATCGCTGATAGTAGTCTTTTTTTTATAAAATTTTGTCAGTGATAATAGTTTACGTAATAGAAATCTATTAGTAATAGTCATAAAGTGATAATCACTTATTTTTTGCCATATTTGCAATAAAAAAAAAAAAAAAAAAAACTTGACTAAATATGCAATTATTTTGGGTCTGAGTGTTGTTTGTGTAACTCGCCCTTTCTTTTAATTAAATTTTAATTTCTATACTTTCATTTTTCTAACAAATTAGTCTCTTATTTTAAAATTTGAAACGATTAAGTTCTTATTATGAAAAATTCTCATCAAAATTAAATGTCAATTTTTATTATTTAACGATTTAAATCTTTGTAATTTATAAACATTTGATCCATAATAAATTTATTAATCCGTAAGAAAATTCATTAAATCATTAAATAATTTTCATGATAGAAATTAAATCATTACAATTTAAAAATGCATTAATTAAATTGTTACAAAACTAAAATTCATGAGCTAAATTGTTACTTTGGTTAAAGTTTAAGGACCAATACCATAAGTGCTTTTTAACATTTTTTTTTATTATTAACAAAATTTCTTCAACAACATGGGAGGTGAGTTTTAAACATTTGTCATCCTGTTTATTAGTTCGTACTCTAGCAATTCAGTTTTGTTCTGGTTGGTGGCTTGATTTTTTTCAATAACATAAATTATATTTTTGTCTCTTATACTTATTTGGAAAAATTATACTCACTTTTTTTTTTTTTAAACTCGAAATCTTCCTTTTTAAATTATTTCCATTCAAAGCAATTTAGGATAGAAATCACTTTGTCCGGACCAACGGACTGGGTAGGGATGCGCACATTAATTTTTGACGTCCGCTGTCCTCTAAAAGAGATTGTTAGCAAGCTAACCGAGTTTCAGAAGGTATATAAATGAATTACATCTGGATGGTATCTTTTCGTATTAAAATATAAAAAATCATTTTGAATTTTCAATTATATCAATCACTTTTTGTTCCTAGGATTAAATTCTTAAATATTGTAAAAATACATCTTAAATTATAAAGGCCAAACATTTCAACTATCAAATTATCATTATAAAAAATGACGCAATACAATTATTATAATTAAACTTGTATCAAGTTTGAAAACTGAATAATATTATAAATGTTTGGTTGGAATAATACGTATAAAGTGATAATTGATGGGTGTTTTTGACTAAAAAACAAAAAGAAAAAATTATGGGTGTTTTGTAATGGGTGATTGCTTAAATAGAAATTTTGGAAGTATGATTCTAATAACCTCTCTAATTTATTCCATTCTTTATTAATGTATAAAACTTCAGATACATTGTGTATTTTTTTTACAATAGGTAGAAGTGGGAGATTGAATATTAGTCCTTCCTTTAAAAATGTATTGATTTTTTTATTTTTTTAGTACATTGGGTGTGGGGGATTCGAACCACAGACCTCTTGGTCGTCAACACATACATATGCCCGTTGCTTCCTTTAAAAATACATTGATTGAGTACTTAAACTTTGTATACAAAATTATTTTACTTTTTTTAAACCTTATTTTAATCTGAATTTAATGTCACTTTGTAATTTTAACTATTTGGTAGATGTCAAATCATTAGGTAAATAAATAAAACATGTGAGATAAAAAAAAAAAAAAAAACATGTAAATATATTAGATATTTGTTTAATAAGTTCAAGCACAATTTGGGATTAAAGTAAAATACATCAAAGCTTAAGAATCAAAATTCAAAGTTATAAAAGTTCAAGTAATTTAAAAATCACTTTTTGATAAATAAGGGCATGTTTGTGAGTGATTTTTACATGACCAAAACCAATTTTTTCATTGCCAAAATCACTTCTCTTTAAAATAAATATGTTTGGCAAAAAACAAAATTGATTTTAGCTAAATTTAAAATCATTTGCGAAAATACAAATTTACACTTCGATTTAAGGAAAAATTGGAAAAAAAAAAATTGTGAACTATAGATGACGGCCACGGTCCATCATTGAAACAAGTATATAGTGCGTTGGGTAAAATGTACTTAACACATGTCGTGCGTCGGTTTAGACTACTTTACCCAATGCCATGTTTTCCGACACCCTTTTTTCAATGTGCGTATGCGTCGAGAATGACTTTATCCAACGCATTTTGAGGCTTTTTCGACGCATTTTTGCGTCGGAAAATCTCTGAATTATTGCAGTGTTAATTACCAGGATGCATGGCGGGAAAGATCTTCTTTTCGGATTTGGGTGATGAATTTTGAAGGTTAAAATTCAAACATTGTTATCTAGGATTAAGATGAGGCTTTGGGGGATATGATCGATGTAAGCAAGAAAAATCATACCCCGAAGCGACATAGGAAAACAAAAAAGCGAATAATTTTTTAATTTTTTTTTGCTTTTAAGTATTATATGAGAAGATAAATTAGTTAGTCAATAGTTAAATAAATGCTTAGTTAAATAATGTCTTTAATTAATGCTCTTTTTGTAATTTATCAATTTTAAAATCAAAGAATAATCTAAAATCACTTCCACCAAACATGGAAATGATTGTATGAAAATTAATTATGCTTAAATCACTAATTCAACATTCACTCTCAAACAAGCCTTAAATAAAATTATTAGTTTAAAAATCACTTTTGATCCTTGAATTTTGGTGGGAGTAACAATTTAGTCTTCCTACTTTAGATCGTAATGAATTAGTCTTTTTACTTTAGCGAGTAACATTTTAATCCTCGTACTTTAAAAATTGTAACAATTTAGTCATTTATCGTGAAAAGTATTATTAAGATCTATTGTGATTTCTTACCTAGATAGATCGATAAACTAATTAGAGACCAAATTTGTTTATAAGCTACAAAGATTAAATTGTTGTCAAACCGAGCATAGCTCAATTGGCATAAGGTTGTGCCCATGACTAAAAAAAAAAAAAGATTAAATTGTTACATAATAAAAATCGACATTTAATTTTGATGTTTTTTGTTACAATAAATATTAAACAGTTGCAAAATTGAAAGTACATGTACTACATTGTTGCATACTTAAAATACAAGGTCTAAATTATTACTTTCATGAAAATACGAGACTAAATTATTATAAACTAAAATATATGGACTAAATTGTTACTTTCGTGAAAGTTTAAGAACCAAAAGTATTGTCAAAGTGAGCATGGCTCAACTGACATATATATATATATATATATTAACTACCAAGAGGTCTGTGGTTCGAATCCCCTACCTCATTGTACTAAAAAAAATCCAAAAGGATTGGAGCAAATTATATCAAGTTATGGCCCTCATATATTAGGGTTGCAAGCCAAAAATGAAAAATCGCCTAAACCGACCGGAAAAAAAATCCGACAGTTTGATTTTTAATTTGTTCGGTTGGTGGTTTCAATTTTTAATTACAAAAAAATGGTTAATTTCGATCGATTTCGAGTTTCAAAAGGATTGGACCGATTATAAACCGAACCAATCGAATTTATGTATAAAAGTTCAATTGAATAATAGATATTCCATGTGTAGTAGTTGGTAAGATATTCAACTAATATGTGAGAGTGGTTGTGTTTGATCCTTAATCAATGGTTATTTTTAAAGATTTACGAACTATCCTGGTCTGTATTTTAAACTTATTTAAAATTGAAATTTTACTGAATTTAATTTTTTTTTATGTAAAGATATTTTAATTAATGCGAAATTTGAACTCATGACAAGTAAAGTACTCAATTATTTTATGTCAATTGAGCTAGGCTTATTTGACAGGGTAAATTATCTTTTTAAATTTATATCACCCAAAATAAAATAGTAAAAAAAAATGTTTATTTTGATAGCTTTACTTATTCAAATGGGGTCATGAGACTGGTCCAATCCAAGTAGAAGACGTGGTTATGTTGTAAGCATAAGCTTGATTCAAAGCTTAGTCAATAATCCAACCAAATACAATTTTTTTTAGTTGGCATCGTATGAGAAAGGAACACTTTTTAAACAATATTTGATATATATATATATTTTGGAGTTCCGCCATTATATTTTATCCCCTAAACTATGAATTGACAACTAAATACAACATATTAACTTTAAATAATATTGACTATATAACATAAATATATCTCACAGCCATATGGAATAGTTAATTAGTTTTTAATTAGCTTATTATATATATATATGATGTGATGATAAAAATAAGAGATTGCTGAACCAACCACACGAAAGTACACCGCTGGCTGTCCCGCAGGCTGCACACTACAGAACAAAAAATGCAAATTGCATCAATAATTCAGAATGTCGGAGCAACCAAACAAAGTTCAATTTCTCACAATTTGATCCCAATATATATATATTTAATATTTAATTAATGTTGGGGAAGAATCCAACCTCTAATTTCTTAATTATTATTTCGTTATTTAAATTTTGAGTGTTGTATCAATTAAAATTCTCAAGTTTCATAATTATATCAATTTACATTATTTATTAAAAAATGTTAATTTTTAAACGTCGAAAATTTATAATTTATGTATTAAACTCTTAAATTTCGTACCATTGATTCACTTATGAAGGTTTAGAAATTTAATTGTTAAAATTATAAATTTGGTTTAAATTAACATTTTTATAAATAAAATTTAATAGAATGCGTAAATTAATACATTTTTAAAAGTTTACGATTTTAATTGATATAATTATTTGTTTAGAATACCAACTTCAAAATTTTAAAAAATAAATTGATTTTTGTTATAAATTTTTAAAATTTGTCCAATCACTGAATCACTTTTATTTATTCATTTATGAAAGGTAGTAGTAGTATAAATCAAGTGTACGTTCATGTCCATCCAAAAGTAGGAAGAAAAAAAAAGTGTACGTTCATCTATTGAAAATAATTACTAGTGTGATAAGAAGTTTGAATTCTTGTTTTTTTTAGTATAATATTATTAGTATTTATGAAGATATAAATACAGGTAAGTTCAAACATTTAATTCAACTAAAAAAATCAAATCAACCGACTTGGCTAGTGGGTGATGAGAAATAGTTTGTACTAAAAAAAAATTAAAAAAAATAAAAATTAAGAAACCGAGCATAGCTCAATTGGCACGAAGTTGTGACCTTAACTAAGGATCATGAGTTTAATCCTCACATTAATTACATTTTAACCAATTTTTATTCTCTCTTATATAATTTTCATGTTTTTTTTATAACAGGTACATAATTGAACCTATGATCTCTTGATCACTAATTAATACATCATAACAGTTTAGCTAGCTATGCTTTTGTTAGCATAATTTTTATGTTGATCGTATAATAAAAATGTAGACTATGATATTATATATTTGAAAAATATTTCATAATCCAACCAATTAGTTCCATGTCGTGTCTCAAACAT
Organism: Herpetospermum pedunculosum; assembly: GCA_028017165.1. Classification (NCBI taxonomy): domain Eukaryota; kingdom Viridiplantae; phylum Streptophyta; class Magnoliopsida; order Cucurbitales; family Cucurbitaceae; genus Herpetospermum; species Herpetospermum pedunculosum. The sequence goes on along the minus strand of CM051529.1, from coordinate 4,080,807 downwards.
ATTTTTTTATAGGATGTGAAATTCAAACCTTGGACCATTGGTCAGATGATACATATTTTATGTGAACTAAATTATTGTTTATGTTCATCTAACTCAAATAATATTACACCACTAAACAAACAAATTTTTGAATAAAATAGTTATGACTAAATTGATCAAACACCAACGTTTTTTAAATTACGGCACAAAAATTTAAATTCTTCTAAAAAGAACGTCAAAATGTAATTCTCTCAAAATACTTGATAAAAACAACATTGAATAGTCTACTCCCATATAACATAAATTTTGTAAATAATGCATGTTTTATATATTTCTTTCTATCTACGCAACCGACTTTAGTTCCCTCCTTTTTTTTTTTATTTATAAAAAAATATTTTATTTTAGTTGAGAAATACAATCTTAAATAGATAAAGCAATATATTAATTAAGTATGTAATTTAAGCGACGACCGCCTTAGAAAGTAGCCTTTAGACAATCGAGGCGTTCACATTCACGTGACAGCTTGATTATTACGAGGAGTTGGAATTAATTAATTAACAAAATTACATTCTTTTCATTGCAAGACAAAGGGGTATTTTTGTAAATTAAGCAAAAGTAGTTACCGACGGGCAGTGGAGCTACGCGAGGGAGACTGCTACCCCTACTACCTTAACCGCGTTTTAAAACTTTTTTTTTTTTTGATGGAGCTATGCGAGTGACTACAAAAAATATTTTAATTATTATCATGACATTTTAAGTCATCGTCACATTAAATGTGACATTAACTTTATGTTTAATATTTTAATGAATATCTATTTTAATGATAATTAATAAGATTGAAATTTTTTAAAAAATCAAGATATTTTTTAATAAATGATAAATTTTAGTTAGGCTTCAAAATTTTATGAACTTATTAAATTACAAATTAATTCTCAATTTTTCTTTTAATATTTTATAATTGATATTTAAATTTTAGAAGTGCCGAATAGATTTTTGAATTTTAAGTAATATTTATTTGAATTTTGAATTTTATATTTAATAAATTTATATATATTTTTATTTTGTATTTAATAGTAATACATCTTTCAAATATTTGACACTTTTTAAAATTATAGATCTATTAGGCACAAAGAAAGACTAAATTTATAATTTAATTTAAAAAAATATTAGGTCATCATTAATTAATTTTTTTTAAACCTCTAATTTTTTGGTTGGTAACATATGTTTTATGTCAATTGAGTTATGTTCGCGTTGATATCACAACCTGAATTAATAAGATATTTTACCAAGCTTTAAATTTGTGAGACAAACAAATATATGACAAAAATATTGTTCTTAAACTAAAAAGTTAAGCGTTGAGCAGAGACTAGAACTTGAAGCAATTCTCTAAACAGAGCAACGACCCATAATTCGACCAGGCTTTGCTCCAACGTGATGTCCAACACACAAAAGTATTACACTTTTTTTTTTCTATCGTTTCCTTTGATATTAAAGATGACAATCAATAAAGATACTGAATAAGAACTTAATATAGATATTTTTTATATTATTTGATAATTGACAACGTTAACATATAACTTACCTGGTTTAAGTATATATCTTGGACTAAGGTATTAGAAATTCAAATTTCCACACCCTACATATAAAAATAAAAAATAGAAAAATTATCAATAATTATATAGCGTAAAAAGTAAGTTTTCTAAGTCTACATTTATATAATAATTCGGTACTTTATGATAAACAAAGCTTACGTGCTAAATATAAGTTCAACCTCTTAACTTTATGATATATAAATTTAATCTACTGAGTTAGACACTCCTAAAAAAGCTCTCATTCATTCTATTGTTGATTAAAGTACAAGGTGTTTGTCCTAGGCTTAGCTCCTAATCAACGGTGTTTAAATTGATATAATAATTATTACTCCTTACAATAAAATTATTAATTAAAGCTTGATTGGTGAATGGCAACGAAATTGGCGTGATTCGATCCGGAAAAAAATCAATAAAGTAGGGAGTCCATTATTAAATGTTAAAGTAAAAGTAAAATTAATGGTAATATTGTATAAAAATAAAAAACATCAAAATTATATTATAAATGTTAAATATAATAAGTAAAAGGTAATGATGATAATGTAAATGGGCCACATTATTAACGTATATATATTTACATAATAATAATTAATTTAGACTCGAAAGTTTAAATCTACCCATCTATTTTATTGTACTAAAAAAAGAGACGGATGATAATTTAGAGACTAATAGGCCCTAAACAGAACAACTCAGTACTATGTTTGAATTTTGGAGAATAATTTATTTTATTGGAGACTTAATATTCACACCATTCTTTCTATGAGTTGTTGTGTGTAATGTAATTCACCGGATTTTTCATATTATAAAACAAAAGAAACATACCGCTGCGGTGTATTTATTCGTCTTTATTGGACAGCCATGGTGGGGTGAGGGAGTTTTTTTTAAAGTGATTAAAAAAATGATAAAAAAAACATATTATAATTTAAAAGTTTAGTGTTTGTAATATATATTTTTTAAAAAGTTGTAGAATAATCATAATTCATAATATAATTTAAAAGTTTTGTGTTTGTAATATTTATTTTTTAAAAAGTTGTAGAATAATCATGGCTAAATTTGTTCCGCTTTGACCTTAAAAAAAAAAAAAAAACAAAAAAAAAAACCTTGGTTGAAGATAAAAATGACCATACAAAAAAAATCAGATCGAAAATTTGTTCAAACAAATAAGAGTATACATTAAGGAGAAATATGTCCTCCTTAATTAGACTTAACCTAAACAGCTCAAGACAAACTCACAAAATAAATTTCAAGCCTAAATGAATATGGTGGTCATAATGATACGGTTGAGACTGACCCCATAAAATAAAGAACTAAGACTCGGGATCCTAACGAGGGCCCCCATGCCAGACCCAAAAAGTCCAATCAGGGCATGGTCGGCCTTGTCGAGGCCGACTTCCTTCTTCCTTAGCTCACGAGTGTGGGTCGATGACCTACAAGTCAAACTTAAAAGGAAAACGTAATACCCGGAGACAATTATAAATATCACCTCATACCACGAAGAAAATAAGTCAACTTTAATCCAAGAACTCTAATGTTGTCGCCCTAACGTGAGCTTAAGAGTTTGTTTTATTTGATTTGCAGGTCTCTTCGTCACGACGATTTACAAATTCACAGTTGAAGTCATGTGAGAAGCATGTAACATCCATCGTACAAAATTTGGTTTCAACATACTTTAATTAATTTTTTAAATAATAACTTGTTCATATAGGAGTTATTACAAATCACAAGTTCAAATCTTTTAATTTGACCAAATCACTTTTTTAAATTTACAAAGATATATGATTAAGTCCCTAACTGTTGCAAAATGCATAAACCATTTATGAGCTAGTTAGAAAGATCATTATAATCAAACATTGAAGTATAAAATTATTACAATTGAATACATTGTTTTTTTAACTTTATAAATTTATGAAAACAATGAAATTAATCATTAAAAAAATTGAGTTTTCAGATTAGCTATTTTGATGGAAGAAAATAAAAAAAATTGAGTTTGATTGTAATAACTTTATTGTTCAAGGAATTGATCTATAATTTAGGAGTGAGGAGTGATTTGTGCATTCTACAATATTTTCATAAATTTAAAGGGTAATTAATCAATTTTAAATTTCTCGAGTCGTAACAAATTCTAATTGTTGGTTTTTGCAAACTCCAAGAAAAGAAAATAAGAATTTACGGAAAAACAGTATCAGGTTAGCAACAAAAATTCTCATTAAATTGACGAATAATCCCATCTCTAAGAGAAAAATAGACCGACTAATCAAATATTTTTTTTAACAATCAAATCTGATTTCTTAATAACATGAAAAATAAAACTATATTAATTTTTTTCTTTTTTTAGTAGAACAACTAAATCATCTATCTAGACAGGTCGTTGTTAATCGATTGTGAAATGTGATAAGTATAAATATTAACCAATTTGATTACGCTCTAACACATGGGGTAGTTATTTAAAAAGTTGATTAAGATTTAAGAATCAGTTTAATTAAATAAAAAGCCAAACAGTGTCCAGATTCTGTAACTGGATTGAACCAGAAGGCAGAGCCGTTAGAGTGCACGATATAAGGTTCTGTTATCTCCGTTAACGCGGCGCAACAAACGCTCTCTCATGTGCCTTATACGCTAATCAATCTCTCTCTCTCTCTCTCTCTCTCTATAAAATCACTTCCCTCCATTATCGATCTCTAATTTCTCTTCAATTTCGCAAACCCAAGAAACAAATCCAGTGAATTTATTTGCATTTTGATTTCGGTATGGGGAACTGTTTGAGGAGCAACAGAGTGATGGCGCAAGATGAGACTTATTTGCCTCCGACGGATTCGAAGAAATCAGTAGAGGAGAAACCGGCGGGCGGATCGGCGATGGCGAAACCGAAGACGGCGGAGGCGCGAGGTAAGAAGGTAGTGAGGTTTAAGCTGGAAGAAGATGAAGATTCCGGCGATGGAGGAGGAGTATTGAGGATTAAAGTGGTGGTGTCTCAGAAAGAATTGAAGCAGATATTGAAGGATAGAGAGAACAGTTCCGGTAGTTTGGAGGAATTGATTGCAGAATTGAAGGTGAAAGGAAGGACGACGATTTCAGATGCTAGAACCGATGAAGTAGTTAAGGATGATGATGATGATGATGATGATGGAAGCTGGAGGCCGACTCTGAAAAGTATTCCTGAAAATCTCTCTTAATAATCTGAAATATAATTGTGGTGTGTGTTATTTGATCATCACCAAAACTTTATATCTGTGTATGATTGGAAGATTTGAATAGTGTTTTTTAAGTTAAAACAATATATGATGATGTATATTAAGTAAATTTTGTAATCATGATTCATGAATGAGATGGATTATCAGATTTCCCTCCTTTTATGTATCAAAATATTGCAACTTATTTTTATAAGTCTTTGAAATTGGCGTCTCCTCTATTCTCTTCTCTTCTCTTGATCTCCACTTATTTCTTTTTTATTCACAGCAAGCTCATCGAAATAGGCATATAATTAGTTGATAAAATTTAATGAGATGAGTAAGAGAGTTCATTCGAATTAATTGCAGATAAGCGAATCAAATCCAACTTTTGATATAAAAGAGTTGGGGTGTGTTTGGATTGAATACTTAATATTTTTTTTTTTTTTTTCAAATAATGCCTTTAAACATTTTTTTTAGAAATGTTGGGGGTAGTCGGAGTTGGGCGGCGGTGGCCGGAGTGGGGTGGCCGCGTCGGGTGGCTGGAGTTGGTTGGTGGTGGCCGGAGTTTGGAGGCGGTGGTCGGCGACAATCGGAAATGGTCGGTGAGGGGTGGGTCGGTGAGGGGCGACGGTGGCCAAGTGTTTCATAAATGCATTATTTAAAAAACTTATCCTCCAAAAATTCATTTTAGATGGTTGTCAAACACCTCAATTTATTTCAAAATAATTTTTGCTAAATTTATTTCAAAATTACTTTTTTCAAAAATCAAACACTTAAAATCTAAACCAAACATATCATTAATTTGCCAATGGCGAATGGGGCCAGTGAGCGGAGATGTGAACGGCAAGCGGAATGAACTGTAAAGCTAGCTTAATTAGCAACATATTTCACGATAAATTGTTTTTTTTTTCTTCAATTAAATTACAAGTTTAGCCACCTTAATCCTTACTTCCACTTTTGTGTATAATTCATTCTCTTTCAAAATTGTTTAATACACCTGATTTAAACAAATTTAATAACTGCCAAAGCGAGCATGGCTCAGCGGGCATATGTATGTGTTGACGACCAAGAGGTCTGTGGTTCGAATCCCCCCACCCCCAATAATGTACTCAAAAAAAAAAAAACAAATTTAATAACTCTTTAAACTTTAAAGTTTATATTTGTAATTTTTAAAAATTAATTAGTTTATTAGATATGAAATTTATTTTTATGTGTAACAAAATCCTAAATCTAAGTGATGAAATTTAAGGATGTTTGACCATTAGACATTTTTTTTTAAAAGAAAACTGATGAAACTTCAATAACTATTAATTTAACCAAAATAATACAATAGTTTATTGGCTTCAAATCATGCTTTTAAGTCAATATTTACTTCCCTGAAAATAAAAAATAAAAGAGTAAATATTTACTTGATTAAAATGACTACACGGGACCAAAATGTAGGGGTGGCCATCAACCAATATCACATTTTTTTTTTTTTGGGAGAAAATTGTTGACCAACGTCGGTTGGTCGATTTTAATTTTGGACCAAAACTGTTGATCGAAAGCCGGTTTTTAAAATATCAAAATCGATTCCGACTTATGGTAGCTGAAAACCGACCACCTGATGTCGGTTTGGTCATGTCGATTTTTCGATTCGATGATAGATCCCCTATCAAAATAATACTCAAATTTTGTAGCAAATTAAGATTTTTAAAAAAAATATTAATAAATTTATATATATATATATATATATATATATATTTATTTAATTAGGATCACATCCATACTATACAAAAGATAAAAGAGGCTACCAGGGAAAAATCTTTACATACCTATTTTGTTTTTCTTTTTTAATATATGTCTGTGTTCCTCCAACTTTAATAATTAGTCATTAATAGTTTAATATAGATTACAGTTAAAAAAACAAAATACATTATTAAAACCATCTAAAATAATGTAAAAGTCGCATTTTATATACTATATATAAAGGAGGTTACAAGGGGAGAACCTTTTACATACCTATTTTATCCTTCATTTTTTAATATATATTTATTTTGCCCTGAACTTTGTCATTATAGTTTAATTTAAATTACATCATAATTAATGAATTGCAATTTGTAAACCATCTAAAAGAGTGTAAAATTACATCAATTTTTTAAATGTAAAAAAAACTCAATTAAAGTAAAAATAAAACCAAATAAACTAAAGTAAAAATAAAACCAAATGTTTGTAACGAAATCTAATTAGAAATGAGACCCGCCAAATAAATAAAAATATATTTATAAATAACTGATTTCAAATTACATTTTTTTAAAAAATAAACTAATTATAAATCTTTAACTTTTATGGTGATTAAAACAAGGTTCGAATAATATTTATTTATGTAATAATGATCTTTCAACAAAACTTAAACACTTTATTTTAGTTACGTTGACTTCAAACTACAAGATTCTACCCACATTTTTCTTTGACATAATTTTTAAGCACTCCTTAAATGAGGCTTTAAAAGAAAATTATATGTTTTCATATTTGGGTCATTTTTCATAAATGCTTCTTTTTATTTGATAGTATATGTGAAGCATCACGATCTAAGCTAGACTATGAAAAAGGATATTTTGTCTTCTTAATTTGTTCTACATTTATTTTATCATTCTCTTCGAATAGTCGCAACGGTACACGTCAAGACCTATGTTGAAAGAATTTAATCTAAGAAAAGTGGTTTCACGATCAAAAGGATGGATGCTTATGACCAGGGGCGGACCTCTGAAGGGACTAGGGGGGGCCACGGCCCCCCCCAAAATTTTTGATTTTCATATACTCGTAGGCAAAAATAATGCCTTAAATATATACTGTTGTTATTAAATACATTTTGGCCCCCCCAAATTAACAAAATCTTATTCTGCTGCAGTAGTCATTGGGCATGCTTTATATTTTGTTGTGCCTGAGTTCGAAACTCAACCATAACAATAATTTATTTGTTTTACATTTACTTCCATATATGTATGTTTTTTTAAAAAGAAATTGTTCTCTTTTAATATTTTGTTTATATATATTTAAAAATATATAAATTTCATTCTTAAAAATAATTAAGAACTATTTTTTTTTTTATTAACTCTTAGTATTAGTTTATTTATTAACATTTTCAAGAGTAATTTAGACTATATTAACTTCTTTTTTATAAATTTTGTAAACAAATTCATGTTATATTGTGTTTTTTTTTTAATAATTTTTTTTAAAAATGTCTAATAAATATTTGAACTTTGAACTTTGTGTTTAATAGATCACTAACTTCAAAAAGGGTTCAATATATTTTTTAACTTTCAATTTTGTATTTAATTGGTCCTCAAATTTTCAAGTTTAAGTCTAATATATCCTTGTATTTATTTGACATTTTTTAAAATCTAGGAATTCATTAGAAACAAAATTGAAAGTATAGGAATGCATTCAAAACTTTTTAAAGTTTAGGGACTCAAATTTTATTATTTATTTTTTTTTATTTTTTATTTTTTTTATTTTTTATTTTTTTAATATAGAGATGAGCAAAATTATTTGATGGTATTAAGTTTATTTCATATGTTTATCCCTGATAACTTTTTTTGAATGTCAACATAACTTGAGAGTGTGAATTCGAACCTATTGATTTTTGGCGATCTGTTTTTAATATTTCTATACTCTAATTTTTTGGCCCCCCAAACATCAATGTCTGGATCCGCCCCTGCTTATGACTCAATTGGATGATAATTGATACCATTTTTCAAGATTAAGAAATGGATACATAGCAAAGCGGTGTAACCTTTTGCACATAGGTGTGATCTCTATCGGTAAATATGACATGGAAATATGGTATACTACTGTTTTATTTAAAAAGATAAAACAAATATTAAATTCCGTAATAATCGCATTTTTTTTTTTAAACACTGTAATTTTTGTTGACATGCTGTAATTATAGCATGATAATTGATACCATTTGTCAAGATTAAGAAATGGATACATAGCAAAGCGGTGTAACCATTTGTATATAGGTGTGATCTCTATCAGTAAATATGACATAGAAATATGGTATGCTAGTCATTTAAAAAGATAAAATAAATATTAAATTCCGTAATAATCGTTTTTTTTTTTTTTTTTTTTTTGAAACGCCGTAATTTTGGTTGACACGCCCGTAATTATAGCATTAAAAGGTGTTATTTGTAATATATATATGTACACATGTTATTTAATATTTATTCAAATCACTACCCCCGTTCAAGTTTCTCAATTTCCCTCCACTACGTTCCCGCTTCTCTTTATCTTTCTCGTTCTCAAACCCTAACGGTTCGCCGCCGATCTTCTTCAATTGATCGACTCCGATTCAGAACCATGAAAAACAAGATTCAATTCTCGCCTAAGCCATCTGCAAATCGAACGGAACAATTCCACAAGTACTTGAAGCCCGGCGCCTTAGCGAAGATGCGAGATTCTCGAATCAGCGCTAAAGGGTATCGACTCAACTCGCTCTCTCAGATCTACCTCCGCCGTACTCCTGCTATGGAATCGTCTCCACTCTCCACTTCCGATCAATCTACTGGTGAATCGCCGATTGACATGGCCGACGACTTCCCTTGCTTGGCTGGGAGGGTTTATGGTCCCCTGTGCCTCAAGAGGAAGAAGCTCGCGGCGATTAAGTCTACGTGGTTTCCGAGCCCTGATTTGCAGACTCCAACTTCCGATTTAACTCCAGACCCGATTATTGATGCATTTAATAGCGATGTTGCGGCGCATTAGTGCAGATTTTCTTCATACTACAGCGAATCGACCTTTTATTTTACTGTTATTCTGTAAGTAGATTTTTGTTGGCGGTTTCTTTCAATTTGATTATAGATAGAATTCTTTTTAGGGCTGCGTTTGAATAATTACAGTGGAAAGTTTTATTTTGAGACATCGAACTTTTTTGGAATGGAATTGATCGTGTTTCATATAAACTTGTGTCAGATTTTATTACTCTGAGTCTCTTCTTATTAAGCAGCGAATAATTTCGTTAAGGGAATTAATGTTGTGATTAATTTTATTTGAAACTGAAGCAGGTTCAATTAAGGAAGTGATTGATGAGTTCAAATATATTATACAATTTCATTGCCTATTCCCATTTCGTGTTCATGTTTACTTTTATGGCCAGAACAACAAGGTTTAAGAATTCATATGTTAAGTCTGAAATCTAGGACATGTTTGGGAGTGATTTTAAAATGGTTAAAATCACTTTTGCCAAATTCAAAATCATTTTGAAACATGTCTTAAATCGTTCCTATAATATCGTTAAGGGAATGTTGTGATTAATGTTATTTGAAACTGAAGTAGGTTCAATTAAGGAAGTGATTGATGATGAGTTCAACTATGTTATACAATGTCATTTCCTATTCCCATTCGTGTTCATTTTTACCAGCCAGAACAACAAGGTTTAAGAATTCATATGCAAGTTCATTATGTTTTCAATTGTATGGAAAGTGTAGTTTTGGATGATGATTAAGTTTTCATTTGTATGTTAAAGTGTAGTTTGGGTTGATTCATTTAGCAGAATGAACTTGCATCTTCATCATTTCATGTTCAGCCTGTAGCTACAAAACCACAGGTGCTAAGATGTTTTGCTTTAATTTCTGTCGATGGGTTTGCTTTATAGTTCAAATTTTTGAGGTAAGAAAGTAAAGAAGCAAGTTATCTCTGTTGAATCAAGATTTTGGAACACTTGCATTGGGCAATTTCATACTTTTTGCTGATAGTTTTTCTTTAATCTCACATCTCTATTGTTATTGCTATCAAGTTTACTTGAAATGCTGCAATGCTTTATCATTTCTCTTGATAGGTAGATGAGTGTTTGATCATTTCGTCTTGTTTTACTTGTGCTTCTGTGCTAAATGTGACTCGGGAACAAAATTTCATTTGTATTGGTACTATCTCTTACCCTTTTGACTTCAACAAGGAGTGGGGGATTCAAATTTTAGATCTTTAGGAATGTTTTTACTTATTGAGTTATGATCGAGTTATGCTTAGATGGACAACTTATTTCAACGCCTTTTATAATTTGGTTTGGAACAAATATTCCAATGGTTTGCAAATATTGATAATGTTGTCTAGGTGGATGTTTGGTAACGGTCGTTCACAATGTAATGTTTGGCAACAAAAAATAAAAACTGAAGTAGACTTTTTGTTGTAATCTACGTGTTCGCTCTCTTAAAATATTGCATACATTCTCAAGAAATGCTAGGTTGAACTCGGTCATGTAATTATCAATATGAACATAACTCAACAATAGACTTTTTGGATTTCCCATTTCAAAAGAAAAAAAAATTGGTCATGTAATTTTTCGAGAGAAGGGAGAGGAATAGATAAAAAAAATTGGTTGGTAAATAATTCTATTCTCTTTTATTAATACTTCTCTCCACTCTTAACTCAACCGATATAATGTACTACCTAGTGACCAAGGGGTCACAAATTTGATTCCTCTCACCCCCACATGTTGTCAAAAAGAAGAAAAAAAAATACGATGTCGGAGTTCGTATCTTTCCTTCTTAATAATCAACATGAGCGATAATTTTCTTTCTAATACGACCACCAAAATGTTTTTGCTTCAGAAATAATAAAAGGAACATCAAATTTTAATTTCATCACATTAAACTTCAAATCTAGATATATATTGCAAATTTAACCTCTTTCCAGTTCAACAATTGCACGATGGGGATTGCGGTCTTGAAATAATTGATGTCTTATCACTGATCTATGCTTAGATTGACATTGCAATGTTTTATCCACTGATCTATGCTTAGATTGACACTGCAATTTTAAATTTAAACTTTAAAAAATGTTACAATTTAAGCCTCAAATACGTTGCATTTGAAAGATTAATTTGTACAACTCAATCGATATAATGTACAACTTAGTGATTAAAATATCACAAGTTTGATTCTCTCCAAACTGTCACATGTTGTAAAAAAAATGATTTTTGTTTTTTAAATTAGTGAATTAATTTGTAAAAATTGAAATAGACCATAAAATTGAAATAATTTCATTAAAAATTAACTCAAAATCACCTAAATAAGGTAACTATTGTCTTCCGGAAAATATTAAAAACCACTTTTAAAGAAATTTGTTAAAAGTATTATACAAAAAGTGTATGTATTAACTATTTGAAACAAAGTTATAATGGAAGATCGCTAAACCCAACATAGCTCATTTGATATAAAGACGTACCTTCGACCGGTCAGATGTTCGAATCTCCCATTCCTAATGTTAAACTCAAAAAAAAAAAAAATAAGAGATCTAAATTGATTGAAATAGAAAAAAGAAATTAGGGTTTTATTTTTTATTTTTTTAGAGATAGCATAATTAATTTAGAGGATTTTTTATTTTAATAATGTACTTTAAATAAATTATTACAAAAATAGAGTAGTTTTCAAAGTATTTACAAAACTAGGGTACCTAAATCGTGTACCTTGGACACGATTTCAGGGTAACCTGTGTCCATGGTACACGATTTAGGGGTAACTCGTGTACCATGGACACAAGTTATGATCTGCCACGTCACATGTAACTCGTGTCCATGGTACACGACTTAGGGGTAACTCGTGTCCATGATACACGATTTAGGGGTAACTCGTGTACATATTACACAACTTAGGTTGACACGTAATATAAATCGTGTCCATGGTACACGAGTTACTCCCTAAATCGTGTATCATAGACACGAGTTACTCCCTAAATTGTGTACCATGGACATGATTTAGGAAAATTGTATCTTACAATTTAGGTACCCTAGTTTTGTAAATACTTTCAAAATTATCCTATTTCTATAATAAGTTATTTAAAGTAAATTATTAATATAAAAAAATTCTAATTTAGAGTTTTAATCGATAACCCATAATAATTTAAGGGTATAAATTGATTTATTTCTTAATTTTACTTCACTGCGTCGTTCCCACGCAGATTCAGAAAGCTCATAGATACTAAAGTAGCAGCACTTCACGGAACAAGACTAGAAGAGAAAGGAAAAATACAGAGCGCGCGAAGCAAAGAAAATGGCGGAGCCCAAAGTAAAATACGATCGTCAACTCAGGTCCTGCTCATTATCTCTATTACCTTCATCATTCTTCGATGTTGATCTTCTTCTTTTCACGTTTTGATACTTCGATTCTATCTTCTTCCTCCGTCTTTTGCCCTAACTCTGAACTGGTATTGTACTCGAATTCCAGCTCCGAGTTGTTCGTACTTCTTCTCTCGCTACTTTCTGTTTAGGTTTACTTGCTATTCCGTCTACCAAAAGAAAAGAGCCGGGAATGTTTAAGAACAAGTCCGCATTTGGCGTGCAAAAAGTTCCATCCCAACTCTGATTAATTATTGAATTCTGTTTTCTCTTCATAGGAATTGCTGTTGTTCTTGAGAGTGCAACTCTTGTAATTTCTGAGAGATTTTGCATGATAGCTGATTTATTTATTTTCCTTTTATTGTTATTATTTATTGTTCAGCGATTCCTAAATTTGTGGGTAAGTTGACAACTTATGAATTTGCATCCGAGCTTAGATTTTATGAAGCTTGTCTCTTTTGGGACAAACTTACTATTTAGAACTTGATCGACTATATTTAATCATCTTTATTACTTTTAAGTTCTAAAAGCTTTTATCCCGTGATACTGTAGGATATGGGGTGATCAAGGGCAGGCAGCCCTTGAAAAAGCAAGTATATGCCTTCTTAACTGCGGGCCCACTGGTTCTGAGACTTTGAAAAATCTAGTTCTAGGAGGGATTGGAAGCATCACTATAGTTGACGGCACCAAGGTAGAAGAGGGCGATCTTGGCAACAACTTCATGGGTAAGTAAATATGTCACTGTTGCTTTTGGCAATGAACCCTCTATTTGTAATGGCAATTGCCTATGGACCAACGAATGAATTGTTTTGTCATAATTTAACCAGCTTAATAAATCTGGAGGTACATTGATCATTCAGGAGCACTATCAATTAGCATTTAGGATTTGCCTTTCCAAAATCTTTTTTTGAAAAATCATTTTGTCAACAATAGACTGAATCTGCTCTCTGATTCTGCAGTCCATATGTTATATATATCTATATTTGAATAATCTACTGCAATGTTACTAAATACTTTTGAGCCATAACTACTTTTGTAAGGGGGAAAAACATGATTTATCAACTAAACGTTCTCTTGTTTTGTATTATTACTTTTCTAGTGGATGAATCAAGTATCGGACAGTCAAAGGCAAAGTGTGTATGTGCATTTCTTCAAGAACTAAATGATGCCGTAAAAGCTAAGTTTATAGAAGAGTCTCCGGAGGCGTTAATTGAAACAAGGCCATCATTTTTTTCTCAGTTTACATTAGTAGTTGCCACACAGGTACTGTGATATTCATACTTGTTATTGCTCCTCTTTGCTGGAATTCTTGAGTTTTCTAATCGCCTGTCATCTTTTATAACATGTCCTTGGTGCAATGGTCTTTGATATCACTCTGATTGTTTTGTATTACTTTTAGTTGCCATAGTAAAATTATTATGGCAACTAAAAGTAATACAAAACAATCCAGTAAAATTACTAGGGCAGAATTCATAGTAAAATTACTGGAGCAATAACAAGTATGAATTTTGCCCTGACATTAGTAAAGAACATCCAACCAATTTAAATATGTAAGGTGGAGAGAAACATGAGAGTTTTTGAGGGGATTGAAAGATCTTGGGAGTTGGGAGGAAGCGTGGTCCCTTGTTAGGTTAAATGCTTTCCCGTGGGCTTCAGTGACTAAGTCTTTTTTGTAATTACCCTATTGGTTTGGTCCTTTTAGAATGGTTCCCCTTTTTGTATAGTTTTTTGGGTTGGGGGCGGTGCGGCTTTTTTATGCCCTTTCGTATTCTTTCATTTATTCTCGATGAAAGCTCGTTTTATCATTAAAAAAAACAAGGGCCTTGGAGTTAGTTCTTTTCTCCAAGATACTGAAAGGATCTTGTCCCAAAGGGGTTAAGGTTTTTGTGTGGTTGGAAGGAATGCTTAGAGAGCCTCAACAATAGTGGAGAGATTTCTGAGAAGATATTCATATTGGAGTTTAATTCCTTCTCAATATTTGTTGTATTGTTCCTACACTGTAAAATCTATTTTGGTGGAATATTTTGTTGGGTAGGGTAGGAATAATAAATTATTTATGGGCGCACTAAAGAATGGGAAAAGTGGGTAAGAGTACAGAAAAGCCAATTGTCTGTTATGCTTTCTTTTTTTTGAAAGATTGTTATGGGTTTTATTAAATAGTGAGTTTTTTGGTTACTTGTGTTCTGTGATATGTTATTGTATGGAAAGTTTTTCCCAAGGTTTTGTTGGGAAGAAAGACTGTATTTGAGGTAGGTTTTGATTATTTAATTGTATCTGTGTGTGTTATGTGGTTTACAAGTTTGTTGTTTTGTTGGAACTTATATAACTTTTGGCTATCTTAAATTGCCCTTTTTAATGGAGACTTTGAATTTATTCAGTTGGTCGAGGAGTGGATTGTGAAGCTAGATAAGATCTGTAGGAATGCAAATGTTATATTGATCGTTGCACGCTCCTATGGCCTCACTGGGCTTGTCAGAATCAGTTTAAAGGTAAAGTATCTGCCAATGGTACTTTAATTGCCCAACATTAGACTAACTATGATCAATGAGAAAAATTAAATAAGTTACACAGAAATAAATAACCATGTGGTACGCATAGAAGGGATCAAAATATTTATATTACCATCTTTTCGGAAAAAAGACCGACAAATGATATTTGACTAATCTGGATCCTTTACGAGCCCTTCTTGAATTTGTATAATTTTCAGCTGTTATGGATATTTACCTGATTTGTGGCTAAATATCAAATAACTAGTTGTGAAGCTTAGCTTGAACTTGGAGAAATAGAGGTTCATGATTGGGAGCTTTTCCAGGTGGAAATGGTAAAATGCTGACCCAAAACAGTTTAACTATGACTTCTTTGAGTCTTGTCTGTAAGTTACTTAATGTCTATTGGGGTCTTGTCTTGTCTCACAAATTTTTAAATATGGTTGCCCTTCCACTAACACTTTCAATGTTTCAAAAAGTTTGTCGGATATGATTTCCAAAGAAAAAATATTGTATATAGTCGAGGGTGCTAAAATTAGATATTTTATCCATGCATATCAGGAGCATACTGTCATTGAATCAAAGCCTGATCATTTTCTGGATGATCTCCGGTTAAATAACCCATGGCCAGAGCTGAGGAGGTAGAGTTTTTAGTCAAAGCCTTTCCATCTTTTTAATAGGATGGATTTCATATGTGAATATTGTCTGTCTGCATTTGGTTTTTGGTCTATCTAAGCTGTGAAATTGACTGTCGAGTACAACCACTGTTTGAGAACATAGAAGTTCCATTCTTTCATAATTTTGATATAGCATGCACTCACCTCTTACAGGTTTGCTGAAACTATTGATCTCAATGTTTCTGACCCTGTTGCTCACAAACACACTCCGTATGTTGTAATTCTTGTCAAGATGGCAGAAGAGTGGGCCAAAAGCCACAGTGGCAGTTTACCATCAAGCAGAGAAGAGAAGAAAGCGTTCAAGGTTGCATTTACTTTTAGTTTTTGCAATAATTGATTTGTGATAGTTTCTAAAATTGTTGGCTCTTGGACAATGAAGGATTTTCTCAAAGCCAAGATGATTGCAATGGATGAAGATAACTACAGAGAAGCTATTGAAGCTTCCTTCAAAGTCTTTGCTCCTCATGGAATCAGTAAGCAAGCATTTTTTAAGCATATAGTACAGTCTAATTGATCTAGGAAGCTTCCTCCATTTGCAAAAAAGAGTGTTTCACACCATTTCTCATTTTACTTGTTTGCTAGCGAAATTGGGGAAACAAATTCCTTTCCTTTAAATTGTTCACAGCTATTCCAACTAATATCAATACCATGTTCTCGGAATCTGTTCTTTTAGAAAGGAGATGAAGATCTTTTGCATCATGATAACCTCTTTTTTGGTTCTTACAGTAGAATTTCAAAATGTTGAAACATATTTTCTTAGATTTTGGGATAATATTATTTTTATTGCTCTTACTCGGTTCAAATTATACCATCTGTTTTGTACCTATAACTGAACAATCTTTGTGTCAATTTTAAGTGGAAAGAAAAAAATAAATCTATAGTGCTTTCTTGGAACTGCTAGTTCAAATTTTCTTGCTCTGCTGAGAGAATTAGTTTTCATTTTACGTGGTCTAACTATTTCAGAATGTTATGGAAAGGTGATGTTGAATTTAACCCTAATCCTTACCACATCAAAAGGATTGTGGAATACCACCGCTAATTATACCTAAAAATTGAACTCCGAACTTTAGAAAATTTGAACATATAACGTTTGGAGACTGCCTACAGTTTCAATGTACTTACATTGGAGTGTTCGAATGTGTGTTTTAAGGTTTTTTTGTTCGAGTCTAATTTTTTAGACCCTGAAAGTTGTCAGCTCTACTTAGATGTCTAGAAATATGAGTGCTATTATTTATCATTTTCTTCATATCAGGTCCAGATCTGAAACAGATAGTTGATGATAACTGTGCTGAAGTTGATTCTAATTCATCGGACTTTTGGATATTAGTGGCTGCTTTGAAGGTTACTGAAAATTTTGCACTATTACTTCAGTTCTGTATCTTTATTCTTTCATGAAGTCATGTTTTTTTTTAAAATTTTATTTCTAGAGTTCTTCAACTTGTTACATTTTAACAGTTGGCTACTTCTTAGGCAATATTTCTAGTTATGGCAATCAGACTTGTAAAGTACTTAAGGTTCTTAAAATTGACCAGTCACCATCATCTTGCTTAACTATCACATTCTTCTGATACATATGATGGCTAGATATTTAAGTGATTAAATACAGGGATATTGCTTGATTCTATTCTTACTAAGCCTTAGAACTTGGAAGATCTGCTTGTAGATTTACTTGTTTGTTCTCATTATCCTTTTTAACTTTGCTTCTGGTTTACTTAATATTTTATAATAGTAAAAATTTATTGATCCATGTGGTTTAAATCAATTATTTTATAAGTAATTCATGCATTACATATGATTTAATTTAATAATAATAGTCCATCTTTGTAAAAACATATTATTATTGTTGCCATTGAAATTATTAATGAATATATATATATATATATATATATATATATATTTTAATATTATTATTATTATATTAAACTAAAGACTTAAAGTTTATTGATTTTAGTAATATTATTTTTATTATTGTTAAAAATTCTATGAAACAATGTGTTGAAATATATATATATATATATATATATTTTGAAACATCAAGGGGTTGACCTAGTGGTCGTGAAGGGCCTTGAGACTATTAAAGCTCTCCTAGAGAGGGAATGAGTTCAATCTTTCGTGGCCACCTACCTAGGAATTAATTTCCTACGGGTTTCTTTGACAGCCAAATGTTGTAGGATCAGGCGGTCTGTCTAGTGAGATTAGTCGAGGTGCGTGTAAACTGACCCGGACACTCACGGATATAAAAAAACTTGTATATATATATATATATATTGTTTTGCTGTTACTACTATTCTTCTCTTTTTTTATAGAATGAAAATCATTTTTGATTGGAAGTTGAAAAGACTTCGAGTATTTAAAAAATGGCTGTTTAACCATTATTTATTTGATCCCTGACCTTTGGCTCACTCTCTCTCTCTCCTCTATTTGTCATCTATCTGTTTAACAACGCCAGTTTTGATTTGGCAATTTCAATAATATCGTATGCATTACTTTCAAACTTGTACCCTGAACTTAATGTAGTTGTACTCCTTTTTCCTTTAAAATATTTCTTTAATGGTTCTGCAGGAGTTTATATCGAATGAAGGGGGTGGTGAGGCACCCATGGAAGGATCAATACCAGATATGACTTCTTCAACTGAGTGAGTGACTCAATTTTCTCGAGAATACTATGAAATTTAATTACTTATTTATTGACTGAGGGCTGGGTTCTGCCTTTTGTAGGCATTATGTTAATTTGCAAAACATCTATCAAGCTAAGGCCGAGGCTGACTTTATGGTCATAGAACAAAGAGCAAGGAACATATTGAAAAAAGTTGGCAGAGATCCAAATAGCATCTCTAAGACGACAGTCAAAAGCTTCTGTAAAAATGCAAGAAAGCTGAAAGTATGCACTGTGCTATTATTATCATTATCATTATTTTTATTCTTTTTGTACAATCTACTGGTATCCCATGTCGATAGAACCAGGGACTTCCAATTCTAATGCTGTCATTCTCCAAGATATGCTTAGAATCTTCCTCTTTGAAGAGCCTAACTATGATTTAGCCATCATGAAGTATATGGTCAAAGCATTTTTATCTTTATCCTAGGTGGAGTTCTGGATGTATCACAGGACAGATTTCTTCTCCAACTGAATAGTTGTCTTTATCTTTAATAATTTTTTGTTTCTTGATGAATTAAAGAACTACCTGTCTGGAATCCATCAAAGGATTTTTATTTCTCCTCCGCATGTATAAAACTCCCCTGGCGTAGACAAGCCTAGCATGTTATAATTGTGTAGTGCGTAATAGCTGAATATGTTGCTCTCGAAAACTTTATTCTACTTTGACTGATACAAATGTGTTGTGTGCATATACAGCTGTATTTTTCTAATGAATTTATGGGAAATTTTTGTAGGTTTGTAGATATCGTTCACTTGAGGATGAGTTAAATTCTCCAATCTCCCCAGAGCTACAGAAGTATCTAACTGACGAGGATTTCAGGTGACACCAAATTTGTTAACGTGCTCCTTATGTTGCTTTCTGGTGTTATAATGTTACTATATTCAGTGACAATGATGAATGAACAATATTATATAAGTTTTGGACTTCATTTGTATTCAATTCAAATACAAGGGAGCATGAAACCTTAGTCTTAGAGTTAGAATTAATGGGTTTTTGGGTTCTGTTCTCAGAAATGCTTGCTTCTGTTCTGTTTACCTTACCCTTCCTATTTTTCATAGCAATATATATACACATATTTATTTATTTATTGGGGTAATAACCGTTTATCATCTTTGTGCCGATTCTGGTTTATTTCTTTTCAGTTGATCAAGTTGTTTCATGCAATCACTTGCACCAGGGAGAGTTGTCTGCTTATACTATTTCATGATCTATTTAAGCATCCAAAATTACTGCAATCAATTTATACTTTGTCATAGGGTAGTTGATTCGGTTTGTCTGCATTTGCTTACCAAAGCTCTCAGAACTCCTCATCGATTGAATACTATTTTTCAAAATGTAATGAATTGAAAGGCATGTAGCCACATAATATTAGTATGAATAGCTGCAGTCTACTGATAATGATTTCTCTCCTTCCAGTGTCGCAGTTGGATTTTACATTCTGCTTCGATCTGTCGATCGTTTTGCTGCCAATTACAACAGTTTTCCTGGACAATTTGATGGGTAAGGCCTGATGCTGTTTTAAATGGATTATGTGTATACCATTTCCCGCAATTTACTCTTATGTAGACTTTTAATTAATTGATGCCTTGCAGTGGGATTGATGATGACATATCTCGATTGAAGACTACTGCCGTTGGCCTACTCACCGACTTGGGTTGCAATGGCTTAACCTTATCAGAGGACCTCATTAATGAGATGTGCCGATTCGGTGCGGCCGAGCTCCATGCAGTCGCCGCCTTCATCGGAGGAATTGCATCCCAAGAAGTAATCAAGGTAAAATTCAATTCTTTCCAGGAAAATTGCAATTTTATAAATTTCAATCATCATTTCCAGTGCAAGTGATCACTTTGCATGAAAGCTTCGCTCTCTCCTAAATGACATTATTAAAAAAGGTTCTCTTTTCTTCAGCTAATCACCCGACAGTTTGTACCCATGTCTGGAACTTTCGTATTCAATGGCATCGATCACAAGTCGCAGTTGTTGTCGCTCTAGATGCTTTTAGGGAGATAAAATCATCGGAAAGAATTCGTATCCATCACCTTCCCCACAATACCATTACCTTGAGTTCTGCTTAATTTCCAGATTCGTCTTTTCGGTTCTCATTGGCGGATCAGACCAGACATTTTCCCTGGAGGAGAAAAAAGCACTCATTTCTTTGGTTGGAGCTATCAGCTATGGTACATTTATATTCATTGCAATACCCTTTGTTGATGAAAGTTGGATTAGATTTAAATTTTGACCATATTTTTCAGAATATCAGTGATATGGACGTTTGGCAGTGGGAGAGGAAAAAAGTTGATTTCAAATTGCCTCCCGCGAATCTTTAGAATCAATCTGGGTCTAAAAATATTATTATTATGATCGTTTATGGGTATTGCTAAATTCGGTAAACATCATTTATTATTTTATTTTTAATATTTTAATTTTCTGCCTGTGAGTGCTCTGAGCTGTTAGGGATGTCATTCGAGGAAGTTGTTGCACTTGCACCTACCAACGTATTGGGTATTAAATATTTCTGTTTGGTTTAACCGACGTATGGTATGGCTTTCTATTTTAAATTCTGGTGATATTATTAAATCCTATTGACCATCTTGAAATCCCATAATGTGCATCTAGTTGCTTCTTGATTTTATAAAAAACTTTCAGCTTGATAAAGAGGTTATAATTTAAAGTTCATTTCGAGTCTGATAAATAATTGACTCATTCATCATTTGGCTATAATTATCCATAGGATTTTGACCCAAACATTAATTTATAATTACTTTTATCATTTTGTTGTTTTGAGGTACTATTAGATAAAAGTAAAGAACTTCATTTTAAAATGTGCGAAGGCTCAAACAACTTTTCAGCCTCTCTAATCTTATATATTAATTTAGTGCGCAGACCAAAGTCATGTTGAATTTCTTTGATTGTGGCACTCCTTTCTATGGTTCCTTCTTGCATTTGTACCTTGAGGTGTTGCCGAGGAATTAGGGGGTCTTCTCAAGCACAAGATAGGTAATTGAGATGTCGAGCTAGTCTATTCGTGTCCAAAGATGACCGAAAAATGGATGTCTATTGTCTAGAAACGAAACTAAGTGAGGTGTGGCGAAAGGGGTTGAAGGGCAGATGTGATCATAGTGAAAGTAGACAGATGGTGGTGGTGGGTAGATAGGGGATTCATTTATGGGTCCTGCAAATGGACTATGGATAATGACTCTTCAAAAGAATGGTAAAAAAGTTCCTTTCAATAAGGGCAAGCATATGATTCTTTACCAATTCCAACTGCCACACATTTATGACCTTCCAAACACAACAGGGACTAAATTGCAAAATATTACTACTTTTGTCCCCCTTTTTTCCCCCTTTTTTTGGGTAGTGTGAGCCTGGGAGGGTCTCACTCAAACTCAATTTTAATCAAGGGCAATGATTAATCTTTTAAAACTAATTTTATAAATAAGGACAGGAAATGCATTCTCTATTCCAACCCATGACCTTTTTCCAATCAATTTTTTTTACTACTATTATTCTAATTTTCAAAATATTGATAAAGTACTCATTACTATCTTAAAAGTTCATGGTTCTACAAACGAAAAAAAAAAATGAAATAAATTAATTATTTCTCCATTTTTCAAACATTTATTTGTTTTTATTAAATTGTTATTTTTATTTATAAAACAATTAAAATTCAGAAACATATTTAAGAACTTGTCGGAATATTGAAAAGAATTAAATTGTCCATGCTCCATTGGCTCGGTTGCCATTCTTATTAATATTTTGCGATATCATAGCAATGACGCGCTTATCATAAGCCAATTTGGAAAAAGTGGCAAACAGGAAAAAGCATCATTAGTAAATGGTAGACAAGAAGTTTGGCTTTGCGAATGTTGACCCACCATTACAAGGTTATTTATCGAATTCAAATTTTATCACTTTACCGAATTTGCAAAAATAAATGATAGGATGTGAATATATTTCCAAAATTAACAAATATAATTAATAGTTTTTTATTTTTATTTTTTATTTTTCTTTAATCTAGTGGAATAAATTTGAACATAAACTAATTCTAGAGACCAATCTTAAAATTTATTAAGAATACATTGACTAAATTTAAACATTTGAAAGTATATAGGCTAAAATAAAATGTGACTGAAGATATAAGGATCAAAATGATATTTGAACCAATTATTTAACTCAAGTGGCGGATCCATTTTTAAAGTTTAAGGGCTCGAGCTCTCTAGATCTACTGTAGATCTGCGGCTGACTCAAGCCGAACAAAAAAGAAAAAAAAAATAATTAAAGCTTTGGGTAAAATATCATAATTCAATCTTTGAAGAATTATAGAGAGAATCCTTCACTTTGGTGCTTTAGGGAATGTTGGCCTCAAAAGGTTGAAAGGAAGGAAGGAAACCGAGAATAAAAATTCCCATTTGGGCAACAATTTATTTTCATCGCCCATCAACTTTCTGTCTTTGGAAAGAAAGAGAGCGAGAGAATTTGACCTCTTATGTTTTTTTTTTTTTTTTTTTTGGGTATTAGTATTTTTTATTTATTTAATATCTCCATAAATTTTATAAATTTCTTATACTTCATTCAATTTTGAATTCTATGTCTAATACTCTAATAAGACTAGCTTTCAATTTTGTGTTCAGTACTAGTTGGTCTATGAATTTTAAAAAATGAATTTTAAAAAATGTCGAATAAATTACTGACCATTTCGACACAAAAAAATAAAAATTTATGTACCTAATGAACACAAAATAAAAAGTTTAATAACTTATTAAATACTTTTTAAATTTTAGAGACTTAGACAGAAAATTAAAAGTTTAAGAACTTATTACATTCCTTAAAATTTAAAATTTAAAGACTAGATAAACAAATTCGAAAATTTAAGAACTAAATTTATAATTTAACCTTCTAGAAGAAATAAAAAAATGCTGAATGAGCATAGACATATATTGCCAGTCGAAAATTCAAAATCCTCAAATTCTATTTATTGTAAAAAATAAAATAAAATAAAATTACAAAGTTGGGTTGAGATTTTATGAGGAGAGTTTGGTAATTGGGGAGTAGTATCGAGAAAGATGACGGCATATCAGTCTTCTCTGTTCAATTCAACTTGCCTTCTCTGCAAAGGCGCGTTTCCAATCTCTGCAAATACAAACATTGTTAGAGAGAGAAAAGCAAAGCAAAGCAAAGGGATAAAGAAACGAACAAATTAGAACCAACCTACCTTTATTCTCATTGCCGATACTCTCACTGTTCTCTCTCTCTCTCTAACCTCTGTTTCAATTTCATTCTCCTCCCACAACTTCAAGCATTTGGTTTGCTTCTTCTTCTTCTTCTGTTACTCATGGTTGTTTTTTCGAAATAAAAGACCGACAGGTAAAATGTCTTGGAAAAGCAAGACGGATCATCATTCTTCAAGAAGTGTTATATCCCAGAAATGGACTTTGTTCCTTTGCTTGGGGAGCTTCTGTTCTGGAATCCTCTTCACCAACAGGTTTTCAAACTCAGATTATTTTTTACTTCGAATTCCTGTTTGTGGGAAATGCTTTTTGTTGTTTGTTTTGCCCTCTGTGAAATGGGTTCTGCTTAATTTTCAATTCTGGGGTTCTTCTTGATCGCTTTGTTTCTTTCTATCTGGATTTTAAACTGAGTTTGATGTTGGAATATTTATCTTCTTTTCACGACGTACCCTACTTTCTTTACTTAGATGATCCCAAAGGAAGGACGCGTGTATTCAGATTTTGTTTTCTTCTTTTTTTCTTTTGGTTTCTCTCTCCTATTAATGAATGGGAGTTTGGTTGCTCTCATGTTTTCTTTTTGTGATTCAATGGCCTAGGAATTACTATTATGAATCAGCAATTGCATATCTCAACTTTTGTTACTTGAAGCCTAATTATTTTGGCTGTCATATGAACTAATTGCTAGACTATGGTTGATTACTTGATTTGATATTACCACAGTATTTTTAGTACTAATTCTAGTTTTGCTCTGAATTCTATTCTATATTCACTTTTCAATTTGCAGCATGGAATGAAATGGTGATATAGAATTGTGGTTAAGTACATTGGGAGCAGATTGGTTATTTCGATGACATGGTTTTGATGCAATTTGAAATATAATTGAAGGGGAAGCTTCATTTTATGAATTTTTCTTTGAAGCCCAAGTTTCTTTTTGTTATATCCTTCTGTGTCTGTGTATCCTCAATGTTCAATGAAATCATTAGAGTACCAAGAACTTTTTTGTAATTGTTTTGAGGAAGATGGTTCTGATGAAAAAATGGATTTTCTTGCAGGATGTGGACCATTCCTGAACATAAAGGGATGGCACGAACAACGTCTGTAGAAGCCGAAGAATTGAAATTAGTTTCAGAGGGTTGTGACCTGAAAACTGTATGCATCTCCAAATTTATCTTGCTTCTTCAGTGCTATAATGAACCTGCTAGTGTAATTACTCTGCCATCCACTTATTAAATTCTTCTTCTTCTCCTCTCTCTATCTCTCTCCCTTCCTGTAGTTACAGCAGAAGGAAGTTATTTTTTCATCTAAAGATATTTTTGGCAAGGTTTTTAAGACACATAATGCTATACAGTAAGTCCTTTTGTGTTTTTGGGATTTACATGGGACCTAATACACTCTAGCTATAACTAACTTACAAGGTGTTTTAATGCAGCACATTAGATAAGACAATTTCTAATTTAGAGATGGAATTAGCTGCTGCGAAATCAGTACAAGAATCAGTCCAAAGCAGTTCTCCTTTATCAGAAGATTCAAAGCAGACAGATACATCTGGAAGAAGAAAGTATTTAATGGTTGTAGGAATCAATACTGCCTTTAGCAGCAGGAAAAGAAGAGATTCTGTTCGGGCTACCTGGATGCCTCAAGGTTTGGATTCTTTTGCTGTTTATTGTTCATATGTTTGTACTAATCTCGTATTATTATTTCTAATTGTGTTAATATGTTTTTTTTTTCCATTTTAGTTATTCTCATACTATTCTTATTATTTCCATCTGACTGTTGCTTCTGCTTTTGCATTTTATTAAAAAAAAGGTGAAAAAAGAAAGAAGTTGGAGGAAGAGAAGGGCATCATAGTTCGCTTTGTCATTGGCCATAGGTCGCTTTCCTATCCTCTTCAAATCCCTTAAATGTCAAGTTCAAATTAGGTGACATTGAATAATGCTTAAGTATGCTTTGTTGTTTGAAATACTTTGCCTTCTTCTCAAGATAATTACCAGATCTGAGTGCCTTTATTCTGAAAATGATGGAACTTCTGATAAGTATTTGCTGTAGCAGTTGTTTAAGAAGTGTCAGTTAGAGAACATTTTCTTTCTTGTTTTAGTTTAGTCTGTTTAGTTGCTTTTAATGGAAGGCAAGGCTTGTGAATGCCCCAATTTTATTCTCTAATTTGCATAATGTAATTAATATTAGAATCCGCTATTGAGTTGACTAAAATTTGTTTTGGAGCATTTGAGTCAAATAGGTTGCCGTCTAATTCTGATGTACAATATCCCCTTTGAGTGGCCAATACTCATTTTCCTTCAAATGGCTCTTTAATTAATGAAGCAATTTCCCCTTCTTTTATAGTGCCACATCAGGAGGTATTCTTGACAGAGCCGTTGAAGCAGAAGATAGAAAGCATGGAGATCTCCTTAGGCTGGTAATGTTCTGTACCTATCTTCCATTGTTTCTCGAACTCCACGTGTTTTTTAAAGTTATAGTAGAAGCCACTGTTTTCAATCCCCTACATACCGAGTCGAGTGATTATGCTCTTCACACATGTTTACATCATTTGTGAGCAGGACCACATCGAAGGTTACCTTGAATTATCAGCAAAAACTAAGATATACTTTGCTACAGCCGTTGCTTTATGGGATGCAGACTTTTACGTGAAAGTCGATGATGATGTTCATGTAAATATTGGTATGCTAATTCTGAGGGCAATGTAAAATAAAAATTGAATGGAAATCAATTTTCCTTTATGTATTTCTATCCTGTCACAGGAACGCTTGGTGAGACGTTACTCAGACATCAGCCCAAGCCACGAGTATACATTGGATGCATGAAATCTGGTCCTGTCCTTTCGCAGAGGTGATATACTTTCTCCTTCCGCTTCCCCCTTTGCAGTCAATTTTGAGCTAAAACTAGATCGGCTATCATACAGGGGAGTGAGATACCATGAGCCTGAATATTGGAAATTCGGAGAAGCTGGAAACAAGTATTTCCGTCATGCGACAGGACAACTATATGCTA
Organism: Herpetospermum pedunculosum; assembly: GCA_028017165.1. Lineage (NCBI taxonomy): Eukaryota > Viridiplantae > Streptophyta > Magnoliopsida > Cucurbitales > Cucurbitaceae > Herpetospermum > Herpetospermum pedunculosum. The sequence continues at coordinate 4,053,920 of CM051529.1, read as the reverse complement.
TCTCAAAAGATTTAGCTACTTACATTTCAATAAACCAGTAAGCTTCAACATTTCATGTATTTGGTCCTTGGAATTGTCCAATTATATATTTCCACCAATGTTTGTCTATTATGTCTTACCTCAGGCATCTTTTACACAAGTATGCTAACGAGGATGTCTCCTTGGGATCCTGGTTTATCGGACTTGATGTCGAACATATTGATGATCGGAGACTCTGCTGTGGCACTCCACCTGGTAAAGTTTTCCCACAATTTTTTTTACTGTTGTGAGAGCCTTGTGCTTATCTTTAGAGGGCAAGGAAAAAGAAGGAACTTGTCCATGGAAGACAAAGTTCAGTTGGGTTTAATTTGGTACCTTACTAACCATTTTGCTGAAGAATATTGGTTCAGAAGTCAAATCCGGTGTTTGTTGGCCCCCAGCTTCTTCCCATCCTTTCTTTTCCAAGTAGAAAGATATTGCATACCAAAATCAAAATTGAAATTGAATAGAATTAGAGTCCCTAGCTATTTTCTGTTACTATTTGTCTTTTATTGAAGGTAGGAAATTCCTATCCAAGTGGGTGTTGAAGATATTGACTAAAATCAAGGTTACATTAATCAGCTAATAAGAATCTTGTACTGTAAATCTGACATCCTAGGGGAAAACAAATCGCCTTCAGGATTGTATTATTAAATATTTGAAACTTGAACTCGGAGAAAAACCAAATCAAATGACTGATAAAGTTTGGTACACAGTTGGCCTATCACTAATACCCTGCTGATGTAGAAGCAAACTCTACCTGCCTTCTGTTAATGTGAGGTTATCATTGTTGGAGTTGCAAATCTTTTCTCCTGCAGATTGCGAGTGGAAGGCTCAAGCGGGGAACATTTGCGTTGCTTCGTTCGATTGGAGTTGCAGTGGGATTTGCAGGTCTGCTGAAAGGATTAAGGATGTCCATCGACGGTGCGGAGAAGGCGAGAATGTACTATGGAATGCCACCTTCTGAGATGCTGCTCGAACTTCTTCCATACTCGGAAACAACACTGATGAGTTTGTTTGCTGTTGTCTTTAATAGAAGCTTGCTAATCTTGTACGAATACAACAATTTAACATCACAGATAGAGAGAGATTGCTGCATGAGCCACCTCCAATTTTGTCGAGGGTCGGCCGAATCAGCAGCTGAAAAAGAAAAGGAAGAACACAAATTCTTTGTGGCTATGAGGGGCAATGTGTAAGTTAATAGTTCCCTATTGTCATGAAGGACATGATTAATAAATACATATTCCATGGCTTTTCCAGATGCCCCAAGTCTCTTTCTCTAGACAAAAAAAAAATGACTTTTTAAAAATCTGTGAAAACAACCAAACTGAGCACAACTTAAAGTAGTCGAGCATTAGTGTCTTCTTCTCTTCAAAAATCTGCATCTTTAACTAGTTTTAAAAGGGGAGAACTTTAAAAAAACAGCAATATTCCAGTAGATTCTTTTAAAAAAAACCTTGAAAAAAAAAGATAAACCAGGAAGGCAAAAAGGATCAACTTTACCATAAAAATAAATCATCTCCACAGCAGTAAATAAATAGTAGGTTATATTCTGGTCTGTTTTTTGCATTGACAGCTTAAGGCAGAATGGTGATACAGTTTAAACAAAGACATATAACCTAATTTGCAGCAGAAACTTAAAGATTAAAAAATGAATCAGAAGAGAAGACATGATATGGTGACACAAGACGACATGTTAAAAATCAGAATCATGAATGGAAATTGAGGGAGAATCTCTGTCTTTCAGCTTATTAACCTTTTAGGCAAAGCAACAAAAACGATAAGATCTGGGATCGAATCATTAACCTTTGAAATGTTAATTGATATCTTTAAGTTATACTCGGAATGACCTAAAATCTGGAGACTTTGGACCTTCTAATATAGACAAAATAATGTCCATTTCATGTCACTCTCCCAAACCAAAAGATGAGCATGATAATGTTATTATACACTACATAAATTACAACATTATACTACATATAAAGTACCAATATTAAAACAAAGAAATCCACGTCGCCATTGTAACATGTGGAACATTGAAGTCTTTTTCCTCATCACTTTCAAGAAGTGACACCAAAAGAAAAAAAGAAAACACATTTTCTCTTTTGACTAAGGATTTGTTCCGAATGACTTTTTGAGTGTTAAAAAAAGTATTTTTAAGTAGTTAGAAAATCGTTCGGTAGTAGATGATACAACACGTGATATTGGCACGGCTCAATAAAAAAGAAGAATCCAAGTTAAACAGAGCACTGCTTTCTTATTGAACCGCACCAACATCTCGTTCAAAACAAACCCAACAAAAGAAGTTCATGAAAAAACAGACAAAACATTACTTAAAGAAAGTCTCCAAGTAAAAAACAATGAGAGCAACCACAAACAACAACAACAATGGAAACTTACAAAAAAGAAAACATGGGAAATTCTGAGTAGACATAATGCAATTCCACCTGCAAAAGTCAATGTGTATGCAACAACAACACAAAGAGACATTTTGGCTTCCTTTTTCTTGAGAGAAAGATTCAAATATATATGTTGAAGAGAAAAAGTGAGAAATTATGTTATAGAAAGAGAGAGAGAAACAGAGGAAATGTTTAAGAAGGCAGATGGAAGATCCAAAGAAATGGAGAAAACAAAACAAAAAAAAGTTGGAGAGAAATTGGTGGGTGCATTAATGAAGTAGCATTCAAGTTTCAAACAACCCAACAAGGAAGGAGGTTGAAAAATTAATTAAAAATATTAAAAAAAAAAACAAAAAAAAAGGGTCACAGAGACAAATGTGGGAGCATTGAATGAGAGCATTTATAAATGATGGGCAGAGGGGGAAATGGAGAGGCTAAGGGATGTTTGGTTCTGTTCAATCACCATTAATGTAATCTCATTAAACAACAACACAGAATCTTTCTTTTTTACTTTTTTTTTAAAAAAATTTAAAGGGTACCCTACAATTTTGAGGAAGAGCTGCTGTGTTTCCTAGGTGAATTCAATACTACAATTAAACACTTCTTGTTTTTATTGTGTTTTGTAATGGCTTTTGTTTTTCTTTTTTATGAGTGTTTTTCAATTAATGTTTTTTTTTTCCTAACTGTTTCAGAAACAAAATGTCTTCTCTCTTCAATCTGCCTTTTTTTTTCTTCTAGCTAACGTGTGCCTTAAGCGATTATAGCTACGCCATTAATGGAGTTTTTTTTTTTTGGGGAAGGTTGTTGCCAAATTTATTGCTGCTAGTGCTAACTGGATCTGGAATTGACTCCCACACCCAAAAATGTCGTTTTTTTTTTCAAGTCCTTTCTCATTCTTTAACCAACCAAATTTAGTTAAACCGAACATAGCTAATTAACATAAGATTGTGACTTTGATTATGAGATCATGAGTTCAATTCCCGCATTAATTAAAATATTTAGTTTTTTTTAACTATTTCAAGCCAAAATATACATGGTACTTCAATGTATTCTTTAAATATTATTATGCATGATTGGTATATGATAGAATATGAAAACGGAAAAATTACAAAAACCACTCGTAAACTTACACATTTTGAATCTAAGTATTATATTTTGTATTAATAAGAAAATATATTGTTGTATTAAATCATTCATCTTAACGGTAATTGACATATATTATTCTCTTGAGATAGTAAGTTCAAATCCCAATACTCCATTTGTTATACTTAAAAAAAAAACGTTCAGCTTATCTGTTTAATTTGATTTAGTATATTTGTGTTAAAAACAAGGCAAATTAATTGTTAATATTTTCATAAAAAATCATATCAAACAAACTTTAATCTAAGTTTTCAATATCAAGGTAACCTAATAAATTTATTTGTTAATATTTTCATAAAAAAATCAAATCAAACAAACTTTAATCTAAGTTTTCAATATCAAGGGTAACCTAATAAATTTATATTAGATTTAAAAATGACAATTTAACTCCGCGTAACACAACAACTAGTTAAGATCATATTTCAATCAAAAGGCTTGAAGATTTGATATCCACTTTCGTGTTATTCAACTAAAAAAAATATCAAATGTCAAATTTTTTCTTGTCATTTTCTTCTTCATGTCAAAGTTAAAGTTAATTGTTTGTGTTTTTTCTCTTTAATTTATTTCATACATTTTTTATTTTTTTTAAAATTGCAATTTCGTTAGTTCGGGAATTTGATTTTAAAGAAAACGTAGGGTCACTATTGTATTTGTAGGTTAGTCGTTACCTTTTTGCAAATCATCCATATAAATTAACTTTTTTTAACTGCCGACAACTTACACTCTCCAACAACCTCTATTTCGTTCGTTTATCAAAAACTTTTTTTTTCTTTTCCTTCTACTTCTAATATTCATATTTCAAAACTATTTCAAATCATAAACTATTTATAAAAATAATGTTGTTTTAAATACACATTCTTTCATCTATTCCAACACGTTGACTTTTTAAAAGATGATGTACATCCACCCAATCATTTTTTAGCAACATTTGTTAGTCGTATGCATTAAAAAATCAATATATTTTTATCTAGATATACAAAAAAAATTAAAACAGGTATGGCAGGAAAACTAAAAGAGACAACTTCGATATGGTTTTACTATTTTGGAGTTGTATAACGAAAGATATGGGCGTTGGGCTACGACTCTAAACAATTTATGCAATTTTCTCAACTTCGAAACATACGGTTCTATTTCAGCTATTCCTCTAGTTGTCAAAAAAAAAAAAGTTTGAACAAAAATGGGTGGGTCATTAAGATATAAGACCACATTTACTTTCCTCCAAACGTAATAAATCAATGGTAGACGGTGGGACCCTCATTAATTAGGTTTGTGGGCATTTAACAAAATCTTAATCAAAGTGTGGATCTCGCCTCAAAATTTGTAATCTCATTACCTCATTTTTCTATTGTCGTGCTACATTGAACATTATATGGGTCCCACCCTTTTTTTTATTTTTTACATGTTTGCCCATTTCTCCCTCTTATTTGAAATTCTCATTACCATCTCCTTCACTTTCTTCTTCATTTCACCTTCTTCTTCTTCCTCTCTTCTTCTCCCCTACTCCGGCCAACTTCGTCGTCGTCGCCCACCTCATTCCGGCCCGCCGCCGCCGCCGCCCATATGTTAGAGTTTTTTTTCTTTTTCTTTTTTAAAAAAATGGATTTTCTTATTATTTCTATGAGTTTTCATTTTCTTTCTCTCTCAAGAAATGAGTTTTATTTTTCTTTCATTTTCTTTCTCTCTCAAGAAATGAGTTTTTTTTTTCTTTCAACAAATCCCCTCCTCGCCAATCTCATTTCTCTTTTTTCCCCACAAGTTTTTTAATCCAAAACTTGTGGAGAAAAAAAAACCATTTTGATAAATAAATTTAAAAAATAAAAAAATTGTTGGTATTGGATAAAAGAGGAACAAATTGTGGAGAAAAGAGAGAAACTCATTACTTTAATGTTGAAACCCTTGAAAATGGGAGTTGCTTTTCTTTTGTGAGGAAGAAACATAAATGGGTTAATGGAGGAAGTAAGAGATTGTAGCACCAATGGCGAAAAACGAAGAAAAAATAGAGAATAAACGGAGGGAAATGAAGATTCATGTTGAAAAATGAGTTCACGAGTATCCACACGAGCAACGCTCGGAAAATGAGCCAACACACGATTCTAAGTATCCACACGAGTAACACTCGAAAAACGAGTCAACACACGATTCTGAACACGATTAAGGCGAAAGGATATTGTGGTAAATTCACGAATGATTACGTGTAAGTAAACACCATCAATGAAATTGAGATTACGTTTGAATTAGTCTAAAGTAAACACTAAGATAAACCGATTACGATTGAAGCCTTAATCCATTACAATTGATTTATTACGATTGTTGGGAAAAATCCATCACGAAATGGTAAACATGACCTAAGATATTACAAAAATGTTTAACATAATGTTTTATTACATTTATGTGTAGTACAAAAATGAGAAATAAGATAATTTGTAGTTTTATCATTCTATCCCTATATAATGTATTACGTTTTTCTTAAAAAAAAATAAAAAAGTTATAATGATTGATTTGAAATTAATTAGTAATAATATAGAAAATTTCCAATATATTTTTTTTAAAGCAAAAGTTGTTTAGGTTTCAGAATAATTTTTATTTTTGTATTAAAACTCTCTTCTACAAATTCGCTACACACCGCCGCCGGTAACCCATGTCATTCACCGTCGGTATCCATTGGTCGTTGTTGCTTTACGCCGCCATCCTCTTTTGTGGTCTATTTTGTTTTCTTAGTTTGAGATTTTATTTTTATATAGTAGGGCCTATATACACAGGGTATATATCATGAAAAATTTTAATGGTCGGTGTTTTGTTTTTTTTTTTATATAAACATGGTATATATCAAGGTTTATATATGTATTAGGGTATATGTATTAGGGTATATATACTACGATATATATCAAGGTATTATTAATGGTTGTAGTTTATGTGACTATTTCATCGGAAGTGGTGAGCGGTAACCAATAACATACAAAATAAAATCTTATTAATAACAAAATCTAATTAATTATAATGGATAATTGTCATAACTAAAATCACCTAATTAATATTATAAAATTAAAAAAGTAATAAAATATCATTATTTTTTAATTTTAAATGAAGGATAAAATTGTAACATCAAATTAAAACAAATTCATGAAATTATACTATAAATACTCGAAAAATATATAAATGATAAAAAAAATTATAATAGACAATTGTGAAAATATGTGTTAAAGAATAGTCTATTTGTGAAAATATCTCTAAAAAAAAATAATAATAATTGGTGAACAAAGTCCTTCGATTTTGGGAATTGCAAAATGTGACCGGGATAAGGTTTGTCAAAATTTATCTCAATTTGAAATTTTATCCTTACCTCAAATTGACAACCGACAGCACTTAACCTCAAATTGACAGCCGACAACACTGTTCATTTCTAAAAGGTTGTGAAATTCCTCTTTTACCCCTCGGTTAAAAAACCCTTCTCTCTCCTTCTTGTTCTTCTTCGATCATTTTCTCTTCTCCGTCTTCTTCTTTGGACTTCGGTATTCCAAAACAGAAATAGGTGATCATTTTCTCTTCTCCGTCTTCTTCTTTGGACTTCGGTATTCCAAAACAGAAATAGGTGACCTTTAAAAATTATCCCAGTATGCTGCATTATTAGAGTTGAGGTAACATTTGCAAATCAAATGAAAGATTTAAAAGGAAAAAAACTGCAAGGGAGATTTTTTTAGACGATAGTTGTATTTATTTAGACAATCATGTTATTTATTTAGACGGTTGAGATTTGAGATTTATTTATACGATGTTGGGATTTGAAATTTGTTTAGACAATCGGTTGAGATTTGTTTAGACGATCGGTTGAGATTTTAGATTTTGGAGGGATTTGAGATTTTTTAGACGAGTGTGAGATTTGAGATTTTTTAGACGATGTGCTATTTGTTGAACTTGTATAAACTGAATTTTGTTTAAATGATGATTGCGAGATTTGAGATTTTTTATCACATTTTTTTTCTTCTCACGATTTTTCTGCATAGACGAATTTAAATTTGATAAGGTGAGAGGGATGAGAGAGTGCAACATAAAAAAAATGGAGGGGAGAAGACAGAAAAAGAAGGGTTATTATCAAGAATAACCACACTGCCAAACAATTTATCAACGCTAACGTCGTTTTTTTGCCAATCCTGGCCAGGATACAACACCTAGATTTTTTTTTTTTTTTTTTTTTTTTAAATTGGCCAAGATTGCAATTATCATCCCAAGATTGACCAAGATTGCAATTTTTTTTTTTTTTTTTACTTCTAATCTAAATATTTTTTCAAATAATGTCGAAAATATTTGGGTATGTTAAACCGATCATAGCTCAAATGTTTCATATGTCAAACCGATCATAACTGAATTGACATAAGGTTGTGCCTTTGATAGGAGGTTATAGGTTCAATCCGCATTAATTAAAATATTGTTGCAAAAAAAAAATAATGTTTCATATGTTTTTCATTATAAAATATTCTTCCAAAAGAACAATGAGATTTTTTAATAAGGATATCCTACTTAATTTAGCATTTTTATTTTTATAAGCTCGTTTTTTTTTTTTCCTTTTTTTTATAAGTACGTTTTTTTATAAATCGGTTGTTTTCACATCTGTTATGGTTAAGAAAATTTCAAAATATATATAGAGAGAAAAAATCTCAAGATTGCAACAAGAGATCTATTCGATTTTTTTTAATTCAAATTCTCCTCTATAAAAATCAGCTAAAGTCAAGAATCTTACCCAGATTCCACTAAATTCTGATATTTTTTTTTAAAATGTAAATCTCGGTGCTGGATCCTAGCCAGGATTGTACTGCTAAACAGGATTGAATTTTTTTTTTTATCGATTATCTTTTAAATGAAAATCTCGTTGCTCGATCCTGACCAGGATTCTTGATAAAAAGTTTGGGAGGAGGGTTATTCTCGAAGAAAAAAAAAAAAAAAAAAAAAAAAAAAACATTTTTTAGGAAAGGAATTTCACAACTAGTTAGAAATGAACCAGCTTCAGGATAAAATATCAATTTGGGTGAAAACTTTTGGATTCCAGGACAGGTGCATTCGATTTTGGGGTCAACCCGAACATGGCCTATAGAAGCCCATTTGAGGAGAAGCAGGTCGTTTTTTCCAGAAAGGAAAGCCCAAGTAACTGCTGTGTTTCATAAGCCTATATAAATAATAAAATTTCTCATTCTCATTCCCCTTCCATATCAATATCATTTCAGAATTAGCTTCTCTCGGTGTCTTTGATTTGATTCGGTATCCAATAGTTCAATTTCGATTTCGATTTCGAAAACCCCTTTGATTCTTCTTCTTTATTCTTTTTTATTTTCTTTTTGTCTGCAGGAGGCTTTTCTTTCCATGGCAAAAAGCTCGTTTAAATTGGAGCATCCACTGGGTTAGTTTTTCTGCTTTCTATCAATTTCTTTTGGGGATTTTTCGCTGTTCGATTCCATTGCTTGATTGATTTTATTCTTAGTTTTGTTTATGGCTTTATCGAATCGTTGAATTCTGATCTGGATGTTTGCTTATGAAAGGATCAATCTCCTTAAGCTTAATCACACTCCGTCTAAATTGGTTTTTTTTCTTCATATATATATTTATTCTTAACCTTCCCTATTAGGTGTGAATTTGCATATTAATTTGATTGATGGGACCCAAAGACTTATACTTTATAAGAGATTAAAACAACCCATAATGAAATATGGTTGCCTGGTGAGGTGTGTTCTTGGTATTAAAATGTTTATTATAATCAACTAGATCAAACGGAAATAACCATGGTCTGATATTCACTCTCACGAATAAACACCACATTTGGGCTCGGTGGCTCAATTCCTTTGGCTACATTTTGGTGTGGTAGGGTGATTATTAATGCATGATAGAGGAGGTGCTTCTTGGTTCACCATTTTTAAAGAAGAAGAGCTAATTTTTATGCCAAGCTAGTCTTTTTTGCTATTTTTTCGGGGTTTGGATGGAGAGAAACAATATGATTTTAAATAAGATTTTTAGAGAGGTGGAGCGATCTTGCAACGAAGTTTGGGAGGTGACTAGGTTTAATGCCTCTTTGTGAGCGTTGGTCGCCGCATCTGTCTCTAGGCCTTTTTGTAATTATGGTCTTGGTTTGATTTTGTTGGATTGGAGTTCTTTCTTGTAGTTATGGGTCTCCTCTTTTGTTGTGCTTGTTTCTTGTATGTCGTCTTTATTTTATTATACTCCATGAAAGTTCGATTTCTTAAAAAAAAAAAAAAACCAGAGAGGATTATGAAATTACCTTGAATTTTGAATTGACACTCTGAACATTCCAGAAAGGAGGCAGGTTGAATCTGCTAGGATCCGAGAGAAGTATCCTGACAGAATTCCGGTATGATCTTTGTAAATTATGGATGCATGCAATTGTCTGAGCATTGTTGTAAGCATATTTGTTTTAATGTCTATTGTTTGACTGGTTCAGGTGATTGTGGAAAGGGCTGAAAAGAGTGATGTGCCAGAAATTGATAAGAAGAAGTAAGTTGCTCTATGTTTTCTCAACAGCTGAAACACATTTTCATTTTTTTTAGGAAGTCACCTAGTTCCTTTGACATGCTTTCCAATTCTATAAATATCTTTTGAACAACAATCTTTTTTCTTTGACAATATATGGGGTGGGGGTTCGGACCTATGCCAGTTGGGCTATGCTCATGTTGGCTTTTTTGAACAACAAATAAAACGAGCAGATTTTATGAATGCTTGATGAATGTTGATTGGCTGAAAGGCTATTCTCTAGTGTTTTAGCTTGATGGTGTATTGGCTGAAATGCTATTCTCTAGAGTGTTTTAGCTTGATGGTGTATGGAATTTTCGGTGTTGCAAATGTCTTTCGAGTGCCGTGTGGCTTATCTTATTGAGTAGCAGGTTGTATGAAGGGATTGATATTATTGATTGTACTTGTATCTATACTTGGTGAATTGGTCCAAATTCCACCATTTTCTTGGTTTAAGTTTTAGCTATATTAATCTTGGTAGTCGGTATCATGTTCAAAATAATTTTGCTTGTTTTCCATCTATGTTGGATTTGTATGATTGTAACATATTCAGTAGCACACAAGTTCACGAATCAAATGTGTTAACTTCATTGATATGGAATATCTATATATTCAAAACAACATTCTCTAATTGGAGGATTTGGATAAATAAATATCTATTTTGCTTCCAGTAGCAAAGATGATGTAAAGATTGTGTAGTCCTTTTAAAGGTCTGAAAGCTATGTTTTTTTAGCTTCAAAATGGATAATATCAAGAAGTATCGTAAGGATTTGATAACTAGGAGGGCTATCAGTGCAGACACTATTGACCATAATTGAAAGATTTAAGACATGTTCGAGAATGATTTTAAAATGGTTAAAATCACTTTTGTCTGGTTCAAATCAATTTTGATGGTATGTAATTTGCGTTTAGAAGTGTAAAATCAAACATTAAAATGATTTTGAATGATTAAATGCATGTTTTTAAAATGATTTTGAATGATTAAATGCATGTTTTGGATTGATTTTGAACCTGACAAAAGTGATTTTAAAGATTTTAAAATCACTCTCAAACATGCTCTTAAACATATTCTATACTTTAAAAGTCAGCAATTTTCTTCAAAAGGATGTTATCTAAGGAAAGTTATGTTACTTTCTATTGATTGCAGATATTTAGTTCCTGCTGATTTAACTGTTGGTCAGTTTGTGTACGTGGTCCGAAAGAGGATCAAGCTCAGCCCCGAGAAGGCCATATTCATTTTTGTGAAGAATATTCTGCCCCCGACTGGTGAGAGAATAAACATAATTTGTACTTTGGGAATGTGGTCTTATCATATCTTGTGCATAATCTTCACATTATCATTGTTCTGGTTCTAAATGTTGGTTTTGTTCTGCAGCTGCTATGATGTCTGCAATTTATGAGGAAAACAAGGATGAAGACGGTTTCCTTTACATGAACTACAGCGGGGAAAACACATTCGGGTTGTGCTGAAACACAATAAGACGCCGAACGCGTATAGAAAATGGGAAGGGGGAATGATCATATCTGCTCTTCTTGTACATCCTCCTCACCCCCATCAGTGGACTCTCTGTTTTATCCCTTCAAATTCAAGCTTTCTGTATAGTTTAATTAACAAAAACCGTTCCTATTTGCGTTATTCAAAAGTTGTCATGCTGTAAATAATGGCAATTTATAGCAGTTTGTGATTCGATGCCTCGCTTGTCGTCTACAGCCGATCTGTCTATTTTTTAAGATTGATAGTTGTGTTCGACAAAATACAGGGAAACAAAAAAATTATCAGAATGTTGGGTTTGTTTTCACAAAACTACAATAGTATCAGGACTACAAGTTATGTTTAAGAAGAAAAAAAAAATCTTCAACAGGGAAAGTCCATGCAGTTTTAGAGTCATTTGGAGACCTTTTTCTGGTACTGATTCTTGATCCATTTGATGCCTACTGAACTTCCAGATTTCACCTTTTGAGCACCTACAGCTGCAACGGCCTTCGCCTTCCCAAATCCAGCTGAGGCTGCTGCTTTTACGTCTGCCATCTTCTTGCTACCGTTGCTGCTCCCTTTCTTCGTCACCACTTTGTCGTTCTCGTCTTCGACTCCATAATTGCCCGATCCCCATTGATCAGCCCAGCTTGGTGCTTTGCTTCCCATTTTCTCAACTATCATCAAATATACAGCTTGATTAATCAAAATGATACAAAGATATAAAAAGAATCACTGATAATTTTAGTTAACAGTGCTGGGTAAGCATGGATGAATCGAGTTATAATTCGATTAGATAATTCTGTCAAATCAAGAAAATCTTATCATATCATCTTTCTAGATACCCCATTAAAATAGAAATCAAATCAGTGACCATCTGGAGAATTGAGGCGTTTGACTTGTAAATTGACTAGTATCTTAGACTATGAATTTGTTAATTTTATAGATTACAGTAAAGCCATTTCTCAAACTATGACACCAGAGTCGAATTAAATTAAATATATATTATGTAAATCCAAGTCCGTAAACCCTGTTTTTTGACAGTCTAAACAAAGCACAAACATGTTGTTCGTCCTACAAGAAACTGACTATAAAAAAAAATCACTTCCATCAGATGAGATTCAGAGCATCGACAGCAAAACATTAATCAGCAACAAGCCAAGGCCAACACATATACAAATAATTTGTTTGATTCATGAAACAACTATGCATAAAAGCCCTAAAATCAGGTTGGAGGACAAAATAAATCAGACAACCAGATTCAAATGAATCGGAAAGAACAAATGCAAAATTCGTATGCAACGATGAAATCGGATACACATACAACTTCACTATACAGAAGAATCAACAATCGAACTGAAGAAATCGAAAGAAGGAAGGTAAAAGAAAGATACGTACGCAAATAGAATTGAAAAATAGCGATTCGATTCGATGCAAGGAAGAGAAAAATACCTTGAAATTGAAGATGAAGATGAAGAGTGCGCTTGATAAAGAGAAGAGCCAAGAGGGAAAAGTGGTAGGGTAGAAAGTGTTGGTGGGGACGTCTGACTTTAGTTCGCCAAGCTGTCTATACTCCTTTACACGTACCTTCCACTCGCCTGCTCTAATTTCTGTGCTAAATATAATTTTTTTATTCTACTTTAATTAATCTTCTTTTTTCAAACAGCAACGGTGAAAAAGCCAATGGTTTAAGAATAAGCTAGGGTAAGAAAATTTTAAATTTCCAAACTTTCTACTCTATTTAAAAATTTATTTTAAATACTTGTAAGTTAAAAAATAGTAAATTTAATCTTTGGTTGAGATTATGAAAGCTTTTAAAATAATGGATGAACATATTTTTTAAGATGTTTTTAATGAATTAAATCACAATTAATTTTAACAAACACGCAAAAATGTTTTTTATTTTATTTTTGACAATATAAGAAAAGAGAATTTGAATTTGAGACATTTTGCTCATACTTTATAGATTATGTCAGTTGAGCTATACTTGACAATATTTGGACTATTAAAAGATCTATTTAGTCTCTCAACTTTCAATTTTATTTCATTTTAATCAACTTTTAAAATGTCTATTTTAATTTCTAATGTATTTTTAAAAAAACAACTTTTCTAGCCTTTGTTGTTAGTTTGCAATTTATTGTTAAATCTTTGTGTAGACTCACTAATTTCAATAATATCAAATATGAATAAAAAAAAATCTGATTGATACACAAATAAACAATTAAATAACATTACTAAAGCTCACAAAATTCAACCAAAAAAAAGTTATAATGTCATTCTTTTTTGAAACTATATCAATTTGTTATGTATATGTTTTATAATTCATTGAAATATTATTTTTAATGATTTTTCAAATGAAAACTGATCTAGAATAAAAATTGCAATACATTTTTAAGTTTAAGGTTAAAATTGTAATATTTATCTAAAGTTTTGGGTTCAATTTGATAAAATTGAAAGTGTATGATAAAAATTGATCCTACAAATACAACTTGACAAGTTTAGATCCCGATGACCATTTGATTTTTTGTTTTTGAAAATTAAACCTATAAACAATATATCTACCCATGAGTTCTTTTGTTTATTTACATTTTACAAATATTTTTAAAATTCAAAGCTAAATTTTGAAAATTAGAAAAACTTTCAATTTTTTTTTTTTTTTTTTTTGGAATTTAGCTAAATTTTTTAATGTTTACTTATGAAGATGAAAAATATTGTAAAAAATTGAAAGAAAATAAACATAATTTTCAAAAATTAAATGAGTAGAGGTTTTTTTTTTTTTTTTTTGAGTACATTGGGGGTGGGGGGATTCGAACCACAGACCTCGTGATCGTTAACTCATACATATGCCAGCTGAGCTATGCTCGCTTTGGCAAATGAGTAGAGGTTTTAGAGATAAGAAATTGTAGTTTTTTCTTGTTTTTTTTTTCAAAAAAGAATTTAAGCATAATTAGATTTCATATTATGATCTGATAGGTAGCCACTATTATTATAATATTTATAAATATAATTATACATTTATATTTAGTGGTTGGTTTCGAATATTTCATGGGATTTTCAAAACCAAATTACTCTTTATATAGGTTGAGCTGTCTTAGTTTTATTTATTATTTTTTTAAATTATATCTTTATTTACACTTCAAATTGTAGTTTGTAGATTATCGAGCTACTGGATCGGCTATTCTAATTATTTACTGGAAATCGTTGTACAAACAAAACTGATTTGAGACTTTGATTTATTTTATTTTATTTTATTATTATTTTGGTGAGAAATGGAGACTTAGAACTTTGAAGTTCTCTAAATTTTCGAAAGAGCAGAGAATATCGTCATTTTCATGGAGCCAAAAAAAAAAAAATAAAATAAATAAATATTTGAAAAGCATCCAAATTTAACATATTGCAATCTTAAACTAATACACTATGCAATAAATATATATATATAGTCTTTCTCCACCTACTACTCTAATAATAAAATGTAAACAAAACCCACAATTTTTTTCAATTTGGTTAATCATGAAACTGTCCGCACGTTCATACGATCAAATGTTTCAAAAAATAAATAGTTTTTTTATAATTCATTTTCACAAACAAATACTTATCTTTATTATTTACTACTCGTCCAAAAAAAATTAATAATAAACTATTTCATGTATAAAACTGTCAAAAAAAAAAAAAAAATGTCAAATTTAAGGGCTACCTTTGAGCACACATCTTACTCAAAATGATCTCAGATAGGAAATTATTGGATCTAAGGGAACACAGTTTTTTTGGAGCAAAATATAGCCATAAAATTACTAACGAGCACTCTGTGGGACTCTTTCTTTAATGTTTATTTTCTACATTCCAAAAAATAAAAGTATAGGTAAACTATTAATTATAAACTAGCAATACTTGCATACACATAAATTTGTTTAAGATATTGACTATATATATATATATAAATAAATAGTTTCCAACAATCTCATTAATTACTTGATTTGAGCTAATGACATAAAAACATATAGGCAACTATTCAGGGATCGATGTAGTTTCATATATAGAGAAAGGAATGCCGTTGCACACCCGTTAGTGTAGATGACTTTAGGCTTTCGGCACCACGTGGTTTGGATGAAGGATGAAAGATATCCTCTACAGATTGAGTCTTCTCGTTTGAGTGATTCGTGATGTAGTTCTGTTTCGAGCTTTGTTCTTAAAAAAAAAAAAATCTTATTAAAAAAACCTAAATTTATTAGAAATTAGGTTAAAAACTTTAAAGATTCCTCTAATTAATTTGGATTATTGTAAAAATTAGCCTATGAATATGACGTTTAAGTTTTGGATGAAAAAACCCTTTTACAAAATAAGTATTTTTGGACCCCAACTCAATATCAAGAAAAAAAACAGAAAATTCATTTTTTTTTTTTTTTTTTTTTTTTTTTTGCATTAGACATGTTCTATAGCCTTTAAAGAAAATCCAATGACAAAGTATGTTGGATATCAATTATATTGGTATTATGCATCAATCTGAATATCGCAATGATAATTATCGGTATGTAAAAATGTGAAGCATGCCCAAAGTTTGTTAACAGAGTTTTCAAGAGTAATTGTGGTGATATTTATCAAGAAAGTAGTTAGAATGATTATTTTTGTAACCATGATCATCAGCCACACTACATTATAAAAAAACAATGTTAAACAAAGAGCAATTTGTCAATTTTTTCGGTCCATTCCCGACCGAAATTGAGAAAAAATTTCTCGTTCCATTCTCAGACCAAACTCGTCCGGGTATGACCGATCGAAAAATAGGTTTTCTGTTTTTTTTTTCGGGTCCGTTCCCAATGAGTATTAAGGTGGGGTCTAAAAATACTTATTTTTTTAAAAGAGGGTCTTTCATCCAAAACATAAACTCACATGTTTACAATAATCCAATTAATTTCCTAAATTTGATAAAGCTTTTAATAGAAATATGTGATCCTAAACTTTCCATGTACGCTTTTTCCAAGGGGTCTTTGAACTTAAAAATGTTTAATAACTTATTAAGCTTTCAATTTCTATCCAATATGTATGTAAGCTTTAAATTATGTCTAAAAAAATTAGAAATTCATGAGATATAAAATTAAAGGGTTTTTTTTTTAATTAAAAAATATGTGAGAATAGAAATTTAAAACAATTATCCTTTTAATTAATAATAAAATCAACTAAAATGTAGATAAGTTTTGTTCATATTTGAAAATTATTAAGATATAAAAATTTATTAGACATAACATTATCGAATATGGTAAAACGACTTGTTGATGCAAGAATTTGGACCTCCTGGTTCGCGACGGATGATCGGGTCCGCCGTGTAGTCCGAAGCCGACCTGCAAGAATAGAGAGAAGGCTTGCACCGGTGCAAGACTTCCCTACACCACTTCGATTTTATGTTAAAGAGAGAGCGTTTAAGCATAACTAGGAGTGAGAGTGATGCGTATCGTATGTCGTCTGTTTTCAATGAAGGGTGTAGCTCCATATTTATAGGTGAGATGGGCGTTGGTTGTTGTGTCGATGCCATACGCCTAGGAGGTGACATATGGCGGGATATGTCATACGCCTAGGAGGTGATGTGTGTCAGGAGACGTCGTACGCCTAGTAGGTGACGTGTGTCGGGAGACGTCGTACGCCTAGCAGGTGGCGTATGACCGAGCTCATGGGGTCGGTCGAGCTGAGGGTGTTGGTCCCAGGGTGTAGGTATGATGGGCCCAACACCGTGGGCCTAAGCTGATTTCACCCATAACACGACACTCATTAATGATTAAACCCCATTTTAAAGTTTACAAATGTATTAAACTCAATTTTATAATTTAACCTAAATATTAATGGTGTGTGGGAGAGGGGTAAGAGTTGGTGTGTTTTGGTCATCCCAAATGGCTTATTTTACAGCTTTTGGATTCCATAAATTAGGTACCCCAATTATTGGGAAATCTAGGCTGTCCATTCCAATTTCCAACCTCCTCAACCCACCGCCCCCGGACCAAACATATACTAATTACTTCAAGTTATAGATATCAATCATAAATCAACACTCATCTCAATTATTTTCAAAATACGAATTAGTTGAAGAACAACAACCCCTAACCAACCACAAAGAAGATCTCTACATAATATTAATATGTATTTTTTTTAAGCAAGTATAAACATAAATCAACTGTTAAATGGATGTTCAAATTTCCTATAGTTGAAAAAAAAAGTTTTTATTTTTGACTTTTTTCGACCTCATTTTGTATCGAAAAAAACTGACAATGTGTTGGTATAAATTGGCATCAGGAGAACTTATCTTCTTCTTTTAGTACATTGGAGGTGGGGAGATTCGAACCACAAACTTCTTGGTCGTCAACGCATACATATGTCAACTGAGCCATACTCGTTTTGGCATCAGAAGAACTTATCTTGACACAATATGTTAGTTGTGTCGAGAAAAACAGGAGAAGTTTCTCCGACGCAGATATTGTGTCGGCGTTGATTTTATTACTAAAAATACAAAATGCCATTAAGAAGAAAAAGGCAAAAAAGGTAAGAAAGTCAATGTTGGCAAACGTACAAAACTACAAAAACAGTTTCAGAGGGAAGTAAATGCCGTAGACTTGTCTAAATATGCCTTCAATTTCGTGTATAAAAGGAAAGAAACCGGCCGAAGGAAAAAAGGGCCAACTTTAATTATAAGCTCGCTCATCGGCAGAGAAAGGAATTTTCTTTTGTATTCCAATTCTAAAGAGTGGTCTTGCAGGCTGGAGAAGTGGGTGGCGCGTGTAAGATTAACGGCGGCGCGTTGAAACGGTGAGTATATTGGCGGAAGATGAATTCTTGGAATTGAATAGAAGGTATTGACGCGTCTCAATTTGAAAGACATGGTTAAGAATGAAAGGGAGAAAAAGAAATGGATATATGAGAGGCTCATGATTTTGGAAAATTATTATGAATTGTTTAGCCGTGTGTTTTCTGATTGAGCCGCGTCAATATCTCTTCTGAAATTTTGGACCTCCGCCAATTCTCTCTTCTCTCTAGGTAATTATCTAAATCTATATTTAACCTAATTTTTAATATTGTTTATTTATCTCTATGATTAACAAGCATGCAAGCTCTTGAGAATATTCGATATCTTGTTTCTTTTTTTACAACATGAAGGGTAAGGGGTTCGAATATCTGACATCTTGGTCACTCTAGTTCGTACATTATACCGCTCTGACATCTTAGTCACTAGTTTGTACATTATGCCGCTATTCGATATCGTTAGTCATGATCTCTAAAAACATGTTTGAGAGTGATTTGATTTTGAAATAGTTATTTTTTTTTTCATATTCAAAATCACTTAAAAACATGCCTTTAATCTTTTAAAATTATTTTAATATGTTTGATTTTATACTTTTAAAAACGATTTACATACCATTAAAATTAATTTTGAATGATTAATCGCATGTTTTGGAGTGACTTTGAACCCAACAAAAATGATTTTAACAATTTCAAAATAACTTCGATATATACTCTAAATCTAAATTCATATGGTTCCAAAATGGGATTTTTGAGTTCAATGGCAGGTAGAGATATATATTGGATGAAAATCTAAATTACCTCTCTCTTAACTTGTCTTAGGTTAAAGAGTTGATTTAAAAGAATTCACTCTAATTTTTTCCATCACCCAAAATTTCAAAATTAGATATAAAATTTTATTATTTCTTTATCACTAAAATAAAAGTTGTTTTGTCTGGTTCTTTTTTTATAAACACTACTATTGTAATATGATTTCATGGATTATCCTGAGGAGTATACATAGAATTTTAAGAACTTTTGAACTAATTAGGAATCTTAATTGAAGAATCAAGGTTTTGAAAAAGATTATGGTCTATAATTACTCAATAAATTAGGCCTAAATTTTGTTTTCCATGATCTTTTAGTTTTAATTTTGTTCAAGAGATGCGTTTGGAACTTTGAATTCTTAAGGCCCCGTTTGATAACTATTTGTTTTTTAATTTTTTATTTTTGAAAATTAAGCCTACAAACAATACTTTCACCTATAACTTCTTTGTTTTGTTATATAATTTCTATCCATGTTTTCAAAAATTCAATAAATTTTGAAAATTAAAAAAAAAAAAAAATAGTTTTCCATAGTTTTTGTTTTTAGAATTTGACTAAGAATCCAAATGTTTCTATAAAAAATGTGTAACTCATAGTAAAGAAATTAGGAGAAAACGAGTCTAAATTTTAAAAACAGTATAAACTAAAAAGGAAATAGTTATGAAACCGAACCTAAGATTTTAAAAGGTGTAAAAGTTGCATAGAGCTAGATTCATGATATATGGGTTGTGATGATTTGTGAGATAATATTATGTAAATATAATTTTGGGGCATGGTAGATTTCTTCCATAAACTTCTTTTCTTAAACACCACACATATCTCTTCACCTTCTCATTTCCTAGTTGTTGGTGTTATTTTCTTTAAACTATGGCCTAGTTTTATACAACTGTGTCAGACTTTCTCATATATGAATGTGATATAAAATTTTAGACCTTTTTATTTTTTTATACATAAGTTTTGTAAAAATTATACTAATGATACATTATACATTAATATAAAAGTAGTTCAACATAATTATAGAAGTATCATATTGTAAATTTTGGTATAAAAAACACTCAGACATTCATCTATAGATAGATTTTTTTTTCTGCAAAATATTTAATTAATGTGGAGGAAAATCGAATTTTTGACTTTTTAGTCCTTAGTTTCATATTTGATGTCAGTTGAGTTATGTTCATGTTGACATTTATAGATAGACATTTACAAATAAATAATTTGGTTTGTTTTCAGTCTTTTATTCATAGTATTGATAGTCTTTTTTATATATATGGGAGTTGGCTAAAATAAAAAGTTAAATTTTAGCCACCAGCAATATATATAAATGTACTAAATATGGCGAGAATAATGACAATAATGGTAGGATACAATATATTCACTGATAACATCTAATGCATTGCTTATGGTCTTGTAAAATGTAATAAAAAAATCTTGTTGTGCTATTTATTTAACATCCTAGAATTTAATGGATCGATTTTTGTAGATTTTTATAGGATACATGTCATAACATATACCCATCCTAGAATTTAATGGGTATTTTTTTATTCTTCCTTTTTTGGTAGAATAGCCAGGGACTTATAGTTGAACTAAAAAGAAGAAAAAATTAGGAGACGTACGTGTATATAATTAAAAATTTAAAGTATATATATTTTTAAATAATTTTCATTTGTATTAATGATATAATTGAGAACATTTTTTTTTAATTCAACAAATATTGAGTTGGAAGATTGAACCTTCGACTTATTAAGAAGTAGTGCATATCAATTTACTGGTGAACTATAGTGAGATGGTGGAAGAATTCTTCATTTGACATGATCCAATTCGCTAGATTGTGAATCATCTTATTAATCGATTTTGAGATATAGTTAAAAATTCTACATTATTGTAAATAATATTTGAGAAATTTTATCAATATAAAGTAGGGGTATTTTTTTTACAGATTACCTCCCTTGAGTTCTGTAATGTTTTTGGACCCGTCTCGAAAATAATGTTTTTTTTGTCTTTTTGTTGACATGATCAACACTTCGCTTTGCTAAACACGAATATACTATAGTCACCCCCTCACGGTCGTGCTCAGCGAAGGGTATTAACAAATAAAAATTCCTCTCGGTCGTTCTCAGCAAAGAGAAAAAACATGTGTTTTAAAAAATCGAGTCAATTGACATTATGATACCCAAAAGAAGAGTCATTTGGAAAAATACTCCAAATAAAGTACTTATCATAAATTTCTAAAAGCAATTTAATATTAATATTAAACACTAAAAAGTTGAGGACTTGGATGTGGTCAACTAACAACTAAGGGAGGATTTGATAATCATTTGATTTTTTATTTTTTATTTTTTAAAATTAGGTTTCTTTTCTTTTTTAATAATTTTTCAGAGCTTGATTTAAAATAAACATTTGAATTCAAATTTTAAATTCTAAAAACTAATTTTCTTTTTAATTTTTTAAAAACCAAAACAAAAAAATCAAATGAGTTTAAATAATTAACAACTAACAATTTTAAATTATATTTCATCACTTGTTCTTTCTCAAAATTAAAAAAAAAAACTATTCACCGAAACTATTATTTATGATTATGCCTCTCCCCTAATAATTATTATTGACTAAATTAGGGAAAATTACTCCAACTATGAGTTTCATTTTATTTATTTTTTTAAATACTTTTCATGTTTTAAAAACATTAAAATATGTCTCCGTCTTTATATTTGGAATGAAAAATGTTAAAATTTTATTAATACTTTTGACTTTTTAAAATTATTATTTTTTTTTTTTTTTTTTAAAGTCTCTATGCAAATCTCCATCCAGGAAAATTAATAGCTAATATGGTCCTTAGCTATTAATTTAAAATTTAATTCACTCAACCTACCAAATTAGGAGAATAATTTGTTATTTTTCCAAATTCATGAATTAGGATTTAGGCGTAGGTTACTCCACCAAGTTGGAAATGGAAAAGTTTTGTCTCACAAGAAGTCATATTTCCTCATAGTACCAATTTTAATTGTTTACTTTTTTTAGTGGACCTTGTTTTCTTTTTACCTTTTTTTTCCCAATAAAAGTTACGTCTTATTTTGAAAAATTGCACTAATTAACTAAAAAACAAAAACTTTATAAAAAAAATGACATGAGTTTTAAAATGTGATTTTTTTATATTGTTTTGGTATGAAATTTCTTTGTATCCTATATTTAAAAAACATCAAATGCCGAAAACTTTACAAAAATGACTTGTTCCTATATTTTCTGTCTTCATCTTCTCTTTTCTCTCTGATGTCACTCTCGACCACCAATGATCCATTTTTAACGTTTTTGTCGTCGTTCATCTACGATAAGTTACGACTAAAGTTATGTTATCTCAAAATTTAAACTTAAATCATTTTGATTTTCGAAGTATTAGAAGTCAAGATCATTTATTACTTTACTCGGATTGATAATCATGTGATAAAAATATCACGAAAAAAATATATAAAAACAAATTTATATTGAGGAAGATATGATGTTCAGAAGATAGACGCAAAATCACACCTATAACAGTTACACCGAGATGTCCATGGGCGGGCCGGGTAATATCTTCCCCTCTCCGTCCCAGTCCCCCGTTTCATTACTCTTTCCCGCGAAATTTTCCGTTTAATTTTGCAGGGACGGAACGAGTATTCCCGCAATAATTTTCTTTTTGATTTATTCTTAACCTTAAGTTAATAAACTTTATTTGCAAGATGTGGTTATTTTTTAGACCGAAGAAATGAGGATGTACTTACGGACAATTTTTTTTTAATTTTTTATTTTTATAAATATATATATATATATATAATATAAGGGGTGAATATGCTATTATTCTTCCCCGCCTCGTTTAGCTAATGGGGCAAAAAAATTCTCCACTTCGTGCCCCATTTTTCGCTGTTTGGGGTGGGTTAAATGGACATATCTACGCACACCGCGCTCGTGGATATGTGTCTATCTTTTGAATATCATATCCTTTCGATATAAACTCGTTTTTATACGTTTTTCATTTGATTTACCGTCATGCTTATAAGTTTAGCAAAATTTTAAAGGATATTGACATTTAATACTCGAAAGAATTTAAGTTTAAAATTTGAGATGTCACAACTTTGAGCTCAGTTAGTCAAATTAGATGATTTTTATTTATTCGGAGTAATTTTTCGAAATTTAGGTGCTGGAAGGTAGTTAGTTCGACCATTCACTAAAAAATGATCGTAAATGATTGTAGATAAATGATGACGAGCGTGGAAGGTCATCTATGCTCAAATCATGGTGGGAAGAAAGAGGAAAGGAAAAAGAAAAAGAAGAGGATGAAAGTAGATGAGAATTTTTTTGGGAATTTAATTTTAATTTTAATTTTTAAAGTTAATTAATGCAATTTTTCTCTTATTTTTGTATTTTCGAATGAGACGTAGGATTTACGAAGCGTCGGGCGATTGAGGCCTCAAATTTCATAAACTTCTCAAAACACACACAAAAATGCGAGGGAGAAAAAGAGTAAACACTCTCTCACTTCCCCTCCACAAATTTAAAAAAGGTGTTATCCAAAAACTATTTCTTCTCCGTTTCTTCCTCTTCGATCTATTTCTCGCTAAATCTCTGTCGATCCTGATAATCCTCAAGGAATTTTCAAAATCATGCTATTAAATCTCTCTTCCTCTTCTTTTTCTGTTATCAAATTAGCGAATTCAAAATCTCCCTGCTCAGATTTTTCACTCAAGTCCAGAACCCACTTCTCAAAATCCACATCTTCTTCTTCTTCTTCTTCATTATGTCCTTCTTTTCCTTCGTCGGACCTTAGTTTTAAGACCAGACACCAAATCTTCTGGGAAAAGAGCAGAATCCCATGTCGGAGGAGTGGCGATTTCAGGCTGTGGGCTTTTGCCGGAATCGATATCGGAAGCGCTCCGTCTGTACTCGAGGCGGCGGCGGTGCTGACGGCCATCATTGTTGTTCACGAGAGTGGCCACTTCCTTGCTGCCTGTCTACAGGGCATCCATGTAAGTAAATTTGCAATCGGTTTTGGTCCAATTCTTGCAAAATTCAACAAAAACAATGTAGAATACTCCATTAGGGCTTTTCCTCTCGGTGGATTTGTGGGTTTTCCTGATAATGATCCTGAAAGCGATATTCCGGTGGACGACGAAAATTTGCTTAAAAATAGACCCATATTGGATAGAGTGATAGTAATTTCTGCTGGTGTTATTGCCAATATAATCTTTGCATATATAATTATCTTGATTCAAGTCTCATCGGTTGGTTTGCCGGTTCAAGAACCTTTTCCTGGTGTTCTTGTGCCTGAGGTTCGAACCCTTTCGGCTGCTTCTCGAGATGGGTTGCTTCCTGGGGATGTGGTTCTTGCTGTTAATGGAAATGAACTGCCAAAATTGGGTTCTACAGCAGTTTCTGAGCTCGTTGAGGCAATTAAAAGAAGCCCTAATAGAACTGTGCTTCTCAAAGTTGAAAGAGGGAAACAGGATCTTGAAATTGGGGTCACCCCAGATGAGAGTTTAGATGGAACAGGGAGAATTGGGGTTCAGCTTTCACCTAATGTAAAGATTTCAAAAGTTGTAGCAAAGAATTTCTTGGAGGCTTTTAACTATTCCAAAAGGGAATTTCTGGGTCTGTCCTATAATGTTTTAGATAGCTTGAAACAGACTTTGCTGAATTTCTCTCAGTCTGCCAGTAAGGTTTCTGGTCCTGTGGCCATTATTGCTGTAGGTGCAGAAGTGGCAAGGTCCAACATTGATGGGCTCTATCAATTTGCAGCTGTGCTTAACATTAATCTTGCTGTTATAAACCTTCTCCCCTTGCCTGCTTTGGATGGCGGCTCGTTGGCTTTAATCCTCATTGAGGCTGCAAGGGGAGGGAGGAAGCTGCCACTAGAACTCGAGCAGCGAATCATGTCGTCCGGGATCATGGTTGTTGTACTTCTTGGGCTATTCCTCATCATCAAAGACACGTTAAACCTTGAGTTTATAAAGGACTTGTTATGATAAGATGATGCTCGACGAATGGTTGCTGTTGGTGTATCGGGGCAAACTCTGTTAAAACTGTAAATGCTTGACTTGATGATTCTAGTGTTGGAGTAGTGGTTTTAGAGCTCATAATGCTTTCATATTGTTGGCTTCAGCTAAGATAGAGAGGGAGAGAGAGAAATCATTTATAACACAATGGAACCTTATTCTTATCAGCCTTGTGTACTCCCTTCAAATCAACAAGTCAAATATACAGAACAGCTTGTTTTTTGTATCTTTTATGTTGCTTGAATGAATCCTTGTCCTACTGTTATAGGTAGAAAGAACCGATTTCTATTTGTCCGGCTTTCTTCGGTCGAAGACATGGCCACATGGGGATGGAATTTACCCTTCCCTCCTTTATAACACATTTGAACTTTGTACATTTGTTTCTTTTTAGAGTTTATGCGATAGGATATGAGGTTGAAGAGCAGAATGATGCAACTGTAGAGAAGGAAGAAGGAAATGCTTCAATAATTCGTCAGCTTTTAAAGTCAAATTGCAACTACTTTTAAGCAAAAACCAGGCTGTTGGTTTAACCCTTGAGATACTGTAGGAAAATTCTGTGCTCAATTTTGAAAGAGATTTTACAGATGAATGGATGGTCTTTCTTTAAAGTGGTCCTTCCTACAGCCTCTAAGAGTACACATTTTTTTCCTCAATTAAATTTCAGGCATAGAATAAATAAGTCCAAGCAAAAGTGGTGGTTTTCAAATTTTCAAGTTTGGAAGTAGTATAAAATAGGTAAAAAAAAATCAATTTTGACCCTAAACTTGATTGGTTGTATCAATTTCAACCCTAAATTTTCAATTTCATCAATTTAAATCTTAAACTTGAATAACTGTATCAATTTCAATCCTAAATCATTTCGGATTGGCTCACCACCATCATGAAAACCACAAACTCAAAGCCAAGCTTAATTTTTTTTTAAAGTTTAAATTGATATCCTTATTCAAGTTTGAGGTTTAAATTGATGAAGTTGAAAGTTTATGGTTAAAATTGATAAATATGTCAAGTTGTGGGTCAAAATTGGATAAACATTGTTAGATGTCGATAACCGAAAATTGATTGTTGCACCATGGAATACCATTGTCTTGAAAGCAAAATTTGGCACGACTTCGACTGAATCATTTATGCTCTCCAAAGTTGACACAATATCCATTTAATGATAAGTTTGAACGTGATTTTGAAATGATGAAAACTACTTTTTCTATATTTAAAATCACTATGAAACATATATTTATAAAGTAAGGTTGTGTTAAATACTCCCGTTTCAGTTTTGGAAGTTGTGTAAATCGCACCAGTCTTTCTTCTCCCATGATGGAACTTCTTCTATCTACATCTCCGGGAGAATTTCTAGTACATCGTGTTATGGAGTTTTTTCATACCACTGCCTTTAAATGAGTGACACGTGGCGAAGTGGTTTAAAAAAATAATACATTTAATAGAGTGGATCCCAATCAAACAACTATTTCGGCACGTATTATTCATTTAAAGGCAGTGGTATGGAAAAACTCCATACCATCGATGTACTAGAAATTCTCCCCTACATCTCCAATAGATTGTTTCTCTTGCACCCGCCCACGGTCTCAATTCCTTTGTTGCTTCAATAAATTTTCTTTTCTCACTTTAAATGGTTATTACAATTTTTTTTAGTTCAATAAATGCTCGTTGAAAATCGAACCATCAACTATTGAGATGGTAATTGATGCTTCAAGTTATGTTGGGATTGAGATGTATACAAAAACTTGAGGGTTAAATATTATCATTAATATTCAAATATTACCAAAATTAGAATATTCGAAAAGTTTTAAGTGTCAAATTGCAAAGTTAATAACCCAAAATAAGATTTAAAAAAAAAAAAAAAATATAATCATATATTTTAGTTTTACATTAAACAGAAATAATATTTTTTTTAATATAAATGAAATCAAAGAAGCAAACAAAAAAGGCATACCTCACCAACCCCAATCGATTTGTTTTTTTACAAATAAATATAGTTGTCAACAATCAATTCCAGAAAGGCCAACTGGCCAAGTAGAGAATAGTCAACACCTCAGCCCCAAAAGTCCTGATAATCAACGGCTGCAAATTCATCACTCTATTTCCCCCTTTTTTAAACACACGGTCCTACATGATTCAGTTTACTGATAATCAACGTCTCTCTCAAGTCTCAACTCAACTTCAAACAAATTCTCTCAACTTCCCTAAACTGAAGAAAAATGGAGCGAACAGCACAGAAAATTCAAGTCAATTCCACCCACGAAACGTATTGCAGATAGCAAGATTGCTTCACCTAATCTTCGTATTCTTCTTCGTATTCTTCTTCTTCAAGCAAGTTCCTAACCGATTCCAAATCGGTTCTTGAAATTTTATGATGAGTTTAGCGAGTGCTTTGGCGTTGGGGGATGGCTCGTTTGTGTGGAGCTTGATGCCGAAGCCACCGCCGCATGCGGTGGCGCTAAAACTGGAACATAGAGGAGGAATTTTAGGATTGCTGGCTTCGCCATTGACTTGCTCCATCGAGGCTGAGAAGCCGCCGAATCGAGCCACGGAGTTACAGCCGGTTATCGATCAGTCGGACGGAAATATCGTTCGGAGATCGAGTAAGGATATCGCGTCCTTTGCTAGTAAGTTTTGCGATTCAGATTGTTCAATGTGTGGAATGCTTTTTGATATTGAATGGATGAATGCGGTTGTTTGATATAGAAGTATTCTGTGATTCTATCAATGTGCTCTTTAGGGAATACTTCTGAAATTGATAATCTGAAACTGTAATTAATTTTTCTGGAGTTGACCGTTTTTTATTGAAGTTTCAAACAGTTGAGATAAATATGTTGAATAGTTCTTGTTGTTAGGATGGTAGTTTACATGAACATCAACTAGGAGATCTTGGTTGAAATGATTGGGTAGGAGCTCGTCAGAATCCAAAACAGGGAGGTTTAAGACTTGTTTGGGAGATTTTTTCAGAATAGTTTTTTAAACAAAAATGGAGAAAAAGCATGTTTGGATGACTCTTTTTAAAAGTGATTTCGGGAACATATCCTCCTTGTTCCCTTGTTCTAAGGGCATGTTTGAAAATCATTTTTTTTCATATTCAAAATCATTCCGAAACATGCCTTTAATAACTCAAAATCAACTTTAATGTATGAAGATTGGGTAAAAAAATGTAAAATCAAACATTAAATTATTTTTAAATGAGTAAAGACATGTTTCGCAGTGATTTTGAACCTAATAAAAATGATTTTAGTAATTTCAAAATCACTCCCAAACACGTCATAAGTTCAGTCAGAAAATCAGAAAAAATGCAACCATTAGCATAAATAAATTTTTCAACCAACAAACCAGGGAGATTAGATCTAACAGAATCAGATGGTAAGTGGAGTGTATTTTCGTAAATCATTTCTTCAAGATCAAATAAACTTCAGTGCACACTTTGAGTAAGTAAAAGCAAGTTTTTGCTTCCACTCGGTTTCTTCAAGCTAATCTCCCGATTTCTGCTCCCTTATTATCGGTCTTTTCATTTGACCTGTTATGTTTTCGTCATAATTTGTTTAAATATTATTTTCTAAAATGCACTATATAGATCTTCAATATACTTAAGTTTAAATTGGCTAAATCTTTTGCGACATTTCCTTCACCCGTTAATGCATTTTTTATTTTATATAAATGGTTGCAGGACCATTATCAGTGTCAAATATATCTGCTTATCCAGATAATGATAGGAAGGTTCGGATATCGTTTAAGGTATGATTTATATTAATGAACCAATGCCCTTTCTTTCTTTTCTTTTTTTACTTGAGTTTTGATCTTTGTTTATCAAATATTTTTTAGTCTCCAATCAGTGTTATCTTTTCGTTCCCCACCAATATATTTAGTAATTTTTAACTGCTCTTTCTCATTTGTTGAGTTAACGATGCAGGGGTTGCCAGGATCATATAGTGAGGATGCAGCACTTAAAGCATACCCTAATTGCGAAAGTGTTCCTTGTAATGAGTTTGAAGATGCATTTAAGGTTTACAATCTATCACCTAATTGCGAAAATGTTCCTTGTAATGAATTTGATTTTTTTTTTTAAAGATATGTGATTATTGAAAATTCTAGACCACATTACTGGTCTTGACTTTACTTTCCATGAATTCACTTCACTCAAGTCCTCCAGTAATACTTTGTCATGATTTTCCTTTTTCTTGTAGGCTGTTGAACTGTGGATAGCTGAGAAAGCTGTTCTTCCAATTGAGAATTCATCAGGTGGGAGCATCCATCGCAACTATGATTTGCTCCTTCGACATAGGCTACATATTGTTGGTGAAGTTCAGTTAGCCACCAATCTCTGCCTTCTAGCTCTGCCAGGTGTGAGAGCCGAACAGCTGAAACGTGTTCTTAGCCATCCACAGGTTAAGCTTCGATTTCCATTCCATCCTTGTCTTTTCTCTCTCTTTTTCACTGCTTTCTCATGTATGCAAGTGATAAGGATAAGGATTTGTTTAATTCACATGGTATTCATTGTAATAGTTGAAGTGGTTGTCCTGAAATTGTTGGACTATGGCTTGATTCTCTCTTAGAATATTCACGACTTATGAATATCTATCATTCAATTAGTTATTCCGTTTGTTTGCTCCATTGCATCTTCTCCATGAATTTCGGTATTGTTTTGAAAATGAAGTGAGTTTTTGGAAGTAAAAAGTACCGACATGTCTTTATTACAAAAATCAATGACATTTGAGTGTTTATTTGGACAGGCACTTGCCTTGAGCGATACTGCCTTGAATAGGTTGGATGTTGTCCGAGAAAATGTTGATGATACAGCTGGTGCTGCTCAGGTTCTTATATGTTAGTTTAGATTCTTATTACTAAATTTCTCCTACTAGGTTTATTTTCTAAAACAAGTTGTCCATCTTGATTTTGTATCTAGTATGTAGCGTCAAACAACCTCAGGGATGCTGGAGTTGTTGCCGGTGCTCGAGCTGCAGAATTATATGGTCTAAACATTCTTGCAGAAGGAATCCAGGTAAACATTTTCTCTCTTTCTAGTTTTCTTATTGTTCTTGTCTCATCTTAACATATTTTATACCTGGTCATCCCTTTGCTTAAGTAAAATTATGTGCTTGACTTCTATCTTTACAAAGGATGATTTACGTAACGTGACTCGTTATCTGGTACTTGCAAGGGAACCGATCATTCCAAGAACTGATAGGCCCTATAGAGTAAGCTACAATCTCATACCTGCTGTTCACAGTTCCTCATATCTGCTGAACTCGTAGCTTTAATAAACTTGAAGTTGAATATTCTGTTTGTTGCAGACAAGCATTGTATTTACTTTGGATGAAGGGCCTGGAGTCTTGTTCAAAGTCTTGGCGTTGTTCGCACTAAGAGAGATAAATTTGACAAAGGTACATTGCTGCATTATCAATCTGTTGATGAAATTTAATATTTTCCCTAAAAGCATTGTGATATTTGTCTCTAAACTTATGTAAGCAATCTACATGCATGACTAGATTGAAAGTCGACCGCAAAGAAATCGCCCCTTACGAGTAGTGGACGACTCTAACACGGGAACTGCCAAGTATGTATCATTATCATCATCTGGCCCTTGCAGTATACTATTAGCAGACCTCGAAAGACCTTCGTTAAAAGCTATTACAGCACAATTTGCCTCAAATGGCTCATGGTATTGATTGATGAACTCTTTGAACATTCAACGTTTGCAGGTACTTTGACTACTTGTTCTACGTTGATTTTGAAGCTTCTATGGCCGAATCACGTGCGCAGCATGCCTTGGGGCTTTTGCAGGTTTGTTGTTATATTTGTTAAAGATATCTTAAACATTAAGAACATATATAACTTAACTTAACTTATCTGGGCTTCATGAATCAAATTAATATTCTAGCTCACACATAGAGTGTGTTAAAAATACCAGGATCTTATTATATTAAGCTTTTGGGTATACAAATTATTGTTAAAATTCTTGTAATCAAATCAAAATTACTTCCAAGTCTTGAAATGAAAATTCTTGTGTTCCTTGTAGGAACATGCAACGTTTCTTCGGGTACTTGGTTGCTATCCCATGGACGTAGCTATTTAGCAGCTGCATTGAGAGCATCCATGTTCCTCAATTTCAGACCATCGTCTGACAGAGTAGTTTGTTATGTTCCAAAATTGGCATTCTTCCATTGGAGGTCAAAATGGTAACTTCCAACCAACTATCATCTGATGTGACCATAGTCAGTCAAATAATAATAATGTTAATACTCAATAGTAACAATATACTATGTTTTCAACGGATTATGTAGTCTGAACTCTGAAGATCTAACCCGAGTAATATTTCTGCTTTGGTGGGTCTTTTTCTTTCTTTCTTTTTCTTTTTCCCACAGAGTATGTGCCAGTATGACTCACAGTTTTACTGAATTTGTATTTATGGAATTTCAAGTCTATATATGTATGTAATATATGTTTGGATTAAACAAAAGAATGAGCAATAGAAATTTGAATATTTGTAACTCGGAATTTGTTTTGTAGATTATGATTGGTAAAAGTAAGTTAATGTATAATAGAGTATAAATGTTGGGTTTCTTGAATGTATATAGCATAGGAAAGCTGAGAAATGACAAGGATTTTGAACTGTTTTCAGTTTTGTACTGATTTTCCGCACTATACTTCTATACTGTCATTTTACGCACCTTTTAAACTGTCCTTTGTCATCTCTTTTCCCGACTACTCGTTGAGATTGAACGATAAAGTTGACGTTCAAAGCCTGGCCGCTAAAAAAGACTGTCACTTGTCAACATGCTTTGCAAATTTCAAGTGTTTCCCATTCAATGTTGGCAACCACTCTCATTTTGCCTCAACCAACTCCAGGAGGTAAGTAGTACATGACAATTACTGCTGAACTATGCTCACTTTTACGATTCATCAAAATAAGTTTTAAAATTTTAAAATTTGTATCGAATACATGATTTCTGTCATGTTTGACATTGCTTAGAATTTTACATAAAATTAGACCTTTCAACCAATAGTTATATATATATGTTCAACAATTGAAGAGTGGAAATTGAACTAACTATGTTAGAGATTGGCTTATCCAATAATATTAGATTGCATGCTTATTAAGTTTTATAAAAAATTACCAAATAAGAAATAGGGAGAAATGTTAAAATTATATTAAATACTTACATTATAAATAACTCATAATAAAAACAATACATTATAACTCATATTCTATTTGAAACTAAATTATTTAAGTTGTCATGTGATTCAAATGGACTCTCTTACTAAAGAAAAATGTGCGCTTTGCACTTTAGAAAAAGGTTTTCTACGTGACTTTTGGAAATCACAATGAATCTTGTCTGAATGAGATCACTATTCATCTTTGAACTTTAACTTGGAGCAATCATGGTCTCTTTTACAGCTCATTGATCAGTTTCTGTGGGCAGACTTTTTTTCACAAGAAACATCTGGTTTGGTAGGATTTATATGTCCAAGTTTTGTATATTTTATGAAAAATATGTTTAAATGGGAGAAAAATGTCAACAAAAGCTATTTGAACTAGTAAAATTTTTACATTTACTTCTTGTTAAAGAAAAGGGTAGATTTTTTTATTTTTATTTTTTTTTAACATGGTGAAGAGAGATCATACATTATACGGATTGAGTTATGCTCTTGACATTGAATTTTTCTTTAAATTAATCATTTTGAAATTTTGAATAATATTTTAACTTTAGTCCACTATGTTAGCTCAAATTTATTTAATAAATATCTCACATCAGCATTAAAATTTATAATTTAACACAAAATTGTAAGAACCACCC
The DNA here is from genome assembly GCA_028017165.1 of Herpetospermum pedunculosum. Taxonomy (NCBI): domain Eukaryota; kingdom Viridiplantae; phylum Streptophyta; class Magnoliopsida; order Cucurbitales; family Cucurbitaceae; genus Herpetospermum; species Herpetospermum pedunculosum. The sequence continues at coordinate 4,020,976 of CM051529.1, read as the reverse complement.
ACGTTGCTCATCTCTAATTAAAAGGAACAAATGCCAAAATACAAGTAGAAAAAGGACATGAAGCCACCCAACCCAACAACAAACAACATTCCCCATCGGACGTACGCTATTGCGGCCGTACACACACCACGACCAGGTTCACTGAACCTCACACAACAATTTCTCTTTATTTAACTCTCAAATCGCTTATTCACTTTGATCGAAACCTGTTTCAGAAAGAAAAAAAATCACTGATTCATTTTATCTTCGTTCAGCTTCTTCTTCTGGACACAATGGGGTATTTTCCATCTTCTCTTTACTTTCTTTCTTTTTTCTTGCTCTACTGAAAATGCATAATGTTTTAGAAATATCCTATTTGAATGCTGAAATCCCCTGATCAATTGTTTGCATCTACTTCTTTTTTTAATTTCTAAAATTGAAAGCAAAATCACGAGGGTTTGCCTCACAAAAGTGTTCTTATTTATCATATGGAATTAAGATCTTGTTGTGGAAGTATCAAGTGCTGAGATTTGTGATTCTGATCAAAATGAAGGAGTGATTTTTAATTAATTTTTTTTCTTTTAGTGAATGTCTGAGTGAGTGCTCGAACCTAGACTAATCTCTGGACAAGCTGGGAAGGAAAGTCCTATATTAAATCCTAGGTAGGTAGCCGTCAAAGTTTGAACCCCTTACCTCTAAACCCTTTATTATTTTCAATGTTTTTACGGTGAGTAATTTTGAAATTGTACTTAAAATCTATTTTATCTGTTTCAAAATCACAAATCAATTTAATATTTAGTTATACATTTCTAAGGAGGTGTTTGGGTCACCAATTTGGAGTTAGGTGGACTAAATTTATAAGGGGTGTTTGTGTTTGGGCCACCAATTTGAATTTGGGTGGACTGAGTTATAATAACCCAGTCTACGCTTGACCCGCCGACTATTATAACCCACAGTCAATAGAGTAATATATTGACTTCAATAGTATTTACTATTCACAACTATTATAACCATGACTATTATAACTCCCTCAGCGCCCCAGACAATTCCTAAATGTAATTTTCATATCATTAATGTTATGATAGAATCGAATAACAAAGAACAATTAAGCGTAAAAGAAAATCAACACATATTTACATGATACGGACGCCGTGTTAGCTACGTCCATGGGTAGAAATGAGAGAACAATGTTATCAGACTAGGGGCGATCTGATGTCATTAGAAAGTTTATATATACACACTTAATACAAAATGGGCCAAAGCCCAAAACGAATAAGTAAAACTCAAATAAGATTTTTCCTTAACAGTTATAGAGAGTCATAACATATTCAAGACATTCCAACAATTAAAATCGTTTTTGAATGATTTAAAGTATGTTTTAGTTTTTAGCACGTTCAAAATCACTCCCAAACATGTCAACCTTCAAAGAGGGAGGAATTTGTTTGCTTAATTTTAAACCGTTGCTTTCCATTTCAAGAAAATGGAGCCCATTTTCATGTATTGTCTTTTCTTGATGCTTTCATTATTTTAATGTAATAGTTTTCTTCAGATACGATTGAGATTTGCTATTTTGGGGATAATTCGAGAACTTTAAATTAAACTCTCTCTGTGGACTTTGTGAACCAAATAGTTGGCTTTCATTGAGTCATCTTCCTATAAAATTGCATATAAAACTCTAATTTTCTTTTGGGGGTGGGATTTGGGAATATGAATATTGAATAATGAATATATCCCCATGAGCCAAATGCCCCATTAATGACTTGATAGATACAATACAAGCTTCATAACTTTCCCATTTTAGTATAAATATAAATATCAGACTCGGAGATTTATTTAGATATGGTCCTTCTCACTTCAACAATTTCTTTCTGCTGTAAATGGTATTTTCTTTTCTTCCTTTTTTCTGTTTGGAAACAATTATTTGGTTCATTGCAGCTTCAATTTTCTGCTTGCCATTTGGTTCTGATCTGTTGGTTTTGTTTGCTTTCTTGTCTTTCTTCTATTCATGGAGGAAGATTTCTGTCAAAATACACCTAAGAAATTCAAGAGCAATCATCCAAACAATTTCTCATGTAAAATTTAGGAGTTGTTTGCTGAGTGAGTTATAATAACCTGTGGTTATAATAGTTGTGAATCGTAAATATTATTGAAGTCAGTATAATTACTTTATTGACTGTGTGTTATAATAGTCGGTAGGTCAAATGTAGATTGAGTTATAATAACTCAGTCCAACCAACTCTAAGTTCGTGCCCCCAAACGCCTCCTTAAGGATTGGGACATATACGAACCAAACTTCAGAACCTAGTGGTCAACAAGGGCCATGTTTATAATAAAGGGCTTAGAATGGGTTCAAGTCATGTTGAATACCTAAGATTTAATATCTTACGAGTTACCTTGACAATCAAATGTGGTAAGGTTGGATGGTTGTCCCGTGAGAATAGTCAATGTGCGAAAAAAAAAACTCCAAATAATTGCTTGTACATTGGCTGATAACTGTTCATGGATGCTCAACTGCAGGTAGAGTACTCAGCATGGGGCATTCCTTCCTTCTCCAAAAAAAGACAGTCAAGAATGATGCCAAATATTCACATCTCTTGAGACAAACAACTTTCTTTAGAACTTTTTTTAAGATAAACAGAATGGCAATTTTGAACTTGGAATTTGCAGCATTTCTTGTAGCCATTCTCCTGCTTTCTCATTTATGCTGCTCTTGAATTCAAGCTATGTGCTTGGGTGGCCTTCTTGTGGCGGCGATGACGGAGAGCGAGGCCAGGGGCGGCGAATCGCCGGTCTGGTTGCTTCTCCTTTTGCAGGAATGTGATTGAATAGCAGAGCAAAGAGAACATTTTGCTGTTCTTGGAAGAGTTCCCCTATTGAAACTTCAAATGCCTAACTTTAAAAAGTGGCCATGTCCTTTAGCTGATGATGTTTTATTTTCATCGTATGGTTTCCAGTAAAGTGTCTGTTATTGTCTCTTATTTGTGAGGGTTGTTTTCAGCCTCAGTATAAGGTACAAAATAAAAGTGATTTGGATGAGGAAACCGGTTGTTTCATTTAAGTGAAATTTTATTATTTCTTTTAATTGTGTTATATTTTTTTAATAGCATTGTAATACTAATACTAATAGTCTAATAGTGGACTTTGAGATTTGAAGGTTTTTTTTTTTTTTTATTTTTTTTTTGAAATGAGAGTTTTTGGGATTTAACCATAGAGTTGTGCTCAAGGCTTCCTCCTCGCTATGGAAGAGAAATTCAGAGCCAAATAACTTGGCATGTCATATCTGAATTTCCAAACACTCTTAAATTTGGATTGATAACAACCATCTTTGGTTATTGACGGCTGTCCTTAGGAAAAATTTAGAGTAAAAATCAATTTATACCCCTAAATTTTGAGGATTGTATCAATTAAAATCCTAAACTAACGATCATATCAATTTAAACCCTAAACTTTCATAAGTGTATCAATTTACACCTTTTGTTAGATTTTATTTGAAAAAAAATAATTTAAACGAGTGAAAACTTATAATTTTAACAGTTAAAACTCCTAAACTTTCATAATTGAATCAATTGTATGAAAGTTTAGGGGTTTAATTGATCAATTATAAGTCTCCACACGTGTAAAAACTAACACTTTTCTAATGGAGGGTGTAAATTGATACACTTATGAAAGTTTAGGGTTTAAATTGATACAATTGAAAGTTTATGGTTTTAATTGATACAACACTCAAAGTTTAGGGGTATAAATTGAAATTTTCCCAAAAATTTAAATATAGAGTTGTACTTTGGTTTATTCTTGTACTTGAATTAATCAATCTTAAATTAAAATGTATAAAATAGAATGTTTGAAGTTACATTTTATATGTCAATTCCTGTACTTTGATGGTAAAATACACTAATTACTATTTTAAAAGTTGATGATGACTCGATTTTTCATCACACAAAAGTTGAACTCAAACGCAACCATTTATTTTTTGAGTGCTCGCTTAGTCGGGATGTTCAGGGTGGTTGGCTATGGTGGGTCGTTCCTCTCATCAATTTTTTTTTGGATAATATGTTGGAGTGGGAATCGAATCTAAGACCTCATAGTCACTAGTTCATACATCATATCAATTGAGTTATGCTCTTGTTGGTCCTCTCATCAAATTTCTCTTTGGTCTACTGAGTCTGATTAAATTTGTCATGTTGTTAGGAGCAAACGTCGCAGTCGGCGAGTGTGGAAGTTGGCTTGATGTGCGACTATATATCATATATGTCGGGAGCGAAACTTGTGTCTCAGTCTTCGCTCTCGTCATACTATTTTGCATATTATCCAGTTTGATATCTCTGCTCGCTGTTCATTTGGTCGGGGTTTTGTCGCCTCCACTTGCGCTTAGTGTCCCTCCGTGAAATCTTTTTATTTAAGATTCGACTTCGTCTTTTCATGCTTGGGTTGTTAGCTTTTTTTTTTGTTCTTGGCCTCAAGTTGTGAGGTTCTACTTTTAAACCTAATATATTAATATATTGTCGTAAAAATTATACTTGGAATAATCAATATTTAACATTGAAATGCAAACAAATGGATCTTTGAAGGTACATTTTATAGTGGGAAAGACACCAACTATCATTTCAAATGTGATAGTTTGATTTTCCACCCATAATTGTTGAACAAAAAAAATATTTTATACTCCTAACATCCCAACCTTGTAATGGTAAATATTATGGTGAATCTCAACTATTATTAATTAATTTGTAATGTATTTTATTGTACATATTTTAATTTTAATAAAAATGCAAGAAGTTATTGACATGAAATATTAGGGTTGTTCATCGTTCGGTCGACGTCAATTTTAGACTAAAACCAACGCGAACGACCCACGAATTTAGGATGGTTGGTGATGTCGATCCATCGGTATTGATAACTCCAGTGACATAAAAAAAAAACAGTAAAAAATGGAGGAAAAAGAAAAAATTGGGAGGGGAAGAAAAAAAAAAGAAGAGAAATATTATATATAATATATATATTTTTTTTAAGTTTAAGGATATTTTTAAAATATATTTCATAGTTGATGAATATTTTTTTATATTTATTTGAATATTAAATATCAAATATGTGACGTAACTCCCGTTGGAATGGGCGAGCCGCCAAAGTAATTAATCATACAAACATTTACCACGATAGCTTCCTGGGGAAGTTGTAGGCGTCTTCTCGGAAGGAACGAAACGCAGCGTTTTGGATTTTGGCGCTTGCTATCACACACAGTAATAATAACCACCCCCTTTTCCCGCCGATCCTAATCACTCTCATTCATCGCTCACAGTCTCCATTCTTCTACTCTCTGCACTTGCTTCCGCTGCCGGTCGCTTTTCACTGCATAGCCGCCGTCGATTCTACTTCTTCTTCCTGCTGCTCAAGCCTGCGCCATCATCCGAGGAAGACAGCAGAAGAGATTAAAATCGCACCGGTTAGCAGTTCCGATGAAGCTTCGCCCTCGTAAAGTCACCTCCAACATTGTCATCGAAGGTACGGTTTCTATTTCGCGCTTTCTTTATGTGTCGCATGCTGTGTATTGCTATGGAATTGCTTTTCTTGAAAACCTAATGTTCAATTTACTAGAAAACAAGGAGGTATTGCCGTGATTTTAACTCGATTAACGGCATTATAGGATTCAAGATTGCTTTCGGCGTGTTTTTTATAATAAATTGTTCGTGTTATTTGGTACTGTTGTGCTGGAGGAATTTGTGTTTGGATGTTTATGAATCTCTTGGATTGGCTAAACAAGGAAGTATTGCTATTGCCATAATTTTAAATCGATTGCGGCATTGTAGGATTTATGATTGCGTCCAACGTGTTTTTGAAAATGTTGTTTTAGTTTATTGATACTGTTGTGCTGGAGGAAGTTCTATTTGAGATGCCATGAATCTTTCTGTGTTCTTTGTTTCCTCCTCTTCCCGTTGTTTTTGGGGGAAAGATCAACGAATTATGAAATAGCTATGTGATTACATTGTTTGATTACTGGATTAGGAATTGAAGACGGCGATGCATCTGATGATATTGCCATGGCATCTCCTGTTTCTGACAGTGGAAGTGAAGGTATCATGTTTTTTTTCACACTAAAAACATGGCATCTTATAAGTTTTTTTTTTTTCTATCGTTTCACTGGAGTACCTGCAATTCCTTCCTTAGGTGTTACTCATTTACCTGACATGTAATATCATCATGAACTGAAATGGTTTTGGATGTTAAACCATGACTTGACACTTTTAACTGGGCAGATCTTTCCTCGAGTTCTGAGGACTATAGTGAGCCTTCAACAAAGAAGTTAAGAGGAAAGAAGCAGAGCAAATGTATTAAAAAGGAGGGGCCTAGCTTAGAGCAGGAAGTGCAGAGCGAAATAGGTAATGATGAAAACCTACACAATCAGAAACCAGAAGCTATTGACACCCAGGGTATGATTGATAAAGAGAAGCCAAAGACCAAGTACTCGAGAAAGAAGAAGCTAAAACCTACCCTTATGTGGAATGTCTGGGAGGAAGAACATGAGAGATGGATTGATGAAAACATTGATAAAAATTTTGATTTGGATAGTCAAAATGAAATATTGACTGAAGCTGTTGAAACACCCTCTGCACTTACGATGCCCCTACTACGGTACCAGAAAGAGTGGTTGGCCTGGGCATTGAAGCAGGAAGATTCTTCAATTAGAGGTGGGATACTTGCAGATGAAATGGGAATGGGAAAAACCGTCCAAGCTATTGCCCTGGTACTTGCTAAACGTGAATTATCCGGAACTGCTGGACAAAGTAGACCCTCAACATATCCAAGTTCTTCCAAGGACTTGCCTTTGATCAAAGCAACACTTGTGATATGTCCTGTGGTTGCTGTTAGCCAGTGGGTAAGTGAGATTGATCGTTTCACATTAAAGGGAAGTTACAAGGTGCTCGTGTATCATGGTCCAAAACGAGTACAGAGTCTTGAGGCTTTATCAGAATATGATTTTGTTATTACCACATACTCTGTTGTTGAGGCTGATTACAGGAAACATGTGATGCCTCCCAAGGATAGGTGCCCTTACTGTAGTAAACTATTTTATAAGAGGAACTTGACGTTTCACTTGAAGTACACTTGTGGTCCTCATGCTGTCAAAACAGAGAAGCAGGCTAGGCAACAAAGGAAAAGGCCAATTGTACCACAAATATCAAAACAGGAAGAATTTACTAAAGACAAGAACAACAATGTTCACAAGAGTGGCAGCCAGAAAAGCACTTTTGGACAGACAATGGGGCAGCATGAGAATGATGAAAAACCTTGTGGGAAATCAATATTGCATTCTGTGAAATGGGACCGTGTCATTTTGGATGAGGTGGGATTCTAAAACCATCCGTTTTCTTTTTGTTCGTCATTTCAATCAGTAGTTTGATGATTGGTGCTGGTTGCTGTTGAAGTATAACAAAATTTTATGTAAACGTAGGCACATTTCATAAAAGATAGACAGTCTAATACTGCAAAAGCCGTTCTTGCGATTTCCTCTTCATTTAGATGGGCTTTAAGTGGCACACCTATTCAGAATCGCATAGGGGAGTTGTACTCTCTTGTAAGTTTTGCTTTGTTTAGAGCATTGTCTACCTCAAGAAAAACGGCCCTTCTCAATTTAACATGTGTTTTTGGATACTCTCAGGTTCGCTTCTTGCAAATTGTCCCTTATTCTTACTACTTCTGTAAGGACTGTGATTGTAGAACACTCGATCATAGGTACTAGTGAAGATTCAAGATTGTTCTGCATTTAGTTTTTCATTTGGACTTTTTATAAGCTTCCTTGTTTTTTGGACTCATCAATTTTCTTATGATAAAATCGTGTGACGTTTGGCCCTCATGGGCAATTACAGTTCTCTTAGCTGTTCTCACTGCCCTCATAAACGTGTGAGACATTTTTGTTGGTGGAACAAGGTAAGTTCTGTATTGTGTAGCATTTCTATTTCTCTGTAACCTTGTTAAACTAGGTCTTTTGATTATTATGGTTTTGTTTGGAAGTATATTACTCTACGGATTCAAAATTTTGGGAGAGACGAAGAGATTAAAAGAGGTATGATATTGCTGAAGCACAAAATTTTAAGAAGCATTGTACTCCGACGCACCAAAAAGGGTAGAGCGGCTGATCTTGCTCTTCCTCCTAGTATTGTAAGTGGACGTACATTTGTTTAAGGTTGTTAGTTTTTCTTATTGATGGAGAGACTAATTTTAGTTCCTATCAATCTTCCTATAGGTTTCAATTAGGCGAGATACCCTTGACATTCAAGAAGAAGACTTTTATGAATCATTGTATAATGATAGTCGAGCAAAATTTAATACGTAAGTGACCATCTATATCTACTGCTTTGCTTGAGCCTGTTTGTTGAAGTATCTTTGATCCATATAAAGATTAAACTCTCTTCAGTGCATATGATGGCAGCTACATGCAATGCAAGTAATTAAAATGTGGAGACTAATTTGGAAAATGTTGTTACTGTCCAAGGTCTCCTAGATTTGGAATATATTTTTAAAGTTAAGAATATAGAAAATGGTTACTTTTGCAGTTGAGACTATTCTCCAAGTTTTTGCTGGGGTTAAATTTTTTGATGTTGAAGCTGAAGGCTTTTTGCGAGATAAAAACTTTCTTTTTTGAAATGTATTCTTTTGTCTTGGTTTCATTTGAACTTTTTTCTTGTAAGATTGCTGTGGCGAAACTTACTTTATGTGGGGGTGAATATAAGCTATTTTTTGAAGCAACACTTGAATTGAGAAAGATGTGTGTATGAAATTTTCAGTTTAGAATCAGTTTTACCAAACACATAAATTAGTTAAAATGGTTGAAAGGGCACTTTAAAGCAATTCATAATTTTTCCTAAATTCTGTCTTAGTCTGCTGAAGTGAAAGAATTAAGGGAATGGACTTTATTTAACGTGATATGAAATATATTGCTATGGTACTTTGGAGATGCCATTTTCCTACTTAACAAATGTCAAAAAGTGTCGTTGGTCTGATCTGCCACTATTCAGCCATTGTGAAATTGCAAACATTGATGATAGATGCCTTGCGAGATTGTTTGATGTATCTTTTCCTTTGTAGTTTCGTGGCAGCAGGAACGGCAACAAGTAATTATGCACACATATTTGACCTTTTGATTCGCTTGAGACAGGTCTGTGGAATCTGGTCATGTTTAGATATTTATGTCGTTGAGGAAGTACTAAATTTTTCATGCTTTCGGTAATGTAAATTTAGCACTGATTAGATGGTCTTAGCTCAAAGTCTTGTCTTAAAAGTCTCTAGAGTTTGATATTTTTTTTTTTTTGGGTAGTAATTCTGATGCTTAGCAAAAGGTCTTTATGGTAATTTTAGTTTCTAGTTGATTTTTCTTTGCTTATTAGTTTATTCTCTGAGCATTAGATTTTGTGGGTTGCTTGTTAAAAGGAAAAATGACTTCATAGGTTTGAAATGTAAATTAGGGTGATGCATGTATCCTGTCAGGCCAGAACCTATTAATTATTATTATTTTTTTAATGAGAAAACTAGCTTTCATTTAAAAAAAAAAACTTTCATTTACAATGAACAAGGCATAAAAAGAAGAAAAAAACAGCCCCACCAAAAAAGGAACCCACTAACTAAGAAAACGACTCTAATCCAACATAATAAGACCTAACTGATAATTACAAAACAATGGAGAGATTGAGCTTATTTAGATTGAATTTCTTTAATGAAATATGTTGGGTATGCGAATGGAGTCCAACATAGTTCAAAGGTGGAAAAGATCTTGGTTTCTATTTTTTCAATTTATGCATTGAATTGAATTGAATTTATTTTATGATGATTCCTTACTGTCTTCATTATTAATTTAAGTAGATGTATTTTACCATGTTAATCACAATTTAACAAGAACTTCTTTATCCAATAGCATTTTTCCACAGAACATGCTAAGGTGTATCTCCTGATGATTTTTATTTACTTCAAATTTTACAGGCAGTTAATCATCCATATCTCGTGGTGTGTTCTAAAACTAATGCCATAAGTTGTGGAAGCTTTGTTAACATTGATGATAATAACGAACTAGTGTGTGGAATTTGTCATGAGCCAGCAGAAAATCCTGTGGTGAGTTTCTTTGGTTTCACATGGTGAATCCCCCTTCTCCCTCCCTTTCCTTTTATCTTTGTTACGCTGTTTGAGAATTATAATTTTCATTGAATGTATGAGCTTTCAATTGCTCATCTTTTGTGAATATGAATACTAGCTAATGTCAACTACTCATTGAAGTGCTCTAGTGTGTGCATCTATTTCTGATTACCCATGAGTATGACCGATGTTGACAGTCAAGTTTAATGACACTGAAAATTCATGGGAACGTTGCTGAAAATGAACACCTTGTATTTGATCACTACCTTACTGAACTTGTAATCATTTAATAGGAAATATTATTGCAGAAAGAAATTTATGGTTAAGAATATGAAATTAGAGCAGTTAATGATATAATAACCACCATTCCCTTTTCACTACAACCTCTTAGTTTAATAATCTCTTCTCCTATTCTATCAGGTTACCTCTTGCGAGCACATATTTTGTAAGGCCTGCATAATTGATTTTACCAATGATTTTTCGAAGAGTGTCTCATGTCCTTGTTGCTCAAAGATGCTCACTGTTGACTTTAGCACAAGTGTGGCTGCTAGAGATCAAACCATTAAAAATAAAATAAAGGGGTTTAAATCTTCAAGTATACTTAACAGAATACAGCTGGAGAATTTTCAGACGAGCACAAAAATAGAAGCTTTGGTACGTTTTATTCACTCCCCTGTATCTATTTAATCTTTGGATGCGCATGAAGAAAAGAGCATGTTGGCATGTCGGGTTATGTTTTATTTACTAGTGACACTTTGCATGGGTTGCTGCTAGCTTTCTATCATACAAGAATATTTGTACTATGCTGTCTTTTCTTCCAAATCAAGCAAATATTTCTGGATTTCTTTACCATTGCAAAAGAAATGTATCGCTGTTAATGAAAAGAGTTTGTGGTTTGAAGAACAGATTACATAAACTTGATCTCATTTTTTCATGTCTTGATTTTTTTTATTTTTTTTTATTTTTTACTTCAGAGAGAAGAAATCAGATTCATGTTTGAACGAGATGGATCTGCCAAAGGAATTGTTTTTAGCCAATTCACGTCATTTTTGGATCTCATAAACTATTCCCTGACAAAGGTAAGTAAAAGTTCACATTTAGAGTCTTCTTCCCGATTTGACAGAAAATTAATCACTATATGTCATGCAACGATCCCTTTGCAGTCTGGTATTACATGCGTTCAATTAATTGGAAGTATGTCCTTGACTCAAAGAGGTGATGCTATTAAGAGATTTGTTGAGGATCCAGATTGTAAGATTTTTCTAATGAGCTTAAAGGCGGGAGGGGTTGCTCTCAATCTCACTGTAGCATCGCATGTGAGTTCTTTCGATTGATTATGCAATTAAATATGCACTTCCCCTCAATTATGTTTGCATATATGCAATTCTCGCACTGTTTATACAGGTGCAGTGCGGGGCGCTGCGCTTATTTGACACATGTATAAATATAGTTTGTTCTTCAACTACTTTCCTTATTTGATCTCACTTCAGGTCTTCATCATGGACCCTTGGTGGAATCCTGCTGTGGAACGGCAAGCACAAGACAGAATCCATCGAATTGGGCAATATAAACCTATCAGGTGCTGTATTTTGATAAATATTTGGCATTTTTTTTTTCTTTCTATTATTGCCTGAAGACAGTACTAATATCCGTTGCCATGCCTTTAACAGAATTACGAGATTCTTTATTGAAAACTCTATTGAGGAGAGGATTTTGAAGCTACAAGAGAGGAAAGAACTGGTATTTGAAGGGTACGTTAGATAATCTATATCATAAATCACAACATATTGACTCATCTTTCCTTGTCGTGGCTGCTGTTTGATACTTTGATCTTACATATCGACTGCTGTTTTTTGCAGAACTGTAGGTGGCTCTAATGAGGCCTTGGGAAAATTAACCTTGGATGACATGAGATATTTGTTTCTTTGACCAAATTAATACCACCAGCACACGCCGACAAGAGATCAGACCAAAGGTTGTGTTCTTGTACATTCACACACAAACACACATTCTCTCGATCTAATTCTGAAATTTTGAAACGTGTAAATGCTTTTGTGTTCATATTTTGCTTGAGGGAGCAAGTTCCATTTTGATTATGGGACAAGGGTCCGTTAAGAAAAGTTGTTCCATATTTTGTGGTTTGCAAGGAAAAGTTTGCAGACCAGATGATTATTTTTACCCTTTTGGGGCTGCGGGTTATTTCCACCTCTTCTCCAATTAATGAATCAAAACGGTAGTGTTTAGCATGCAAGGTTCTCGTTCTCTAGAACATCTTTGAATGGAGTGTTGTTCCCGTCGACTAACCTACAACCATTGCGCGGCGAGTATATGAAATTCTTATTGACGTTTCTAGTCAGTATCTTTATTCAAATTGAATAGCTCAAGGTGGCTCTAGTTTTTCGTGCACTATGCCACTATCTAGATTGAAGAAAAAGTGTAATAAAAATAAGTTGAGATTTTTAAGCATCGGACTAAAACGTATCCATGACTACAATATTTCTAAAGACAAAATTAAGTTTTATTTTTAAATTTATGCATAACAATTGCACGAAGTTCAAGAAAATCTCCTCTTCATTCAACTCTTATGATACTCGCTGATCACCAAGACCATTCCGTCTGTTTGATAAAACTTCTTTCTAAAAAGCCAACCAGCTATTTAAATAGAGGATAAGTTCATTTTTTTCGGCAATGCAGATGACAGGTTCCATAACCGCGTTTGATAATAAAATTTAGGACATTTTTTAGAGTGATTTTAAAATGTTCTCGAATCACAACTAAACATGCACTTAAAGGCAACCTGTTGATGCATAAAATCAGCAAGAAACTGATGTGGTTAGGAGACAAGACAATGCTACAATTACAAATTTGGGATTTTAGCTAACTCGGAAGCAGTGGAAGCAGTGACAAGTCTTAACAATTGATGCTCGAAAGACGATATACCTTGGGAATGCTAACTGCAATGCTAATGTCGATGTAATTTACAGTATGTCAATATCATCTCTGTCAATGACGGCATTAACAATTGGGTGAAATTGAAGCCCGGCAGCCTGAAGGACCTACGAATAAAATTTACGTAAGACAAATGAAAGAACAAAAGTTTCAAATTTTTCATACATGATAGGCAAAGTTTACTATTCCTAATTTCACTGCATCTTTTTTGACATAAGCATCTTTGTAATCCGATCGGAACTTCGTTATGATGGTCCTGCACCATACAAGTCAACTAGGGAAGAAAGTTGAACCATAATGCACATTAGATTACTATGAAAAGTTGAAAATGGAATCAAGTTAAAAACCCATTTAGATTTTAGAATATAGTTGATCACAAATCAACAAAGCAATAATGCAGGGAGATATCTTTTAGAAAGGAACCTTTTGAACTTGCATATATTGACCTCCTTAAATGTTGTTAACATCGCAACGGTATTCTGAGAATCCTTCAAGCGAGTTGCAACATGTTTTCTTAGTCTCATCCATAGGAACCTACAGACAGATACACAAGAGCTAATGGAACAGTTCCTTGCCACATAAAGTTAGACTAAATAATTTTTGAGAATAATGAAAAAAACCAAACGCTTACTCATCTTTATGAGGGAGAGGGTGTTTTTGCAGATGATTTTGAGAGAGATGGTTCTGTATTTTGTCCTGGATTTCTTTTTCATCAGTTTCCCTCTGTTTTGGAGGTGCTGTCTGAAGTTCAACCTTTTCTGATGGAGCATCTTATGCTACCCTTGACCTGATTTCGAAATAATGGCAATCCAATCCTTTTGCTTGGTTTCGCAGCTTCACCTTCCTTGGCAACTGTCACCAAATTGCCTTTGAGAATAACGAGAAAGAGCTAGATCACTAGGATTCTTTGACGCACTAACGAAAAAAGTTAAGACATTTTATAGTAAATAGAAGAAATTCTAATTGACTAAGATTCACACCTCTTGGATTGTGCCATGTCCATTGTAACCTGGTGGGAATTCAAAAAACATCACTGCAGTAGTGAGAGAAAAAATTCTAGTACTAAGGAAGTACCATGCTCTCTTTGATTTTGTCTTTATAAATATTACAATAAAATGCATTTTCCGTCAAATAAAATACCTCTTCCATCTCGATTTGAGCAATGAGCTCATCAACTTTGACGTTGTCACCACTCCACATTATAAGATTAATTTTAAACATGAGTTCAGAAGCCTGCATAATTCATTTATATACATCAATCACAAGGTCCATTTCACAGTTGAAACTAAACTAGAAAAATCCTGATGAGTGAAAATATTACAACAGAGCTATAGCTTTCACTTACACTTGAGGAATTTTGCTAATATGCTATCAGTGATAGATTCACCCCATGAAAAGAAATACGGCTTCAACCAAGTCTCCTAGAATTGCAAAGCAAGATGTTAGTTTGCTTCTAATATTCTTATGCGAATGTGTGCATGCATCAAAGCACATGAAGAATAAAATACTAATATCAAAGTGAAGGAAAGTATAATTAATGAGGACTAAGAAGGGAGTTCCATATATATCGAGACATTTTTGTTGCTCTATCTTTTTTCCCCTCTTTTGGCAGCATCTCGCTCACACAAACGGAGGATGCTCTTATTAAAGTCCTGAAATTTTACACTCTGGTAAAATAACATGCATTTAATATATCATATATGATATAACAATAGTTTCATGTTGTTCCGCTAGTTGAACCTTCAGACTTGAAGCAACTTATGCACATAGTTAAGACAATCAACACAAAATTTGATCCATTGTGTCATGATCTATTATACGGAACAAAATTAGCAGCAAATTGTAAATGAAAGTTCATGGGGTTCCTTTCTGTATAATCTGTCCGTTTAAGACGCTGGGAAAAAGCAAAAAAAAAATGTGCAACCGTCTCTTCTTTTGTGATCAATGAGGTGGTGGTGGGAACAAGCATAGGTTGTAAAGCCATAGTAATTTAATAGAAGTTCGGAGATTGCTGACTTCCTTAAAATTAAACAACCACGACCACTTAAATGAAGAAATTTAAGTGAATTAGGGACAACAAATCACTCACAGACAACAAAGATGTTACTGAAAGGAAATACTCCAAAGATATCCTACCATTTGCATATAGAAATGTAATAACTGGAGCTCTTGTCTAAATAGTAGTGCCTATAACAACAAAAATAGCAAGTCTTGTCTTCTATTAATAAATGTCCGCAATGAAAATAATATAAACATAGAAATATATATACAAACATATATATAATCTGTGTGAGAGCTTTCTGTTTTCTCATTTCGATATAGAGGCCAAGACAACAAATCATACACTGGACTCTGAAGCAAAAGAAATCATGTTCAATAGCTTAGCTAAAACTGATGTGGATGGAAAGATCGCAATGATTTTCCATCATTATTCTTCTATAACGAGTACACAAAATTTCCCCAATTCTAATATAAGCTACCATTTTGGAGTCCTTTTATCCTTAATATTTCATCGAGATATCAAACAACCGTTGTGGTTGAAGATCACAATGATACTATTTCAAAATTTCAGGCCACTTTCTGTAAATCGATTCAGATAACCACATCTGAAAGCCTCTTAGAAAATGGCCAATGTGAAATTTGGTACCTCTTTTTTTTTTTTTTTTTTTGCATGTTGTCACTGACGCTGCTAGCACAACCTTATGCGGCAACTATCCTAACATCAAAGAAGTTAGTTAAACATACATGATAAAAAGAACATATATCTTTGTAATGCAAGTACCAATAATAAGAACTCGAGACATATGAACGAAAACTCATTCCCTTCGCTTCTGAAATTTGATCTGCTCGAAGCACAATTACGCTAGGCATTTCAATTTCATCATAAACAACATTAGATGCGTCGCTGCTAAACAGAGAGAACAACCGAAACAAATATCATTTAACCAACCGTAAAATTTCAGCATAATCGAAAATTTAAGCGAAGAACACGCATTCGAAATTTCCATCTCCGATCGCCATTATACGTTGCGAAGAACGTTTGAATCTTATGTACAAACATTTTTCGGTTTCGAAATCGAACTAAGGAAAATCCTCTAGGCTTCTCGGATCTCAGCAACATCAAACACATCTAATCCTGAACTTCATGGAAGATAAAATAACGCAGATAATTTAAAGACGAACCTGAAGAGCATTTAAAGACGAACCTGAAGAGCAAGTGGATCAAATGCTTCGAAGTTCGAGCACAGCACACAATGTAATAAACAAACGAGTGATTAGGGAAGAGAAGTATTTATATGTAATTCATAAAGGAGGGAATTCAACCGCGCAAATTCCATTTTCTTAATTTTATATATCCATAGTTTAAAATTGGCTACTATAATAAATAAATTAAATAAAATAAAAATACCCCTCAAGTTTTTTTTGTTTTTTTTTTTTTTTGGGCCGGTAAAGTTTTTTTTTTTTTTTTTAGTACATTGGGGATGGGGGATTCGAACCACAGACCTTTTGGTCGTTAACACATACATATGACCTTTTGGTCGTTAACACATACATATGCCCGCTGAGCTATGCTCGCTTTGGCAAGGGCCGGTAAAGTTGACGTACGAGTAGAACGTCCTTCTTTAAATTTAATTTGAGTCTCTCCGTTACATCCGTCTTCATCATTGTTACATTGTCCGACATTTTAATAAATTTCAATTTGAAGAATATTTTTGAAATGTTTACGAAATTAATATTACAACTTTAAAAGAATAAGAGTATTTTTAAAAGTGGTTAGAGTGATGACTGTCTCATAAATATTAAATTTAAGGTTGATAGGTATTTTTTAATGAGAATTTTTATATAAATAAAAAGATTAAGGTTGATAGGTATTTTTTATTTATAAATAATTAAGTCATTGAAAGTAGTAAAAGTGACGAATGTCTCATAAATATTATTTTTAATGAGAATTCTTTTATATATATATATATAAATAAAAATAAAAAGAGAGTTTAAAGAAAATGTGTTTATAAACGGTCACGCTCAACTTTCTTTGATATATTTTTTATAATAAAAACTAAATTATTATAAATTAAAGTTGAGTAATTAAGTCATTATTTGTCTATCAAAGCATGATTCAATGGACATCTCAATTCTCAAATGTTGTGATTCATTACCCACTTCTATTGTTGGATTAAAAAAACTAAATAATTATTTCAATAAAAGTATATAAACAAAAATATATATTTTTTCATCTAAGATTTTTTTTTTTTTTATGTGGTTGAGTTGAGAGTTTTAATATTTGGTCGACATGTCATTTCCTTAAGTCCATGAGTTCTTTTCATAAAATGTGATTTGACGTTTCTATTATATCATAAAAAATCGACTATAACTAAAATATCTACAAAATATAATTAATGTAGACCTACATTAAATACTAAAAATAAGTTAAATTTTTGACAATGTGTGAGATGAAGCATTTTAATCTCTAGATCGAAGTTTGTATTTTAGGCAAATTGAGCTAAATATTTACTCATTAATTACTATTTTTTAGTGCTAATTTTAGTTTAGGTTTAAATTCATATATCTCATGTTAAAAAACAGGTGGTTGTCCAGCATCATAATATATGAATTATGAGTAATAGCTTTTCTATTGTTAAAAAAAAAAAAAATATATATATATATATATATAATAATGATAAATAATAAAAAAATAGTAAGAGAAGCGAAATTAGTTTTAGGAGCGTAGGGTATCTTTTGATTGATTGAGACTCACCGAAAACCTCCACAAAAGGGGACGAAGGAAGGAACGCTCTGATCTCTTCGCATCGAGGAGGATGATTCAGCTTCTATTCACAGTAATCGCAGCCCAAATGGCTCTGATTTTGACCCTCCTCTTCAGGACGCCTCTCAGGAAGCTCGTGATCTTGAGTTTGGATCGTGTTAAGCGCGGCAAAGGCCCAATCGTCGTTCAAACTGTCGCCGGAACTGTCTTCGTTGTTCTTCTTTCTAGCGTCTATAGCATGGTTAAGATCCAGAATCGGATGGTTGAGTCTGGTGAGGTTAATCCCACGGATCAGGTCCTTATGTCCAATCACTTGCTCGAAGCTTCTCTCATGGGTAAATTTACCTTTCTCCACTTTCTTTTTCTTTGATTTTCGCTCTCTCGATAGGGTTTTCAATGGAATTTATACTTTTCTCTCTCAATTTTAGGCTGAATGAGCTATTGTTAGAATAGTACCGAGAGAACTAATTAACTCCAGAATTTGAAGAAAGCGAGGGGGTTCTTGTTCGTTTCAATGATTGTGATGTGACATTATTTATTTCCTAAAATTGAGCTGTTGTTCACTTCATGTGGGGTTTTTCGTCTGACAGGAACAAATTATTAAATCTACAATTTGGCTTGCACGCTTCTAGATTGCTTAGAAATTCATATACAAATGGAGTTTCCTTATAAAAAAAAATACAAATGGATTTGGTGCTTTACTTATGGGGATGGAATCCAGCTTGTATTAACATAGTGTTTGGAAATGTGATGGAGTATCAATTTGAAGGAAAAGTTCTTCAAAAGCATTTCGGCGTAGAGCATTTGATGAAAACAGTATCATTCTGAATGGTTGATGTTAATAGATGGGGCCTTGAATTTTGAAGCCTTAGTTTTCTGTTCTAGATCTTACGGTTGTTCTGAAAGATCTTGTTTTGGATTGAGAGAAACATCATGATTTTTAGAGAGGTGGAGTGGTCTTGTGACGATGTTTGAGAGTTGGCTAGATTTAACGTCGCTTTGTGGGCGTGCTTTGTGGCCGTCGATCACTAGACCTTTTTGTAATTATGGTCTTGGTTTGATTTTGTTGGATTGAAGTCCCTTCCTATAATTATTGGGACTCCTGTCGTCGGGATTGTTTTTTTTATGCCCTTCTATTTAAAAAAAAGTAAAAAAGTTGCTTGCAACTTTGCAGTTCCTTCCCCCATCTTTCTGTTTGAGTACTTCATGTTAGATTTGAATATAACATTATTGCTGTTCTGCAGGGTTTTTGTTGTTCCTTGCACTGATGATTGATAGACTACATCATTACATCCGAGAGCTTCGACTACTCCGGAAGACCATGGAGGTTGCAAAGAAGCAAATTCGAGCATCAGAGGATGCAAGCGCGGATAGGCTTAAAGCCTTGGGAGAAGATGCAACTACCATGAGGAATAAAATAACCAAACTGGAATCTAAAGTTGAGGCAAAAACAAAAGAAGCAAATGATGCAGAAGCTGAAACAGATGCACTAAGAAAGCAATCTGAGGAGTACTTGCTCGAGTATGATCGGTTGTTGGAGGACAATCAGAATCTTCGGAATCAGCTCGAGGCAATCGAACATGTCTCTTCATAATCTGATGAAAAAAGAGGTTGTAGTAGTCTTTTTTGCATCATGTGGGAGGTTTAAGAAAATGGTGCATTTATGCTTCTTCGCTTAATCGGAGGGCCTCTGGTTTAGTCGAGTCTGTATCAATGAAATGAAATTAAGCTGGGAAATTGATGGAAAGATCAAAGATGTTGTTTTGCAAACTTAGTATAATTTTAAAAGTGGGAGTTTTATCCATTTAGACTTCTTTCCATGGCTGTTTGTACGTCTTCTGAATGTAATTACATTGTGTATGACATGTGATCCAATGTAATCGATTTTGCTACTCGTAAGTTCACATGGCGGAAGCTCTCTAAATTTAGGGCATGTTTGAGAGTGATTTTGGGAGGACTAAAATCAATTTTCCATCCCCAAAATCACTTCTATGTCAAAATGGTGACATTTGGCAATGGTAAAAAATTGATTTTGGAAGAATCTTAAATCACTTTTAGTGATTCCCGGTCAATCACTTGGGAGGCGATTCCCGAGTGATTTTTTGTGAGTGATTGTGAGATTTTGTTTTAAAAATGACTATTTTTTTTAATTAAAAATATCCATTGTATATATATATTTATATCTATGTTCATTTTTTTTTTTGTGAAAATCTGAATTTGGTTTGTTGGTCAAAGGAGAAATAATTTCGCAACCTTTTAATTTTGATTTTCAATTTTGCATTTCAGCAATGTACAACCTTTCATTTATGATATCTTATTTATTATAGTTTCATGACTTTTTAATTTTGATTTTCATGACTTTCAAGAATTTTTGTTTCATGACTTTTTAATTTTAAATAGTAAATAATTTACAAACAATTTTTTTTTTTGTTTCAATTTATGATGTGCAACCTTTTAATTTTGATTTTCAATTACGAGTTAAATAATTTATAAATGTAATTTTTTTTTTTTTAGTAATTTAATAATTCTAAAATCACTTTTACAACCAAACATAATAATTCAAAATCACTTTTAATTATATGAAAATCACTCCAAACCAAACATTAAAATGATTATATACAAATCAATTTTACAAAATCAATTGTTATTAAATCTCTTCTTTTAAAATCCAATCATCACTCCCAAACATGCCCTTAATACTAGTAATTTAGTAATTTGGGATTGGTGTATAATCTTTAAATTTCAAAACCTTTTAGTTAAGGTCTCTAAACTTTAGATTATATTTCTATGTAATCCTTACCATTAACCCTGTTACAAACTTTCAAGGATATTTATGTGAATTATTAGGTGAATTTTGATTGCTCTTTTTTTCTTTTTTTTTTCTTCCTAGTATAAAGGGCCATTTCCACACAATGTCGCAGCCTGCCTGCCATCACCAGCCGCAGTCTTGCATAAAACTAAGCTCGATTGATACACAAAATTGACCTAAATCTTCCATCAATTTTACCTCCCATATATATGTGTATTTTTCTTGAAGAATCTTCAAATGAAAGACTATTAAAAGGTGAAAATAACAACGACAAAGTATAATTTGAGAAAATTAAAAGTTTAAGAGTAAAAATTAATACATCTTGCTAAGTTTAATAACAACACTTATGAAAGTACAAATATAATTTGAACAAATTCAAAGTTTATGATAAAAATTAATACATCTCGCTAAATTTAGGAGTAAAAAAAGAAAAGGAAAGAAGGTTCTTAACTTAAAAGGAAGTGAAGTTGTATCTTGCACCCAATTGTCTCACCTCACCGGTTGATACATGAACCAATCTTACCGTAATTTATTATTTCCTATCTCCAACTCGCTGCCTAGTCCCAACAACTAGGAATTTTTTAAACCCACATTCAAACTATTTTCCTTTTTGTGAAGTATTCTAATTAACTGCCAAACCGACATAGTTTGGCATAAGGTTGAGCCTGTGACTAAGAGGTCATGGGTTCAATCCTTGCATTAATTAAAATACCGTTGCAAAAAAAAAAAAAATATTCTTAATACATAGCCACATTGACAACAAAAACATAGTTCAACTGACATGATGTGTGGACTAGTGAGATTATGAGGTCTAGGTTCGATGCATTTATAATTTTCCCACGGTAAAAATTGCAAGTGTGAACGAAAGCTTTCTATCAATTACTAATTAAATTACCCACTAGTTATGAATCTACTTAAGCATAACTCAATTAATTTAAGCATATATTTTCGAGTTCGAATCTTCTAAGTCATACACAAAATTTAAATAGTTCATAAATTTTAAAAAAAATATTAAAATAGGTCAACAACTAATCAGACACAATATTAAAAATTCAGATGATGAAAACTCTCACGTCCCAATTTTTTTGGAGTGGCAAAATCCCTAAGCAACATCATCAACCAATACACCATATTTTGCTAAAATTAAAATCGTAAGAAAGAATAATATCATGTTATCCTAGTAAACTTCCAAATTTCTCCAGTCATATGATCTTTCTTGTAAACTTTGATTAAACTACAAAATTATGCAAAATTATGCATCACACAAACTTAATTCCACACTTCAACACATTAAAAAGAAACGCCAAACCCAGCTGTAAAAATAAACCCATTTTCACCACAATAAAAACACACTCACAAACTTGAACCAAGAAGAACAAAAAAAAATTCCATCCTTCCCAAAATGGCTACAGCAAAGCTTTCCTTAGCACTGATTCTCACCACGGCCGCCATTTCCGCCGCCACCGGAAAGTTAAAACACACCAATCTGATTCTGTACTTTCAGGACTTCGCCAATGGCCCAAACCCCACATTCATCCCAGTCGCCGGAATCGCCGGCAAGCCGTGGAACTTCACCCAATTCGGCACCATCTTCGTCACCGACGACCCGATCACCGCCGGCCCAGCTCCCAATTCGACGGCGCTCGGCCGGGCTCAGGGCATATACGCCGTCACAGCGGCGGATGGCCGGAATTTGCTCGTCGTTCTGTCGCTGGCATTCGCCGACGGGAGCAGCATAGAAATACAGGGAACGAGCCGACAATTTGAAGGTGTTAGAGAGCTGGGTGTCGTGTCGGGGACAGGCAAATTCCGGTTCGCCAGAGGGTTCGCTGTCGGTAAGAATGTTGTTACCGACATTCCCAATGGCTACACCGTCGTTCAGTTCAATGTTACTGTCAAACATTACTAGAAACAGAGAAATATCTATCGACCGATGCATGTTCATTGTTGGCTGGTAAATTTGACGAGTTTTATTCGATAATTAATAATGTGTCTAAGAATTGAGTGATAATAATTAATTGTGGCTATTGCATGAAATATTATGCATAAATAAAAAGATCCTTGTTATGTTTATTGGGTGGTTTGGCCGCTCCATGAACCGGTCAATAATATTAAAATATAGCACAAAAATCAATTTATACTTCTAAATTTTAAGAATTGTATCATCTAAAAACTCTGAACTAATGATTTCTTTCATAAATGTATCAATTTATACTTTCTATTAGATTTGATTTGAAAAACATCAATTTAAATAAGTGGAGACTTATAATTTTAGCAACTATATCTCTAAATTTTCATAAGTAAACTTTCATATTTATGAAAGTTAGTATAAAAGTTTAGGAGTTTAATTGCTAAAATTACAAGTTTTCACACGTGTAAAAACTAACAGTTTTCTAAGAGATGGTGTAAATTGACACACTTATAAAAGTTTAGGATTTTAATTGATACAACTTCCAAAATTTAAGGGTATAAATTGATTTTTGCCCTAAAATAGAATATTATTAAATGCAAATCAAAAAGACTATATAAACTAGTATATTAAATTTGTTCGTCAATATTTCAAAAAATGTACAAGCGGTGGGGCATGTGGTTTAATTCGATGTAAAGCGAAGAACTTTATTAGAACTTACATGTCGCGAATCCTCTCGAAAGAGAGGGGTGCTTTCAAAGAAAGAAAAAATGAAAGGAAAATGTTGATGTTTTTCTCAAGCCAATTGCGTGCAACCTCCGTCCTGCCCTATTATGTTATGGTAAACTTATTGCAGAGTTGATTATTCATATATATATATATATATATATTCTAACATGAACATGTAGCTCAACCGGTTAAGACACATATATTTTTTAACGAAAGGTGGGATGATGGAATTTCCCCCACCGTATTAAACACAAAATATGTATGTATATTAAATTTACTCCTAGTAAATTATATGATT
Source organism: Herpetospermum pedunculosum (assembly GCA_028017165.1). Lineage (NCBI taxonomy): Eukaryota > Viridiplantae > Streptophyta > Magnoliopsida > Cucurbitales > Cucurbitaceae > Herpetospermum > Herpetospermum pedunculosum. The sequence continues at coordinate 3,997,419 of CM051529.1, read as the reverse complement.
ATTCGTATAAAAATTGATTATTTATCCGATTGGTATACTTGATGGGTGAAATATATAACATATTGATGTGAAATTTTTATTAAAGACAATGAAATCCAGACATCTCCTGATATGATATTGTCCACTTTGGGCCTAAACCCTCATGACTTTGCTTTTGGTTTCACCCAAAAGATTCATACTAATTGGAGATAATTGTAACTCATTATATACCCATGGTCTTTCCTTTTTCTAGCCAATGTTGGATATTGTTTGTATCCTAACAATCCTCCCCTCAAACAAAGTACTACACTCAAGCAATCCTCCCCTCGAACAAAGTACCATGACCTCCCCACAAATAGGATCCTTGAGCAACCCGAAAAGTTCAACCACGACCCTCAGATAGTCATTCAAATGGAGGCAAAGTACCACCTCGACCTCCCCAGATAGGATCGAATTACACTTGAGCATACACATTTTTCTAGCCAATGTTGGATATGGTTTGTATTCTAACAATCCTCCCCTCGAACAAAGTACCATGACCTCCCCAACAGATAGGATCCTTCCCTCAGATAGTCATTCAAATGGAGGCAAAGTACCACCTCGACCTCCCCAGATAGGATCGAATTACAATCGAGCATACATTTGCTCAACCAATGGAGGCAAAGTACCACATCGACCTCCCCAGATAGGATCGAATTACACTTGAGCATACATTTGCTCAACCACGACTCTCAGATAGTCGATCATTCCCTATGACTCAAATTATGACTATGTTATTGAAGACTCACCAATATCTTCATTCGACACCCGAGGATTTTTACAAACATGGCTAAGTTAGGGGATTTTTACAAACATGACTAAGTTAGGGACATAACTCTGTTACCACTTATTAAAGACAACGGAACCTGGACATCGGACATCTCTACAATGATATGATATTGTCCACTTTGGGACTAAACCCTCATGGCTTTACTTTTGGTTTCACCCAAAAGCCCTCATACCAATTGGAGATAATTGTCAGCCATTATATACTCATGACCTTACCCTTGGGATATTGTTTGTATCCTAACCATTTTTATTTTTTATAATTCAGAATTGTATTAAATAAAATCCAATCATTATTGAAACATTATTCTAAACTTGTTGACAAGGAATAATTTGATGTATTCTTAAAAAAAAAAAAAAAAAAAAAAATTGCGAGCATCAACATAATTTTAATGTTATAATGTATGAACTACTTTCCAACATGAGTATTAACATGTCAAAAAAAAAAAAAAATATCATTCTATAATTATAGCATAATTTTGCTTCATGTCAAGTTTTATTTTTGATATCATATATACAAATTAGACTTTATGATTAATTAAATAATTTTATATGTTTATAAAAATTTATCGAGTTTTTTAGATTAATATCTAAATAGGAGTCGGGAGATTCTGACTTTTTTTTTACCCAAAAAAGTGTTAAAAGAGATTTTATTCATAAATAAAAATATAAAATCAATTTTTTTTGGTGTTTACAAAATATAAAATCAATTTTTTGGTGGGTAAATTGGTATCACTTTCAGATAGATAATGACATATTTGGTACATAATCTAGATTTTATTTTATCTTTTCAGATTTAGTGAGTCCAACGAACATAATTTTTTGTATGCAATTTTCAATTATGTTTTTTAAAATTGGTTTTGAATTCTGTAATCCAAACGGGTAAATTTTGAAAAAAAAATTATTTTCAATGTATCCAAATTTTAAAATGTCGAATTCGATAACAACTTTAATAAATATAATATTTCAAATTATAAATTTATTTTTTTTTAAAATTAAAATATGTATAATATAATATAATATAATATAATATATTATAAACTATATGATATTATAAAACAATAATTATACAAAACTTATAACATACAATATGTTGATTTAAACATATTTTTTGAAGAATTAATTAAATTGTTTTTTAAATCTGTTATCAAACACATATCTAAAAATAATGAAATACAACCTTATTTTTATTGAATTCTTTCAAATTTATGTTTTCATATCACCAATTAAACACGCCTCAATTAGTAATGCATATATATATTTTTCTTTTCTAAATTAAAATGAGTTGAGTCTTTGATCATCACCTTTCATATCACCAATCAAACACGCCTCAAATTAGTAATACATATATTTTGTAGATGCCTTTTTTAGGAGTCTTAAAAGATATATTTTTCTTTTCTAAATTAAAATGAGTTGAGTTTTGATCACCAGCTAACCAAAAGTCTTTTATTCATTTAAGAGTCTAGGACTTTACCAACAATCAATTAATCATTTTTTTTTTTTTTTTGAAGAAGAAATCACATTAAACAACAACAGAAGAAACAACAACAATGTCCACAGAAAGGGCCGAGGCAACCCACAAGGGGAAATCACGCCGCCAAAAAAACACCCCATCTTCAGCCACAGAAGAAGAAGAAGGAGAGCGAGGGGGAAGAAGTAAATAATGTTGCACCGCCCCTCTAGCTAAATAGTGGGCCGCTAAATTACAAGTTCTAGGACAAAAATTAAAGGACACACCGCCTAACCTGGAGGATTCCTCCCCAATACAATCCAATATGTTTTTGGTTTCCGACAGATCCAACCCCGGTTGATTCAGAGCTCCAACCACCTCCATCGAATCAGATTCCACGAAGATATGGTTGAAATCCAAAGCATCACAGCGGCTAACAGATCTCAGGCCAGCTAAAATAGCCACGCCCTCCAAAGCCTTAATAGGCCACTTCCTCATACAGAGTTTAAACCCAGCACAAATGGGAGATCCCCGAGAGTCACGAACAACCCACCCAACAGCTCCTAACTGCCTCTCCTCGCTCCAAGACGCATCCGTGTTCATCTTCCAGCAGTTGGTCGGCGGTGGGCACCACCTTTCCTGACTCACGCGGCTCTCTAATCTTGCTTTTGAAACGAGAGCTCCAGAAAGACCTTGGAGTTCTTCCCAGTACTTAAAAAAAGAACGCACAATATCACACGAGTTAGCAGAGAAGCAACTCCCTACTTTCTGGATCGCCAAATTCCTGTAGTTCCAGATGCACCAAAGAACTAACACCGCTTTCGACAACTCCTCCATACTCAGATTCTCGTCTAGCCAGTCCCAAAAATCCCTAGCCAACCACGCGTCCCTGCAAACAACAAACAAATTACATAAGGAAGGAAACAGAACCAACCAAACCTTCTTAGCAACTTTACACAACCAGAGCAAATGCCCAGACGATTCTGTCCTTTTCCTGCACAATGAACAAAGAGTGTTAGTGTCTACTCTTTTTTTTAAGAATATTAAGCTTGGTAGGCAAAGCCTCATTAATCATCTTCCACACACAAATCTTGGCTCTCGGGAGGCTCTGGATCTTCCAAAATTTCTTCCATCTACCCTCCACAAGGAAGGTCGACGAAGGACCTACCACTTTTTCCCCTGAAAGGCTCATAGCTAAATGGTAAGCACTTTTTACAGTAAAAGCCCCCTTTTTATCAGGGTTCCAAATAATTTCGTCTTTAGGATTTCCGTTACCCATAGGCGCACTCAGAATCTCATCCACATCCAAGGTCGTGAACTTCGTCCTAACTAACTCCTCCTTCCAGTCACCCTTCTCATCCAACAGAGTACTCACTCTTTTACCTCGCATCCCCTCCTCCACCCAAACCGGCAACCGACTACCCCCTCCTGCAATCCAAGGATCTTGATCGATAATAATTTGTTTTCCGTTGCCCACCTTCCACCTATACCCATCTTTGAAGAGCTCTCTCCCCCATACAATACTTTTCCAAGTTAGAGAGGGGTTGGCTCCTAAGGGAGCATTAAGAAAATCACCATTTTTAAAGTACCTCCCTCTGAGCGTTTTAGACAGGAGGCTTTCCGGGTTTCTCAAAATCCTCCAGCTATGCTTAGCAAGCAAAGCTTGATTAAACAACGAGAGATCTCTAAAACCCATACCTCCCGCCGCTTTGTTAACACAAAGCTTCTTCCAACTCTTCCAGTGCGTACGTTTATGAACCTTAGAAGAGCCCCACCAAAACTGGGCACAACACCTGTTAATCTCGTCGCAAATACCTTTGAGAAGAGTTGATTTATATGCACCTTTTAATTGTAATAAGCATTTTATTGGAAGAACAGTGGTCATAAATTGGAGGGTCCAATAATCTAATTACTTTTAGACTTAAAAATATGCTTTAACGAGCATATGATTTAAAGTAATTATTATTTTTTCTTTAAAATTTATTTATAAAATAGACTTTATTTTAAAATAACAACCTTTAAAGTCATTAAAAATATATTAAAGTTCGAATGACTAGCAGTTTTGAAATTATGATGACAATTGTTGTTAATACCTTGAATATATATTTTAGTAAATATGCTATTTATTTAGGTTCACATTCAAATAAAGAGTAAAAATCAACTCCAAAATAATAAAATTTCAAATGTATATAAAATATATCATAGTTTAATCATTAAGAGTTTGACATAGTAGTCATGAAGGCCTTAGAACTTCAATTCACTTCTAAAGGGAATAAGTTCAATCATTAGTAGTAACCTACTATTAATTTTCTAAGTTTTCTTGACAGTCAAATATTTCATAGTTTAACCATCAAAAGTTGACCTAGTGGTTAGGATTAGGCGGTTTGTCTCGTGAGATTAGTCGTGTGCGTAAACCGGTCCCAGACACTCAAAAAAAAAAAAAAAAAAAAAAAAAAAAAAAAAACTATATTATATATCCAAGTAATAACCCTTGAATACAAATTTTAAAATTGAATATCCAATAAATAACCATATTCAATTTCTCTTAATAGTTCTACTATAATACATCCAACAGCATCGTGACGATGTCTCAAATAATTTCTTAGGGTAAGAGAGAAGGATAAAGAGTGATGTAAGATGATGAAATAATTTATTATTATTATTTTTTAATTAGATGATTATGAAATTGTGGTAGGTAAATCGGGTAGTTTTTAGAACTTATAAGAGAGAGAGCCAACAAATGAACTCCACGTGGAAGAATCGGAACCGCACAAGGTATGATGGAATGCTTAGTAGATACTGCTTAGATATAGCTTAATCTTTTATTGAATTGGATGGAATTAAATGGAAATCCAAATGTGCAGAAACTTCCACGCCCTATGGCATGCGGTGGCGCTCAACTACCCTAAACCTGTGTGTTTATGTCTTGTGACTTTTGAATCTAAAAAGAAAAAATTGAAGCTCTTATTTTTTTTTATTTTCGGTTTTTTTCACACTGGTATGATATTATCCACTCATATCATTAATAATTACCTACTTTGTTCCCAATAATCATCTCAAACAAAATACCACGACCTCTCCACTTTGAAGATAACCCTCGTAACTTATGACTTTACTCCTATTTTGTTCCTTTGTTTCCAACAATCCTCCTCTAGATAGGATCGTATTACACTTGAGCAAACATCAATGTTCAACTACGACCCTCAAATAGTCATCCATCCAAATTTATTATAACTTTAATTATGATTATTAATTTACTCAAAAGACCTCATAACATTGAAGATAATTGTCCTCTTTTATATACTCATGATTTTTTTCTTATCTAACCGGATACGAATATTGTTTGTACACTACTAACACTGGTTATTTTATTTTTCTCTTCAATCTTTAAAAAATTATACATAAGAAAAAAAAAATCAAAATGCACATTTTTCTCAATAGAATATGTAATATATTTCATAATACAAGCACCCTCAGTGTTTCTTAAGACAATGTATTACTCTTGATTTTCTCGTTAGAATAAAATGTTTATATACAACCTAAGCTAACTCTAATTTTTCAAAATGCATATGAATGCTGACTAAATACTAACTATTTCCTAACATAGATAATTCTCTAATAATTTTGGTATTTTTGTACTTTTAATTGTTCAAATTTAGTTCCACGACTTCTAATAAATTTTAAAAGTAGTCCCTTAATTTAATTTTAACTTTAAAAGAAAAAAAATCAGTCTATATTAGTTCCTCTATAAATTTTTGAAATATTACATTGTATTTTTTGTTTTCATCACATGAAAATCATTATTATTATTTAACTAAATTTTATAAAAAATAATTTTAAACTAACAATGAAAGATTAATTTTAAAATTTATTAATGGTATAAAAACTAAAATAAAATGAAATTCAAACTATTCCAACAAAATAAACACCAAACTTTGTAAAACTAAAATAAAATTATTTAAAAAATAGGAAGAAAAGAAAGAAAAAAAAAAGTTTCATAAAGCCACCACAGAGGCAGGGGAGATGCGTGGACGCCAACCTTAGGTGAGTTAGCTAAAAAAAAAAAAAAAAAAAAAAAATCTTACAGAAATAAAAAATGGAAAAAAAAAAAAAAAAATGTTGGGCAATGAGTAGTAATTAAGTCACACATGGCATGGCCTCTCTTAAACTTCAACCGACGGTGGATAGAAGAGAAGTTAGGCCATTCCTTCATTTACCAAAACTCACCTCCCTCCCCTCATCTGCCTTTTCAATTTCCGTTCAAAATTAAAATTTCCAACTTTTTATATTCATTCTGTCTGTGTTTTTCTGTTGAATTAAATACATCAAAACTTAGCCTTTTCAATCTCATCTTTTTCCTTCCATATAGCACAACGGAGACTTGTTCGAAATTTGAGGATTTTTCCGACAAACAACTAGATTTTTAGACCATGACTCTGATACCAATTGATAAAGACAACGAATCTTCCACCTATCTCTTTTGGTACCACCCAAAAGACTTCGTACTAAGATGTTGACCCTCACTTATATACTCACAATCTTCCCATTTCTTAACTAATGTGGAACTTTGGTCACACTCCCAACATTAGATTGGTGTGAAAATTTATTTTTCTTGCCTTTTTTTTTTAAATCATAACTTTTTTTTATATTGAATTTTTTTTATGCATAATTACAACCTTTTTTCGTTATGAGCCAATGTGAAATGTTCGTTCACATATTACTGTTTGAAATGTGTTTTTGAGTGTGAACTATTTTTTTTTTAGTACAATGAATGTGAGATAGAAAAATTTGAAACTCCATCTTTAGAAGAAAAATATATGTCAATTATATTTTAGTTAAATTCATGATGACCGGTATGTCAGCTATCCAATTGAATGATTTGACATTAGATTGATAGCTCATAGATTTTCAAAATATATATTGTTTTTAATTTGAGAAAAAAAAGTGGAGTATATACTTATCATCAACAACAAAAATATGGATCATCAATGTGGTAGTAATAAGTGCAAGAAGTTCTTTTTCTTACGCATCTTTACAAAAACAGTTCTGAAGATAACTGTTGTACAATAAATACGCACAATATAGCATCTTACTGGATAGGAAATAACAAAAAAATCAAGCATTTTAACTCAACTGGGATCTTCAAGAAATTTAGGTTAATTTTCCCTGAACCCCTCATCTAAGTATGAGTTAAATTTCACTGAGAGAGAGTAGGATGGATAGATCTTTCTCATAAAGAATTTTTTGGTTCAACAAGTTTAGTCCCTCGAACTTTCAATTTTGTATCTAATAGGTCCTGACGAATTTAAAATTGTAAAAGATTGATCTATTAGATACAAATTTGTATTTGATGTCTAATAAAATCATAAAATTTTAATTTTTGTGTCTAAATCTTAAAAAAAATAAAAGTTTAAATTTTAAATAGACACGGTTGGAATGCCTTGAATCTGTTATGACCCCCTACGACTAGTTCGGAAGCCTCGGTTGATTTGAGTTTTACTTTTGACTCATTTTGTATTAGGTTATTAGAAGAGTGTCATATATAAACCTTCTAATGACTTCAACCGCCCCCTATTGTCATTTTGTAATTCTCTCTTCTTTCGTAATAATACTGCTCTCAATGTCGGTGGACGTAGCTAACATTAGGGACTAAATTTAACATATTTGCGTTTATTTGTTATTTGTTATTCGACACAAATATCAAAGTTTAGGAACTAAATTTGTAGTTTAAACCCAAAAAAAAAAATAAGAAAACAAAGTTGTGTAATTTATTAAACATAATCTTTAATCAATAATATTTAAGAGTTGAATTTATTAAAGGTAAATAAATAAAAGGTAGAGAGAGTGGAGGTATTGAATTGAATCTCATAATATAGATGGCATTAAAGGAAGAAATTTAGTATGAAAACAGAGATGATTACTATAATTATGTACAAGAGTAATCTTCCTAAAACTATGGTCTGCGAAATCATTCCTACTAATTTTACAACTAACATTCTTGTTATGCTTATCTATGAATTCCAATTCCAATTCCAACAACTCTTTGCCGCCACTATCATCTCTCTGTTTCTCACCCCAACCATTATTATTACTACACACTTTCACTTTCACTTTCGCTTCTGAATCTGACCCACCAATCAACTCGCTTTCATCACCGACTTCTTTTCTAATTGTCATCCAATTCTCATCCTCCGTCCATCTGGGCTCCCCTGAAACCATCCACAGCCGTCGGATCTGCTCTGCTGCTGCCGCCAAACAATTGGATCTTGATATTTTTGATTCTATAATCTCACTTTCTTCAATTGACCTCCAAATCCCCTGTTCTAGAATACTCGTTGGAGAATCTGATTGGACTTCTTGAATTTGCTTTCGCCAGGTGGAAATGGAATTCAATTCCCCCAAAAACGGGTGATTCAGAAGCTGATTCGTCGTCCATCTCTCTTCCGGATTCCTCCTTAAGCACTTCTCTAAAAAATCCTTCGCTTCGTGGGATAGAAATGATGGAATTTCCGGCGACTCGCCGGAATACCCAATTCGGTACAGGGCGGAAATTGGGTCGGCGTCGTTTGAAATGGACCACGGCGAGCCACCGTCGGTGGCCATTTCGATGACTGTACACCCAATTGACCAAATGTCGGAAGCCAGCCCTTGTTGCTCACCGCGAGCCACTTCCGGCGCCATAAATAGCGGCGTGCCTCCGATTGGGTCGGTTTGGGTGGCCCACTTGGCGCATCCGAAATCAGCCAATTTAGCCCCGCCGTCTCGGCCGATCAAAACGTTTCGGGATTTAATGTCGCAATGCACCAAGCCTTTTGAATGAATGTAGTGTAGTCCCTGTAGTAACTGCCTTGTGTAAATTCCGATCGCCGCCTCATCGAGCCGCCCTCCACGGTGGCGAATTGCGTCGGCGAGCGAACCGTTGGGCAAATACTCGAGGAAAAGATTGAACATCAGGGCCCCACTCTGTTCTCTACGGACCTCACAGCCTCTATAAGAAACAATATACGGAGAGGCTAAAGAAGAAAGAAACTGTTGCTCTCTCTGTAGAGATTGCGACTGTGAAAGCTCGGCAGACTTGACGGCGAAGAGGTCCCCGCCGGGAGAAGCCGCAGCGAGGAAGACGGTGGCAGAAGAGCCCTGGCCGATGACGTGGCCTCTAGTCCAGTCCATTTGGTGGAAGAATAAGGAAAAGAAACTTTGATGGGTAATATTATGAGTAAGATGGGTTTGAAATTGAATGATGTTTTTGTGTATAATATATATAGAGTTTTTTTTATTTTTATTTTAATAATAAAGAAAAAATATAGAGAGAGTGAATTGAATTTACAAAAAGTTGGGATTAGTTTTATTGGTTGGCTGGTTCTGAGCTTAGGGGGATGGTTGACAATTTCTCTACGTAGAGATTGCCACGTGTCGAATATATAGGTGGGGGGATTGGGGGAGGTTCGGTTCCGGCCTGCCTACTTAATGATGGCATGGCAAAATGGTATGCGGGCATGTGTTAGATTGGATAAATGCCAAAGCCCTTTTCAAGTTTGTGTACAATTTGGATGTAAATTTTTAATGTGTCATTTTTTGGTATTTGGTGTTCGGTGAGTGTGATGGGGAGACCTATTTTTGGGAGGAGTTTCCTTCAACTATTTGCAGTTTGGCCCTTTATTCCCGAGTAGGATTGAGTTAGGCGGGTAAAAAGTCGACACGATGAAATTTTGTAACGGACATCTACTCTTTCTTTTAAGATTGAAAGTTCAAATCATCATACACTACATTTGTTGTATTAAAAGAAAAACAGGCAGTTATATTGTTTTAGTTACCTAGGGAGCGTATGACTCAAGAGTTGTGGTTGAAGTTGTTTAGTCTAGAGTTATTTAGTTTGAGGAGTTTTAAGGTAGGTGTATTTGGAGGAGAGAGTTGTTAAAGTGAATCTGAGTTTATTTTAACTCTTTCATCCTCACAATGTTTTTCTACAAACTTCCAAAATTTCATTATTAAATACTTCTTTCGATTTCAAAAAATTCTAAAAAATTAAATTTTTTATTTTTTATTTTATGTATAATTTACAAATTTGTTTGAAGACAACAAAAATAATTTTGAATACAATACTTCATATTATATATATATATATATATATATATATATATATATATATATATATATTATTTTAGGACTCATCTTTAATTTTATGAATTATAAGATTGAGATTTCTTTTGTTTTTATTAATGTATGTATATTTTACAAACTTTTGAAAGAAAAAAAAGAACAAACATATTTTATCCTGACCCACGTGTCAAACACATCTTTCTCCGTCTCCACCCTCTTAAACTCCTCATTTCATCTTAATCTACTATATCCGAAAATCAACATCTCAAATGACGATTTATTTTAGCTAGTTTTTTTTTTGTACAATTTTTTTTTTATAATTTTCCATATTTTCATTGTTAAGAATTTCCTTCTGATAAAGTTTAAGAATGCGATTTTTGTTTTTTTATTTTATGTGTCCTTCGTAAATTTCTTTGAAGATAACAAAAATAATTTCGACCACAATACTTCATATTCTTTTTTCAATATCACTCACATTAATTATTTATTTTATTAAACGGATCTAAATAAACGGATGTTTTTATTCGATTGTAAGAATACTACATTTTGAATTTGACTTAAGTACCAATTTTGATTGAACAACCTAATTTATATTTAAACTTAAAAAAAATAAGTTGAATTGCATTTTTAGTCATTTTACCCTTTTGTTTAAATTGCGTTTTTTTTAAATAATTAAAAATATTGTGAGAGGGAGAGAGAGTAAGAGACAGAAATGTGTTGCTTTGAAAAACGAGTCACACTTGAATAGTCATTATTACTCTAGAAAGTGTGAGGAGTTAAATAATAATTACTGTAAAAGTCGGGAGAGTTAGATATTTTTTTTATGTGAGTTCAATAAATCTGCGGAATAAACGGAGATAAAATTTCTCCTTCAACCCCTTCTCTAACAACTCTTTGGACCAAGCCCCCTTAAATAGTTTCTATAACAGACTCACTACTATAAATATGACACATACTTTTGAATTTAAACTGAAAATTTTGAAAAACAATTATAAAATATGATAAAGTGTAGAACATTTACATAAATTGGGAGTTTTCATGTGTTTAAGTTCATAATTAATAATGAAAATGAACTATTATAATAAATAAATTAGAATATGCATCTAATTTAGGACTTAGGCAACTAACGATTGAATTATGGAAATATACCATTTTCATTTGTGTCATCGTGGCGAAGATATGGGAGTTCTGTTTGCAGTTGGCTTGAATGCCATTGTTTGGTCAGAGAAGGTTATTGAAAGTTCTGAAAAATGCATAGAATAGTATTTTTTTTTTTTTTTTTTTTGTTTTGTTTACTCTTAGTTTAATCGAATCATAATTTATAATGTGAGTTGAGTTATGTTTATGTTAGTAGTTTATTTGTTGGACTGATTTTGATGATTAAGTGTATTATAATTAAAAATGAGAAACAAATTCAAAATTGAAAACAAAAATTTGAAAAATAAAGAATTCAATAAAAAGGAAGTTGTATTTCATGTTTTCAAATATTGTTGGTTAGTTAATTTAGAAATTAGATCTAAATTTAACAAAATTTTCAAAATATGTTAGTTATCAAGTAAATACCCGATTGAATAGAAACTATTATTAATTAATTTATGGACATATTTTATGTTATAAACTTTGTATAATTATTATTTTATAATAACATATAATTTAGAGAGAAATTGTAATCAATTTAGAATAAGATAATTAAAAATATAGCATGTTTTTAAAAATTTTGCGGATATGACAATTTCTATCGTTGATATCTTATGGCTGATAGAAGTCTATCGTTGATCACCTCAACTCTTTTATAGATTTTTGTCAGTGATAATAGTCTATCAGTGTTAATAGTCTATCAGATATAGAAATCTATCAGTGATATGATAAAGTCTATTATTGATAGAAACAATTTTTTTTACCATATTTACAAAACATTTTAAAGTTTGCTAAATTTGCAATTAGTTTGGGCCTGATTTCTATTTGTGCAACCAGCCCTAATTTATAGGACATTATATTATACATATTTTAATTTAACAAAAATAAAAATGTATGGTTAAAAAAAAATACTTCTAGTCTATTTTTTTTTAATTTTTTTATTGGAGTATAATTTAGTCTTTGAATTTTAAGTTTGTAATATTTAGTCTTTATACTTTCAAATTTTTATAATCTCATTTAATCACTTTTTTTTACACATGTGGGGTAGTGGGAGGAATCAAACCTATGACCTCAAGAGTTCTTTGGTGTGTTGAATGAGTTATAATAGCCTATAAATAATAAATATTATTGAAGTGATTAATGCAGTTACTTATTGACTCTAAGTATTATAATAGTCGGTGGACCAAACGTAAACTATGTTATAATAACTCAGTCCACCCAACTTCAAGTTAGTGCCCCAAACACCTCTTAGTCACTTAGGCGTACATTATGTCTGTTGAGTTATTCTCATGTTGGCAATCTCAGTTAGTCACTAAACTTTGGTATGTAACAATTTATCTATAGTTTAAAAATTGTAACGATTTAGTTCTTATTGTGGGAAATGTTATGATTTAATGATTTTTTTTTTTATATATATAAGTAGATTGATAAACTTATGAGGGATCAAATGTCTTTATAAACTACAAATACTAAATTGTTATCTAATAAAAAACGACAATTATTTTGCTAAGATTTTTCACTGAGGAGAAAATTGTTGCGAATTTTATATAGTAATGTTCAAAGCCTAAATTGTTATCAAATTGAAATTACATAGACTAAATCGTTATGAAATTAAAGTTCAAAGACCATATTGTTACTTTTTTTTTACAACATATGAGGTGAGAGATTAAACCTAAGATCTCTTAGTCACTAGTCGATATATCATGTCAGTTGAGCTATGCTCTTGTTAACAAGACTATATTGTTACTTGAATGAAAGTATAGGGACCAAAAATGTTTTTAAATTCAAATGTATATATGTCTATATTACAATATGAATATAATTTTTAAATTGTGATTTCAAAATTTAAAATAAGTTAGTAGATTGGAATTGATATTTGAGATTTATTGAACCATTATGTATAGTTGAATAGGAGATTATGTGCATTGTACGAAAATGAAATTTTTAAAAAGTTGTTTTAACACACCAACTTAGTAAAAAAAACATTGAATAAAAATAACCTTTGTCAAATTTTAAGAATTGGGATATCCGTCAAAGTCTATAAGAAGTAAGAAAGTATGGTCACTTTTAGGCCATTTTTTCCTTAGTAATCAAAATAAGTATAGATGATAATGAAATTGAAATAAGTAAGACATTGTTAAAATAATAATTCATACTCAATCAAACCTTCTAGAAACCTTCCTTTTATTTACTTTCGCTGTAAAAAGGACTTAATTGGAGGATCAGTATCCTCTAAGTGAAGCAATCATGATATAAATTAGATGAGGCTCTCAAAAAAAAAAAAATATATATATATCAAAGCAAAAGCACCAAAATCTTTGCTTGCATTTAGGATTGTGTGCAAAGAAACAATAAGAATTCACTTTAAATTACGGAAAAGAACTGATTAATCAGAAGACAAAAAAAGAAGGAAAAAAAGGTCGAGCATGAGCATCCATTTATTTTGTGCTGTCTGTCACCAAACTAAAGTTTTCCATTTGACGTTTTAACACCATTCAGTAATAATTACTTACCATCTTTTTTTTTTTTTTTTTTGAAACAAAAATAAGTACTTGCATCATTAATTAGTTACACCAAAAAAAACAAAAACCCATGAATTTTACCTTTTTAAGAAGGATAATGAAGAAAGCACTGTCACAGAAAGTCATTTAAAGAACTTTATAAAACTCAAAAGTATTTGAAAATTGGAATATTCCTTGTGACTTTTTTAAGTTAAGTGAGGATATATATATATATATATATTTTTGGTTAGAAATGAAAAATTACATCATAAATGTGAAAAAATTAAAATTTGCAAATTACAACTTAAAGGAAGTCTCTCATATATATATATATATATATATTTTTTCTTTTAGTATCACTTTTAGCTCAAATTAACTAGAATATACTGTTTCAAGAAAAATAAAAAATGCCAACGAGAATATAAATTTGTATTATCGTCCATTTATTAAATATAACATCTATCTTAAAATAATCATTAACGATCATACCTGTTGATAACTAAATTTGGTTAATTGTGAATTTGTATGTTTAGAGGAACAAGTATAGACTTACAAGATAGAATAATATAGGTGATGTTTTGTCCCGAACCACATAAACTTTCCAGTTAGATTTGAGAATGATCTAAGAAATATGAAGTGAATCTCTATGTTTGGCAAGAATATAGTTCATATGGAAATAATTTGAATTACTTTTTCCATCATGCTCCTTCTCCTTTTATAAGCCTCTCATACAACGTTATGGATTGCTACATTCATAAATGGTTTATTGATGAACATTTGTAACGATCGAAAAATTAATGACATGAAACCATTTAAATGGAGCCGATTCCGCCTTCGGTTCGGCCAACTCCTTAGGGTTGGCACTTGGTGCTTCAACCCGACCCAGGGGCGGATTTAAGTAGGGACCAGGGGAGGCTCGAGCCCCCCCGAACTTGCAAAATGTCAAATTCTAGTATTAGAAAGCGCCCAATTGAATTAAAAAAAAATGGGCGTATTTCTGTCTTTCTTTTTACTTTATTTTTTTATTTCTTTTAAAAATTGAGTTATTTGGTTTATTATTTTTATTCACTTTTTTTTTCTTCTTTCGTTCTGTTTAATTAAAATAATTTAAGTTTTTATCCCTCCATTCTAATTTGTTATTTCAATTTCATTATTTTTCTTTTATTATCTTTATCGAAAAATTAGTTATATATCGATTTAATTGATTATTAAATAAATTTAATGGAATAGATTATAAATTTACAGAATTATTTTTAATCAACTTAATTTTTTTAAAAAAGCGTCTCATTCATTATTAAACTTACAATTATGTATCATTATCAAGTTTTCAATTTGAGGTCTAATAGATACCTAATTTATTATATTTTTTTTTCAAAGATTTATTTGATAAAAAAAAATTATAATTTAGATAATTATTAGACATAAAATTAAAAATTGAAACTTATTACAAAAAAAAATTTCAATCTAGTAACATTATTAGACATAATCTAGAAAATTGAACGACCAAACTTATTATTTAACTAATTTAAATATTAAAATATATAAATTAATATTAATATATACTAGTGCGTCGATAAAAATATTTTCTAGCCCCCCGACATTAAGTTCTGGATCCGCCACTGACCCGACCCATAGGAGAGTCGGACTCCTCGGCCACAATCGATCCCTCGAGGGATTGATCCTCTTCACGTTGGCCGACGTCTTTGACGAGGTTGGCGATTCTTCTGCTTGGATCGATTCCTTCGAGAGTCGGTTCATTTTTTCTCTTTTGATCGATCCTTCCGACCGGTCTGCTTGCCTCGTTTTTCTTATCTTCATTTAGATTAATGGCTAGGGTTTTGAACTTCTAACCTTTAGACTTTTATTCTAACAATACAACTCCAATATTTATGAATTTGAGAGAAAATATAAAATTTGAAATATTCACTCTTATTTTCTTTTTTTTTAACAAAATGGGGACAAAATGGCTTGTCATGAACTGGCGCAAGCGCAACAAAATTCCGAAAAAGTTGCACAGTAAGCTGACTGTGCTTAGTGGCTGTCGGTGGTGCTCTTCTAATCGAGTCTAATTTAATTTAAATTCATATTTATAATATCAATTAGTAAAATTAATTTTGGTATCAGTTTCTCTTTTAGTACAACCAATTGCAAACATAGATGATAGAACTTCTAAATTTAAAAGAGAATATATCAATTACCACTAAATTAAGCTAAGTTCGAGTATAGTTTTGCATGGTAAGTTTAAAACATCACAACTTAATACTTGCGCAAAATGCAAATAAAATATTAATGCTTCGCTTGCAAGATTGTCAATGGTGTCAAGGCTTCCCTCACACGCAAGTCACGTGCCTCATCTCTATTTTCTTTTAATTATTATTATTAATTTTGGTTAGGAAGAGAACCATCCAGAAGATGACACGTGTAAAATGAAAAGTGTTGATTGGTTGTGCTGAAAAGCCACGTAACCACGTTATTATATATTTTTGAATGGATATGGAGTTGCCAACGTCGGCATGCGTTTGGTGCAAGCCAAAATCTAAAAACAAAAGCCGGTGGGACCTTCTCACGATCCCTTTTTGATAAAAGGGCAAAAAAGTAAAATAAAAGCTCGGCTATGGCCTATGGGCTATGGCGGCAGAGAGTTAGTTGGAATGAGAAATATAACATGCATTTCTTCCCACGCACCCTTTCGCCCAACTTCAATATATTTATTAAAGTATATACTCTCTAATCTCGCTAACAAGTTATAGATTTGAATATGTTGGTGTATGAATTTGATGGGTGCTGACCTGCCAAGATAACTTGCAAAATAGTATTCGAGTATTGGTGTGGTGCTATATCCAACATGCTCTGAGACCTAAATTAATACTAAAACAAGAATAGTGTAGAACCGAGCACAAAATGATAATTGTGTAACTTTAATATATGATTAATTATATTCTCGTATTTATAGGTGTTTTTCTCGACAAGAGTATTAAGTTCGTATGATGAAAATTCTTTTCTCTTAGGGGAGATCGCAATTGCCCTTTTCGACTCGACCGTTGGGCAGCCCAGATTTAATCTCCTTTGAGAGGTGTTGGGTCTTGCATGTGTCTTAGAGGCTCAAACCCATTGGGTTAGTCTGGACCAACCGACATATAATTGTTTTTTTTATGCAAGAAATGTAGGGTATGAACATTTGAACCTGCTACCACAAAAGAAGGAATACCTATTAATTATTGTTAAACATGCCCACTTTACCTCGGTACATTTAAATCTTTATATTTCTATATTCAACCTAAAATAATTATAATCATACTAAGCACTCACACACTTTTAAAATTTTCTATTTAAAGAAAATAATTTTTGCCATTTTCTTATATCAATTTGACATAATTTCTATATTTCTTGATGTGAGAGAAAAAGATCGCAACACTTAGGATTATGGCAGACCCCGAAACAGGCTTCGAAGCGTTGAAGGCCCATAACGAATTAAGCGTAAGCCCAATGTTAATACCGGATCGTCCATCGGTTAAGCTTAAGCATCTACTACACTTCTTTTGGCCCAATCAAATGCAAGCCCACTGGGCTTTTACGAATGTCCAATTTAACTGCATTTTAACAAATATGAAATATAAATTAATTTAAATCACTTTTTTCAATTCTGCTGATTCGTAAAATCTTGGTTTCTCTAAAATTCTCATGCCACTTCTAATTAACTCTTAAAAAAAATCTATTTAATCCATATACATTATACTTTTGTACGTTTAGGTTTGAAGTTTACAAAATACTTATTTACTTTATATTATCGTAGTCGTTCCAAACCGAGCTTGAATAGGATTGTCATTTTTTTTCTTCTTTTTTTTCAAATTATGTAGAACTGTGAGGTTTGGACATGCACTCAAGAGAAAATTAGAGACCTACTAAACAATTAAACAATTAAACAATTATGTTAATGTTGGTCTATACCAATTTTATTAGTTTGGTCATGTTCTATACCAATTTTATTAGTTTGGTCATGTTTTAATTATTTTAATTATCGTGATATTCTTTATAACTTACAACTTTAAAGATTATTTGCTAACATGAACATAACACCACTATCATAAGTGTTAATTAATGACAAAAATGTCAGAGGGTCGGCATCCTACATTAATTAAACACCTTAAAAAAAATAAAAAAAATATTATACACTCGTAAGATAATATATATATATATATTATTTGCCCCAGCTTCTTTTTCCCTTTCAATGTGAATTTCAATATCTTAGGGTTTTTTTTTTTTTGAATGGGTTTATCTTAGGTTTATTTCTCCATTGCATAACAGCCTATATTATTATTGTTTTTTTTTTCTCGGGCAAGGAATATGTGAATATTGGTCACTATTGAAATTTATAAGAAAGATAATAAGTCGGAGGTTTTTTTTTTTTTTTTTTTTTTTTCTTTTTTTTTTTTTTTTGAATAAAACAAACTTCAAAAAACCAGCCAAATTCGTTACCTGACTAAGATTCCCATATGAAAGCTCATTTCACAAATGTATCTGAAAACTCAGTAAGCCAAAGGCTAGATTGTCTAAGAACACCACGTACTAGTTCATGTGCCAACACATTAATAGTTCTAGAAATATGAAAAACCAGAATATCTTGAAAACTCATCTTCAAGGATGAACTTCACCGATGTCAGAAGACCCATTCATCATTTGGATGTTGACCAATGAATCAAAATACACCAAAACCTTAGTAACACCCAACCTATGTGTCAGCCGAATGTCTTCAAGGATTGCTCGGGCTTCAGCACAGATTGGTGTGACAGTAGTCGAGTAGTACCCATACATAGCCGCTAGTGGATGACCGTTAAGGTGTTTTAATAAGACTCCAAAACTCGTAGCATGCACCAGCTTCCGACAAGCCACATCCACATACAATTCCATTGTATCGCCGACCAAGGTAGAAACCAGAGAGGAGAAATATGAGTTAATCGTGGTTGAATGCAACCCATTAGTTCGGTGATAATCACACATATAGTCTCAAACCCATTCACATTTAAAACGAACCTCTAGAACCTCCTCATTATGGATGAATTTGTTCCTTTCATTTCATATAGCCCAGGCCCCGATACATGCCACATTAAACTGGCCATGGCCAGGTGGGAGACCGAAAGAGTCGCTATCTATCCTGAATGTAGATATAGGGACTGCCCCGATACATGCCACATTAAATTGGCCATGGCCAGGTGGGAGACCGAAAGAGTCACTATCTATCCTGAATGTAGATATAGGGACTAAGGTCGCTCTCGTAATGTGGGAGGAGAAATAATAGACTGCCCCGATACATGCCACATTAAATTGGCCATGGCCAGGTGGGAGACCGAAAGAGTCACTATCTATCCTGAATGTAGATATAGGGACTAAGGTCGCTCTCGTAATGTGGGAGGAGAAATAATAGAAAGAACGTCAAATAAAGTGGTAGACAGAAGACTAAAAAATGAATATAAAAACGACCACAGTGGGAGTCGAACCCACGACCTTTTGATCCGAAGTCAAACGCGCTAATCCACTGCGCTATGCGGTCTTTTTGTTATTTATTTCATATTTATATAATACGTAATAAAACAATATTATCTCACGACTTTCCTTTTGATTTCACCAAAAGGCCTAGTACTAATTAGAGATAATTGTCACTTATTATATACCTGGTCTTTTCCTTATCTAATGTGAGATATTGTTGGTATTCCTAACATTATCCTAATTCCTAACTACCAACAAACATGAAAAATGAAAAAATGAAAATATGTGCCGATATATCCATAAATCAGAAGGTTTTTTTTTTTTTTTTTTTTGACGACATAAATCGGAAGAGTCAACATTGATATTTAAGGTCAATAAAATTCTAGTAAAACATTAAAAAAAAAATCATATATTACGCTCAATTTGAATATAAATACAAATAATAAGTTCTATAACTTAGGTCCCGTTTGAGGTTGCGTTTGAAGACGTTAAAAGTCAATCCAAAAAAGTCAATCCAAAATAATTTTAATCGTTTTTTTTATGTTTGGTAAAGCTGATTCTTAAATAATTTAAATAAAATCACTTTTTGATTTACGTTAATTTGCAAAAACTATTAATAGTAGCTTTTAGATTTATCTACTATAAAAATCAAGTATATCTAGCCAATTTTTTTTTTTTTTATTCTACAAATTATTTACAATTTAACTAATCTCATTTCATCATTTTTTTTTAATTTAATTTAATATTTTTTAATTACTGTTCTTACACTTTTTATTTAAATTAAAGTTAGATTTTGTTTTGCACCTTCATATATTTTTTTTTTATATATATAATATATTACCTTATAATTTTTTTGAAGTTAAATATTAATACAAAGTGAAATTGTAGTAAATGACAATTTAAGACTTATTGTTTGCAAATATAGCATGTTTTTAAAAATTTTGCGGATATAGCAATTTCTATCGCTGATATCTTATGACTGATAGAAATCTATCGCTGATCACCTCAACTTTTTATAGATTTTTGTCAGTGATAATAGTCTATCAGTGATAATAGTCTATCACTGATAGAAGTCTATCAGTGATATAAAGTCTATCAGTGATAGAAACGGATTTTTTTGCCATATTTGCAAAACATTTTAAACTTTGCTAAATTTGCAATTAGTTTGGGCCTGATTGCTATTTGTGCAACCAGCCCTAATACAAATTCATACTTAATTATTGAAATAGATTTATATTTGTGTCAATATAACTATTTCATAAAAGTTTAGTAGTAATTTATCAAATACTGTAACCAGATTTTTCAGGTTTAAATCTGAAATTTACCCAACACTAATTAACTTCATGGTACAACTGATTTTTCTAAAAGCACATCTGAATTATTTTAAAGTTATCGCAATCCCAAACTAAGCCTTAGTTTGGAAGTAAAAAATCTTAACTTTAATTTAAATATTTTTTTAAAAAAATTGATTTATAAAATATATATTGATATCGATATATTAATAAAATTGAAATGTTAATATCGATATCAATATTTTTATCATTAATGCTAATAACTCAATTGGTTAGATATATATACCTTCGACTAAGAGATTAGAGATTCTTCACATATTGTTTAACTAAAAAAATAAAACAATAAAGAAATAAGTTTCTTTCTTATTGATTGATACAAGACTATATATGTATGATGTATTCTTCACATACTCAAAGAAGGAAAGTATTCCTAAAATATAATAATATAATATTTAATAATATTGCATAACAATTCATTCCATAATACTCTCCCTAAAGTTGGAGTATGCAAAGTGAAAATGTCCAACTTTCTAAGAAGATAATCAAATTGTTTTTTTCTCAAAGTCTTTGTAAATTTATCAGCTCGTTGATCTGGAGTCGAAACATACGAAGGAGAAATAAGACCCTCCTCAATAGCATCACGAATGAAATGACAATCCACCTCAATATGCTTCGTACGTTCGTGATTAACTGGATTACGAGCAATATGCATGGTAGACTGACTATCACAAAACAAAGCAATACCTTGAGGATGATGTACCCCGAAGATCAACAGTAGAGCCTTTAGCCATTTCAACTCACAAGCAACAGATGTCATAGAACGATACTCTGCTTCAGTGGAGGATCGAGAGATAGTTTGCTGCTTAGTTTTTCAGGAGATAGGCGACTCACCAAGAAACACGATCCATCCAGATATAGATCGTCGAGTGACAGGGCATGCAACCCAATCAGAATCACACCAACCTTGTAAAGCCAGACCACAATTTGAATAGAGTAAGATACTTTGTCTTGAAGCACTTTTCAAATAATGAACGACACGTATGGCTGCATCTCATTGCTTCTGTCTAGGATGTTGCATAAATTGAGATAAATCATGTAGAGAGTAGGCCAAATCTAGTTGTGTGACAGCCAAATATATCAGGCGGCTCATCAATCGACGATAGGAATCAGAATCCGCAATCAATGATACAAAATTTATGTATTCTCTCCTATGTGTTTGATGAATAATAAAACCTCTATGATACAAAATTGAGTTAGAAGTCTCTTAACCAGACAAATTTGACTCGATTCCTCCCAAGAGTGTTAGAGAAGAAAGAGTCAATTGCATTGATTGGATCGAATTAAAACTTTAACTGATAAAACTTTCAAATTCAATTAAAACTTTAACTGATAAAACAAATAATTTTTTTTTAAAAATAGGACAAAAATCAATTTATACCCTTCGAGAGTTGTAGCAATTAAAACCCTAAACTAATGATTGTATCAATTAAAACACTGAACTTTTATGAGTGTATCAATTTACACCTTCAATTAAAAAATGTTAGTTTTCACGCGTGTGAAGACTTATAATTTATCAATTAAACCCCAAAACTTTCATATAATTGTTTCATTTACGAAAGTTTAGCGGTTTAATTGCCTAAAATTATAAGTTTTCACGCGTTTAAATTAACGTTTTTCAAATAAAATATAATATAAGCGGTAAATTGATACATCTATGAAAATTCAGGTTTTAATTGATATAATCATTAGTTTAGAGTTTAATTGATACAACCTCAAAAAATTTAAGAGTATAAATTGATTTATGTCCCAAAAATTAATATGCCTAAGACCTATGGAATGCAAAATTAAAAGTTTGTGAATTTATTGAATATTGTTAAAATTAAATGACTTATTAATACATAAATTTAAAATGTAGAGACCTATCCAATATTTTTTAAATTTCAATATAACTAAAATTATAATTTTAAATACGTAATATTTATTCTAAAATTATAATAAACCATTATATAATCATCTACCTAACTATATAATGAAACGGTGAAATTTTGAAACCATTTTTTAAAATAGAACTAAGTTTATATATATATATATATATATATATATATATATATATATATATATATATATATATTCTAAACCATTTTTTAATAATCATCTAGGGGCGTTTGGGGCGCAGGATAAATTATTATAGTTGGTGAGTTATTATAATCTGTGGGTTATAATAGTCTGTGTTTGGGGTGCAGAGTTGTTTAGTCTGTGTTTAAAATACAGTTTTCTTTAACATGAAGTTTGAAATATGTGTTTATGTTAGTTTTTTTTTTCCTACAATTTTTGGTTGTATTTGTATAGTTAAATGTATATTACATATTAATTTTTTAAAAGTTAAAAAAATAAATATTATTTAGGAAATCACAAATAATCGACAATAAAAGACTCGGTGGAGAGAGAAATAATACAGTTTTCTTTAACATAGAGTTTGAAATATGTGTTTATGTTAGTTTATTTTTTTCTACAACTTTTTATTATATTTGTATAGTTAAATGTATATTACATATTAATTTTTTAAAATTTTTAAAAATAAATAATATTTAGGAAATCACAAATAATCGACAAGAGGTTCGGTGGAGAGAGAAATTTGGGATGAAATGGAAGATAAAGAGTCGTGAGGTGATGAAGACAAAGAGAGAGGAAAAATCGGTAAATTGAGTGAAAAAAAAATAAGAAAAAAAAAAATGCTACAGTAGTAAACCGGGGTTATAATAACCCAACCTCAACTTATATAGTTGGAGCTCCAAACCTGGAGGTTATTTAAGTCCACCCCACCCCACCCAACCTCAGGGGCCAAACAACCCCTAAGTTTTTTTTATATATATATATATATATATATATATATATATATATATATTCTCAACTAATGTTTTAAAAATAATTTACTAAAGTTAAAAAAATGATAGATATATATAGAGATGGTTGCACAAATAGCAATCAGGTCCAAACTAATTGCAAATTTAGCAAACTTTAAAATAATCTGTAAATATGGCAAAAAAATCTGTTTCTATAACTATTATCACTAACAAAAATCTATAAAAAGTTGAGGTGATCAGCGATAGACTTCTATAAACCATAAAATATCAACGATAGAAATTGTTGCGCAAAATTTTTAAAAACATACTATATTTTTAATTATTTTATTTTAAATTGACATCCGTTACAATTTTTCTATATTATAATAGTGATAAATTAACTAAATTCTAACCGCATATTAAAATTAATTAATATATATAATATTCTAAAAATTAAAAAACAATAGATCTGCAAAATTTTGGGGCACGTGTCCCTTTCCGTAACCTGCTCCTGTCCTTAACGTGCATCGGCCCCGATTTTGGTTACCTATATTAAAAAAAGGGAAAAAATCAATTTATACCCCTAAACTTTGAGGGTTGTATCAATTAAAACCCTAAACTTCCAAATGTATCAATTTAAACCCTAAACTTTCATAAATGTATCAATTTACACCCTCTATTAGAAAAATGTTAGTTTTCACACCTTGTAATTGATCAATTAAACCCCTAACTTTCATACAATTGATTCAATTATGAAAGTTTATGAGTTTAATTGTTAAAATTATAAGTTTTCACTCGTTTAAATGAATTTTTTTTCAAATAAGTTCTAATAGAAGGTGTAAATTGATACACTTATGAAAGTTTAGGGTTTAAATTGATATGATCGTTAGTTTAGGGTTTTAATTGATACAACTCTCAAAGTTTAGGGGTATAAACTGATTTTTTCCCTTAAAAAAAAACATAACCATTTTACAAAATTAACTAGTTTCAATATTATTTTATTTTTTATTCTTTTAATTTTAGTTTATTTTAGTCTTTATAATTTAAAAATATCTGTTTTAATCTCTATTCTTTTCAAAAAAAAAAAAAAAAAAAATTAAATTAAATGAATAATTCAAATCTTAATCTTTTTGATCGAGTATATACGTTACCCAATTGAGTTCTTTAACGTTTATAAAACGATGATTTTGTAGTAAAAAATAGAAAAATTTACAATTTTACAACATTAAATTTCTCAATTACATCGATATCTAGGTAGAGTATAGTACAACAGTTATCGGTGTCGGGTCAGACTTGCTATGGTTTCATAGACAAAATCGGACGATGGCAACTTCATAGAATAATATATTTATTTCTGATTCTCATCACTACTTTAACCTTTTCTTTTTCTTTGTCCTTTAAGGGGGCGTTTGGCCCCCTGTTTTGGAATCAGAACCCTGGGAATCAGAACCCTGGGGGTTTGTCAGGGCGGGTTCTGAACCCTGGGAATCAAAAGACTGTGTTTGGGGTGTGTCGCAACGTTTTTGCGACGCGGAGCGGCCGACAACCTTCTGTTAAACAGGGGTTTTCACAAAAAAATGGAGTCGCCACCAATCATTTAGGGTGTGATTGGTCACCTTAAAATACGGTCTACGAAGTAAAAAAAAACAAGGTTCGGGGGTCAGTTGAGTGTAGGGAAGGTGCTAGCACCCTACAACATCCCGTTTAAAACGGTAGCCAAAACATTTTATCTTAATTATCTAACTAATTTCAAATGATCCTTAATTTGAAAACTAATCAAATAAACAATTAAAATTAAACAATGTCTCAACTAATCATACCCTATCTTTAAAATAAAGTAGGGTTTTGATTTTGTGAGTGAGTTTATTGATTTCGCCATTAACGCCTTAATCTCGATACCGAGATCATCGAACTTTAAAAATCATTTAATAAAATCGTTTTGTTTCAAAATCAATTTGAAATTCGATTAAAACTTTAATTAAAATTAAAACAACTTTTGTTGTGAAACAAATAATTTTGAAACTTAATTTGAACTTGATTTGAAATAAAAATCTTTTGTTTTGAAATCAAAATAAATCGAAATTCAATTTTAAAACTTAATTTTAAAATCAAAGGAAAACCTCTTTCTTTTAAAATTTGAATTAAAATTAAAACAATTTTTGCTTTGAAAAACGAACCATTTTGAAATTTAATTTAAAACATGATTTGAAATGACAATCTTTTATTTTTAAATGGTAAATCAAAAATCAATTTAAACGCTCAATTTTAAAATCAAATGAAAACCCATTTTTTAAAAGAAGGGCGTTCTTGTAATTAGCGCATAATGGCGGTAACTATAAATCCTCAAAAATAGGGAAAACCCTATTTATCCCGGGATTTCAATAAAATTAAAATACCCTCGAGATGAGAGGAACAGTCCTTCATCTCTCCCGGGGTTGCAAATTATTATTAAAATACCCTCGAGATGAAAGGAATAGTCCTTCATCTCTCTCGGGGTTGCAAATTAAAGCTAAGATACCCTCGAGATGAGAGGAACAGTCCTTATCTCTCCCGGGGTTGCAACTTAAGTTTAAAATACCCTCGAGATGAAAGGAACAGTCCTTCATCTCTCCTAGGGTGACAAC
Organism: Herpetospermum pedunculosum; assembly: GCA_028017165.1. Taxonomy (NCBI): domain Eukaryota; kingdom Viridiplantae; phylum Streptophyta; class Magnoliopsida; order Cucurbitales; family Cucurbitaceae; genus Herpetospermum; species Herpetospermum pedunculosum. Next base: position 3,971,184 of record CM051529.1, on the reverse strand, counting down.
TTAAATTTAAAATACCCTCGAGATGAAAGGAATAATCCTTCATCTCTTCCGGGATTGCAAATTATTATTAAAATACCCTCAAGATGAAAGGAACAGTCCTTCATCTCTCCCGGGGTTGTGAATTAAACTTAATTTAACAAAGTAGAAAAATAATGAACATATGCTTTTAACAAAGTGGAAAAATAATGAACATATGCTTTGCAATTAGGAAAACATGCATCGAGATTTAAGATTAAAATAAGAATACCAAACAGGGGGTATATATGAAATAAATAGGGGTATATCATGCTTAAAACAGTGGGGATATATGCATATAAACAGGGGTATATATCATGCTCAAAACAGGGGATATATGCATATAAACAGGGGTATATATCATGCTCAAAACAGGGGTATATATCATATAGGCAGGGGTATATATGATCACACAACAAATCAGCCATTTCAAAATAAGAACAGGGGCATTATCGTAATTAAACTAAAAAGTACAATGTCGTTACCCACGCAGCCGCCTGGTCTTCTTCTTCCATGATGCGCTTCTGCCATCGGAGCTCCGACCACCGCCGTTATTCATCGCCGCCGTCAGATTCAAGCTGGAAGCTTGCTGCCATCAGCTCGGGTTCGCCGGAGATGTCGCACGCCATCTGGGTTCGAGAACGCTGCCGGATCTTGGAGGTTGAAGATGAAGCTTCGCCGGAGAAGATGAAGTGCACCGGAGCTTGCCGTTGAAGACCCAACGCCGTGGAGGTCTGGTCTGGTCTGCTCGGGTTCGTCCGCCGCTGTCTGGATCTCGAGATGGAAGCCGCCGCAGCTGCTGGTTCAAGAATGGAGTTCCTTCATCGATACTCGTCGCTGATCTGCCTGCTCAGGTTCGTCCGCCGTCTGGGTTGAGGAGATGAAGACCCATAGTTGCCGTTGTCGTCTGAGGAAGGTGGAGCTCCGATCTGGGTTCGCCGAAGTCGCACCGTCGTCTGGAGGTTGAGGAAGATGAAGACCGTCGCCGTGGGTTTGCTGCCGATTCGCGAAACCGCAGTCGTCTGGGTCTGATGTGGAGGTGGCGCTGCCGTCTGAAGGAAGAAGATGGAGTTTGGACCTGAGTTCGTCCGCCGTCCTTGTGCGATGGCTGCAGCTGGTTCGTGGTCTAGCTGAGGATTGAAGATGGTCGCCGGAGTTCGTCTGAACTCCGAGCTCGCTGCCGTTCAAGGTCTGAGCTCGATGCCGCCGTAGAGGTCCGCCATTGGGATTCGAGTTGAATGTCACCGTTCAACTTGGGTTTGCTGCGAAGTGAAGTCCGCCGCCGCGTGCGGTGGCTCTCCGCCGTGCTCTTGCCGGAGCTCCGCCGCGCTGCCGCCGTGCGTGGTGAATTTGGGTGGTGGTCGGATTGATGAAGGTGATGAGATGGAGGGGATGATGAATAGTGAAGAGAGAGAATGAATAGGGAATGATCTTTTTTGGAGCTTTGGGATCACCACCATTTTTGTCTTATTCTCCTCCCCCATTTCCCTCACTTTTTTTCTCTATTCTCCATGTCCTACTCTCTTTCTATATATACTATCAAATTAGGTCACAAATGGGCATTGGTTTGGTTTTTTCTTTAAATTTCATGACCTACAAATCCAAGAATCGAACCGAGGCACTAAACCGAAACACTAACGAAGCACTAGACCAAACATTAAACCAAACACCCTAAAACAACCCTAAAATTAAATCTTGAAAACCAAAACACCTAACCCTGAAACATAAAACACGAAACCCTAAAAATGAAACACCCAAAAAACTAAAAAATCTAAAACGAAACGCAGCGGGAAGCTGAGATCGAAGCGTTAAACTCTAAAAGAAAACCCGGGAAGCTTCGAACGACCCACTAACGGAAAACAATTTTTTGGTGATTTTCTTGAAAACTTCGAAAATGACGGAAAAACGCGAAATTAAAGACAAACTCCAAAAATACTTAAAAATGAGTGAAAAACATAAAATTATGTGGAAAATCCAAAATGTTGATAAACAAGGCCGGACGAAATACGGTGTCTACAGCTTGCCCCCCTTTGTATATCCTTGAAGAATTGAAAGGGTAGACAAATGATAAAGACAAAGTATTTGGGCGGCCACAATTGTTTATCATCAACAACAACGTGGACCTGGGTTGAGCAGGCTTCGACCGCTACCGGGACTTACCCGCAGACATAGGGTTCGATTTAACCAACAAGAATGTAAACGGACCTGGTTTTGCCAGGCTTCGACCAGCTACCGGGACTTACCCGCAGACATAGGGTTCGATTTAACCAACAGGAATTTAAACGGACCTGGTTTTGCCAGGCTTCGACCAGCTACCGGGACTTACCCGCAGACATAGGGTTCGATTTAACCAACAGGAATTTAAACGGACCTGGTTTTGCCAGGCTTCGACCAGCTACCGGGACTTACCCGCAGACATAGGGTTCGATTTAACCAACAGGAATGTAAACGGACCTGGTTTTGCCAGGCTTCGACCAGCTACCGGGACTTACCCGCAGACATAGGGTTCGATTTAACCAACATGAATTTAAACGGACCTGGTTTTGCCAGGCTTCGACCAGCTACCGGGACTTACCTGCAGACATAGGGTTCGATTTAACCAACAGGAATGTAAACGGACCTGGTTTTGCCAGGCTTCGACCAGCTACCGGGACTTACCCGCAGACATAGGGTTCGATTTAACCAACAGGAATGTAAACGGACCTGGTTTTGCCAGGCTTCGACCAGCTACCGGGACTTACCCGCAGACATAGGGTTCGATTTAACCAACAGGAATGTAAACGGACCTGGTTTTGCCAGGCTTCGACCAGCTACCGGGACTTACCCGCAGACATAGGGTTCGATTTAACCAACAGGAATTTAAACGGACCTGGTTTTGCCAGGCTTCGACCAGCTACCGGGACTTACCCGCAGACACAGGGTTCGATTTAACCAACAGGAATTTAAACGGACCTGGTTTTGCCAGGCTTCGACCAGCTACCGGGACTTACCCGCAGACATAGGGTTCGATTTAACCAACAGGAATTTAAACGGACCTGGTTTTGCCAGGCTTCGACCAGCTACCGGGACTTACCCGCAGACATAGGGTTCGATTTAACCAACATGAATTTAAACGGACCTGGTTTTGCCAGGCTTCGACCAGCTACCGGGACTTACCCGCAGACATAGGGTTCGATTTAACCAACAGGAATTTAAACGGACCTGGTTTTGCCAGGCTTCGACCAGCTACCGGGACTTACCCGCAGACATAGGGTTCGATTTAACCAACAGGAATTTAAACGGACCTGGTTTTGCCAGGCTTCGACCAGCTACCGGGACTTACCCGCAGACATAGGGTTCGATTTAACCAACAGGAATTTAAACGGACCTGGTTTTGCCAGGCTTCGACCAGCTACCGGGACTTACCCGCAGACATAGGGTTCGATTTAACCAACATGAATTTAAACGGACCTGGTTTTGCCAGGCTTCGACCAGCTACCGGGACTTACCCGCAGACATAGGGTTCGATTTAACCAACAGGAATTTAAACGGACCTGGTTTTGCCAGGCTTCGACCAGCTACCGGGACTTACCCGCAGACATAGGGTTCGATTTAACCAACAGGAATTTAAACGGACCTGGTTTTGCCAGGCTTCGACCAGCTACCGGGACTTACCCGCAGACATAGGGTTCGATTTAACCAACAGGAATTTAAACGGACCTGGTTTTGCCAGGCTTCGACCAGCTACCGGGACTTACCCGCAGACATAGGGTTCGATTTAACCAACAGGAATATAAACGGACCTGGTTTTGCCAGGCTTCGACCAGCTACCGGGACTTACCCGCAGACATAGGGTTCGATTTAACCATAGGAATTTAAACGGACCTGGTTTTGCCAGGCTTCGACCAGCTACCGGGACTTACCCGCAGACATAGGGTTCGATTTAACCAACAGGAATTTAAACGGACCTGGTTTTGCCAGGCTTCGACCAGCTACCGGGACTTACCCGCAGACATAGGGTTCGATTTAACCGACATGAATTTAAAAACAGAACGAGATGAGTGAGAGTTTGTGTGTGTGTGTGTGTGTGAGAGAGACAACGGTTTTTATTTCAAAACTTAGTTGTCAAACATAAAACTTGAAAAAGACTCTTTGAAAGCATTAGAAACTCTCATGAATATGAAGAAGTCCTAAATGTTTTTTTTTTTTTTTTTTTTTTTTGATGAACTGATGAGAATGACCCTCAAGTGAGAATAGAATGCAAATGCGAGTTGCAAAATGTGACTCGAATGTCGCACAAAACATGAGTGCATGCGTTGATGTGTAATGGCAAAGATGAAGCAATGTTCATTAATTTTGAAAAATGGTAATGCCTTTGACAATTTGTGAAGATATGTCTTGATTTGCTTGGCTTGACCAATGAATTTGACTTTGAAAGCATGACGTCATGATGCATGTGCATGCTAATGGAAGAAAACGAATGTGTATGAATGCAACATGTGTGCATAATATGTTAAAGATAATGAATGTCATGAATGCAACATGTATGCATGTGCATTAACAAAATGTCATAGTTGTAGCATGTACGCATGAGCATGCTAGGAGTAGAATGACAAACGTCATGGATGCAGTATGTATGCATGATACTGGTGATGATTGAATGCAACATGTGTGCATAATATGTTGAGGGTAATGGATGTCATGAATGCAACATGTATGCATGTGCATTAACAAAACGTCATAAATGTAGCATGTATGCATGAGCATGCTAGGGGTAGAATGACGAATGTCGTGGATGCAGTATGTATGCATGATACTGATGCATATGCGTCCAAAGGATAAAATAATGTCATGAACGCAACATGTGCATAATATGTTAAATGTCATGAATGCAACATGTATGCATGTGCATTAACAAAACGTCTTAAATGCAACATGTATGCATGAGCATGCTAAGAGTAAGATGACGAATGTCATGGATGCAGTATGTATGCATGATACTGATGCACATGCATCCTATGGATAAAATAATGTCATGAATGCAACATGTGTGCACATGCTTGTCGAGGGTAGAAGAATGATTGAATGCAACACATGCATAATATGTTAAAGGTGATGAATGATTGAATGTATCACGCTGAGGGTAGAAAACTGTAGAATGCAACGTGTATGCACGAATCATATGATCTACCAACTAACCATGATATGTGAAAATGCTCTTTTTTTTTTTTTTTTTTTTGAAATGATGGTATCAACTTACATGATTGAATGCAGGATTTGTGAAAACAAATGTTTAATCAAAAATGACTTTTGTGTTATTGAAATGATCACTCTTGCTTAAGTTCATTGATCTTATCAACCAATACCTAGCGTTGAATCAAATGAAAATAATGGTGTCATCATCAGATTTTTTTTTTTTTTTTTTTTTTTTTTTTTTGAATGCTTTCTTTCACCTGAGAGAAATTAAATGTGTCAGTCTTAGATCACTCAACCATATTGGACATTGTGGGCTGTTGGGTAGATTTTCATGTGCTAGGTTAGAGAACTTATCAAAAGTAATGATAATGTTGAACATTTTCTGATTAAACTGCTTCATAACTTAGCCTTATAATGAACAAGAATGTTGGATTATAAGAAGGTGAATTTAAATTTGGAAATATGGGATGACAACCCATGAGGTTTCTTTTTTTTTTTTTTTTTTTTTTTTGTAAGCAAAAGAAGGAAGGAATGCGAAGAAAGATGTAGTAGTACTCGCATGCTTTCAGAATATCTCTTGGACAATAAGAGATCGAAAATATCTTTTCACATTTGAGTGAGAAATTGGAAATTGGTTAGATGGAAAGATGAGCGATATGACTCCATTTCCTCGGACAAGGGTTTTGAGAGCTAAAAGTAGCTTTTTGAGAAATTCTCGCTTTCTTTGAGTAAGCTCGAGATCTTTGATGATATTTGATCTAGCGTGGCAAAGGCGTAGGTTTTGCCCCAATGTTGATGATGTGTGACTGAGATACCCTAGCTTGGCGAGACGTAACCTCTTGATCTACTGATTGCACCCGTTTTTTTTTTTTTTTTTTTTTTTTTTTTTTTTTTTTTTTGGATGATGCAATAAAATGCCCCAACTTGATGATGACTTCGCTTTATTTGAGGCAAAGACGTGGGCTTTGCCCCAGTTTTGCTGATGTCCAACAAGCTTTGTGAGATGCTTCTTGATCAATTGATTGCACCGATCCCTTTTTTTTTTTTTTTGGAATGAAAGGTGCAATAAGATGTTCGAGCTTTGACGACGACTTCACTCTATTGCGGCAAAGTCGCGGGCTTTGCCCCAGTTTATGATGTTGCTCCAGCGCGTGGCAAAGGCATAGACTTTGCCCCAGTGTTGCGAAAATGAGGGTTTTGCCCCAGTGCTGCAAAGGCGAAGGCTTTGCCCCAGTCTATGCTTCAACGTGTGGCAAAGGCGTGGGCTTTGCCCCAGTGTTGCGAAGATGAGATCCCGCGTGGCTCAGATATAGGCTTTATCCTAAATGTGGCAAAGGCTAAGACTTTGCCCCAGCTTATTGATTTACCGCGGAGACCTTTCAGCATTTTCAAGATGTAGCTTTTATTGCATCATCCTTGCGGTTTTTTTTTTTTTTTTTTTTTTTTTTTTTTTTTTTTTTTTTTTTGAACAGAAATGATGCAATAAAGTATTCCCAATTGTAGACGGTGGCTTCGCTATATTTTGGCAAAGACGTGGGCTTTGCCCCAGTCTATGATGCTGCTACAGCGTGTGGCAAAGGCATGGGCTTTGCCCCAGTGTTGCGAAGATGTGGGTTTTGCCCCAGTTTGATGACGGTGACTTCGCTCTTTTTGTGGCAAAGGCAAAGGCTTTACCCCAACTTGCAGATTTACCGTGGAGATCTTTCAAGCATTTTCAAAATGTGGCTTTTATTGCATCATCCTCAGTTTTTTTTTTTTTTTTTTTTTTTTTTTTTTTTTTTTTTTTTTTTTTTTTTTTTTTTTTTTTTTTTTTTTACGGTGCAACCAGACTCTGACGTCCCTCTAGCACGCATTCCCTATCATTTCTTTATCCACGCTCTTTGGAACTGTGATGATGTTAACCCCGAGCAAAAACTCATTTAAGATTTTGAGATAATTTCCAAAGTTACTAACTCTCTAACTCTCAAAACCGACATCCTTAGTCCTGAAATCAATTTCTAGTCGAGGAAAGAGATAGATCAAATGATAGGAAAAAGGTGAATGAATTCATAACAGATGAAGATAGAATGAAAGAGTGTATGAGAAATTACAAGTCTTAATTATGAAGCAGTCTATCACGAGCATTCAACATTATTTCATTACATCTGACGCTCTCCTGGTCTGGTGGATAATTTTGAGGGGTTCGCCACATAGTTGAGTATGACATGCTTAGCAAAAGGCTTGGTGGGTATGTAAATGTAAAGATACACCGTATAAATGTAGATGATGAAATTAGCCCAAGATTTTACGGTGGATCTACGAATTTAGAAGATTGCCTCAAAATTATGTGTGGCATGCAGGTACAAAGTTTTACAGTGAGTAATTTTGAACAGTCACTGCAAGATGGGTTTGCCCCTATGTGATAATTAGAACACTGATTAGTGGGGATGATGGTATGAATTTTAGCACATGAGGGATAATAATGGTCAAAATAAAGTTCTTCTCAATTTTCGAGCTTGGTTTAACAATTAGGTTTGAAAAGGTAATGAGATGGTTGAGACTCGACAAATTTTTCAGAGAAAAGCAGTGAAAGCATTTATTTTTATTTCTTTCAATTTTTTTTTTTTTTTTTTTTTTTTTTTTTTTTTTTTTTTTTTTTTTTTAACGATGATTCACCATGATTTGTATTCAATTCTCGCTAAAGTTTTAGCTAATATGAACGATTAAAACAATCACAAGAATGATCAAGTAAACATACAAAAGACTTTTTTTGATTTTTTGATTTTTTTTTTTGTTTTTTTTTTTATTTCAAAAGATGCACGAGATTCAATTATCGAGAGACATGATTTTTATGTTATAATATGCAAAATGAGACGATGCATGAAAATATTGTCACATGCGATTTTATGCAATTAAGAACAAATGAAATTCTTGAACGACTTGTCATGCAAAATGTGATAATGCATGCCTGAATGACATGATGTAATGCAACTGATCTTTTTGTTTGATTTTTCGGCTTTCTATGCAAGATGAAACAACAAATATTTTTTATTTTTTTGTTTGTTTGTGAAAATGCATGAACAATTTTCATGATGTGATGACGTGGTGTTATGCAACGATTTTGATTTTTTCCTTATCATGCAAAACTGAATCGACGCATGCATGGACACCCTTTTTTTATTTTATGCATGATGTTATGCAAAAAATTTTTTTTTTTTTTTTTTTTTTTTTATGACTTGACATGCCAGATGAGCTAACGAATGCACAATGTTATGCAAATGATTAATGATTTCTGACTTGTCATGCAACATAAGTTAATGCATTTTTCTTTGTTTTGTCTTTATGTGTGAATTTTTATGTATGCATTTTTTTTAGATTCTATGCATGTCATGCAAAATGAACTAATGCATGCATAAACATTTGCTATGATGTCTATGATTTTTTTATTTTTTTTTATTTTTTTTTTATTTTTTTTTATTTTTTTGTAATGCAAATGAGCTAATGCCGAATTTTGTTTTTTATGAGTGGGTTTTTTTTTATGCATGCCTTTGAGACTCTATGTATGTATGGGATGCAAAGTGAACTGACGCATGCATGAACATTTTCTATAATGCCTGTGATTTTTTTTTTTTTTATTTGTCGAGCAAATGAGTTAATGCCGAAACATTTTTTTATGATGTGATGATGCGATGAACTTTGATGCATGCTTAATGAATTAACAATGTATGAATATTCTTTTTGTGAATGCATGATGATATAGGACTGAATGATAATTCGACATTCAAGATGAGTTTATGATGCATGAACATATATTTTTTATTTTGAATGATGATGTGCAAACTGAATGATAATTCGACATGCAAAATGAATTTATGATGCATGAACATGTTTTAATATGCATGATGATATGCAAATGATTATTTGACACGCAAAATGACTATCATTTTTTTTTTTACATGCGAAATGCATGAATTTGTGTTTTTATATTACACGTGCACGTGTGAAATGACATCATGCAATATGAAATGATTTTTTTTTTTTTTTTTTTTTACGCATGATATGCAATGAAATTATAAACAAATGATCCAACGACATGCATAAAATGAGATGATGCATGAACATTTATTTTTTCCGCATGATGATATGCAATTGAATGATTCGACATGCAAAATGATTTTATGATGCATGACATTTCTTATTATGCATGATGATTTACAATTGAATGATAAACAAATGATCAAACAACATGCAAAATGAATTTATGATGCATGAACATTTTTTCTTTCTACACATGCATGATGATATGCAATTGAACGATTCGACATGCAAAATGATTTTATGATGCATGAAAGTTTTTTTGTGAATGCATGATGATATGCAAATGATTATTCGACATGCAAAAATGATTTTAGGATGCATGAATTTTTTTAGATTTTATGTTTTATGACTTGTGCAAAATGAGATAATGTATGAATGAATGTCTTTATTGCACGTGTACGTGTGAAATGACACCAAGCAATATGAGATGATTTTTTACATGCATGCAAAATGCATGAATTGATGATTTTATTATGTGTGCACGTGTGAAATGACACAATACAATATGAGATGATTTTTTTTTTTGCATGAGAAGATGCTTTTATTATGCGCGCACGTGTGAAATGACACCGTGAAATATGAGATGATTTTTATGATTTTATGCATGAGAAGATGCATGAGCATTTTTTTCTATGCAAAATGCTTTTTAACATGTATGAATACACATTTTATTATGCATGAGTGCGATGACATTATGCAATTGGGATAATGCCCGTGATGAATGATTTTTTTTTTTATTTATGCATGATGTTGTGTAAATGAGGGATGAGAAATGATGAATATTTTTAGCATGCAAATGATTTTTTTGATTTTGTGTATGTCATGCAAAACGGAAGAATTCACAAATTTTTACTTATGCACTAATGATCAAATGAGACTCGATTTATTTTTGTGATGCATAAACGAGATGCAGTTAACGAAAAAGACCTGTTTTTTGTTTTCTCTAAACCCTGAACGAAAGACTTTATTTGGATGAGAACACGATGACTCGTAAAAAAATGCATGATCCTTAAATTCTAAGATGTGGAAATACAAATGATTTTTTTTGATTTTTTTTTTTAAAAAAAAAACGACGTGTAGAACGAATATCACTAGAAGAAATTTTTTTGAAAAGGAAAAAATGAAAAATGAACGAGGACCTTTCGTGCGCCTTTACGGGGGCAGGTTACATCCTCCCGCAGGTCGACATTACTCGACTCTCCATTCTAAACCTAAACAAAGAGGTCCCCAATTATAATTGAATGCTAAAAATTAGCAAACGAATTAATTTGAACGTGATACAAGGGTGATTATGTCCCTTTGAAGGTCGACATTACTCGATTATCTGTTCTAAACCTCAGGGGGACGACTCGATACTTTTTTTTTTGTAAAAAATCAAAATAAAACACATATAATGAAATCAACACATGCAACTTAAATATGTGAATGAAACACGCAATATGATACAAGCACGAGAATCAAACATGCGACAAAGTAGGTGTATTCTAAAATTCAGAGTCTGGGCAATTAACGATTAACCCTAGGATGTGTATGGGTGTGGTTTAGATTCTAACAATCCTAGAAAAAAAAAACGGTCCCCGAGCTTTCAAACTGATTAAAACAGCGTGTATAGCTCGAGTGGAGAATTTCATGCGCCTGCACGAGAACCGAAGTTCCACGAAGGTCACACTACTCTATCTCCGATTCTAATCCTAAATGGTAGAGCCCGGGTAGGAGGCTCGTGAACGAGTGTGTGAAATGCATAATAATGCAAATAATTTAAATTAAAACAATGCAGAACAACGAAAAATAATAAACATGATGTGAGGGTAAGATTCTAAACATAAGGATAAAGGCCCCCAAATTAATTTGAAAGCTAAAGATTAGCTAACGAATTAATCTGAGCGAGAATCTTTCGTGCGCCATACAGGGGCAATTATATCCCCTTGAAGGTCGACATTACTCGATTCTCAAATCTAATCCTAAAAGGTAGAGCCCGGGTAGGAGGCTCGTGAACGTGTGTGCGAAATGCATGATAATGCAAACAATTTAAATTACGATAAATGAAATAAATTAAACACAACAATGCATAACAACGCAATGAATTTAATAATAAACATGATGTGAGGGTAAGACTCTAAACATAAGGATAAAGGCCCCCAAATTAATTTGTAAGCTGAAGAATAGCTAACGAATTAATCTGAGCGAGAATCTTTCGTGCGCCATACAGGGGCAATTATATCCCCTTGAAGGTCGACATTACTCGATTCTCAAATCTAATCCTAAGAGGTAGAGCCCGGGTAGAAGGCTCGTGAACGTGTGAAATGCATGATAATGCAATAAACAGTAAATTGCGAGAACAACAGAACTAAAACCCGACAAAAATGAATATGCATGAGAGAAGCAACACAAAACATAAAGATAAATAAACGACGATCGGCTCTAGGATGCACATGAGTGTGGTTTAGGTTCTAAACAATCCTAGAAGAAAACGGTCCCCGAGTTTTCCAACTGATTAAACAGCATGGATAGCTCGAGTGGAGAATTTCATGCGCCTGCACGAGAACCGAAGTTCCACGAAGGTCACACTACTCTATCTCCGATTCTAATCCTAAATGGTAGAGCCCGGGTAGGAGGCTCGTGAACGTGTGTGAAATGCATGATCATGCAAACAATTTAAATTAAAACAATGCATAACAACGAAAATAATAAACATGATGTGAGGGTAGGGTTCTAAACATAAGCATAAAAGCCCCCAAATTAATTTGAAAGCTAAAGATTAGCCAACGAATTAATCTGAGCGAGAATCTTTCGTGCGCCATACAGGGGCAATTATATCCCCTTGAAGGTCGACATTACTCGATTCTCAAATCTAATCCTAAAAGGTAGAGCCCGAGTAGGAGGCTCGTGAATGTGTGTGAAATGCATGATAATGCAATAAACAGTAAGTTGCGATAAATAAATCAAGACAATTAGAACAACACATGATTAAATAAATAAAACAAAGACAAACAAAGACCAAAAAAGAAGATTAGCTATATGTAAGATAAAATGCAATGACCTAGACCCACTAAAAAAAGTCCCCAGCAGAGTCGCCATGCTGTCGCAACGTTTTTGCGACGCGGAGCGGCCGACAACCTTCTGTTAAACAGGGGTTTTCACAAAAAAATGGAGTCGCCACCAATCATTTAGGGTGTGATTGGTCACCTTAAAATACGGTCTACGAAGTAAAAAAAAACAAGGTTCGGGGGTCAGTTGAGTGTAGGGAAGGTGCTAGCACCCTACAACATCCCGTTTAAAACGGTAGCCAAAACATTTTATCTTAATTATCTAACTAATTTCAAATGATCCTTAATTTGAAAACTAATCAAATAAACAATTAAAATTAAACAATGTCTCAACTAATCATACCCTATCTTTAAAATAAAGTAGTGTTTTGATTTTGTGAGTGAGTTTATTGATTTCGCCATTAACGCCTTAATCTCGATACCGAGATCATCGAACTTTAAAAATCATTTAATAAAATCGTTTTGTTTCAAAATCAATTTGAAATTCGATTAAAACTTTAATTAAAATTAAAACAACTTTTGTTGTGAAACAAATAATTTTGAAACTTAATTTGAACTTGATTTGAAATAAAAATCTTTTGTTTTGAAATCAAAATAAATCGAAATTCAATTTTAAAACTTAATTTTAAAATCAAAGGAAAACCTCTTTCTTTTAAAATTTGAATTAAAATTAAAACAATTTTTGCTTTGAAAAACGAACCATTTTGAAATTTAATTTAAAACATGATTTGAAATGACAATCTTTTATTTTTAAATGGTAAATCAAAAATCAATTTAAACGCTCAATTTTAAAATCAAATGAAAACCCATTTTTTAAAAGAAGGGCGTTCTTGTAATTAGCGCATAATGGCGGTAACTATAAATCCTCAAAAATAGGGAAAACCCTATTTATCCCGGGATTTCAATAAAATTAAAATACCCTCGAGATGAGAGGAACAGTCCTTCATCTCTCCCGGGGTTGCAAATTATTATTAAAATACCCTCGAGATGAAAGGAATAGTCCTTCATCTCTCTCGGGGTTGCAAATTAAAGCTAAGATACCCTCGAGATGAGAGGAACAGTCCTTATCTCTCCCGGGGTTGCAACTTAAGTTTAAAATACCCTCGAGATGAAAGGAACAGTCCTTCATCTCTCCTAGGGTGACAACTTAAATTTAAAATACCCTCGAGATGAAAGGAATAATCCTTCATCTCTTCCGGGATTGCAAATTATTATTAAAATACCCTCAAGATGAAAGGAACAGTCCTTCATCTCTCCCGGGGTTGTGAATTAAACTTAATTTAACAAAGTAGAAAAATAATGAACATATGCTTTTAACAAAGTGGAAAAATAATGAACATATGCTTTGCAATTAGGAAAACATGCATCGAGATTTAAGATTAAAATAAGAATACCAAACAGGGGGTATATATGAAATAAATAGGGGTATATCATGCTTAAAACAGTGGGGATATATGCATATAAACAGGGGTATATATCATGCTCAAAACAGGGGATATATGCATATAAACAGGGGTATATATCATGCTCAAAACAGGGGTATATATCATATAGGCAGGGGTATATATGATCACACAACAAATCAGCCATTTCAAAATAAGAACAGGGGCATTATCGTAATTAAACTAAAAAGTACAATGTCGTTACCCACGCAGCCGCCTGGTCTTCTTCTTCCATGATGCGCTTCTGCCATCGGAGCTCCGACCACCGCCGTTATTCATCGCCGCCGTCAGATTCAAGCTGGAAGCTTGCTGCCATCAGCTCGGGTTCGCCGGAGATGTCGCACGCCGTCTGGGTTCGAGAACGCTGCCGGATCTTGGAGGTTGAAGATGAAGCTTCGCCGGAGAAGATGAAGTGCACCGGAGCTTGCCGTTGAAGACCCAACGCCGTGGAGGTCTGGTCTGGTCTGCTCGGGTTCGTCCGCCGCTGTCTGGATCTCGAGATGGAAGCCGCCGCAGCTGCTGGTTCAAGAATGGAGTTCCTTCATCGATACTCGTCGCTGATCTGCCTGCTCAGGTTCGTCCGCCGTCTGGGTTGAGGAGATGAAGACCCATAGTTGCCGTTGTCGTCTGAGGAAGGTGGAGCTCCGATCTGGGTTCGCCGAAGTCGCACCGTCGTCTGGAGGTTGAGGAAGATGAAGACCGTCGCCGTGGGTTTGCTGCCGATTCGCGAAACCGCAGTCGTCTGGGTCTGATGTGGAGGTGGCGCTGCCGTCTGAAGGAAGAAGATGGAGTTTGGACCTGAGTTCGTCCGCCGTCCTTGTGCGATGGCTGCAGCTGGTTCGTGGTCTAGCTGAGGATTGAAGATGGTCGCCGGAGTTCGTCTGAACTCCGAGCTCGCTGCCGTTCAAGGTCTGAGCTCGATGCCGCCGTAGAGGTCCGCCATTGGGATTCGAGTTGAATGTCACCGTTCAACTTGGGTTTGCTGCGAAGTGAAGTCCGCCGCCGCGTGCGGTGGCTCTCCGCCGTGCTCTTGCCGGAGCTCCGCCGCGCTGCCGCCGTGCGTGGTGAATTTGGGTGGTGGTCGGATTGATGAAGGTGATGAGATGGAGGGGATGATGAATAGTGAAGAGAGAGAATGAATAGGGAATGATCTTTTTTGGAGCTTTGGGATCACCACCATTTTTGTCTTATTCTCCTCCCCCATTTCCCTCACTTTTTTTCTCTATTCTCCATGTCCTACTCTCTTTCTATATATACTATCAAATTAGGTCACAAATGGGCATTGGTTTGGTTTTTTCTTTAAATTTCATGACCTACAAATCCAAGAATCGAACCGAGGCACTAAACCGAAACACTAACGAAGCACTAGACCAAACATTAAACCAAACACCCTAAAACAACCCTAAAATTAAATCTTGAAAACCAAAACACCTAACCCTGAAACATAAAACACGAAACCCTAAAAATGAAACACCCAAAAAACTAAAAAATCTAAAACGAAACGCAGCGGGAAGCTGAGATCGAAGCGTTAAACTCTAAAAGAAAACCCGGGAAGCTTCGAACGACCCACTAACGGAAAACAATTTTTTGGTGATTTTCTTGAAAACTTCGAAAATGACGGAAAAACGCGAAATTAAAGACAAACTCCAAAAATACTTAAAAATGAGTGAAAAACATAAAATTATGTGGAAAATCCAAAATGTTGATAAACAAGGCCGGACGAAATACGGTGTCTACAGGGTGCAGGGTTGGGAAGCCTCGGAATCAGAAACCAGTGTTTGGGGTGCAGTGTTCTGAACCCCGGGTTGAACAGTTTCCTTTTTTTTTTTTTTTTTCATGTTTTTTACCCTTATTTTCTAGTGGTTGTCTTGTGAATTATAAAATCCGGCCTCATGTAACATGAGCAAACTTCTTTTGAGACTTAAAAAATGAAGCATTTAATTTATGTTATAGTCTAAGAATAAGTAAATAAATTGAACAATTTTCATACTTTGTACTCATTAAAAAAAAAAAAAAATTATGAAATAGAATGAAAAAATATACCTTTTAAAAATTAAGAAAAACAAAAAAATAAAATAAAGGAAGAAAAAGTTTTTCTTTTTACAACATAAAAATAAAAGTTACATTACTATTGATGAAAAAAGTTTTTATAGAATAAGATGGAAAAAGATATATTTTAACAAAAACATAAAAAAAAAACCTTTAACAAAACCAACAAAAAAAAAACAAGAAATAAAAGAACAAAAAAAAAAAAATACATCATTGATGGAATTTCTGTACATATCAATTAAAAAAAAAATTATTATAATAGAAAAAAAAATTACAAACACAACATTAGCTTATAAAATACGGTTGAAAAAATACATAAAATAAACAAATAGTAGAGAGAAAAAACAATTACAAAAAACCTTAGTTCGGATATAACTTACATTCCAATAATTAACTGCTATTAATGAAAATTTTGTAATAATATTAAAATATATTCATATTTGAAAGTAGTAAAAAAAAACTTAACAAAGATTACTATTTTTTATAATAGAAAAAGATATATTTTAACTTAAAAAACAAAAAAAAATTATATATATATAATAGACATATAGCCAAAATTGATGAAAAAATTGATAAGGAGATAAAATAGAAAATTGTTGGTGTCAAATTAATGGAGAGAGATAGAATTGTTGATGTCAAATTGAAAATTGATGAAGAGAGAGAAACAAAATTGGAGGAGTAAGAAGGGATGAAAACCCAAAACCATGGGTTTGGATTATAAACCTATGGTTTTCAAACTCATCCCTCCAAACATGGGTTTGGCTTTTGAAGCCAAACCCACCCAAACCCAAGACAGGGGGCCAAACGCCCCCTAAATATATTATTATTCACAAGTTATTTACTTTCAACCGTTGTCTTTCTGTGGTCTTTCAAGAAACATGGCTCTGAACAGATAACCCTAAACATTTTGTTTGCATTATTGATTTCACGTGAATATGACATTTCAAAGACAAAAATATGTCTTTAATATTAAATATAAGATTAGATCAAAAAAAAAAAAATCTACATTAAATATATAATTTATTTTTTTAAAATCTGATTTTTTAATACCGGTCAAAGTACCTTTTAATTAAAATTTTGTTAACTTACAAGTTTACTTTATCATGTTTGTGAAAATGTATTTAATGTATTTCTAAATTCTGACTAGTTTTAAACTTTAAAAATGTCAAATATTAAAATTAAATATTTAGAGACTTAATTATTAAGCACTTTTTAGTAAGCTAATTAAAAACAAAATTAAAAATTTATTTTATTAAATACTTTTTAAAGTTTAAGATTAATATTTTTGACACAAACTTAAAAGTGTAGGAGATAAACTTGCAATCTAACTTATTAAAGACAATTGGAACCTAAACATCTCAACAATGGTATGATATTGTCCACTTTAGTCTAAACGACTTTACTTTTGGTTTCACCCAAAAGGCTTCATACCAATTGGAGATAATTGTCACCCATTATATACTCATGATCTTTCCCTTTTCTAGTCAGGGATATTGTTTGTATCCTAACATAACCTACAATTTTCATAGATGTGATACAAAATTTTGGCTGTTCTTTTATAATATTGTAATTTTTAAATTTTTATATAAAAATATTGCATGTTTGAAAGTATTTTTAAAAATAATACTGTTTTAAACGGAAGACCTTCCGATGTTCTTCTGCACCTATATCTTTGCATTAAAAAATTGATATATTTATAACCAGATATTCAAAAATTTCAAAAAATGTATGGTTGAAAAGCTAACGAGATATACAATCCAAGTTTAGCTACCGTTTCCCTTCAAAAAAAAAAAAAAAAGTTTAGCTACCGTTTTAAAGTTTTCAGCCATATCTTCAGTTCTGGGTTTAGTGAAGTTTTCAGAACTTCGACGATCTGTATCTTTTGATACACAACTCAAAAAATAGTGAAACCACGTATTAAATTGAAGCTCTATGTGTTAGCTTTCGAACCATACCCTTTTCGAAGTTTTTGAACATATGGGTAAAAAAATATCTTTTTTTTAATACACTCCTCAAAAGAATTTTCAGTTCTGAAATTTGCAGAACTATAGTCAAACTTTAATGATCTTTATCTTTTGATATACAACTTTAAAAAATAGTGAAATCAAGTATCAAATTGAAGTTCTGTCAGCTTTTCAACCATATATTTTTTGAAATTTTTAAATATCTGGGTAAAAAGATATAAATTTTTTAATGAAAGGAACGTAGATGACGAAGAAGATAGTCTTTTGAAAAGACGATCTTCATCCATATGGAGCTATTTTCAAAAGACGGTCTTTGCTCGCGTGTAAAGTTCGTCTTTTGAAAATACGACCTCCATTTAAAACAACAATATTTTTTAAAATACTTTCAAACCTACCATATTTTTATAATTACAATATTATAAGACAATATAAGCTCCTCAAATCACTTTATTATTATTATTATTTTTTTTTTTTTTATTTCAGCACCACACATTTGAGAAGGAGAATTTGAAGTTCTCATCTTTTGAATGATTTTTTTAGTATGATTTAAAAAAAAAGATTTAATTAGTGGTAGCGTGTGATTCCAAACTCAGTCTTTAAATATTGAGACTCATCAACCAAAACTCATCCATATGAATCACAAAAACAGTATGGCAAAGTCTCTCCCACACCCACTGTACGAAAAAACATTGATGAAAAGACCTGTCCAAACAGCGTTGGATCTTGCAATCTTCTTCCTCTTGCTTTCACTTGTTGCATATCGTCTCTTGTTTCTATCCAACCATGCCTTCTCCTATCTCCAAACCATCGCCTTCCTTTGCGAGTCTTGGTTCTCCTTCGTCTGGTTCCTCGCCATCATCACCAAATCCAACCCCGTCGACTACAAAACCAACCCTCAACTCCTCCTCCATCGGTAATTAAACATATATTCACATCTTTTCACTTCTCTCTCATACCATTTCCTATCTATTTTTTTATCTTATTTTCTCTTTTTCAAATTTATGTATAATTTCTCTCTAAGATTTTCATATTTTTTTAAATAATAATCAAAAAGATATAATATGTTTAGACTCTCAGACCAAAAATAATTGTAAATTTAGCAAACTTTAAAACATTTTGCAAATATGTCAAAAAAAATCAGTTGATATTACTGATAGACTATCACTGACAAAATTCTATTAAAAAGACTACTATCAGCGATAAACTTCTACTAGCAATAGATATCTGTAAATTTTTTAAAAATGTGCTATATTTTTTATTATTTTATCCTAAATTGACATTCGTTACTACTTTTTAATATCTTTTTAGTCATTTGAGATTTATGTGTTAGTTTTTAAGTTTCAAAATCGGACAACCAAGTGTTTGTATTAAAAAATAATTCAATTTTCGCCTTAATTATTTAGGGTTGAGGTGACATTTTTTAAAATAAAAAAGAACTCTCTCCTCTTCTTCAACCCTCCTCTCTGACAGCTACACTCTAAACTACGTCACAAACCTCAAACCACTAAAAACAAATATCTTACCTTACCAAATTAAGTTAGGTTTTATTTTTATTTTTAAACTTGACCTAATTTTCGAAACAGTAAAGTTTCTTATCACAAGAAAGTAGTATTTATAAGTTTAATTTTAAAAAATAAAAAACGTGCAGCCAAGTAGAACTTCCGGCAGTGGACATATTTGTGACGACGGCAGATCCCGTTCTGGAACCGCCGATACTAACAGTGAATACGGTGCTGTCTTTGATGGCGTTGGATTATCCGGCGAACAAACTGGGTTGTTATGTCTCCGACGACGGATGTTCTCCTCTGAGCTTCTATGCTCTGAGTGAAGCAGTGAAATTTGCAAAAATTTGGATTCCATTTTGCAAAAAATACGAGGTTCAAGTTCGGGCTCCGTTTAGGTATTTCATCAATAATGCCTCAACAACACAGCCTCATCTTCATAATCATACCTCACCACAATTCCAAAATGACTGGAAAAGAGTTAAGGTAAATGACAAAAATAACCGACAACACAAATATATATTTTTCTTTCTTTATATAAAAAATAAATAAATTATTTTTTTAAATTTTTTTGAATGATAATCGAAGGTGGAGTATGAGCGGCTGGAAAGCAAAATCGAGGAAGCAGAACAAAACAGATTTGGTCCACGTGAATTGTTGGATGCTTTCTCCAATGTTGACACCAAAAATCATCCCGCCATAATAAAGGTACTCCTACTTCAATGTTCCTTTTGGATTTTCCAAAAACAAAAACAATATTAAATTACCATTTTAAGAGATAAAAGGGGACTACTTTTTTTTTTTTTTTTTTTTCGAGACAAAGGAATCTTACCATTTTAAGTATGGTTAAATTATCATTTTTTACTACCTATTCTTTCTACTTGTTTTTGTTAACTTGGGGTTTGACTAAGGAGTTGGGAGAATTGGGTTGTTTACTCTCGATAGTTCTGAAGTATGTATTTTTTAGGTAAATACTTGTTTAGTCTGTAGTTCTGAAGTATGTGGTGTGTTTGAAGCAGATAATTGTTTAACGTAGAGTTCTAAAGTCTAAGTTTATTTTAACTATTTTCTTCTACACAATTTTTTTTACAAACTTTCAAAATTTCTTTATTAAAAACTTCTTCTCATTCCAATAAATTCTAAAAATGAAATATTTTATTTTTATTTTATCTATCCTCGAAATTTTTTTTTGAAAACAACAAAAATAATTTTGAGCACAATACTTCACATTATTTTTTCACATTGATTATAATTTTTTTTTTGTTAGGACCTTTAATTTTATGAATTATAAGATTGTCTATCCATAAGTATAGTCTACCCATGTGTCAAACACATCTTTCTCCTCTCCACTATGTTAAACTTTTCATTCCATCAGAATTCACTCCATCTATAAATTAGGATTTACATTTGCTTTTAATGTTTTTATAATAGACATCCTTAAACTTTTTCAAAAAAATAAATAAAATAATAGACCATCCTTAAACTTTGGTCATGGTATAGATTAAATTCTTCAATTAATAATGGTATGAATTAAAAGTTTTAAAACTATGAACTTTCACAAATCAATTTACACAGCTAACAAGAGCATAACTCAAGTGACATGATGTATCAACTAGTGACCAAGCGGTTATAAGTTCATTTTCTCACCTCCACATGTTGTAAAAAAAAAAGTGTTTCAATTTACACTCTCTTAAATTTCGTTTGAAAAACGTTAAATTATAGGTGTATAAAAGTTTAAAGCAATACAATTATAAGTCTTTACATAGGTTAAAATTAATGTTTTTCAAATAAAATATAAGAGAAGGTAAATTGACATCCTTATGAAAGTTCATGGTTTTAATTGATATCTATCTTCAAACTTTAGGAATATAAATTGATTTTTGTCTATTTGATAATATATTCATTTTATTTATTTAATAAATATTGTTTGTTCTCTTATTACACGAGTGATTTCAAATATTGTATCAGTTAAACTAATCAGTAAATATCATCATCTACATTATGTGAATGTGAGAATTCGAATCTCTAGCTTCTTAGTCAAAAGTATATGACCCGTTAAATTATATTATTCATATTGGCCATATATGTGTGGCGTGTTGAAATATAATAATACTATATCACTCTTATTTCATTTGCAGATATTATGGGAGAACAAAGATGTTTCAGATGAATTGCCACATTTAATTTATCTATCTAGGGAGAAGAGTCTAAAACATCCCCATCATTACAAGGCGGGTGCGATGAATGTTCTGGTAATTAATTTAAAACATACTTATAAATATATATATCATGTTTAATTAAATAAATTTAAATATTATTAATGTTTGAATAATTTAACGTGTAGACAAGAGTGTCAGGATTGTTGACAAACGCTCCTTACATATTAAATGTGGATTGTGACATGTTTGCCAATAATCCCCAAGTTATTTTACATGCAATGTGCGTGTTCTCCAACTCTGAAGTTGATTCGAAAGAAATTGGATATGTGCAATCTCCTCAATGTTTTTATGATGGACTCAAAGACGATGTTTATGGAAATCAACTTGTAGTCATATACGAGGTAATTTATTGATATACTTGTATAAATTTTATTGATATTTTGTAGTTCCTATCCATTTAGACATATGGTTTATACAATCTAATGTGTAGATTGAGATTATTTTCATTACTAGTACTTTGCGCGTGGAATCATGGGACTTCAAGGACCTTTCTATAGCGGGACTGGCTGTTTTCACCGACGAAAAGTCATATATGGCCAATCGCCTCACCATACTACAGATTTGATGAATGGTAACTTTATATTATATAGTTTATTTTTTTGATCTCATTCCTACTAATAATACTCTAATTTAATCTAATGGACACATTATTTTGAATGTTTTGTAGGGAAAGCTTCTGAAGAAGAATTACTCAAATCATTTGGATATTCAAAAGCTTTCGCAAAGTCAGCAAGTTATGCTTTTGAAGAAAATGCTTTTGGCTATCACCCAAAAGGCGGCCTTTTGAACAATCTTGAAGCAGCAAACCAATTGGCTGGATGTGGCTATGATATCGGCACTACTTGGGGTTCCAAGGTTTAATTTCCCCTTAACAATCTCTCTATAAAACCTCTATTTCAATTTTGATTGAGATGAAATCTATATTCATAATTTCTTAAGCTTCATCTCATAGTAATTCCGATTTTTTGTTTTCTGTTTTTGAAATTTATGCAATTTTAACTCTTCAATTTTTAGTTAAATTCAAAAAACACAAAAACAAACTTATTAATATTTTAAATCTTTTGAAAACTTGGTTTGGATTTGGAAATTAAATAACAAAACATAGAAACTCGTAGGTGAAACATGGGTTTATAAGCTCAATTTTCAAAATCTTTAAATTGGAAGACTTTTGTAATCTGCTTCAAACTTTGTATGTTTCTCACCTACATAATTAAAGTATCCTCTTTCAAAAAAAAAAAAAAAACCTAAAATCTAAAAATTAAGATCATGTTTGGTAACCATTTGATTTTTGGTTCACTACAAGAAATCCTGCTTTTAGCGCCGAACAAAAAAAACGTCGCTAAATACACTATTTCGTCGCTATTTCTTCATCGCTAAATGTGTATTTTCTTGCCGTGGTATTGGAAAATTAATTAAGCTTATAAACACTATTTTCACCTATGATTATCTTTGTTTTTTGTTTTCCTACTTTCTAAGGATGTTTTCAAGTTTTACAAACTAAAAAAAAGTAGTTTTCGATTTTAAAATTTGACTAAGAATTCACACATCTCATTAAAAGAGGTAGAAACCACATTAATTGAAGAAACGGTGAGGAAACAAACATAGAACTTTCAAAGACAGAAAATTAAAAAACGAAATTGTTATCAAACGGGGCGCGAACTTATTGATGGTAAGCGGTTGTTTGATTGAATATGTCAGATAGGGTGGATGTATGGATCTACAACAGAGGATATCCAAACAGGGTTGGCGATTCAAAAAAGAGGGTGGAGATCCATTTACATTTCCCTGGATCCACCTGCCTTCTTAGGTTGTGCACCTTCACAACTTGTCAGTTCATTGAAACAACAGAAGCGATGGGCCACAGGCTTGCTCGAAATTTTACTCAGCAAAAACACTCCCATTTTCGCCACCTTATTTGGAAACCTCCAATTCAAGCAATCTGTAGCTTATCTCTGGATCCTCACTTGGGGCCTTCGTTCCATTCCAGAGCTTTCTTATGCAATGCTCCCACCCTATTGTCTCATCACAAATACTCATTTCTTCCCTACTGTAAGTACAACTTTGCCTCCTTACCTTTTAACTTCCTCCTTTTAAATATGTCTAATAGCTCTTCCATCTTTCAATTTTGTGTCTAATAGATTCTTCAACTTTACAAATGTATCATAAGCTCCTGAATTTCAAGTTTGTGTCGAAATTGTCCTTGAACTTTTTAAACTGTTTAATTTTAGGTCATTGAACTAAAAATGTCTAATAAGTCTCTCAACTTTCAATTTTGTGTCTGATAGACCTGTGACATTTTAACAAAATTTAAAATTAACTTCTATGTTAGATTTAATTTATATTAAATTTTATGTTTAATAGGGTCCTAAACTTTCAAGTTTTTGTCTAGTAGGTCAATGAATTTTAAAAAATGTCGAATAAACATAAAATTGGAAATGCAGTAACCTTATTGGACACAAAATCGAAACTACTTTAGGAACACCAAATATACACAAATTTAAAAGTTCTTTAGGGTCATTATCTTGTAAGCATGGACCCTATCTTGTAAGCATGTTTTCCTCGACCAAGAGGTCAGACGTTTAAATTATCACTCACTTTGCATGTTGTTGAACTCGTTTAATAATTCATAGCTAGCTTTGCATAATGCAGGTGGAAGAGGCAGCAATCATGATCCCAATTTCCCTCTTCATGGTCTACAACATTCAACAAATACTACAATACTTGGAAACGGGACAAACAATAAGAGCTTGGTGGAACAACCAGAGAATGGGAAGAGTAAACACAATGTGTGCATGGTTGTTCGGAGTAGCGAATGTTGTTCTAAAGATTCTTGGAATAGCACAAACTGTGTTCGAAGTGACAAAGAAAGAGACATCATCATCTTCTAATCATTCCAATTCCAACAATAATAACGATGATGCTGATGATTCGGGGCATTTCACGTTTGATGAATCTGCGATGTTTTTGCCAGGGACGACCATTTTGTTGGTACAAGTTATTGGTTTGGTTATGAGCTTATTGACAATGATGAGAGGGAATAGAATTGGATTGCTAGAGATGATTTGCAGTGTTTGGTTAGTTTTGTGCTTTTGGCCATTTTTGAAGGGGATGTTTTCTAAAGGAAGATATGGAATTCCCTTCTCCACCATTTACAAGTCTACTGCTATGGCTTTGTTGTTCCTGCATTTTTGCCAAAGATCAACACACCCATGAATAATTCACAAAGGGAAAAACTTTACCTCCTTTTATTGGTGAATAATTATAGGAATTTCTATTTTACATTCATGTATTGGTCTATTTTTATTACAATAATAATAATAAAAAATGTAGATTTTGTGCTAATATTGTCTAGCATAACTTAATGAATAATAAATCAATTACCATTTCAAAAGTTGATAATTTGTTCATTCCACTCCGCAATGGAAAAAAAAATGTACTAATATTTTTTGGCTACAAAAAGTCAATAGAAACTCTTGAGGTAAGCAAGCCGGTTTTAAGATTTCTTTAAGTGAAGAGTTGAATGGTTGAGATTTGAGATGTACTTTAGGACAAAAGCACAAAAGGTAATTTTATGGTATAATCTCTTGAGGATCCCACATCGAAAAAATAAAGTGACATCACTCATAATATAACATACATGGACTACATTTTCTATCGCGAATTGATTTTAGGATGAAAATATCTAATATACTCTACAATATAATAATCTTTGGTTCTTATATTATGTTTCTAAAAGATGAAATTTAAAAAATTAAAAACTCCGAGTGTCCCAAGACCCTTCATGAGACTAAATTGATTAGATATATACAACATGAATTTGATTTTAGGTAACAAAATAAATTCATTGCTATTTGTCAAAAGAAAAAAAAAACATTGTCTAATTCAATTTGCATCAGTTGTGCCCTTAACTTATGTTCAATCCTCGTATTATAAAACTTTTTTTGTCAAATAATATTTGATTTGAAGTAACTATGTCGAGAGAAATATGAATGAGTTACTACCTCTATAAGACTCGTTGGAGGTCAGAAGAATTGATAGTTACACTTTTTTTTAGTGGCTCAATCATATACGTTTGTTCATCGAATCCGAAAATTAAAACTTAGGCATATACCTTTGTCCATCGAACTCGAAAATAATTAAAAACAAATATGAATGAGTTACTATCTCATAAGACTTTGGAATGCTAGAAGAATTGATAGTTACTATTTATACAAATAAAATATACTTTTCTTTTTTTCTTTTTAGTGACTCAGTCGCATAAGTTTGTCCAAACCTGGAGTAATACATGAGTGATTTCGTCTAAGAATCAATTGAATGAGAACAGAGCATCGTGAAAGGATATGTGGAATATATATATATATATATATATATATATATGAACAGGGACCAAAACTTATCATCCATTTACGTATTCAGTGTTCTAATTTGATCAGTAACCACAAATTTTGTAAGCACAGCACCGATGGGCGCTCCTCTATACAAAAGAGTTGCAATAAAAAGAACCACCGATGCAGTACTCGACGCATCAATTTTCCTGCTCCTGGTGTCTCTCCTCGGCTACCGCCTCCATTTCCTCGGCAGCAACGGCTTCTCTTGGCTCCAATTCACTCCTCTCCTCTGCGAGTCTTGGTTCGCATTCACCTGCTTTCTTTACATCGCCATCAAATGGAACCCGGTTCAGTTCACAACCTTTCCCCACCGCCTTCTCAAACGGTAATTTTAAGAAACCCAGATAGTTATTAATTAAACGGATCCTAGTGATAATATATATTGTTTGTCAAAATTGAAACAGGCCGGTTCAGGAGGTTCCTCCGGTGGATGTATTCGTTACGACGGCGGATCCGTCGTTGGAACCGCCGATAATTACTGTGAATACGGTGCTGTCTCTCTTGGCCGTTGATTATCCGGTGAATAAATTGGCTTGCTATGTCTCCGACGATGGATGTTCTCCGGTCACGTTTTATTGCCTCACTGAAGCGGTGAAATTTGCCAAGATTTGGGTTCCGTTTTGTAAGAAGAATCAGATTCGGCTCAGAGCGCCGTTTCGGTACTTTTCTAGCGCTTTACCCCACGAGTCCGCAGAGTTTCACCTAGAGTGGAAAAAAATCAAGGTAAAACAAACCAAATTTTAGTTTATTAAATGCTGTTTTTTTTTACCCAAAAATTTGTTTTTTAGGATTAGGAAAGCAAAAGTAAATGTTTAGAGTTTAATATATATAGACTATAAATATAGCAAAAAAAAAAAAAAAAAAAAAAAAAAAAAAAAAAAAAAAAAAAAAAAAAAAAGTAACTATCATTGATAGATTGTTATGACTCATATTCATTGATAACATGTCTATAATTGATAGACTACTCTCAGTAATAGTCATCGGCAAAATTTTATAAAAAAAACCAAGGTGTTAGACTACTGTGACAAAAAAATGTCATATTTGCAAATCTAAAAAAAAATGTTATATTTTAAATTATTTTACTTTAAATTGATATCTATATAATTTTTCTATTTTTTTTTATTGGACTGGTTGGATAAATAATAATTGGGTTAAAAAATAATGACAAATATAATAAAATATAAAATATTTTATAAATATGACAAAAACATTCATGACTATCACTTATAGACGATTATCACTAATATTCATTGATAAAATGTCTAGATAATCTATTACTTTACCGATAAAATTCTATAAAAAAAAATATTGAAGTGTAAACTACTGATAAAAAAAATATTTACTAATCTTCTTGTATTTTTAATTATTTTTTTAAGTTGGAGGTATAATTTTCTTGTTGATTATTGTGTTTGTTTTGGAAATTTTAAAAGGTAGAGTACGAGAAGATGTGCCGCAAGATTGAGGAAGCAAATAAAATATCGGACTCACGTGAGCTTGTTGGAGACCTCGAAGTTTTCTCCGGCACGGACTCCAAAAACCATGCTCCAATTATCAAGGTTTGCCTTTTTTTATTTATTACTTTTCTCTTCTTTATGATTTTGCTAATTCTTTTTATAAATTTAGAGCAAGAATTAAAAAATCTTGTTAAAAAATATTTTTACTCTCAATATGTATAGTATAACTTCAATTTTATTAAGATTTAGTCTCTATTAAAAAATAAATAAATAAATAAATTAATAAATAAATTTTGGAGAAATTGTAACAAATGTCAATTTAGAATAAGATAATTAAAAATATAGTATGTTTTTAAAAATTTTGCGAATATGGCAATTTCTATCGCTGATATCTTATGGCTGATAGAAGTCTATCGCTGATCACCTTAGCTTTTTTATAGATTTTTGTCAGTGATTATAGTCTATCAATGATAATAGTCTATCACCGATAGAAGTCTATCAGTGATAATATGATAGAGTCTATCAGTGATAGAAACAGATTTTTTTTTTGCCATATTTGCAAAACATTTTAAAGTTTACCAAATTTGCAATTAGTTTGAGCCTGATTGCTATTTGTGTAACCAGCCCTTAGTTTTAACTTAATTTTTTTTCTCTTATATGACCTAACTCGCAATCAATTGTAATATTGACCAATATAAATGATATAATTGAAAAACAGTAAAAACAATCTCAATTATAACTTTAAATACTATTTTTTTTACCATAAAAAAACTTTATATTTTAGAGATTAAAATAGGACTGGTTGCATAAACAACAATCAGATCTAAAATAATGACAAATATAACAAAATTTAAAACATTTTACAAATATGACAAAAAAATCAGTGGCTATCACTGATAGACTGATATCGTTGATATATGATTATCACTGATAGACTACTATCAGTGATAGTCATTAACAAAATTCTATAAAAAACTGAGGTGATAGACTACTATTAGACTACTAGATTACTATCAACGGTAGACTACTAATAGAAATTGTTATATTTATAATTGTTTTTAAAAATTGCTATATTTTTAATTATTTTATCCTAAATTGACATCTGTTACAATTTTTAATTATTTTACTCCCAATATGTATAGTATAACTTCAATTTTATTAAGATTTAGTCTCTATTAAAAAATAAACAAATAAATAAAATAATAAATTAGTTTTAACTTAATTTCTTTTTTCTCTTATATGACCTAATTCGCAATCAATTGTAATATTGACCAATATAAATGATATAATCGAAAAACATTAAAAATGATCTCAATTATAACTTTAAATACAATTTTTTTTATCCAAAAAAAAAAATAATTTTACCCAATTTTATATTAAAATAGGGTTCATGTATAAAATAATGACAAATATAACAAAATTTAAAATATTTTGCAAATATGGTAAAAAAAAACCAGTAGACTATCACTGATAAACTACTATCAATGATAGTCATTAACAAAATTTTATAAAAAACTGAGGTGATAGACTACTATTAGACTACTAGATTACTATCAACGGTAGACTACTATCAATGATAAAAATTGTCATATTTAGAATTGTTTTTAAAAATTGCTATATTTTTAATTATTTGACCCTAAATTGACATCTCTTACAATTTTTTATTAAAATATATATAACATTTTTAACATAAAACAAATTTTATATACTCTAATAATTAAGAGGTTCGTTAGAAAAATAAAGGAGATTTTATACACTCAAACCCTATTTCATCATTGCAACTTTTCCATTAACTATTAATAAAAAAAGGTTTAGGTCAAGTTTTTGTTAATAATTTATAAAAATTAGAAGACTAAAAATAGTTATTTATACAAAATTTGTAGAGTATTATGATGTGTATTTAAGAAATGGGTAATATTTACGGGATTGTTAATTAACTTTATTATATGACAGATTGTCTTTCTTTGATTTGTCTTATTTGTTGTTGTCTGTTTTCTTGTTCTTTTTTTGGATCTTTGATGTGGATGCGTTTTGATAGAGATCTCACAATATTATTTTTATTAACACAAAAAAGAAGAACGAATATTGTACAAATTCAACATCAAAAAAGTTAAATTGAATACGACATTCTATAATAGGAAAAAGAGACGTAAAAGTAAGACAAACTTTAAATATATTTTCTCATTTTTAACTCCATATAATGTTAGCCTTCATTTTTATTCTTTTTTTTCTTCCTCTTTGGTGTTAGAAAATTTTGTGGATATTCTCTCTATAACTAATATTATCAACTAACCATTATCCTATTTTCTTTTTAGATAATATGGGAGAATAAGGAATATGAGGATGAAATTCCACACTTGATTTATGTGTCAAGAGAGAAGAGGCTCAAACATTCTCACCATTTTAAGGCTGGTGCTATGAATGTTTTGGTAAATTTACGCTTTTTTTACAATAGTAATTATATGGTTGCCAACAAGAGCATAGCTCAACTGGCATGATGTATCGCCTAGTAACCATAAGGTTCTAGGTTCAATCCCCCACCCCAACATGTTGTCAAAAAAAAAAAAAAAATTTTTATGGTTAATTAATTATATATATTATCAACTATATTTTTAAGGGATATAATTGTAAATCACATTTTTATTATCTTATTTTACAAATCATATTCAAATGCCCAAATGAAGCAATCTAAAAAATTATTGAAAGAATATATGGTTAGTAAAACTATTATTGCAATTTCATTTAAACTACAAAAGATCATTTAATTTGCTATTATTCCTATTTTTAGTTTATACAGACTCATGACGTTAGATATATGTTTAATATGTAGACAAGAGTCTCTGGATTAATGACAAATGCTCCTTATATATTGAACGTGGATTGTGATATGTTTGCGAATGATTCTACCGCGATTCTTCAAGGGATGTGTCCATTTCTTGACCCTAAGAATGATAAAGAAGTTGCATACGTCCAATTCCCTCAACGTTTCTATGATGGATTAAAAGATGATTTATATGGAAATCAATTTATCATCCACATGGAGGTGAGATTCAGCTGCTCTTTTTCTCTCTCTATTTTTTCAATATTAACATAAATATATTAATCAAAATATTTCATATTTGACATGGCAGTACATTGTTCCGGGACTCGCAGGAAGTCAAGGCCCAAGCTACATGGGAACAGGGTGTATTCATAGACGAAAAGTCTTATATGGTCAATTACCAAATGAAGATAATAAAATTAATGGTAGTTTTTTTTATTATTATTGTTATGCTAATTCTCAACTCAAACTTATTGAAAATATTTAATTTCTTATAGTTTACTAATTTGTGTTTATTTTGAAGGAAATAATACAGAAACTAAATTATATAGAACATTTGGAAACTCCAAGGACTTCATCAGATCCGCTACTTCTGCTTTGATGGGCATCGCAGATTATCCAAACTCTTTGCGGGGCTCAACCGAAGCATTACACAAAGTCGCGAGTTGTACTTACGAGCTTCATACCACTTGGGGCGCTCAGGTTTGCCTCTTTCTTTAACCAGAATTTTGGTTTATATTAATATATATATATATATATATATATATACTTATTATCTGTTAGTACTTTTTTTTTTTTTTTTGGGATAAATCATAAGAAGTTGCACATGTTAGCTGCAAATCAAATAGAAAATTTTACTAGGTTTAAAAATCTTTTGCTTCAAAAAAAAAAAAAAAAAAAAACTCATTTTTCGTACTTAATTTTCTTAGACTCCGTTTATCATTTCATTTTTTAGTTTTTGATTTTTGGAAATTAAGTTTATAAACCCTACTTATACCTCTAACTTTTTTTTGTTTTCTTATCTACTTTCTACCAATATTTTTAAAAATCAAGTTTATTTTGAAGGATAGTTATAGCGGCCCATAGGCGCAAGATGTACCTTGTGACTAAAAAAAGTAGTTTTTAAAAAGTAACTTTTGTTTTTGGCATTTGACTAAAAATTCAAATGTTTCTCTAAAAAAAAAGGTGCAACCTATGGTAAAAAAATTAGAGAAAAATAAGCTTAAATTTCAAAAACAGAAAACTAAAAATGAAATGGTTATCAAATGGGGCCTTAATTTAAAAAAAAAAAAATATAACTATTTTACGCTCTATTATTATTCCATTTACACGAACATGTGTTGACAAAATGAGAAAAACGACAAATATATATATATATATATATATATATATATATATATTCACAAACAAAACAAAAATTAGATTTAAACTTATTTTGCTATTATTATATGCTAGGAAAGTTGTTTGTTTTCTTCCTTTTTTTTATTCAAAATTTAATTATAAATATTTTTATCACCCATTAAACTTAATTACTAAATTAAATAGAGGAAAATAGAGATAGGAAGATATTTTACTAATACAAAATATTTTTCTAATATAGATATGTATATAGTATTCTAATAAACTGTTATGACACAAATAAATCGACAAACAAAGAATAAAATGAAAAAACAACATATAGATTGATGGGGTTCACTAAGAGTGTGCTAGCTACATCTACAGAGGGAGAGAATAATTTTATTATCTTTATAGGGAGAGTACAAAGATTACAAATTATGTAGGACAAAAGTCATTAGAAGATTTATATATATGATACATTTTTAATGACCTAAACGGAATGGGCTAAACCAAAGTGAGACTCCATGCTTGGTCGTCATTCGTAACGTCAATTAACAGATTCCCGACATTCCATCATAAACATAAGTAGATTTTTTTCTAATGAAAATAAGGTAGAAAATATCATAATAGTATAACACACAATTGATGTACGCATGTAAAATAAGTGACGTGTATGACAGGTGGGTTGGTACTACGGGTCGGCGACGGAGGACATTTTAACAGGGATGATGATCCAAAGCAAGGGCTGGAAATCGATTTACCTAAACCCAAACCCAGCAGGCTTCCTAGGTTGTTCGCCCACAAATGGACCATCTACATTCACACAGCTTAAGAGATGGACGACAGGCTTCCTTGAGATTTTGTTCACTAAAAACTGCCCCATTTTTGCCACCATCTTCGCCAAACTTCAGCTCAGGCTATGCATGTTCTATCTCTGGATCTATCTATGGGGACTCCAATCCATTCCCGAGCTTTGCTATGCCGCTTTGCCCGCCTATTCTCTTATCACAAACTCTCACTTCTTACCCCAGGTAACACTCAAACTATTAGACATCATGGGGTTTCATCCTAAAACCAATTGATGATAGGAGGAGTAGCCCATATATGTTATATTGTGAGTGATGTCCCTTCATCTTTCCGACGTGAAAAACTCAATACAAACCACCGTACTACATTTTTACTTAACTTTTGAGACTGTTTATTTTACACCTAATTTAAAACACATCAAAATAATATTGTTTTCTCTCTTATTAATTCATAACAATAATACTAGAGGACTTCAGAGATATCTCCGTCATAATATGATATTGTCCACTTTAAAGACTCGTGCTTTTGGTTTCACTCAAAAAAACTTCTCATATCATTGAAGATAGTTGTCCTAATTTAATTTTCTCCTTTATCTAGCCAATGTGAGACTTTGGTCGTCCCACTCACAATATTGAATGACAAAAAAATTTTGCTACCCAATACTAAATTTTTTTGACGTTAAATTTCAAGTTTAGTCCATAAATTATTAGGGTTTGCTTCTATTCGGTCCTTGAGCTTAAAAACTATTTAATAGGTCTCTAAACTTTTAATTTTGTGTCCAATAGGTCTCTTATATGTTCTTAAATTTATAAATTTTGTGTGTGATAGGTCATTGATTTTTCAATTTTGTGTCTAATAGATCCTTAACCTAAATCACAGATCTACTAGACACAAATTTAAAAGTTTAAGATTTTATTAGACATAAAATCAATTTATATCAATTTTATATCTAATAAACTTGTTGAGACTCGGAAAAAAAGACACAAATAAAAAAAAAAAAAAAAAAAAAAAATTATTAGATATTTTAGAGTTCACGACCGACACAAAATTGAAACTGTCCTGCACGTGAGCATGAAAGTATTTTCTTAATTCTAATTGATATGAGATTTGAATTGCATTTGTAAACATTAATGTCTTAATGCAGGTACAAGAACGTGAAATATGCATTCCAATTTTACTCTTAGTCCTCTACAACCTCCAACAAGTGTTGCAATTCTTGAAAACAGGGCAATCCGTTAGGGCTTATTGGAACAACCAAAGAATGGCGAGAGTAAACACAATGTGTCCCTATTTCTTTGGAGTTGTGGGTATTGTGCTCAAGTTCTTAGGATTATCAGAAACCATGTTTGAAGTAACCAAGAAGGAGTCGTCTTCTTCGAGTGATGACGGTGAGAACGATGACGGAGATCATTCGGATCAATTCATATTCGATGAGTCGCCGCTGTTTGTGCCGGGAACAACAGTTTTGATGATACAATTGACGGCGGTGTTAATGAGTATTTGGAGACGGCCGGCCAAGCCCGGCGGAGTAGGGGAAGTGATTTGCAGTGTGTGGTTGATTTTTTGTTTCTGGCCATTCTTGAAGGGGTTTTTTAGGAAGGGAAGATATGGACTTCCCTTTTCCACCATTTGCAAGTCCAGTTCATTAACGTTGCTGTTCGTCTACTTGTCTCTAAACACAAAAATATAGGACAAGCAGAACGTGTGTGTTGTCCTTGTTTGTCCAATTTGTCTTTGTTTTAATTAAAATGTTTTGAATTAGCATATATTTTGTTTTTTTTCTTCTAAGTTTCAACTTTAGGTGCCAATTGATGTTAGTTGTACTGATGCAGGATATGAACTCGCACTTCATTTTGTTAATGAGAGGTCCAATTAAGTCTATTAAGTTATTTTAATTATAAACTTGCACAATTGTGACCAGCCAATAAGTTGAAGACGCGCCAATAAGTTGAATACGCGCACTCTGACCAACCAATAAGTTGAATACGGACACTCTGACCAGCCAATAATAAAACAATTTTTGGATAGGGGTGATTTTTTAAAGAAATCTTTTTTGGTGGGACTGCGCAGGTTCAACATGCACATCCACACAATGTGAGCGGCCGGCGGCAATGTAAATTACAATTTGAGAGAAGGAGAAGAGTGAAGAAAGTAGGAGTTAAATATGTAGTAATAAAATGGTGTAGGTTTGTGGATTGGGGAAGAGGAGAGTGGAGGAGAGAATTGAGAAACAGAAGTTGCATGATGGGGGATTGAGAGGGGAATGAACGCAAAAGAAAAGAATAAATTAAAAAAAAAATCTTAAGGGATCGGTTCACTTTGTGTGGATGCTTAGCACTACAAGAAAAACTGCTTTTAGCCACGAAAATAATAGGTCCTTAAACCCAAACCACAAGTACAAAAAAAGATCACAATAAACATAATACACATGTAAAGTGACAACGACAAATATAACTCTTAATATCCAATTTTTTATATGAATAATGATTGTCACTGGGCAGACCAGACAAACATTCATGTTTGGGGTCAAAAAATTATAGTATATAAATATTAAAAAAATTACAAAAAATCCAGAGGTTCGAATTCACACTCTAAAGGTATGTTGACATTAAAAAACAGTTATCAGTAATAAACATATGTAAGTGTATCAAAGACTTACAGACTAAATTTAAATAAATTTAAGTATCATCATATAATTTTGTTCATCTCTATATTTAAAAAAAAAAAAAATCTTTAATGAGTACAATGCGTCCATAAACTTTAAACGTGTTGAATCGATTCTTATATTTCAATTGATGACTAAAATAATACCATCTCAAAGTTAAATTATTGTTATGGCTGGATTTCAAATTCAGGCACAGTAAAATGCACATGTATAATGACGGGTGCAGAAGAATGAGAGTTTGTTAAAAATTATATTTAATAACAATAATATATATTTAAGATATTATTCTTGAAAGAAAATAAAAAAAGTTTGGGGCCGTACCCATTCCCTTCAGATCCGCTCCTGTGTATCACAGAAAACTTGTGGCTAGATTCAATGGACTTCAAATTCTCATAGTGTCAACCTCATTTCCTTTCACTATTTAATAGCACATTTAAATAGAAATAAAAGGTGTTCTTTTTCTTGGCGGTGATGGGTTCCACTGGTGGGGCGGAGCACGGAGGAGTGAGTGGAGGGAAACAAATTCCCCGTTCCACCCTCGTCTATAATAATCTCTCTAATTCTCCTAAAAACATTATTATGTTTGAATTATATGTATGAATCAATGTCAAATATTATTGTGTTTCTATTAGGAGGGTTTTAACAATTTTCACTTAAAAGGAAGATATCTCCCGGAGAATTAATTAACTATTTAATTTAAAATTTCTCAAAAGAAATTCCTCAAATCGAGATCTGAAAAAAAAAAAAGATTATAGGTGGAAAATATAACGCCTCGAGCTCGGGAAGAGTAATGAGAGGGAGCCTGAGGATTTAAAAAAGTATGGTTAAGAAAAACTTAAAAGGCTTTATAACTACTTACTAGTACTATATCAACAATGTTCACCTTTTTATGTAGGGACTCTTTCATAGGAACTCCAAAGTTAAGTGTGTTTGACTTTGACAAATCCTAAATTAGGTGTCCTCCTAGGTATTTTCTTAGGATGCATGTGTGTGGAGACAAAACAGGCTGAAAAGAGCCACGAGAAAGTATTCGAAACAGAGTGTAAATGTGCCTGAGATTTAATATCATTGAAGGTAAGAGAGAGTAACTAAAATATTTAATTTTATCTATACATCCAACCGTTTTTAAGTGACAATTACGTTAAATAATTTTCCGACGGTGTAATTCTTCGACTCAAAAGAGAAAATTTCAATAAGGTATATGTGGTGATGTTTCCTACCCACAAAAAAGACACCAATGTCGTCACTATATATCAATTGATAATCAAATTCCTCTACGTTTCTTTAGCAAACTTTGTGTCACTAAATGACAAAGAGAAATTACGAAAAAGTCCATTTTAGATTTTATATAGTTCCTTCATGAAACCAAACGATTATCAAACATCTCTCTTGAGTTTTCAAATGGCCAATAATTCCAACATTCTTCCTTTCAATGAAAAAATTGTAGTCAAACGAACAATTCATAGAGCGTTAGACATTACA
The DNA here is from genome assembly GCA_028017165.1 of Herpetospermum pedunculosum. Classification (NCBI taxonomy): domain Eukaryota; kingdom Viridiplantae; phylum Streptophyta; class Magnoliopsida; order Cucurbitales; family Cucurbitaceae; genus Herpetospermum; species Herpetospermum pedunculosum. The sequence goes on along the minus strand of CM051529.1, from coordinate 3,934,739 downwards.
ATCTTCTCTCTTTTGGTTTCGCTCCTTTGTTATCGTCTCTTCTTCTTCTACATCCATGATTTTTCTTGGCTTCAAGCGACTGCGTTTCTCTGCGAGTCTTGGTTCACTTTCATCTGGATTCTCCTTATCACCAGCCGTTGGAACTTCTTCGACTACAAAACATATCCGGATCGACTCCTCAAACGGTAAGATACATTTAACCGCTAAATCACCAATAAATTCAAAAACTTAAATGAATTTAATATTTATATTAAATTGCATAAGAAATGATACTTTACACCAACTCTAAACAAAAATATCTGCTACACACCATTATATATCTGACAGGTGTCTAGTAATTTTTTGTTTTTTTTTGCGAGTTGAAAAAAAAACATAAAATTAGTAAGTTGTGAAAAATTACTTTTTTTTTACTCGTGCCCTTACTTTATCCTGAATTTTTTATTTTTAAAATTAAGTATATAATTCTACTTCCACCCACTAGTTTTTTTTTTTTTTTTTTATTTATTTTGTTCTCTACCTTTTTCAAAATCTAAACTTAAATTAATTTTTTTTAAAAGGAAAAAACAATAATTTAAAATATTGTTTTTATCTTTTTTAATTTGACTAAAAATTATGTTTACTAAAAAAAAAAAAAAAAAAAGATGATTGTAAAAATCTGATGAGAAAAGAAACACATTTGAGAAAATTCAAAAATCAAATAATTATCAAACCATACCTAAGTCTTCTTGTTCTAATGATCGAAAAATAATGCAGGGTGGAAGAGCTTCCTCCGGTAGACATATTCGTGACGACGGCAGATGCAGAGCTAGAGCCGCCGGTAATAACCATAAACACGGTGCTGTCTTTGTTGGCAATGGACTATCCAGCCAACAAACTGGCTTGTTACGTTTCCGACGACGGCGGCTCTCCGGTTACCTTCTATTCCCTCTCCGAAGCTCTGAATTTCGCGAAGATTTGGGTTCCTTTTTGCAAGAAGTACAAGGTTCAAGTTCGAGCTCCCTTTAGATATTTTTACAACAACAATGACGATTATTTAGCCTCCGGTGGCTCGCCTGAGTTCCGGCATGAGTGGACTAAAATGAAGGTAGGAAAATTTCGTTAATGATTACGTATTTTTCAGAAAAAAATGAAAGTTTTATGATAGTTGAATTGGTCTTTTGTTTTTTTTTTTCTTTTTGGTCTTTATTGTTTGTTTGTTTGTGCGAGAAGGACGAGTATGAGAAACTCAGCCAGAGAATTGAGAAAGCTACCCTACGTGACCTGACCGGAGAGCTGCCCGACTTTTCCAATATAAAATCAAATAATCACTCTCCAATTATTAAGGTAACTCTTTATAAATCATGATTTTAATTAAGTAAGATTTTATTGGGTTAATTTATAAATTTACTCTCTAAATTTGTATAGTTGTGCCTAATATTGTTTTCTATAAGTTATTCTTAAAGTTTAAAAGTATTTAACATATAGATCTATAAATTTAATTGTGTATAATAATCTCTACCATATTTTAAATATTTTAAAATTCATGAGCTTATTTGACATAATCAAAAGATTCTGATCTTATAAGACAAAATGCAATTGTATCTAATAAGTTTGTTTAAGATCCCTAACTTATATTAAAAAATTTATAAACTTATATTAGACATAAAATTAAAAGGTTAGACTCGTCTAATATCTAAGTTTATTTTTTTTCAATTCAATAATATGTAGAAATAGAAATTTGAACTTTTGACTTTTGACTATTTAGTCTAGGATATAATATATTTTAACCAATTACTAGTTTTAGGTGGGCTAAGGTTGAAGTTATTATTCATAATTTTTTATTTTATTATTACTTTTAATCGTTTAAAAATATTTTTGAGTTTTTAGCCAAAATTTTAATATGTACTAGAAGCCTTCAAATATAGGGAAATTGTAACATATGTCTCTAAACCCTAAACCCAAAAATAATTAAAAATCTAGCATTTTTTTTTTTTTTTTTTTTTGCAAATATGACAATTTCTATCACTCTTAGTAGTCTAACATCAGTTTTTTTCTTATAGAATTTTGCTATTGACTATATATCACTGATTTTTTGTCATTATTTTGAGTCTGGTTGCTGTTTATGCAACAACCCTTCAAGCGTCTACCATACTTATTAATAAAAAACAATATATAATAATTGCAGGTGATATGGGAGAACAAGGAAGCGCTTTTTGATGGATTGCCTCATTTAATTTATGTATCTAGAGAAAAGAGACCCAAACATCAACATTACTATAAGGCTGGAGCCATGAACGTTTTGGTATTTTTCTTTAACTTCCTATCTTTTTTTTACAATATATAATAAGTGTGGTGGGTGATTCGAAACTTAAGACCTCTTGGTCACTAATCATACATCATCTCAATTGAGTTGTACTCTTATGGACTTACGTGACGGTTAAATTATGTTTTTTTACCAATTTTTATCTCCCATCTTTTAATACATGTCCATAAACTATTGAAAAACATCCATAGTTTTTCTATACCGAATACGTGAGACAATACAATTCATTTTCTCTTAATTGTGTTACTTATATTTGATGTGCAGACTAGAGTGTCTGGATTGATGAGCAATGCCCCTTATATGTTGAATGTAGATTGTGATATGTTTGTAAATAATCCCGGCATTATCTTACAAGCAATGTGTCTCCTTCAAGACCCAATAATTGATAAAGAACATGCTTTTATTCAATTTCCCCAATCCTTCTATAATGGACTTAAGGATGACCCCTATGGAAACCAATTTCATGTCTTGTTAGAGGTAATTAATATTATTTGCTTGTATTTCCTAAATTTTGAACTGTTTACTTATTTTATTAATTAAGCAATCTGTTGATACTTAATCATATTTACCATTTTTATTTTTGTATAGTTTGTTATTCGTGGAGCAACAGGGCTTCAAGGACCATGCTACATGGGGACAGGTTGTATTCATCGACGAAAAGTATTATATGGTCAATCTCCAGATGGTACAAATATTTTTGGTAATTTACTTCATTTTCATTAACTTTTGAAATTGTCCCCACTTAAAAAAAAAATCTTAATGATATTGTCCACTTTAAACATGACGCTCATGACTTTACTTTTGGTCACCCTAGAAAACCTCATTACAATATAGATGTTGTCCCTTACTTATATACCCATGATCTTCTTCTTTCTTAACCAATGTGGGGCTTTGTTTGCACTCACAACATATAGCAACGTTTAAAATTTGAATTAATTTATAGCAGGAAGTAATCTCGACGATGAATTACACAAGACATTCGGAAAATCAGAGAATTTGAAGAACTCGGCTCTTCATGCTCTAAGAGGCATTACATCTTATCCAAATCGCTCATTTGAATCCTACTCTATAGAAGCATTAAAGGAAGTTGCTAGTAGTGATTATGAATACCATTCCTATTGGGGTGCAAAAGTATGCTTCCAAACAATCCTTAATCTAATTTATTTTAAGACAAAAAAGTTTGAGAAAAAAATAAATTAGCCGGCGCAGGCCTTTGCGTCGGGATAGTCCCGTATTGGCCGACGCAAATGGCCTGCGTTGGAAGAAAATCTTGTAGTTTGAAATAGTTTAATTTGATGGTGACATTGTTTTGATTGTTGATTTACACAGGTGGGTTGGCTGTATGGAAGTGCAACAGAGGATTTGTTGACTGGAATGACAATACACAAAAAAGGTTGGAAATCGGCTCTTCTTTTACCAAATCCAAAGGGCTTTTTAGGATGTGCCCCTTCAGGAGGGCCAACTTCTTTAACACAGCAAAAGAGATGGGTTACAGGCCAACTTGAAGTTTTGTTCAGCAAAAAATGCCCCATTTTCACTTTTTTCTTTGACAAGATCCAATTCAGGCAATGCCTCTTCTATCTTTGGATTTTACTTTGGGGCATCCGTTCTATTCCCGAGCTTCTCTATTCTCTTCTTCCCGCTTACTGTCTCATCGCGAACTCTACTTTCTTGCCCAATGTAAGTTTTCTCGTGATCTCGAGTAACGCTCTCTTTCACTTGTGGGCTTAAAATTAACACAAAAATGATATCAATAAGTGATTTTATTTCAATAGGGTTAAATTACAAGTTCAGTCGTCCGTGAACTTTGAGATTTGTGTCAAATAGACTTTGAACTTTTAAGAGTATCTAATCCCTCTTTGAACTTTCAATTGTCTGTCTAATTGGTTCCTGAACTTTAAAATGTGTGTTTAGTGTCCTCAAGCGTCCCCTAGCTTTAAATTTTGTGTCTAATAGGTCTTTGACATATTCAACATTTTTTTAAATTCATGAACCTGCTAGAAAAAAGAAATTAAATTTTAATGTCTCATTAGTTACAAAATTCAATTTTGAATTTTGAAAAATGTTGAATATACAAGGAATCTATTAGCTAGACGGAAAGTTGAAGGATCTCTCTTTTACATTTTGAAAGTTCAAGATCTATTAGACACAAAATTGAAAGTTTATGGACTAAACGTGTAATTTAACTTTATCGATATTAGACGGGAGGGAATGATATTAAAGGAATTGAAACACAAAAACAATTTAATTTACTATATTGACATTCTTACCAAACAATCCAATCTCAAAATGTAGGTACAAGAACCAGCCGCATGTATACCACTTTTGCTCTTTGTCGCCTACAACTTCCAACAACTATTGCAATACTTGGAAGTTGGGCAGTCAATTAGGACTTGGTGGAACAACCAAAGAATGGGAAGAGTAAACACAATGTGTGCTTATTTATTTGGAGTTGTAGGTATTGTGCTTAAGCTTTTAGGTTTATCGGAAACGATGTTTGAGATAACGAAAAAGGGATCGTCTTCTTCGAATGATGATGGTGAGATGGGTGAGGATTCGGGTCGATTCACCTTCGACGAGTCGCCGTTGTTTGTGCCCGCCACGGCAGTTTTGATGATACAATTGGTGGCAGTTACGATCGGTTTGTCGAGATCATTGGAGGCAAGTCATGTTATTGAAGAGTTTGGGGTGGGGGAGATGATATGCAGTGTGTGGTTGATTTTGTGCTTTTGGCCATTTTTGAAGGGAATGTTTGCGAAGGGAAGATTTGGGATTCCATGGCCAACCTTGTTCAAGTCCAGTGCTTTGACATTATTTTTCGTGTTCTTTTGTGTTAACTAAGACATAGGAAGTGAGAGTTTGATTATTGATATTTATTACAACTTTTTTTGAAAGGTTATTTATTATAATTAATGTGTTTGGATTCTAGAGTTTGGTCCAATATTAAAGAACTAATTGATATAAATTAGTCTGTCCGCATAATATCAACGCCAGTTAAGGTGAAGGTTGTGCCTATCATCCGGATCTACGCCGTATATCTCCTCCACCCATCCGCGGAGGGGTTCAGTATCCATCTCCGCGGATATTTCCAGATCGCCACTGAGTCAGGAGCGAGCCATGCCACATTGCATGGGAGGAACTGATCCTTCATTTAAGAACATACAGCGTGCTCGCACAGAAGAATTAACCGTACGTGCGGGTCTCCCCGCATGCGGCTCACGCCATTGTCAACACGGGTTTAGCTTACGATGTATTTTGAAGCCCTCGTCCAAACGACATATTGTATATAAACTCGTGATCAAGAGGTCACATATTCAATCCTCTACTTGCATGTTGTCAAAAAATTGTTTAGTTATTTTAGTATTGAAGTTATATATGCATTAAATAATTGTGGTTTTGATCATGAAATTCTCCTTATTTTTCCTAATGTAATGGACTTCATTTTTTTCCCTAATATTTTTCAATCGCTAAATTTGTTTTTGAATTTTACCATTTTGTATTTGTATTAGGCCTTAATTCATTATGTATTAGATCATTAGAAGAATGTCATATATAAATCTTGTAATGACTTCTGTCTCTAATTTATAATTTGTAATCTCTCATAAATTCGTACTACAATTCTATACATGGAAGTAGGGGTGCAAGGAAAACCCGAAAAAACCGAACCGAACCGAAAAACCGACCGAAACCACGTTAATTTCGGTTCGGTTCGGTTCGGTTCGGTTCGCGGTTTCGGTTTGAATATTAAGAAAACCGAATATATTCGGTTGGTTTTCGGTTTTGATGCTTTAAAATCGATGATAACCGAACCGACCGATTACTATATATATATAATAAATCGAAAGATTATCAATAATTGTAAGCGGTTCAGTGGCTTTAGAGACGTCTTACAACCAAGATGTCTTGAGTTTGAGTGTGTTAGCGAACTATGTAAATCTAAAAAAAAAAAAAAAAATTTAACTTTTTAAAAGAAAAATTACAATGTCAGTTGATTCTTACCTACTAACAAATGTAGGTTTATGATGAATTGAGAGCTCAATTAGGAAATTGTTAGATAATTTGATTTATACCAATTGAGGTAAGTTCGATTTGACAAATGATTTTCTATAACTTGATTAAGCAAATTTGTAATTCAACATAAACAAATCCACATATTAAAAGTGTATTATAAGATAATAAAATAAAATAAAAATTCACATATTAAAGATTATAAGTCTCAAATTTACAACACAGACTATATAAACTTAACTTGTGAATCAAATATGGTGTAATCTAACTCACTATAAATAAATAAATAATATAATTTTTTTTTTTAGCCATGTGTCAAGATTGTATGAAAACTATTTTGAGAAATGTTTTTTATATTTTGTTTTTTCTTTAGTACCAAAGCAAAGAACTTTTATTACATGTTACTTTGTTAGGATATTTATTCTATAAAAATTAAAATTTCGTGTTCTCTTTTAATGTCTTTTGACCTTTTTTTATTATTATTTTTTTAGATGGAGGTTGTTATATTTTAAAAATTATAAATTAGTTAATAGCAATTTAAAAATCCACTATTACATTCATTTTCACAAATCATTATATCAAAATTTAAAAAAAAAAAATAAGACGCTATTTTCAAAACAAAGTCTAATATTTAGAAGTGTCTTCTCTTGAAGACCAAGGTATAATTTATAAAAATATAAAGTCCGTCTTGATCCCCAAGAAAAGGAGAATGGTCAATGCAGCCAAATTGAATTTCACAAAGCTTTTAAAATTCTTTATTTGTTGGAATATTCATTGAATTTGACTCCTTCACACTCTTGGGAGGAGTCTGAGTCAAATTTGTCTACATTAAAAAATAATATCTTCTAATATATTATTTGTAAATGCTTCTATTTATTTTATTCCCTAACAATAATATCTCTTCAACATATGTACATAAAACATATAAAAAAAATGGTTAAATCACAAATTAATTTAACAACTTTTGAAGTGAACAAAATCATAATTCAAATGGCAAGATGTTTCACGAGTGACTAAGAGATCTTAAGTTTGATCTATATTGTAAAAAAAAAAAAAATATAGAACAATAATTTTTTTTTTTATCTTTTTTTTTTAATAGTATAATAGGTTTTTAGATTTTAAAAATATGGTTTTGTAGTTTTATGATTACTAGAATTTTACAAATATGTACAAATATCTTATTTATTTTACAAATGTTCAAATAGATTAGTAGTATCATCAGAGTTGGTGTTCAATTACATTAAAACCCTTCATACTTCATATATCTATTGAGATTTGTATGAAATAAAATAAAATAAATTTTAATCAAGGTATAAATTAGTAATTTAATACAATTGTGTATCTCAAAATTAAGGCATTAAAGATATTAAATTATCATTTACTCACCTCTCACCTCCTCAAGCAAAACCATCTCCCTCCCCGACAAGCATATGCACATCAGAGTTCTCTCCGACGACAACAAGCTCTCCTACCAACACTCTCTTTGAAAATTTGTATATCTAGTCATCCTTAAATCATACATAATTATACATAATTATACGCATATATACATGTTATAATCGAATATAAATTAACATACTACCATATGTTAAGAATATGTAATTAGTTATACATGGTATATGTTCATGTAAATGAAAATATCATTTATTATAAACATAAGATTCAGTTAGACATGAAATATTTACATATATACCGATATTGATAATATATTCATTCCTAATAATTCACTTATACCTATAATATTTTTATACAAGTGCAATTGCAAATAATAACTATTTGAAAGAGAAGAAAAATAAACATAAGATTCAGTCGTGGTATATTTGAATATGAAAGGAATATAACGACCTTATGTCATGAAGATATATTCACTATAAGAATATAACTACCGAAACAGTTGAATGTATAATACATGTATATAATTATCGATGATTTATAATACAATATAAGATTTTCACACAAGTGCAATTGCAAATAATAACTGTTTTAAAAGGAAAAATATGAACATAAGATTCAGTCGTAGTATATTTGAATATGAAAATAATATATGTTATGAATATATATATTCATTATAAGAATATAACTACTGAAACAGTTGTGTAACGACTCAAACTCTAAGTAAGAGAAATTTATTTAAATTTATTATTATCGGGTTTATTAGTGTGTTTAGATAGAAGTATAAGTTAAATTTGAGCTTAAAAGAGGTAAAGGTGGTTTGACTTTTTCAAATAAAGGTTAATAAATTATTATTATTAATAATAATAATAATATTATTTAATATTATTATTAATAATATATTATTAAAAAAAATGAATGTTGAAAAAGGCCGCGTAGGTCTTCCTAAGAAGACCGACGCCGCACTTCTCTCTCTTGGTCGGCATCCTTAAACTTAGCCAATCCCCGTCGGGGTCGGCTTAATTCCTTGAGGTTTGTCCAACCCCGTCAGGATCGACCTTCTTGAAGCTTGGTTGATCGCCGACGGGATTTGCCTCCAACCCTCGTTAGGGTCGGCCTTCTTGAAGCTTGGTTGATCACCGATGTGATTGGCCGCCGTTGTGATTACTTTAATTGCTTGGGCGGACTTTGTCAATAATTTCACCATCAACAATATATTGACATGACCATAAAAGCTCTCTGGACTAAACTTGTAATTCAATACAATAAAGCTTGATATTCTAAGCTCGTCAAGTATTCTAGATATGAGGGGTGTAATCGGCTCCATTCGACTCGATTTGAGGGTCAAATTGAAACTGAACCGCAAAGATTTATTTAGAAATTAGAAACTCGAACCGAACCAACGAAAGGAACATAACTAAACCACACCGAGCTGATAAACCGACGATTTGGTCGGTTCGGTCTGGCGATTAACTATTTGCTAAATACCAGGCATGAATGTGTGGGTCGGGTAGGAGGCGGGGCGCATAAACTGGACGGATTTGGTGTATGGATTTCATTTTCTCGGACTTTTCAATTAAAAAAAGAAAAGGCGAGACATGCACGAAGCCAACAAGGTCGCATGTCTTCATTAATATGTATTTTCGATTTTCTATAATCATACTTTCGGTCGACTCGGTTATATTGGGGCTGATTTTTCCCAAACTCGAACCGCCCAATTATAATCGATTTATATCATACAAACAACCAAATCGACGACGATTTTGCTAGATTTAGGGCGATTTTTTTTCCTTCTGTTTTTCGATTTTCTCTTGCACCCTTACAACATATCTACTATTAGTTTTTTTTTTTTTTTTTTAAATTGTCAATAAACATGACCAATCGAGACCGAGGGCAATATTTAAAGTTTTGCAATTAGACATTAAATATCTTATCCAAAACAAAAATTAGATATTAAATAAGGTAGTTTGATTTGTTTCATTCCCCTCTTTTAATACACTATAAATATACCAACGTATTGCACCAAAAACAGCATTCACTTGTTTCAATGGCCGAACCCAACAGCGTTCCTCTGTACGAAAAACTTGCAGTTGAAAGATCAGTACAGAGAGTGTTGGATATTACCATCTTCTTCCTCCTGATTTCTCTGCTCGCTTATCGCATCCTCTTCTTCCGCAGCCATGGATTCAGTTGGCTTCATGCATTTGCTTTTCTCTGCGAGTTTTGGTTCACTTTCAATTGGGTTCTTACTGTCAATGTCACTTGGAATCCGATCGATTACAGAACCTATCCACAACGCCTCCTCAAACGGTAACTTATATACTCATTTCTTACAACTTCATTTTCTCTGTTCGTGCTTAATGATTGGAATTACAGAGTGGAGGAGCTTCCTCCGGTGGATGTATTCGTTACGACGACGGATCCGGTGCTGGAGCCGCCCATAATCACCGTTAACACGCTGCTTTCTCTGTTAGCCGTCGATTATCCAGCCAATAAACTGGCTGTTTATGTCTCTGACGACGGTTGCTCTCCACTCACCTTCTATTCCCTCACCGAAGCCCTCAAGTTTGCTAAGATTTGGTTTCCGTTTTGCAAGAAATATGAAATTGAAGTTAGGGCTCCGTTTAGGTACTTTTCTAATGATTTAAGCTCTGATGGAACAAACGAATTCCAGACGGAGTGGAGGAGAATGAAGGTAAGTAACAATAATTTCAAGGATGTGCTTCAAAAGAAATTGGGGATTACTTACAAGTTACAACAGAGATTTTAACAATGGTTTTATCCTTACTGTTTGTATGATAAGGATGAGTACGAGGAGCTACGCCGAACCATTGAGGAAGCAGCCCAAACTTTTGAGTTTCTAGAGCTTAAGGGCGAGTTGGCAGATTTTTCCAATACAGAATCAAATAATCACCCTCCTATAATCAAGGTACAACTTCTTGATACTAAATTGTCCTATCCAAATCCAACTATAGGAGGGAAGATTGACCTTCTAAGATATATGTATAATACTTAATTAGTTGAACAATTGTTTACACTTTTGAAGATTATTGAATTTTGAACATATCCCATTTGCAGGTAATATGGGAGAACAAGGAAGGCCTTTGGGATGGATTGCCTCATCTGGTTTATGTCTCGAGAGAGAAGAGACCCCAACATCCACACCATTACAAAGCTGGTGCCATGAATGTTTTGGTATTTTTTCACATCATTCCTTATCTTAAATTCTCCATATATTTTGTGATCTTTCTTAACGAGTCTTGTACGTATGTTTAATATGCAGGCACGGGTTTCTGGATTGATGACCAATGCGCCTTATATGTTGAATGTAGATTGTGACATGTTTGTCAATAATCCTTCTGTTCTTTTACAAGGAATGTGTCTCTTTCTAGACCCAACTATTGATAAAGAGTATGCTTTTGTTCAATTTCCCCAACGATTTTACAATGGACTCAAAGATGATCCCTATGGGAACCAATGGATTGTCATGATGGAGGTGATTTATTTTCATGAATCTTTTGTACTTCATATTGTAATATTCTTTTGGGAAAGAAAATATTTTGTTACTTGATGTTTACTACTTGTTTCTTGTTTTTGTTTTGGAAGTTTACTTTTCGTGGAATGGCAGGGATTCAAGGGCCTGGTTATATGGGAACAGGATGTATTCATAGACGAAAAGTCTTATATGGTCAATCCCCAGATGGTGCAAATATTAGTGGTAATTACTACAATGCATGATGCTTCTACTCAAGATAGTTAAATTCATTTTATGTTTGATTACATATTTTATTTCCATTCATTTTTCAGGAAAACATTATGACCATGAATTGCATAAAACATTTGGAAATTCGAAAGATTTTGTAAACTCAGCCGCTCATGCTCTGAGAAGCCTTACTGATTATCCAAATAGCCTATCCAATTCTATCAAAACATTAAAGGAAGTTGCTGCCTCTGATTATGAATTCAGTTCTTGTTGGGGTACCAAGGTTTGCTACCTCAATTCAAATAATATTTTCTTTTCTTAATCAGTGGCTGAGGTTGTATTTTTTTTATAAAAAAATAGACTAAATTTTCCTGTGTGGATTACTCAAATTATGTTCCTAACAATTGTAATTCAAATAAAGTTCTGAAATTTAATGTTAGCTCTAGTTTATGTGAGCTTGACCATAAATATTCTACCCAAAATTTATTTGGAATCTTTATAGGTATGAAATGCAGATTTGAAGCTAATTGTGCCATCATATCTACCTTGTTTTCTTCAATAATTGTTGATTGTTTCTTAGGTGGGTTGGCTATATGGATCCTTATTGGAGGATGTGTTGACTGGGACGGAGATCCATAAAAAAGGATGGAAATCTGCATACCTTACACCAACTCCACCGGCGTTCCTAGGATGTGCGCCCTCAGGCGGTCCGATTCCATTAAACCATCAGAAGAGAGCAATGACAGGACTACTTGAAATTTTCTTCAGCAAAAACTGTCCCATTTTCACTGCTTTCTCTGGTAAGCTCCAATTCAGGCAAAGTTTGGTCTCTGTGTGGATGTCTTTTTGGGCCCTTCGTTCTATTCCAGAGATTTGTTATGCCACTCTGCCAGCGTTCTGTTTGATTGCCAACTCCCATTTCTTACCCAAGGCAAGTATAGAATTCAATCTCTATATCTCAAAACTAAAGAGAGATGCTAATTTTGTGTAAAGACTTGTTAATTATTTGATGAAATCCAACATAAACAACAACGAATTTTCTGAATGCAGGTACAAGAACCAGTAGTATGCATACCTTTTCTGCTCTTTGTCCTTTACAATCTACAGCAGTTGTTACAGTATTTGGAAACAGGCCAATCAGCAAGAGCGTGGTGGAATAACGAGAGAATGGCGAGGATAAACACAATGTGTGCTTCCTTGCTTGGGGCTGTGGCAGTCGTTCTCAAGCTCTTAGGACTGTCAGAGACTGTGTTTGAAGTAACGAAAAAGGAATCGTCGTCTCCTTCGAGTGATGGAACAGAGAGTAGCGATGGAGATTTGGCTCGTTTCACATTTGATGAGTCCCCATTGTTTGTGCCGGGCACAACCATTTTGATGATTCAAGTGGTGGCACTTTCAATCGGATTCTTGAGAATAAGACGGCCAATTGTGGAAGAGTTTGGGGTGGGAGAGGTGATTTGCAGTGTGTGGTTGATTTTGTGCTTTTGGTCATTTTTGAAGGGTATGTTTGCAAAGGGAAAATATGGGCTTCCATGGTCCACCCTACTCAAATCTAGTGCTTTGGCCTTCTTGTTTGTGTACTTCTGTCTAATGTCTGCAAAGTGAGATGAATAAAAGTTGGTCAGTTTAGTTTTCTTTTTTTTAGTATGCCGGTCCGACCTTAAAGAAGAAATATATGTCAATTACGAATTTAGTTAAACTAGGTTTACTTTGGCGGTTGGTCGGTGACTAAAATTACATGGATTCAACTTAGAAATGTGGCAGTTATGTATTGAAATCATATGGAAGTATTTTGTAATGTATTTGATTTTAATTTTGTTTTCAACCCTTTTAATATTCAATTTTACTTCGTGTTCTTAATTCTATTTGGCCATTTTTTTAAAATTGTTAGTAAAATGTTTTTTTAATAAATTAAAAAAAAAAATGAGTAAAAAATAGAAACCCACAAGCATTTTTTTAAAAAGAAAATTACTATTTTTATATTATTGGTTCTAATGATTCAAATACATAGATTTAAATTTTCAAACTTAGTTGGGGTTGTTAAAAACTCTTTTTTTTTTTTTTTTTAAAGAATCGACTATAATATAAAGTAATAAATGTTTGGTTAATTTTAATTTTAGAAATGAAAATGCAAGCTAAAATGAGTTTAAATTTGTTTTTATCACTATATTGTTGACATATCGGTAAAATCTTGGATATTTAAAATATATTGCGGTATTTTTTTTTTTTTTTTTTGAGTACATTGGGGGTGGGGGGATTCGAACCACAGACCTTTTGGTCATGATCACATACATGTGCCAGCTGAGCCATGCTCGCTTTGGCAAATATATTGCGGTATTAGTATTACTAATCATTGTGTTTCTGGTAGAGTTATTGGATGTTAAACTTTATACGAGATTCGATCCCTAATGTTGGTTAATTGTTTTCTCAATTTTTTCTCTCTCTAATCCACAAACTTTTATTTATTTGTTATTGTTTTTTTTAATGGAATGTTATGAAAAATGTCTAAAAATAATTAGCCTGGTAAAATGTCTAAATATTGTCTGCACTCTATGTCTAGAATTTTTTCAAGAAGAAGTTTGTTTGAGTTGGTTCACCATTATACCGGGATTCTCTATTTTAAAAATTAATTAGTTTTGAAATTAATTTATTTGATTTTGAAATTAATTTATTTGATTTTAAAATTTAATTATTTTTTAAATTAATTAATTGGATACTAGAGTTTGTTTGGTGAGGGGATGATTTCCCGAACTTTGTTATTTTGTCGTAATTTTTGTTGTTGTGTATCTCCATGTGTTCCTTTGAGTAGAGCCGTCGTACACACCATATGTCAGGGTATACGTTTTGACACACCCGTAGAGGCACACACATTCAATCAGGGTATACGGTTGGACACACTCGTGGGTAATTACTAACACCCTTGTAATCCAAAAAGCTTCCCCTAAAAATAGGGAACAACCAAAACACTGTTCACCCTACAAACGAGGAGAGATCGGTCAATATCAGATCATCGTGAAACAACAATACCTCTTACAATTATGCATTGTCTACCAATTTTTCAGAATCTTCCCCCTGAATCTTCAACTTTCAATCTCCTTACTACGAACTTCTATCGGGATTTTATTTTCCTCTTCGTTCCCGTTCTTTTGCAAGAAATAATTTTTTCCCTATCCTCTCACCACCAGAAATCACCATCAACGCAGAACAAAATTTTGGTAGTCCAATGTTCTACCACACAACACCAACCCATGTCGTACCATTCTATTATGGTGGCATTTGATGGTTTTATGTTTACTCTTTAAAATATGTGAGTTCAACTGAATCCCTAAAAAAGGGGATCACCATCTATTATTCAAAATATTAGAAATCTTGGAGCTAACTGTGCACTCTTAATTCAAATCACCCGATTCAAAAACATTTTTGCCAGTTCCCACAAGCTAAAACCCTAGATTCCTAAATTGAAACCCTCGTACCTAAACCAACACTACCCTTTTACTTGTTCGTTCAAAAAACAGACGGGAACAAGAAATGCGAGAGAGAAACAATGCTTACCAAATTAGGGGAATATGCCGTATGCTTGTAGAACTGTAATGCATGTAAGCCTCTAGGTCGAAGTTTGTCGTCGAATGTCTGGTTTTTACGCGCTTTGAGAGCTCCTTGTATGCATTTTCAGGGAAGGATGTCGTTGAATGCCTTGTGTTTATCGATTTTGAGAGCTTACAAGGATGCGTTTTCGGGGAAGGAATGCAGTCACTTATTGTAAACCCTCACCGAATCTCCTACCCATCACACAAAATTATGGGGAAACGCCCACGGTGGCGTGTTTCAGGTTTTTCCCATTGAGCCCCTAGATGTAATCATTTCGAATTCTTGGGGAAACGTTCACGAATTTAAAAATCGAGCATTCACTGTTGTAAGTGGTTGGCCGACCATCTGCCTTCCCTTTATTACTCTGTGTGCAGTCATGCACACACCTCCAGTTGTGGATTCGTCTGTGGCTGTATCACTTCCTCAGGTATACATACCCGTTCTCCCAGATTTTTGTGTGTTGAGTAGAAGTATCAGTGAGGGTTTACAATAAGTCACATACCGGTTGTGTGTTTCAGGCTTTTCCCCATTGGGCCCCTAAATGTAATTATTTCAAATTCATGGGGAAACGCGTACTGTAAGTGGTTGGCCGATCATCTATCTTCTCTTTATTACTCTGTGTGCAGGCATGCACACACCGCTAGTGATGGATTCGTCTGTGACTGTATTACTTCCTCAGGTATATAGACCCGTTTGTTAATTATTTGGGGCGGGAGGTATAACCAAGTAACTGTCATGAGATACGCGTCAATTCTTTTTACCATTTTTAACGTCTCTATTAAGTCCCCGTCCATAACTTATTTCTCTCTCCTCCCAACATTTTACATTTTTTAGTATTATTTTTATTCATTCTCAAAATTAGTTGAAATTGTGGAAGGGTAGGTTTGTCCGGTTGGTTGTAAGTTGTCATACTAAATATAGGATTTAAACATAATTAAAAAAAAAAAAGAACGTTAGACATTTTTCATGTTCTCCCCATTTGTTTTAGACATTCTTCTAGTTATCATTTTTTTTTAATTCTCTCATGTTTTAATATTTTTTTCTTTTCCGTTTTTTTATATTATATAAGTTATACTGTTTTATTTTATTTCATTTTTACATTATTTTTTAATATAATATTTTGTGTTGTATTATTGTTAGATAATATATTGTTTAGTCAAATTTCTATTAACTATTGAATTGATTAAATTATGTTCTTTTGACATAAAATTATTCAGTTAAATTTTGTGTGGCATGTTCAACGGATAGAGGACACCGATAGAAGACACATCTTGTGAATATTATAATATAAATTATAATATAATAAAAATAGTTAAAAAAATTATTCATCGTTAAAAAAATAATAGCAACATATTTTGATAAATTTAACTTTTGTGTCTTTATAAATTTTTATTTGTTTTTTTTTAAGTATAATTTTTTTTATATTATATTTAAAATGTACATTTTTTTTTTTAATATTAGGAGCATCTAATTTAATTTTTAAGATATAATTAATTAGGAGCAATACTATCATTATCATATCAATTATATTAATGTTGGTTGAATACCCCAAGAACATATCTTATTATTGAATTATCAATCATGTACTTGTTGACCAAAATTTTATCTATTCAAGTTTATATTTATTTTACAACGTTCAATATTATCTATGCCAACATGACTATAGCTCAATCGGCATATTGGAGAGACTAGTGATCCAGAGTTCACAAATTCGATCTCCTTATCTCATGTGTTGTAAAAAAGAAAAAGAAAAATGTATTATTGTTGAGTTACAAGAGGCATCAAAGTTTTAATCATGCATGATACTTATTTAAATAGTAAATTTAACCAGATATATTTTGTCATATTAATTATATTATGAAATTCTTTGACATAAACTTTTCTTTCCATACTCACAAAATAGTCTATGAGGTAAAGTTTTGGTAAGAAATGCAGGATGAAAATATCCTCACATCCTCATCCACATCCTCCTTGATCCCAACAAAATGAATACACCCAATTTGATTACAACAAAACTTTCTGTCGGATTCCTTTTCACAAAAACAAAAACAAAAAATAAAAAAAACTTTATGTCGGATTCAATGTATTTAACTCTGCCACTTTACTTGGGAGTTTATGTGTCCGATTTTAATTACATTAAAAATACCCGTGAGTTGTAGCCTATTATCCTATCTTTTTTTTCGACAACATTATCCTGTTTTATTTTATTCCCTAACAAAATACCTCCTGAATGGATTGGACTATGTCCTCAAAAAATTGGATAAAACTTTTTAAACATTTCAACTCTACATCAAACTAGCTAGGAAAACCATCTTAAAAAGAATAGGGGCGTGTTTAATATAATTAGATTGCGTTGCGTTACATAAATGTATGTGTAAATATATATTTTGAGTTTAACATATGCGGCTGGAAGATTGAAACCTACATCTTCAAGAAATGAGTATATATATATGTCAATTATTGTTGAACTATGCTCATTTTGACATGTTAATAAATATTATTTTTAATAACAAAAGTTAAAACTACAATAGAATCAAACCTACACTTCATACCAGAATTCACACAAATGTGTGAAATTTTTTTTTGTTTTTCAAGACAACCGTCACAATATCATCACGTCGTTTCAAGTCATCGCGACATATCAATTTTTCGTCCAACATTCTAACGGATTTCAATTCTAAATGTAGTATCGAAACGTTTATGAAATGTCAAAGGTAAATATTGAAACTTTTGGAAAAAATATAAATATTTTTAAAACAAATGACAAAATTGAGGAATTTGAGATCGCGAGAACATGTGCTGGAGATCGAACCATAGCAAAAATGAGAAAACGTTTTGATTGTGAGATAGTGTGTTTGGTTTAGATTACTAAGTGTTTAATTTTTGAAAAAAGTCATTTTAGAATAATTTGAGGTTTTTGGCAACCACTCAAAATAATTTTTTGGAGAATGAGTTTTTGAAATAATGCATTTTTGGTGAAATACTTGACATTAACTTTTAAAAAAAATGTTTTGGGTGTTTAATTGAAAAACCTAAATAATTCTCATATTGTATTAAAATTACCAAAATATCCTCACTCTACCCTTTAAATTTTCTCCACTCACCAACCACCTCCCACCGGCCACGAGATGGAGGGATTAAACCCCTAGCAGGTTAGTCAAAGGCATAGTCTTATATGTCAATTGAATTAAACTTGATTTGTTAGTTTAATTTGCAAATATATATTTAAACTTGTTAATTCATATTGCTTTTTAATAATTGTCTCTTTTATAGTAATTCGAGAGAGAAACAATTTTAGGTATAGCAAACAAAACACACTTTTGGATAAAAACATTTTTGAGAAAATGAAACCGGAGTGTTTTAATTATAAATATTTTTAGAAAAAATACATTCTTTTAAAAACATTTTTTTTCTTTTTTTAGTAATGAATCCAAACATAATCATAAACATGCAAGGGGACAAGAAAAGAAGGGAAAGAAAGCGTGAGGAAAGAAAAAAAGACAACCGAGTGGTTAGAGGGAGAGAGAATGGTTTTTTTGTTAAGTTGAATTAATTTGATAGTTGTCACTTGTCATTCTCAACATTCATGCAGATGTAAATGACTAAGAAACGTGAGCAACTGAGCAACATAGAGAACAAAACTGCCAAATTATATTTGTAATATACAGATTTCTTAGATTATATATATATGGCCACAATATTATGATCATTATCATATCAGAATTATTTGGTTCCCAATGGTGAAATTACCCAACACTACTCATCATCATCTCTACCAAAAAAATGGAGTTAAAAGGCCTTTTCAGAGATTGTTGGATGTTACCATTTTCTTCCTCTTGATTTCTCTGCTCGCTTATCGCATCCTCTTATTAAGCAGCCATGGATTCAGTTGGCTTCATGCATTTGCTTTCCTCTGCGAGTTTTGGTTCGCTTTCAATTGGTTTCTTACTGTCAATCTCACTTGGAATATGCTCGATTACACAACCTATCCACAACGTCTTCTCAACAGGTATATATACAACTTTCATTTTTTCTTTTTAAGATGTAACTCATCATATTTAAGATGTTATCAAATCCATAAGACCTACTGGGTATTCGGTCCAAGAATGAGATTCCACCCAAAGAAATATTGTTTTGAGAGAGCATGTTGAAGATCTCACTTCCAAAATGGATTTTGCGTGTTTAATTAACTTTTTTAAAATAAAAACAGAGTGGAAGAGCTTCCTCCGGTGGACGTATTCGTTACGACGGCAGATCCGAAGCTGGAGCCGCCGATAATAACGGTTAACACGGTGTTGTCTTTGTCGCAACGTCATCGCGACGCGGAGCGGCCGACGTCCTCTTTTATAGGGTTTTGTTTTAAAAATAAAAGAGATGGAGTCGCCACCAACCATTTTGGGTGTGATTGGTCACCTTAAAACAAAAACTGGTCTAGAAAACAGAAATCAAGTTCGGGGGTCGGTTGAGTGTAGGGAAGGTGCTAGCACCCTACAACACCCGTTAAAACGGTAGCCAAATTTTATCTTATATTATCCAATTTACTTTAAAACGTCCTTAATTTGAAAAAATAAACAAATAGTTTTATAAAAAAACAATGTCTCATTTAATCAATTCTTAACTTTAGAAATAAAGTAAGAGTTTGATATATTGAGGGAGAATTATCCTTAGTTAATTATCATATTAAATTTCCTTTTATTTAAAGGAAATTTTTACCTCAAGAATTTGAGAAATTTATCCCAATTCCGTCATAGGATTTATATGATAATATTTTATTTTAAAACATGTTGATTTGCCCTTTTTTTTTTTAAAGTGATTGGAAGAATTTTCGTATGCTTGCACGAGAGTCGGAACTCTACGAAGTCACACTACTCAGCCCTCAAAACAAACATTATTTTATTTTTACAAACGTTATTTTTAAACGAAAATATAATTTTGATTATAAAATCAAATTGAGATTTAGAAAAATTCAAATTAAAGATAAAAGTTAAAATTTGTTTGAAATATATATTTACAAAATAATTAAAATTTATTTAAAACTTAAATTAAGGCAAGTTGAAAGATACCTAAAACTCTTAAAATTGAAAAGGAAAATACATTATAATTTAAATAGAAGTTCAAATATTAAATTGAAAATCAACTATAAAAATGTAAATAAGAAAACAAAGAAGGATGTTTTGTAATTAAATAGAGAATGTTAAAATTATAATTAAAAATATCATTAATGGCAAATTCGTAAATAACTCAAAAACAATAAAATTTACCCTTCTTCCTTGATCTTCAGCCACTGCCGATTGAAGGTGGGTAGCAGATCCGCCGCCGTCGTCAACCTTCGTGAGAATCGTCGCAGGTATCGGGTCTGTTCAGGTGCGCCGCCGTCAAGATCCACCGAATGCAGCCGTCGTGGGAGCTTCGTCGCAGGTGCGCCGCCCTGCGCGCAGACGTTCTCCGTCCGCCGCCGTGGTCCTGCTGGTTCACGCTCCGCCGTCTGCTCGAGTGTCGTCGTCGCCTGATCCGTGGTCGTCTCGTACAGTCGTCTGCTTGCGCGCCGCCGTCTGGAGCTTCGCCGGAGATGGTGGGTATCGCCGGATTTTGAGGTTGAAGATGAAGAGATTGAAGGTAAGTGATGATGAATAGTAAAGACCTCGATCTGCGTGTACCTCAAAAAATGGAAAAAAAAATAAAGGGAAAAGTGGAATTTTGGAGAGAGAAACTTATTTTTGGTCAAAGTCTCAATTTTGACTTTAAAATCAAGTTCTAATTTTTATCCGTCTCTCCACGAGCCTTTGCTCTCATCTTCTTTTGTCGTTTTCGAAGCCTTTCGCCCTAATCTTCTCTTTTTTTTGAATGATTCTTTACTCAATATTTATAGACGACGAGAACATCAAACAAGGTTAAAATCAAACAATTAATGACTCAAAATTTTATTTTTAATTGAAACGTATTTTGACCAAAATTAACAAATATATTATACTCATAAATGAATATCAAATATTTAATCCAAAAATGAATTAAATAATTTACACTCATAAATGAATATCAAATATTTAATCCAAAAATGAATTAAATAATTTATACTCATAAATGAATATCAAATATTTAATCCAAAAATGAATTAAATAATTTATACTCATAAATAGAAATAAATGAATATTAAATTTTAGTCATAAAATGACTTATCAATTTTATACTCATAAAATGTTAATCTTATTTGTCAAATTAGGTAAAAATCCTTCTCAAACAATTAAAACATTATTTTTGTTATTTTCTCAAATTTTCGAAATTAATTAAATACATAATAAAAAAGTGAATTTACAACTTAAAAAGACTCAATCAAATATGAAAAAAAAAATAAATAAATAATGTAAAAACATTAATAATAAACAAATGCCCGGACCAAATACGGTGTCTACAGCTTGCTCCCCTTTGTGTATCTTTGAAGAATTGAAAGGGTAGACAAAGGACGAAGACATCGTATTGGGATGGTGAAAATTTGTTTATTATTAAAACAAAGACGGACCTGGGTTATGTCCACAGGCTTCGACCGCTAATCTTGGATCATGGTTCGATTTAACCAACAAGGAAAAGAAACGGACCTGGGTTATGTCCACAGGCTTCGACCGCTAATCTTGGATTAGGGTTCGATTTAACCAACTGAAATGAAACGGACCTGGGTTATGTCCACAGGCTTCGACCGCTAATGCTGGATTAGGGTTCGATTTAACCAACTGAAATGAAACGGACCTGGGTTATGTCCACAGGCTTCGACCGCTAATGCTGGATTAGGGTTCGATTTAACCAACTGAAATGAAACGGACCCGGGTTATGTCCACAGGCTTCGACCGCTAATGCTGGATTAGGGTTCGATTTAACCAACTGAAAAGAAACGGACCTGGGTTATGTCCACAGGCTTCTACCGCTGATCTTGGATCAGGGTTCGATTTAACCAACAAGGAAATGAAACGGACCTGGGTTATGTCCACAGGCTTCGACCGCTAATCTTGGATCAGGGTTCGATTTAACCAACAAGGAAATGAAACGGACCTGGGTTATGTCCACAGGCTTCGACCGCTAATCTTGGATCAGGGTTCGATTTAACCAACAAGGAAATGAAACGGACCTGGGTTATGTCCACAGGCTTCGACCGCTGATCTTGGATCAGGGTTCGATTTAACCAACAAGGAAATGAAACGGACCTGGGTTATGTCCACAGGCTTCGACCGCTAATCTTGGATCAGGGTTCGATTTAACCAACAAGGAAATGAAACGGACCTGGGTTATGTCCACAGGCTTCGACCGCTGATCTTGGATCAGGGTTCGATTTAACCAACAAGGAAATGAAACGGACCTGGGTTATGTCCACAGGCTTCGACCGCTAATCTTGGATCAGGGTTCGATTTAACCAACAAAGGAATGAAACGGACCTGGGTTATGTCCACAGGCTTCGACCGCTAATCTCGGATCAGGGTTCGATTTAACCAACAAGGAAAAAAGTAAAAGGCTGAGTGATAGATTTTGGTTTTGGTTTTGGTTTTTTTTATTTTAAATTTAAATGGGACAACGGTTTTTATTTCAAAACTTAGTTGTTAAAATGAAAGATATTTTTTAAAACAGGGACTTCGTATTTCAGAAATTTGCTTTAAAGGGACGACCGTTTTTATTTCAAAACTTAGTCGTCGACATAAAAGACACTTTTAGAACAGGGATTTCGTATTTCAGAAATTTGTTTTAAAAGGGACAACGGTTTTTATTTCAAAACTTAGTTGTCAAACAAAAGACTCCTTTAAAACAGGGACTTCGTATTTCAGAAATTTGCTTTAAAAGGGACAACGGTTTTTATTTCAAAACTTAGTTGTCAAACAAAAGACTCTTTTAAAACAGGGACTTCGTATTTCAGAAATTTGCTTTAAAAGGGACAACGGTTTTTATTTCAAAACTTAGTTGCCGAACAAAAGACAGCGATTTTTATTTCAAAACTTAGCTATAAAACAGAAGACAACGGTTTTTATTTCAAAACTTAGCTGCAAAACAAAAGACAACGGTTTTTATTTCAAAACTTAGTTGCCCAACAAAAGACAGCGGTTTTTATTTCAAAACTTAGCTGCAAAACAAAAGACAACGACTTTTATTTCAAAACTTAGTTGCCGAACAAAAGACAGCGGTTTTTATTTCAAAACTTAGCTGCAAAACAGAAAACAGCGGTTTTTATTTCAAAACTTAGCTGCAAAACAAAAGACAACGGTTTTTATTTCAAAACTTAGTTGCCAAACAAATAACTCTTTTAAAACAGGGACTTCGTATTTCAGAAATTTGTTTTAAAGGGACGACGGTTTTTATTTCAAAACTTAGTCGTCAACACAAGGACTCTTTTAAAACAGGGACTTCGTATTTCAGAAATTTGCTTTAAAAGGGACAACGGTTTTTATTTCAAAACTTAGTTGTAAAAAATGAAACTTTTTTTTTTAGAGATTTTTTTAAATGTTTCTTTCGAAAACATTAAGACTTCATGAATATGAAGAAAACTGAAATGTATGAGTTATGAGATATGAGTTGGTCAAATGATGTGAAAACTAGAATGAATTGATGACTGACTCTCAATAGAAAATGTGATGACATGCCAATGTAAAAATGCCAAATGCAAATGGATTAGTTTCGCCCAGCGTCGCGGCGAGTTTGCTCATCAATAATGCATGACAACGTGTGTCTTAATTTGTTTTGGTTTGACCAATGAAATTTATTTTGAAGGCATGATGCATTGATGCATTGATGCATATGCACGCCAATAGTAGAAAAATGAATGTCATGAATGCAGTATGTATGCATGTGCATGCTAATGGTGTATTAAAAATGTCATGAATGCAACATGTATGCATGTACATGCCAATGGTAGATAAATGCAACATGGTATGCCTGATCTGTATCTAACCATGATATATGAGAAGGATTTTTGTTTTTTTTTTTTTTGTTTTTTTTTTTTTTAGAAAAAATGATGTAAATGATCTTAAATCGATTAACGAAATGTAAGATATGTGGAAATTATGACATCAAAATTATTTTCATGTTTAAGGAAAATGATTATCCTTGTCTACTCTCCTTGTTGTTGTTAGCTGATATTTAACAAAGAATTAAAAGAGAAAATGTTATCATCATCAGATAGTTTTTTTTTTTTTTTTTTTTTTTTTTTTTTTTTTTTTTTTTTTTTGAATGCTTTCACTCGAACGGGATTATGTATGTCAATCATAGAGTACTCAACCATATTAGGCATGGTAAATATTTTGGAAGTGTCTCATGTGCTAGGTTAGAGAACTATCAAAAGTAAGTTGTAGAATTGAATATCTTACTTGATTAACTGCTTCATAATTTAGTTTTGTAATGGACACAATAATGTGAATGCAAGAAAATGAGTTTGAATTCGAATTAAGTATGAAATGGTAAACAATACATGTTTTCTTCATAAGGAAGAAAAACAGAGGAGAATGTGGTCTTCAAATCTCCTGAACAATAAGAGATTGATTATAATATTTTAATGTTCGAGTAAGAGATTGGAATATGATCCAATGGAAGACGAATAAAGTGATTTCAATTCTGTTGACAATAATTTTGAGAACATGAAGCAGCTCCTTAGGAAATCATCTCATGTATATATTCTCTTTCTTTGAGTAAGCTCGGAGTCATCGATTATCTCCACCTTGACGTGGTCTGGTGTGACGAATATGAACGATTTTGCCCAAATGCGGCAAAGGTGAAAGCTTTGCCTAGTGTTGTAAGTGGTAGCTTCTTGATCTATTGATTGCACCAATCTCGCTTTTTTTTTTTTTTTTTTTTTTTTTTTTTTTTTTTTTTTTGACGCAATCAAATGCTTCTACCCGTCGATATCGGCTTTCCCCCAGTATTACAAAGATGAAGTCCTTGCTCCAGTTTGCAAAGATGAAGACTTTGCTCCAGTCTTTTTATGGTAGCGTTGTTCCGGTGTGGCAAAGACAAAAGCTTCGCTCCAATTTGATGATAACTTTGCTCCAGTGTGTAAAGAATGAAGACTTTGCTCCAGTTTAGAGATGATGACCTTGTTCAGTGTGACAAAAGCGAAGACTTTGCTCCAGTTTAGAGATGATGACCTTGCTCCAGTATTACAAAGATGAAGTCCTTGCTCCAGTTTGCAAAGATGAAAGCTTTGCTCCTGTGTGGCAATGATGACTTTGCTCTAGTGTGGCAAAGATGAAAGCTTTGCTCCTGTGTGGCAATGATGACTTTGCTCTAGTGTGGCAAAGATGAAAGCTTTGCTCCTGTGTGGCAAAGTTGAAATTTTTGTCCTAGATTGGCGAAGATGGAGGCTTTGCCCCAATTGGTTGCTTTGCAGAGGAGATTTTCCAAGCATTCCGGATCTAGTTCCTTGATCTACTGATTGCCCAAATCTTGCAGCATTTTTTTATATTTTTTTTATTTTATTTAGCAAGAATTTGTGCAATCGTATAGAAAAAAACTGATAATCTATTCTCTTCTTTGAAAACTCCAATTGTATTCTCAGATTGTTTCTTCGTCCATAATCCTTGACGTCGTGATGAAGATGTCCCGCGAGCAAAACTCATTGAAAGAAATTGAGACTTCGAGATGATTTTCACAGTTACCGACTCATTAGTTCTCAAAACTATTATCTTAGAAATTTGAATCACTTTCTGATCGAGAAAGAGAAATGACAAATGATAAGAATGGAAAGCAATGAGAATTTGGATCAAATGAAATCGAATATGAGAAATATATGAGAAATTACAAGTCTTAATTATGAAGCAGTAGATCACAAGAGTTCAATACTATTTCATTACATTTGGAGTTCTCTCGAATAATTTGGGATGTTTGCCATCTAGTTAAATATGGCAGGTTTAGCAAAAGGCTAGGTGGGTAGATAAATGTAGAGGTGCACCATGTAGATGGTGAGTTTCGCCCGGGATTTTATGGTGGATCAACAAAATCAGGGTAAATTGCCTCAAAGCTTATGTGGCATGCAGGTTCAAGGTCTTACAATGAATAATTTTGGACTCTCGCTGCAAAAGGGTGTTTGCCCAGTATGAAGATTAAAATCTTGTTCAACTGTTGTGTGGTGACAAAGTGTTTAGCACATGAGGGATATATAGGTCGAAATAAGGTCGTCTTCAACTACGAATTCGTCTCAATTATGAAATTTGAGAGAAGTATTTTCCAAAGAAGACATAAAATGGTTGAGATTTGACAATTTCTTTTATAAGAGTAGTGAAAGCACTCATTCCTTTTTTTTTTTTTTTTTTTTTCTATTTTTTTCATTCTCTCCAAATGATGATTCAACATTTTTGCTCAAAATTCTTGTTAAGTTTTCAACTAACAAGAACGACCAAAGTAAACACAAGGGTAATCAAAGTGAAAAAAATGTTTTATTTTTTTATTTTTAAATGATGTGATGAAGAATATGATAAAAAATGATAATGTTTTGTGAAAAAACATGTGTGAGATGATATTATGAAATTGATGAATAACAAATGATTTTTTTATGTGAAATGAGATAATGATGCATGAGCATTTTTATCATGTGTGAGATAAAAGTGAAACTTGATTTTTGTGATGTATGCATGTCCATGATAACAAATGATTTTTTTTGTTTTGTTTTTTTACATATATGCATATGATGCAATGATTTGACATGCAAAAGGATGTATCAAATTTTTTTTTTATTATTTTTTTTTTATGATGGGATAACAAATGATTTTTTTGTTTTTATTTTTTTATCTTTTGATGTATGCATGTCATGTGAGATAGAAGTGAAACTTAATTTTTGTGGTGTATGCATGTGCATGATAACAAATGATTTTTTTGTTTTGTTTTTTACATATATGCATATGATGCAATGATTTGACATGCAAAATGAATGCATCAAATTTATTTTTATTATTATTTTTTTTATGATGGGATAACAAATGATTTTTTGTTTTTATTTTTTTATCTTTTGATGTATGCATGTGTGAGATGATTTTATGCAACTAACAAATAATTTTTTTTTAATTGTTATGACTTGACATGGGAAATGATAGAATGCATGATTTTTTTATTTTTTTATGATGCATATATGAGATGACTTTATGCAACTATCAAATAATTTTTTTTTAAAATGTTATGACTCGACATGCGAAATTAGATAATGATGCATGAATATTTTTTTATTTTTTTATGATGCATATATGAGATGACTTTATGCAATTAACAAATACTTATTTTTTTTTTTAAAAAAAAATGTTAATGCCTTGACATGCAAAATGAGACAATGCAATGAAATTTTCTTTTTATATGCATGTAAATATGCCTAGACCTAGATGTATTTAGAAAGAGAAAAAAAGTATTCACGAGAGAGAAATTTTGTACTTGCATGAGAGCCCAAAGACTCACAAATTTATGAACGTGAAAAATGCACGATGCTTATATCCTAGAGTATGCTAAAACTTAATGGACTCTTTGGATTTCATGTGATGATTGAACCAAAATGAGAAAATGATCTTATGGAAGTGTATGAAGGTGTCTAAAAATGTCCTACTCCTAGATGAAATGTGTATGAATGATGTGTTACATTTTTTTAATTTTTTTTATTTTTAAAAATGAAATAATATCAAAAACTAAAATGTTAGAAGACAGACCAACACTTAATTTCAATGTTATAAAATAACAAATGAAATAACTTAAGTAAAAACATTTCATGTGCCTATACGGGGCATTTACATTCCCTCGACGGTCGACACTACTCAATCTTAAAGATTTTTTCATTCGCTTATACAGAGCATTTACATCCCTCGATGGTCGACACTACTCAATCTTGAATTTTTTTTATTTTTTAATTATTAATTTTAAATGACGTATGTGAAAGAAAAAATATGCAAATAGCAAATCTAACCAGATTTTTCATGTGCTTATACGAGGCATTTATATCCCTCGAGGGTTGACACTACTCAATCTTGATTTTTTATTTTTATTTATTAATTTTAAATGACGTATGTGAAAGAAAAAAAATATATATTTTTTAAAAATGAAAATAGCAAATTCACTCAGATTTTTTCATGCGTCTATACGAGGAATTTATATCTCTCGAGGATTGACACTAATAAATCTAAAAATGCAATTAAAATAAATGAAAATTGTTTTGAAATAAAATTTAAGAAATAACACAATCATGGAAAATGAAATAAGACTTTTCATGTGCCTATCATTAACAATCTTTTTACGGTCAACACTACTAAGTTTTAAAATAATTATAAAAAGATCAACGTTATTTTGAAATAAGAAGGAATGATAATGAGATAAGATTTTTCATGTGCCAACACAAAGGTAATTCTTTTGAAAGTCAACATTACTAAATCTAAAAATGAAATTAAAATGATGGAAGTTGTTTTGAATTTAAAAATGAACAATAGAATAATAATCGAAAATGAAACAAGACCTTTCATATGCCTATTATTCACAATTATTTTGATGGTCAACACTACTTAGTCTTAAAACAAAGTAAAAAAAAAAAATACTACTAAATCTTGAAATGGAATTAAAATGAAAAAAAAATTGATGAAAAAAAATATGTTTTTTTTTTGAAAATTTGTTTTAAAAATGAAATGAACGAAACAAATATAAACTCAAGACTATACAAATGCCACGATAATTATAAAAAACAAAATGACCTAAAACATTATTTCAAAAATAAATTGAACAATAATAAAAATGGTGTGATGGTAAAATTCTAAACCTAAAGGACAAAGGTCCCCAAATTAATTTCAATGTTATAAAATAACAAATGAATTAACTTGAGCGAAAATTTTTCATGCGCCTATGCGGGGGCAATTAAATCCCCTCGAAAGTCGACACTACTAAATTCTCAATTCTAATCCTAAAAGGTATAGCTCGGGTATAGAGCCGTGATTGTGTGTGAAATGCATGATTATGCAAATTGAGATGCGATAAATAATAACACTAAATAAGACAAGCTAAATAAAATAATACAAAAATAAATAGACAAAAACAAAAACAAAAACAAACAAAGGACCAACAAAAAATGAAAACGGGATAATAAAAGATAAATACAATGGCCTTGACCCTCTAAAAAAAGGTCCCCAGTGGAGTCGCCATGCTGTCGCAACGTCATCGCGACGCGGAGCGGCCGACGTCCTCTTTTATAGGGTTTTGTTTTAAAAATAAAAGAGATGGAGTCGCCACCAACCATTTTGGGTGTGATTGGTCACCTTAAAACAAAAACTGGTCTAGAAAACAGAAATCAAGTTCGGGGGTCGGTTGAGTGTAGGGAAGGTGCTAGCACCCTACAACACCCGTTAAAACGGTAGCCAAATTTTATCTTATATTATCCAATTTACTTTAAAACGTCCTTAATTTGAAAAAATAAACAAATAGTTTTATAAAAAAACAATGTCTCATTTAATCAATTCTTAACTTTAGAAATAAAGTAAGAGTTTGATATATTGAGGGAGAATTATCCTTAGTTAATTATCATATTAAATTTCCTTTTATTTAAAGGAAATTTTTACCTCAAGAATTTGAGAAATTTATCCCAATTCCGTCATAGGATTTATATGATAATATTTTATTTTAAAACATGTTGATTTGCCCTTTTTTTTTTTAAAGTGATTGGAAGAATTTTCGTATGCTTGCACGAGAGTCGGAACTCTACGAAGTCACACTACTCAGCCCTCAAAACAAACATTATTTTATTTTTACAAACGTTATTTTTAAACGAAAATATAATTTTGATTATAAAATCAAATTGAGATTTAGAAAAATTCAAATTAAAGATAAAAGTTAAAATTTGTTTGAAATATATATTTACAAAATAATTAAAATTTATTTAAAACTTAAATTAAGGCAAGTTGAAAGATACCTAAAACTCTTAAAATTGAAAAGGAAAATACATTATAATTTAAATAGAAGTTCAAATATTAAATTGAAAATCAACTATAAAAATGTAAATAAGAAAACAAAGAAGGATGTTTTGTAATTAAATAGAGAATGTTAAAATTATAATTAAAAATATCATTAATGGCAAATTCGTAAATAACTCAAAAACAATAAAATTTACCCTTCTTCCTTGATCTTCAGCCACTGCCGATTGAAGGTGGGTAGCAGATCCGCCGCCGTCGTCAACCTTCGTGAGAATCGTCGCAGGTATCGGGTCTGTTCAGGTGCGCCGCCGTCAAGATCCACCGAATGCAGCCGTCGTGGGAGCTTCGTCGCAGGTGCGCCGCCCTGCGCGCAGACGTTCTCCGTCCGCCGCCGTGGTCCTGCTGGTTCACGCTCCGCCGTCTGCTCGAGTGTCGTCGTCGCCTGATC
The DNA here is from genome assembly GCA_028017165.1 of Herpetospermum pedunculosum. Lineage (NCBI taxonomy): Eukaryota > Viridiplantae > Streptophyta > Magnoliopsida > Cucurbitales > Cucurbitaceae > Herpetospermum > Herpetospermum pedunculosum. The sequence continues at coordinate 3,904,410 of CM051529.1, read as the reverse complement.
CGTGGTCGTCTCGTACAGTCGTCTGCTTGCGCGCCGCCGTCTGGAGCTTCGCCGGAGATGGTGGGTATCGCCGGATTTTGAGGTTGAAGATGAAGAGATTGAAGGTAAGTGATGATGAATAGTAAAGACCTCGATCTGCGTGTACCTCAAAAAATGGAAAAAAAAATAAAGGGAAAAGTGGAATTTTGGAGAGAGAAACTTATTTTTGGTCAAAGTCTCAATTTTGACTTTAAAATCAAGTTCTAATTTTTATCCGTCTCTCCACGAGCCTTTGCTCTCATCTTCTTTTGTCGTTTTCGAAGCCTTTCGCCCTAATCTTCTCTTTTTTTTGAATGATTCTTTACTCAATATTTATAGACGACGAGAACATCAAACAAGGTTAAAATCAAACAATTAATGACTCAAAATTTTATTTTTAATTGAAACGTATTTTGACCAAAATTAACAAATATATTATACTCATAAATGAATATCAAATATTTAATCCAAAAATGAATTAAATAATTTACACTCATAAATGAATATCAAATATTTAATCCAAAAATGAATTAAATAATTTATACTCATAAATGAATATCAAATATTTAATCCAAAAATGAATTAAATAATTTATACTCATAAATAGAAATAAATGAATATTAAATTTTAGTCATAAAATGACTTATCAATTTTATACTCATAAAATGTTAATCTTATTTGTCAAATTAGGTAAAAATCCTTCTCAAACAATTAAAACATTATTTTTGTTATTTTCTCAAATTTTCGAAATTAATTAAATACATAATAAAAAAGTGAATTTACAACTTAAAAAGACTCAATCAAATATGAAAAAAAAAATAAATAAATAATGTAAAAACATTAATAATAAACAAATGCCCGGACCAAATACGGTGTCTACAGTCTTTGTTAGCAGTGGAATATCCGGCCAACAAATTGGCTTGTTACGTCTCCGACGACGGCTGTTCACCACTCACGTTTTATTCACTTTGTGAAGCTCTTAAATTTGCTAAAAAATGGGTGCCATTTTGCAAGAAATATAAGCTCCAAGTTAGGGCTCCCTTTAGATATTTCTCTCACGATTGTGCCCCTACTGCATCCACGGAATTTCAGTATGAGTGGAGGACAATCAAGGTAATTAATTAATGAGAATTTGGAAGATTATTTATTTATTTTTATTTTTTTTAAGGAAAAAAAAAAAGGAATTAGAGGATGACATTTGTTTGTTTAATAATAAGGATGAGTACGAAGAGCTACGACAGAGGATTGAGGAAGCCCCCAGAAATGTTAGATTTGGTACTGGCCTTGTCGGCGACTTCGCGGTTTTCTCTGCCACTAAACCAAATAATCACCCTCCTATAGTCAAGGTAATTAAAACATGTTTTTTTAGTTTAATAATATATAGCTTAAAGATTGACAATTTCTAAATTTTTTTCACCAATTAATTTAGGCTAAGTATCATGTATATTTAAACTATATAGGTTGGATATGAATATTGAGTATGCAAATATTACATGACAAAATACTTCACCAAATACTAAAACAATTATTTTTTAAAAGTTTAAGAAAAAAAAATAGACATTTTAAAAATTAAAAGAACAAAGTAATTGTTTTCATAAAATTTGGGACAAAAACGAAACAACTTAAAATTAAAGTTAAGGACCAAATTAAATTTAAGAAAAAATTATAAATATATAAATTTTTTTTTAGATAAAATATAATTTAGTATAAAAAAAAGTGTCAATTAACATATTTCATAGAAATCTAAATTTTTTGTTGTAGAAGATTGATATGTTAATAAATATTTATTATTCTACATGTCGGTTGAGCTATGCCCATGTTGACACATAAATATGTTAACAACATTTTAGTAATAACTTTTTTTATAGTCAAAACCAATCTATCTCAATGGACTTAAGCTTGTATCAGGTCATGGGTTCAATACTCCCACTAATTAAAATATTTTTGAAAAAAAAATAATTTCTTTTGTAACAAATATTTACAATTTATTTTTATGAAATAACTTAATTTAGAACTTTTAATACAAAAATATTTTTGGTCTTTTCCGATGCCAATTTCGATCAAAATTGGGACCAAGATTCAAATCTCGGTCCCAATCCTGGTTGAGATTGACACTAAAGAAACGTCAAAAATATTTTTTTTTCTTCTAATCTCGGTCTGAATCCTGACCAGGAATGACACCGAAAAAAAACAAAAATGATTTTTTAAAAACTAGGGCTTCTATTGAAAATTAGAAACAAAACAACACTATTTTTGGCAATTATCCTTTCTTCTTGTTACTAGGCTTCGGAAAATTTAAATTCCTTTAACTCTACTAGTTGAACATATCTCAACCATAGGTCATATGGGAGAATAAGGAAGGCCTTCAGGAAGGGTTGCCTCATTTGGTATATGTATCTCGAGAGAAGAGACCCCAAATTTCACATCGTAACAAAGCGGGTGCCATGAATGTTTTGGTAAATTTTTAGTTTTTTTTTTATCCTAAATCCTCTCACTATATATATATATTCTTAAATAATAATCTTTTTGGGTGTCTGATGTGTAGACAAGAGTCTCTGGATTAATGACGAATGCTCCTTATATGTTGAACCTAGATTGTGACATGTTTGTCAATAATCCCGATGTTCTTTTACAAGCAATGTGTCTCTTATTAGACCCAATGATTGATAAAGAATATGCATTTGTTCAATTTCCTCAATGCTTTTACAATGGACTCAAGGATGATCCCTTTGGAAACCAATGGATTGTCACAATGCAGGTGATTTATATATTCATTTATATACTTAGCAAAAATTAAACCACATACTTAGATGAATGTAGCAATTTCTACCAAATGTTCAATTTATGCTAATTCAAAATAAATATGAGAAAATCTTCGCAGACTCAATGATTTCGATAGTATAGTTTAGTTTGATTAATATATAAATTAACCATAAAATTCAATTTTAACAAAAAAAAAATTATCATTTTTGTATTATGAAGATGTTTTATAATTTCATTGAAAGCATATGAGACTCTTTTTAACATTTTTTTTTTTTAGAAAACTTAGCGGAGGGTAAAAATTATAACATTTTTTGAAGTTTAAGGTTAAAATTTCAACATTTATGTAAGTTTGGAGTCCAATGGATGAAATCAAAAGTTTAGAGTAAAAATTGATTAAGTTGAGAAGTGAAATTAAATAATTTTTTTCCAAAAAAATTAAAAATTAAAAAATTTAATATTTTGTTAAGTAATATTTACCTTTTCCTTTTTTGTAGATTTTATTTCGTGGAATGGCAGGAATTCAAGGGCCTGCCTATATAGGAACAGGATGTATACATAGACGAAAAGTCTTATATGGTCAATTACCATTTGAAGCTAATACTAATGGTAATTATCAACTTTATTACAATAATACTATTACTAATTACTAATGGTTTATCTTTTGTGCTAATTACACAATTCATTTTGCAGAGAAATATTATGATGAAGAGTTACATAAAACATTTGGAAATTCAAAAGATTTCGTAACCTCAGCAACTCGTATTTTAAGAAGCGTTGCAGATTATCCGAATTGCCTTTCCAACTCTATCAAACTAGCAAATGAAGTTGCGACTGCTGATTATGAACACAATTCTCGTTGGGGTTCCAAGGTTTGCTTCTCAAATAGTACCAAATTCTCGCTTTAGTATTTAATAAATTTTGACATTTTTACTTTCACGTCGAATAATAATAAGTCCTTAAATTTTTTATTTTGTGTCTAACAAATTTCTCGACCTATTTCACGTGTATTCAATCAAAAAATGAAACTCAAACGCGTATTCAATCAAAAAATGAGATCCGACCAAAGAATGATAAACTCACAGAGACATCATTTTGAGAGATATGTTGATGATATCCACATTGGAAAAATCGAAAGACTTCACACTTGATACATGAGTTACCATCTCATTATCAATTGGTTTTGAGATAGAACCTCATTATATCATAATACAACAATTTTAATTTCATATACTAAACTCGCAATTTAAAATTTTTTTTTTTTTTTTTTTTGCAAAAATGAGCGATGTAATAAGTAACATGTATATCTAGTCTTAGGGCATGTTTGGGAGTGATTTTGGAAGGACCAAAATCACTTTTACATGCCCAAAATCAATTATATTTCAAAATGGTGATGTTTGGCAATAGTATAAAAGTGATTTTGGAAGAATTGAAAATCACTTTTAGTGATTCCCGGTCAATCACTTGAGAGGTGATTTTGGAGTGATTTTTTACAAGTGATGGTGATATTTTGTTTTTAAAAATGACTATTTTTTTAATTAAAAATATCAATTGGATATAAATATTATTTATGTTCACTTATTTATGAAAATCTGAATTTGGTTTGTTGGTGAAAGGAGAAATAATTTTGCTTCTTTCTCACTCATACCAACGTTGTGCAACTTTTTAATTTTGCATTTGCAACCTTTTATTTATGATATATTATTTATTATAGTTTTTCATTTATGATATATTATTTATTATAGTTTCATGACTTTTTAATTTTGTTTTTCATGACCTTTCAAGAATTTTTGTTTCATGATTTTAATTTTAAATAGTAATCATTTCCAAACAATTTTTGTTTAATTTTGATTTTCAATTATCAGTTAAATAATTTCAAAATACAATGTTATTTTTTTTTTGTAATTTAATAATTCTAAAATCACTTTGGAACCAAACGTAATAATTCAAAATCACTTCTAATTATATGAAAATCACTCCAAACCAAACATAAAAATGATTATATATAAATCAATTTTACAAAATCAATTGTTATTAAATCTCTTCCTTTAAAATCAATAATTCAATCATCACTCTCAAACATGCCCTTAATATAATTGGTGAATGGTCCTTTTAGGTGGGGTGGCAATATGGATCTTTAGTGGAGGACGTGTTGACTGGGATGGAGATTCATAAAAAGGGATGGAAATCTGCATACCTTACACCAACTCCACCGGCGTTCTTAGGATGCGCCCCCACCGGCGGACCAATTTCAATTAAGCATCTGAAGAGAGGAATGACAGGACTTCTTGAAATTTTAATCAGCCAAAAATCACCTTTTATGACTGCCCACTTTGATAACCTCCATTTTAGACAACGATTGTTCTATCTGTGGATGTTTCTGAGGTCCGTTCGTGCTATTCCAGAGATATGTTACGCTACTCTCCCAGCATTCTGTCTTATTGCCAACTCTCATTTTTTGCCCAAGGCAAGTATTACACTCTCTCTATACAAATGAACTAATAAATTTAAATTTCAAACTCATTTTTTAAAAAGTCATTTCGAGGGGTTTAGTTTTGAGAAGAAAAAAAAGTTGTTATCTATCTAAAATCTGAAATCTGAATGCAGGTAGACGAAGCAGTAATATGGATACCTCTTCTTCTTTTCATCCTCATCAATCTAAAACACTCGTTAGACTACCTTGGAACAGGGCAATCCGTAAGAGCCTGGTGGAACAACCAAAGAATGGAGAGGATTAAGGCAATGTGTTGTTCATCGCTTGGAATGCTGGCTGTCGTTTTTAAGATTCTAGGACTATCCGAGACCGTGTTCGAAGTAACAAAAAAGGATTCTAGTGATGTTGGAGATAATTTAGATTTGGGTGAGCTCACATTTGATGACTCCCCATTATTGTTTGTCCCAGTCACTACCATTTTGATCATTCAACTGGCCGCGCTTTCGATCGGCTTCTTCGCCGGAACGCAGCCACTTAGCGGCGGTCGAGATCAGTTCGGAGCGGGGGAGGTGATATGCAGTGTGTGGTTGATTCTGTGCTTTTGGCCATTTTTGAAGGGTTTGTTTGCAAAGGGAAGCTATGGGATTCCATGGCCAACCTTGTTCAAATCCAGTGCTTTGGCATTCTTGTTTGTGTACTACTGTTTAACCACTACAAACAAGCTAGGATAGTTTAGTTTTAGCTACAGCCTTAATCACTCTGACTATTTACATCAATCTCTTTTCATTTCTTCAATAAGAAGTTGTGTTTCGTCTTTCAACAAAATAAATTGTTAGTTTGATTGAAATATTTCTCGTGTGAATCGAAAGTATGTTATAGTTATATCTCCAATGGAAATGATTTTTTTTTTTTTAATTAATTGACTGCATCAAAAATAATATATTATGAGACTAGATTGAAATTTTAATTAGATTACATGAACCAGAAAATCAATCATTCTCTTTTTTCAATTAGATTTGCACTCAAAACTAGAAAAGTTTAGAAATGAAATGCAGATGTTTCATCACAACTCACAAGTCACAAACATGCTTGAGATTATTTAAAAAATAATATAAAATCACAATTTTCAACTTTATTACAATCTGGATTTAAAAAAAATAAAAATAAATGAAGCAGTACAATTCAGCTTGCTTCTACTCAAAATATCAAATCAAATCATTTTGCAGAGAAATATTATGATAATGAGTTATATAAAACATTTGGAAATTCAAAAGATTTGGCCCATAACAATGGTGATGAGTGAATTTGTAGGTGTTGGGAAAAATACACGAGATATAAATAAGGCGGAATAACAACAAGATTATATCTCTCGTATTTTTTCCAACAAGTGGTATCAGAGCTTTTGGTTCAGAAGTCATGGGAGCGACGAATCCAAAGAATTTTGAGGGAGTCACAAAATTTGATGGGGGAAATTTTGGTTATTGGAAGATGCAAGTGAAAGTTTTTCTAACCTGCAAGAAATTGCACAAGGCACTGAAGGAGAGACCGAAAGAGATGTCAGATGGAGATTGGGAAGATCTCGATGAACAAGCAGTTGGAAACATCAGAATGTGTTTGACAATGGAAGTGGCTAGTCTTGTAGCCAACGAGACTACTGCAATAAAGCTAATGGAAGCGCTTACAAACAGATACGAGAAATCGTCTACTAACAGTAAAACATATCTTCTTAAGAAATTTTTCAACATGCAAATGGCTGAAGATATATGCATCTGTTAATTCCTATATCAATGAGGTTATCACTTTGATAAATCAGTTGAAGTCTGTTAAAATAGATTTTACTGATGAAGTGTATGCTATTCAGTTATTAATGTCTTTACCTGAGATTTGGAAAACGATGAAGACAGTTGTGTCAAATTCGGTAGGGAAAAATACTCTGAAGTTTTCAAGGGTTTGTGATTTAGCTCTAGCTGAAGAAATTCGTAGAAAGAGTAGTGGTAGAGTGATCTACTACAGGATCAACTTTAACTTTGACTAAGGGTAAAGAATTTATGAAACCGAGTAGCAGTGGGAAGAAGTGGGGTTATAGGAATAAAGAGATAGAGTGCTTTTACTGTCACAAAATGAGTCACTATAAAAGTCAGTGTAGAAAACTAAGAGAGGATCGGGAGGTAAACATAGTTGATGATGCCAATGTCTGTGTTGTTGGAAGTGACACACAGAGTTGTAGTAATTCATCTTAATGGATTCTAGACAGTGCATCTACGGTACACATAACTTCAAATAGAAATTTATTCACATCATTCATACGTGGACATCATAGTCTAGTGAGAATGGGTGATGGTAGAGTCTCCAAAACCAGTGGGATTGGGGATGTTAGTTTGAAGTCAGAATGTGGTAGTGTTCTAGTGCTGCATGATGTCAGGTTTGTGCCCAGTATTAAGATGAATCTCATATCTATTGGCAAGTTGGCAGATGAAGGCTACAGAAGTGAGTTTGGCAGTAGCTAGTGTAAACTCATACTAGGATCGATCCCAGGTAGTGGCAGTTGACCACAGGAAATCTACATTGTACAGATGTCAGTTGAATGTTGCCAAAGATCAATCAAAGAGACAGTAGATGCCAGTTAAAGCTGCAGATGGTAGGTGTAGAGGTACAGTTGAGCCAGCAGCAAAGATAGCCAATTTCGATCAGTTAGATCAAGATCCATCAATTCAGAAACAATTGGGAAGTCTAAAAGAGAAAGATGATGGCTATCGTCAATCCCCAATTGTCAGACATTCGAATGAATTGATGAAGTCACCTAGGCGAGTAAGGGCATCAAAATTGAAGACCAAGGCAGTTGCTATGGTCACAAGTTTAGTCTCTAGCTTGGCAGCATACTTGAATGAAGGAGTCAAGTCACTTACATAATATATCTTCTTCGAGAACATGTGTTCAGGCTCGAAGAAGATGTTAGTTGTTACCACTTAGCTGAAGTGGGAGTACGTGACTGTCCCTTATGTCTAGGGGATAGTTCCACGTAGCAAGCCCATTCCTCAGGGCAAGCACATATGAGCTACAATTATTTTTCTGATGGTTGTTTGTTTTGTTAGTTGTGTTATTTTACAGGTTTTCTTTTTGAACCTTGGAGTTTGCCAAAAAGATTAGAGATAACAGTTGTAGTGTGAGTAGATGATCCTTGGAGTTTGCCAAGATGACCAGTTTCGTTGCAGTGAAAGACAAGATTGTTGTTTTGTCTTCAAGTGGGAGATTGTTAAGAAATGAAGTCCAAACAACAAAATAAAGCTCATACAAAACATTAATCTCAATTACTTAAACTAAATATTTAATTGGATGAAATCAATGTTGTTTATTGATTGGCTAAAATTGGTTGCAATATTAATTGGCCAAATAAAGGAGGTTCACCTTGCTTTAGTTAACAAGAAAAGAAATTAAAGAAAAATGGGTCTTTGCCAATTTGTTGGCTTGATGTCCGCTGAATGAATGAATGAATATATATATATATATGTGAGGTGATCCAGCGGCTGAAGAAAAAATAACAAAGTGATTTTTATTTGTTTCTTCTCCGTGTGTGAATGGGTGAGCATTGTGAGAAAATAGGAAATTTTCTTTTGAGCGATTTTTATTCGTTGTTGATCTCAAGCTATCGGGTTGTGATACCTTGGAAGTCAATAGTCATTGTTGGGCTATTGAGGGTAGTTGTAGCGCTGAGTTGAAGTTTCTTGTAATCACCATTATCGTTGAACCTGCAGTTGCAGAAAACTGGACGTAGTCCCGAGATCGGGGCGAACCAGTATAACTTACGGTGTCATTCTCTTTTCTCTTTTATTTATTATTGTATTTTGTGATCAATATATAACTTATTTGATTCTAACCTGTGAAGTGCAAACGAAGATATAATATTGTTGTTATTTCGCCTTATTTATATCTAGTGTATTTTTCCAAGAGTAGGTAGTGTGCATAGTTGCCACTTGTCAATCTCAATTTTCATGCCGACATAAATGACAAAAACGTAAGCAAACCTCGCAAAAAAAAAACGCCAATTTATATTTGGTAATATAAAGATTTATTAGACTATATATATGGGCACAATATTATGATATGGTGAGAATTAATTATTTGGTTCCCAATGGCGAAATTAGGCAACAGTACTGAGCTGCCAGATGATCATCTCTACGAAAAAAATGGAATCGAAAGGCCTTTTCAGAGATTGCTGGATGTTACCATCTTCTTCCTCCTGATTTCTCTGCTCGTTTATCGCATCCTCTTATTACGCAGCCATGGATTCAGCTGGCTTCATGCATTTGCTTTCCTCTGTGAGTTTTGGTTCACTTTCAATTGGGCTCTTACTCTCAACCTCACTTGGAATCTCATCGATTACAGAACATTTCCACAACGCCTTCGAAACAGGTATATAACCCTTCTTTCTTTTTTTTCCTTTTCCTACCGTCTCGAATCGAATATGTTGAGGATCCCACGTCAGACATTAGACAGAAGAGACATCGCAATCTTTATAACACAGATGAATTATTTTAAGATCAATACATGATATTTAAAACTGATAAGACACTGCTTTTACTTATGGATTCATTTATTTTGTTATATACCATTTACTTGTGTTTTCAAAATAAAATTAAGGAAAATAATTTCTCAAAATTTGATTTATTTTTTAGAATTTTGTTAAGAAGTTAAATAGTTTTGCAGGAAAGAAATTATGAGAAAACACCATAATTTTAAAAAATAAAAAATAAAATGATTACGAAAAGATTGAAGAGAATCCAATCTCCATTGTTGTTTAATTAATTTTTTTTTTAAAAAAAAATACAGAGTGGAAGAGCTTCCTCCGGTGGATGTATTCGTTACGACGGCAGATCCGGCGCTGGAGCCGCCAATAATAACGGTTAACACAGTGCTGTCTTTGTTAGCGATGGAATATCCGGCCAATAAACTAGCTTGTTACGTCTCCGACGACGGCTGTTCACCACTAACTTTTTATTCACTTTGTGAAGCGCATAAATTTGCTAAGATTTGGGTGCCATTTTGTAAGAAATATAAGGTCCAAGTTAGGGCGCCCTTTAGATATTTCTCTGACGATTGTGCCCCTACTGGATCCACGGAATTTCAGTATGAGTGGAGGAGAATCAAGGTAATTAATTAATGAGAATTTGGAAGATTATTTATTTTTATTTTTGTAAAAAAAAAAAAAGGAATTAGAAGACGATGATATTTGTTTTGTGTAATAAAAAGGATGAGTATGAAGAGCTGCAGCAGAGGATTGATGAAGCCGCCAAACATGTTGGATTTGGTGGCCTTGTCGGTGACTTCGCGGATTTCGCTGCCACTAAACCAAATAATCACCCTCCTATAGTCAAGGTAATTGACGTTTTTTTTTTTTTTTTTTTAAACATGGATTGGAGAGATTCGAACCATAAAGAAAGGAGTGTATATCAATTACAGCAGATTTCTTAATGTACTAACTTACTAATATAAATATGTATTTTTTTTTTTAGTTTAATAACATTTGGCGGAGAGCTTCAATCTTCTAATTTTTTTTTTTTTTATCAATATTGTATTATTTTGACCAATTGATTTATGTTCAAGTTGGCAATATAAATATGTATTTAAACTATATAGATTGAATATGAGTATTGGGTATGTAAATATTACGTGACAAAATACTTTAACAAAGATAAAAAATATTATTTCAAAAAAATTTAAAGAATAAAATAGACATTTTGAAAATTTAAAGATGAAAGTGAATCTTTTCTTAAAGTTTAAGGGTTAGAATGAAACGCCAAAGTGAGCATAGCTCAGCTGGCATATGTATGATTTGATGACCAAGAGGTCTGTGGTTCGAATCTCCCACCCCCAATGTACTCAAAAAAAAAAAAAAAAAAAAGATTAGAATGAAACAAACTTAAAAAGTTGAAGGTGGAAGGTTGGACCAAAATTAAATTTAAGGGTAGTAAAAAAAATTCTAAATATATCTTTTTTTTTTAGATAATATATCAATGTTACCCTTCATTAAAGTATAAAAAAATTGTCAATGAAGTCATTTCATAAAAAAAAAACATATATGTTGAAACTTCTCCATAAAAGGTTGAGATATGTAGACTGATGGATAAGCTACTTGGAAGAAATGAATTTTTTTTATAGGTAAGTTAAAGTTTTATGTGTCAACAATTTAGAACTTTTAGTAATAACTAATTTTATTAATGTATGAAATATATGTTTATTCCAAAAGTCTAAATATGTTAATAAAACATCTTAATAATTTCTTTTATAACAAATATTAATAATTTCTTTTTATGAAATGACTTAATTGAACTTTTAATACATTAATTAAAGTTAAAATTGAAAATTTTAAAAGATGAAGAATCTAATTGAAAATTTCGTTAAAGATTATGGACCATTTGATATATTTATGCTATAGTTTTCTATTGGATAATTGACTTATTTTAAATTTATATTTTTTTCTTATTACTTCACTTTGGAAAATTTATATTCCTTTCACTCAACATATCCCATTTGTAGGTCATATGGGAGAATAAGGAAGGCCTTGAGGAAGGATTGCCTCATTTGGTATATGTATCCCGAGAGAAGAGACTCCAAATTCCACATCGGAACAAAGCGGGTGCCATGAATGTTTTGGTAAATTTTTAGTTTTTTTTATCCTAAATCCTCTCACTATATATATATATATTCTTAAATAATAATCTTTTTGCGTGTCCAATGTGTAGACAAGAGTCTCTGGATTAATGACGAATGCTCCTTATATGTTGAACCTAGATTGTGACATGTTTGTCAATAATCCTGATGTTCTTTTACAAGCAATGTGTCTCTTACTAGACCCAATGATCGATAAAGAGTATGCGTTTGTTCAATTTCCTCAATGCTTTTACAATGGACTCAAGGATGATCCGTTTGGAAACCAATGGATCGTAAGATTGCAGGTGATTTATATATTCATTTATTTACCCACATATTTAGATAAGTGTAGCAATTTTTACCATATATCTTTACCTTTTTTCTTTTTTTTTTGTAGATCATATTTCGTGGAATGGCAGGAGTTCAAGGGCCGGCCTATATAGGAACAGGATGTATTCATAGACGAAAAGTCTTGTACGGTCAATCACCATATGAAGCTAATACTGATGGTAATTATCAACTTTATTACAATAATATCATTACTAATTACTAATGGATTCTTTTGTGCTAATTACACAATTCATATGATAAAATCAATTAATTTTGCAGAGAAATATTATGATGAGGAGTTATATAAAACATTCGGAAATTCAAAAGATTTCGCAACGTCGGCGAGTCGTATTTTAAGAAGCGTCGCAGATTATCCGAATTGTGTATCCAACTCTATCAAAGCAACAAATGAAGTTGCTACTGCTGATTATGAACACAGTTCTTGTTGGGGTTCCAAGGTTTGCTTTCAAATAATACTTCTTTTTATTCATCCCCATAGGTATAGATTTGTTGAACACAAAATTGCTGATTCATCCCTATAATTTTAAAAAACTTTCTAATAATTGGTGATCGGTCCTTTTAGGTGGGATGGCAATATGGATCTGTAGTGGAGGACGTATTAACTGGGATGGAGATTCATAAAAAGGGATGGAAATCTGCATACCTTACACCAACTCCACCGGCGTTCTTAGGATGCGCCCCCACCGGCGGACCAATTTCAATTAAGCATCAGAAGAGAGGAATGACAGGACTTCTTGAAATTTTGATCGGCCAAAAATCACCAATTCTCACTGCTCACTTTGATAACCTCCATTTTAGGCAACGATTGTTCTATCTGTGGACGTATCTGAGGTCCGTTCGTGCTATTCCAGAAATATGTTACGCTACTCTCCCAGCATTCTGTCTTATTGTCAACTCTCATTTTTGGCCCAAGGTAAGTATTATACTATACGATTACAATTTCTGATATATTATATATTCAAGTAGTTTCATTTAAGACACAACCACATTTGAAATACCTTTTAGTTTAAGTAGTTTTTTCAAGCATCCATTTTTTTACAAAAAAAAAATTGTTTAGAATTAAAATAATCCGTGTTTGGTTACAATTTTTCTGAAGATGGTTGGCTCTAAACTCAAAAATGTTTTTTCTATTGTCAAATTACTACGAAAGACAACTATTATATATCATGAACTAATAAGTTCAAGTTTGTATTTAAAACAATCAGACAATAGTCGACTACAGTGGAAGGGGTTAGCAGCGGTGGGCGGCTATGGTGGAAGTGAAGGTGAGGAGGGGAAAGAAAGATATGAGAGTGCTTTGAGAAGGGTAGTGTGAGGGTATTTTGGGAAAGCTAGTGTGAGGGGGGTAGCGGTGGTGGTCACCGATCGACGGTAGGTGGTGGAGAGCAGCCATGGTGAGTGAAGATGGGGAGGGGAGAAAAAGATGTAAGAGATTTGAGTGGCGACCTCATAATCACGGGCACAACCTTATGCCAATTGAGCTATGCTCGGTCTGCTAACATCATCAATTTTTTTTTAATATTATTTTATAGCTCTAGCTGCAGGCGCGGGCTGATCTTGCTCTAGTTCGGGCGCGGGTTGGTCTCGCTCTAGCTGCAGGCTTGTCTCAAATCTGAAAAAAACTTCAAGATCTTGAAATTTTCAGATCTTAAATGAAGTTAGAGCTAGAGTTGAGACCAGCCCGCGCCCGCAGATAGAGCTAGAAAAGAATATTAAAAAAAAAAATTGATGATGTCATCAGAATGTGAGTTTGCCTTTTTTTTTTTTTCAGATTCGGGTCATTTTGACAATCCGCTTAGAATAGGGGTCAATCGTACAATTCTTCCGATATTTTAGTCATTTCTTGAATAATTGGGAGGGATTCTAGATTTTAAACATTTAGAAACATTTTTTTTCTAAAAATTGGTTTTTAGTGTATCACAACACAGCTTATTTCTGAAACTCCTTTTTTAAAAAGTGATTTTGAATGGTTGTCAAATCTAAATGCAGGTAGACGAAGCAGTAATATGCATACCTCTTCTCCTTTTCATCCTCCTCAATCTAAAACACTTGTTAGATTACATTGAAACGGGGCAGTCCATAAGAGCCTGGTGGAATAACCAAAGAATGGAGAGGATTAAGGGAATGTGTTGTTCTTCGCTTGGAATGTTGGCTGTCGTTTTTAAGATTCTAGGACTATCCGAGACCGTGTTCGAAGTAACAAAAAAGGATTCTAGTGATGTTGGAGATAATTTAGATTTGGGTGAGCTCACATTTGATGACTCTCCATTATTGTTTGTACCAGTCACTACCATTTTGATCATTCAACTGGTTGCGCTTTCGATCGGCTTCTTCGCCGGAACGCAGCCACTTAGCGGCGGTCGAGATCAGTTCGGAGCGGGGGAGGTGATATGCAGTGTGTGGTTGATTTTGTGCTTTTGGCCATTTTTGAAGGGTTTGTTTGCAAAGGGAAGATATGGGATTCCATGGCCAACCTTGTTCAAATCCAGTGCTTTGGCATTCTTGTTTGTGTACTGCTGTCTAACTACTACAAACAAGCTAGGATAGTTTTAGCTACAGCTCTACAGCTTTACCGGTCTGATTATTTACATCCGTCTCTTTGGTCTGATTATTTACATCCGTCTCTTTTCATTTCTTCGATAAAAAGTTTTGTTTGGTCTTCAACAAAAATAGATTGTTAGTTTGATTAAGTATTTGTCCGAGTATGTTAGTTATGTGTGTAATGGGTAGTGTTTTTTTTTTTTAATTAATTGACTGCGTCAAAAATAAAATATTATGAGACTAGGTTGAAATTGTATATTATAATTATCTTTTATAAATAAACAGCACAATATCTGATGTATTAAAATTAAAGACTTGAGAGATTAAATTAGAAACGATGACGAATTTTATGCACCATAGGTCCATAACTATATTTTAATTTCTAACCATCTAAAATGTTAATTAATTTGAAAAAAGTATGCCAAGAACCAGAAAATCAACCATTCTCTTTTTTTAATTAGATTTGCACTCAAAACTAGAAAACTTTAGAAGTAAAATGCACATGTTTCATCACAACTCAGGGAAATTGCATAAAGTAACCTGTCAGAGCAAAACATTAACAAAACTGACCCGTCTCCCACAAAAATATTAAAAGTGACCGATTTGAGAAAATGAGGGGTGTGAAATTATACATATGTCCTTCAGTAAGGAAACCCAAATGTGTCTATGCGCACAGCCTATGCCATGGCACAGCCTATGCCATGGCACAGCCTATGCCATGGCACAGACTATGCCATCGCACAGCCTATGCCATGGCACAGTCTATGCCATGGCACAGGCTATTTTTAAAAAAAAAACAACTTCTTTTTCTTTCTTTTTTTAAATTGGGTTTTTGTTTTTTGTTTATGGGTAGTGATAAAATTTTGAAATTTAGAGAGAAAATAAATGAGCTTGTGGAATTTCATTGTCAAGATCTGCATGCACGGTTTGTAAATGAAGAAAAGATTAGATGGATCATACACAGATCTGGAACCAACATCAACAACAACAAAATCAAGATCAAAATAATCATCAAAATTTTCATTCTGATGATGATGATACTCTAATGTTCTACTCGGATTTCTCTCCGCTGCCTGATTTTCCTTGTATGTCTTCATCTTCTTCGTCATCTTTGATCCCTGTCCCGGTCAAGGACAAGGCTTTGGAGTGGCTGAGGAGTAATAAAGAGACGGTTTCTGTTGATGATTTGAGAAATGTGAGAATCAAGAAATAGAAGTTTGAAATAGCCTATGTCATGGATTTACTCGAAGATAGCAATGAGTTTTTCGTCCTCTGTTTTCAATTTTATTTTTGTAAGAAAAAGAAGTTTGAAATAGCCTATGCCATGGCATAGGCTGTGCCATGGCATAGACGACTGTGCCATGGCATAGGCTGTGCGATGGAAATTGCCTATGCCATGGCATAGGCTGTGCGATCGCATAGACACATTCGGGTTTCCTTATTGAAGGGCATATGTATAATTTCACACCCCCCATTTCTTCAAATCGGTCACTTTTAATATTTTTGTGGGAGACGGGTCACTTTTGATAATGTTTTGCTATGACAGGTCACTTTATGGGTCACTTTTGATAATGTTTTGCTATGACAGGTCACTTTATGCAATTTTCCAACTCACAAGCATGCCTGAGATTATTTAGAAGAAAAAAAAAATATAATAAATCAGGGGTGAGAGGATTATATTCTAATTTTTTTTTTTTTATTATTATTATTATTATTATTATTTAATTAAAAATATGTGAAAGTGAAAAAATTCGAATAATTAACTTTTTTTAATTGAGACTTTAACCAATTGAATTGTATTTAGATTTATGAAATTTTTATCGGATGAAATTGACTCTTCTTTCACATTCTTGGGAGGAGAATAGAACCAAATTTGATTTCATTGGAAATTGAAAAAACTATGTCTTCTAATATATTATTAGTGGGTGCCTCAGTTTTATTTTATACCCTAATATCTCTTTAATGAAATGGATTAAATATTTATAATTAATTTTTTATCAAACATGCGTGCTTAAAAAGTTAAAATATATATAGAAAAAAAAATTATATATCGAAAACCTAAATCAAATAAATCAATTAATTAAGACGTTATATTTCTAAATAGTCAACTCAAACGGCTCACAATAAAAAAAAAAAAAATATATATATAGAGAGAAAAAAATTAAGTAAAATTACAAGTTTTTTTTGTCTCTAAATTTTTAATTGTATCTAATAAATTTTTAAAATTTTAAAAAGTGTAACATATTCTTAATTTAATAAAAAATAGAAAAAATCTATCAACTTTAACTTTGTGTTTAATATAGATAGTTTAACTAGTTAACTTTTAACTTTGTGTCTAATAAATATATAATTTATGAGACTTAGTTTTAAGGTTCAAAAATTTGTTAGACATAAAATTAGTAATTCAAAGATTTATTAAATACATATTAGAGTCTAAACACGTTTAAGTAGGAAGTTGTCTTTTTTTTTTTTGCAACGGTATTTTAATTAATGCGAGGATTGAATTCATGACCTCTTAGTCAAGGGTCCAACCTTATGCCAATTGAGCTATGCTCGGTTTGGCATGAAGTTGTCTAAACACGCTTAAGTAGGAAGTTTTAATAAAATTTAGTGGATGATCACTCTTTTAACTATTTTTAGTATGATCACATCTGTTTTTCTTAACTAAGAGATACATCATATCAGATATGCTTTGGCTTTGAAAATATAAGTGTTTTGTTATCCTTTAAAAATATAATACATTCCTTTCAAAATAATAGATTTTTTATTTAATTTTACCATCCATTTAATCACAGTTTTTTTAAAATAATTAAAAAAAAAAAAAACACTCTTCAAAGCAAATTTGATGACTTCTCTTGGAGACCAAGCCAATAAGAAATGAAATATATTCCTCATCCTCCTTGATCCCCAAGAAAATAAAGTTGTGATCTTTCTTTGGGATTCAATGTATTTGACTCTGCCACCTCTCTCTTGGGAGTCTATTTGTCACATTTTGATTAGATTAAAAATACCTCTATTATCCTTACCTTATTTTATAATTTCCTCACAAAGAATTGTCAAACCATTTTAAACCTTTCAATTTGTAGCCTATATTATCCTTACCTTATTTTATAATTTCCTAATTGGACTCAAACCATTTTAAACCTTTCAATTCAAACATATATGGATAAAAGTACCTATTTCTCTTCGAAGGTAGAACAAACTCATCTTTAAAATAGCTCTCTACTTTAGCCAAAATCAAATATAAATAGATAACGTATCTATCACTTTTTGTAGGTTGAATATTCTATCCAAATATTTATTTATTTTTTAGTTCAACAAAAGATTTGAACATCAAACCTCTGGATCAAAGATATATATTTCAATTAGTTAAATTTAAGTCGCAATCTTAATATTAAAATTGAATTTTTTAGACCGTGCATGGTGTGTCAATCTCAATCATAGTATTCAAACTTTCACGTAAATGACAAAACCGGTGGCCATGATAGAAAAAAATCCAATTTATATTTTAAACGAAATAGTTTTTCATTTCTAAAGATTTATGAGATTATATATAGGCCAAAAATATTGTCATATCATCAGAATTCAGAGCGGTATAGGTTTTGTTTTGGTTCCCAAATGGCCAAACCCAACACTTTGCCTCTCTACCAAAAAAATGGAGCTGAAAGTTCTTTACAAAGAGTTTTGGATGTTACCATCTTCTTCCTCCTGATTTCACTGCTCGGCTATCGCCTCCTTTTTCTTCGCCGCCATGGATTCAATTGGCTCTATGTTATTGCTTTTCTCTGCGAGTTTTGGTTCACTTTCAATTGGACTCTTACTCTCAATCTCACTTGGAGTCCTGTTCATTACCAAACCTATCCAAACCGCCTCCTCAAGAGGTAACCTTTCATTTCTTTTTTCTTTTTACGGAGTCGAGAGAGATTTGAACTTCTAATTTAGGAGTAGATGTTTTAACAGCTAAGTTACGCTCGTATTAACAAAGTTAATTTGAAATTATTTATTGATTATGTTTTTTTTATCTATGCGTACAAATTTTATCATATTTGGTAATTTCTTGGCTTCCAAATATGTATAATAGGTCTTAAGCTTTTGTTTTTAAATTTAAGGGGTCAATTTCATTTGTTTGTTTAATAGATCGGTTAATTTTCAATTGTATTTGACATTAAAAAAAAAATTAAAGACTTATTAAAAAAAAAATTAAGAATATACTAGACATAATATTGAAAGTCTGAGGAAAAAAAATTAGATTGTCTTATCTTTAAAATTATATTTAGAATACTAAAATAAATTTCAATCTAAATATAGCTCAACCGAATTCTCATTTTCCTTGTGTTGGAATGGCTTAATGTGTTATAAGACCCTCTACGACGGGTTGGTACGGGGTCTTGCTGACAACAACCATTACTATAATTGAACGGACAAAGTTTAATTTTGTGGAGGTTCATTTTGTTGAATTTATGGTAAATGATTGGAAATACAGAGTGGAGGAACTTCCTTCGGTGGACGTATTCGTTACGACGACAGATCCGGCACTGGAGCCGCCGATAATAACAGTTAACACGGTGTTGTCTTTGTTAGCGGTGGAATATCCGGCCAACAAATTGGCTTGTTACGTCTCCGACGACGGCTGTTCACCACTCACTTTTTATTCACTTTGTGAAGCTCTTAAATTTGCTAAGAAATGGGTGCCATTTTGTAAGAAATATAAGGTCCAAGTTAGGGCTCCCTTTAGATATTTCTCTCACGATTGTGACCCTACTGAATCCACGGGATTTCAGTATGAGTGGAGGACAATCAAGGTAATTAATTAATGAGAATTTGGAAGATTATTTATTTATTTTAATTTTTTTAAGGAAAAAAAATGGGAATTAGAGGATGATATTTGTTTGTTTAATAATAAGGATGAGTACGAAGAGCTGCGGCAGAGGATTGAGGAAGCCGCCAGAAATGTTGGATTTGGTGGTCTTGTCGGCGATTTCGCGGATTTCTCTGCCACTAAACCAAATAATCACCCTCCTATAGTCAAGGTATTGTTTGTCATTAATAAGTTAATATTAACATATTTTCGAGTTAGCTCAATTTGTTAATGAAAAATAGTATATGGTTCGAGTGTTGTATACTACCTTGTTAATATGGATGTATATTTAAACCATATAGTAACTAGAAGAAAAAAAAATCAAAATAGTTATATTTTGAAATTTAAAGATTAAAATAATCATTTTAAAAGTTTGACTTATATAATTAGTTTTTTAAAAACTTATGGTGCAAAATAGAACAAACCTAACAATTCAAGATGAAAATGAGATTTAAACCTAATAAAAGAATTTTACTAAATATATTGAATTGTGTTTAATATTTTAAGTTTAATGTATGTTGCCGAGCTTAGTTTACTGGATAAAAGTCAAATACACCAATTATAGTCCCAAAGGTCATGGTTTGATCTCTCACTCCCGCAATTGTTGAACTCAAAAAATAGAAAGAAATAAATTTTGTTGTTAGGTGAATTGGCATGTCCATGTGTCCAAATATGTTAATAAGACAACATTTTAGTGATAACTTTTCGAGTTTTAACAAAACAAAAAAAACTAAGATTATAGATCATTTGGCATATTTAACCTAAAGTTGTGGATTATTGGACAATTAACTTTTAAATTTCTATTTTATTCTTACTTAACTTAGAAAAATTTATATTCCTTTCATTCGTAGCTCATATGGGAGAACAAGGAAGCCCTTCGGGATGGATTGCCTCATTTGATTTATGTATCTAGAGAGAAGCGACCCAAAATTTCACATCATTACAAAGCTGGTGCCATGAATGTTTTGGTAAATTTCAAATTCTTCTGATCCTAAATCCTTTCACTATATATATTCTATAATTTCAAATAAATGTTTTGGTAAATTTCAAATTCTTCTAATCCTAAATCCTTTCACTATATATATTCTATAATTTCAAATAATTTTTTTTGTGTTTGATGTGTAGACAAGAGTCTCTGGATTAATGACGAATGCTCCTTATATGTTGAACTTAGATTGTGACATGTTTGTCAATAATCCTAATGTTCTTTTACAAGCCATGTGTCTCTTACTAGACCCAATGATAGATAAAGAATATGCATTTGTTCAATTTCCTCAATGCTTTTACAATGGACTCAAAGATGATCCCTTTGGAAACCAATGGATTATCATAATGCAGGTGATTTATATATTCATTTATTTATGTTATTGAATCTTTTGTACCTTATATAAAAATATGCTATATTTTGTTAACTAATATCTACCTTTTTTTTTTTCTTTTTTGGTAGGTCATGATTCGTGGAATGGCAGGAATTCAAGGGCCTGCCTATATGGGAACAGGATGTATTCATAGAAGAAAAGTCATGTACGGTCAATCACCAGATGAAGCTAATGTTAATGGTAATCAACCTTATTACAATCTTTTTTAAAAATTAAAGTACTACAATTCAGTTTGCTTCTAATCAAAATTCATATCAAATCACTTTGCAGAGAAATATTATGATGATGAGTTATATAAAACATTTGGAAATTCAAAAGATTTCGTAGCCTCAGCGACTCGTATTTTAAGAAGCGTCGCAGATTATCCGAATTGCCTATCCAACTCTATCAAAGCAACAAATGAAGTTGCTACTGCTGATTATGAACACAATTCTTGTTGGGGTTCCAAGGTTAGCTTTCAAATAATACTTTTTTTATTCATCCCTATAGGTTATATATTTGTTGAACACAAAATTGCTGATTGGTCCTTAGGTGGGTTGGCAATATGGATCTGTAGTAGAGGACGTATTGACTGGGATGGAGATTCATAAAAAGGGATGGAAATCTGCATACCTTACACCAACTCCAGCAGGGTTCCTAGGATGTGCACCCTCAGGCGGACCAATCCCACTAAACCATCAGAAGAGAGCAACCACAGGACTACTTGAAGTTTTAATCAGCAAAAAATGTCCCATTTTCACTGCTCACTTTGATAAGCTACAATTCAGACAACGTATGGTTTATCTGTGGATGTATCTGACCGGCATTCGGGCTATTCCAGAGATATGTTACACTACTCTACCAGCATTTTCTCTAATTGCTAACTCTCACTTTTTGCCCAAGGCAAGTATACAATACAATCTCTACATCATCTAAATAATCAAGAGACAAGTTTCATATAAGACTTGTAAATTAAATTAGAGGTAAACAACTATGGCTATCTCAATGCAGGTACAAGAACCAGTAATATGCATACCTCTTCTCCTTTTCGTCCTTCTCAACCTACGACAGTTGTTACAGTACATTGAAACGGGCCAATCTGTAAGAGCTTGGTGGAATAACCAGAGAATGGAGAGGATTAAGGCAATGTGTTCTGCCTTGCTTGGAATGGTGGCTGTCATTCTGAAGATTTTAGGAGTTTCAGAGACTGTGTTCGAAGTGACGAAAAAGGAATCATCTTCTTCTAGTGATGACACAGAGAGTAGTGGAGATTTGGGTTCGTTCACATTTGATAAGTCCCCATTGTTTGTGCCAGTCACAACCATTTTGTTGATTCAACTGACGGCATTTTCGATCGGCTTCTTGGGAACGCAGCCAAGCGTCCAAGAGTTTGGGGTGGGGGAGGTGATATCCAGTGTGTGGTTGATTTTGTGCTTCTGGCCATTTTTGAAGGGTATGTTCGCAAAGGGAAGCTATGGGATTCCTTGGTCAACCTTATTCAAATCCAGTGCTTTGGCATTCTTGTTTGTGTACTTGTGTCAAACCACTACAAAGTGAAATAAAAAAGTTTTGGTCAGCTACTAAATTTTGTCTTCAAGCTAGGATAATATTATGCTTTCGATCATCTTTATGGAGGAATTGGTTCACAACGGCAAATAATGGACTCCCCCTATATATACTATTTGTAAAGTCACCTACGGTGACCCTAGGGCTTGTCTACTTGTATCAAAGCTACAGCTTTAGTCAGTGAACTATATTGTCATCTGTCATCCAAACAGAAGATTCATGTTGAATGGTGTATGCTACTCAGCAGTATGTCAGTTCTCTTTTCATTTCTACAATGAAAAGTTGTGTCTTGTTCAAAAAAGCAAATTTTAGTTTGATTGAAGTATCCGTCATGTGAATCGGCAGTATGTTAGTTATGTCTGCAATGGACATCACCGGCATATGGCCATTATATAAAATCAAAGAATGCATTTTCAGTTATAATTAACACTACGCTGCTACAGATTTAAAAAGAGAAGGGAAAGAAAAATACAGGAAAAGCTCAGTGGCAGCGAGTGCTCTTCTTCGGAAGAAGAACTAAAGATGCATCACTTTGGGGGGATTGAAAGATGGCTTTCGAGCATAAAAGAAAGATCGTGCATTTTCGCCATTGTCGTCTGTACATCATCCGAATTTGAGCTTGGACCTGATGTAGCCTGACCTTCCTTTGTAGCTTCGGAATTTTCTCCGGTTTTTCCATTCTTTTCACTCATCCTACAACATGAAAAATGTAAAGACTAGGGAACAAGTTGTCGGGTCGTTTCCATAAAACAAAAGATATAAGTGAAAACTTGAAGGATTGATGCATTTGCATGAAGAACAAAGTGATGATCGATGGAAAGTCTAAAACAGCCTTGAAGACCAATCATATTTAGTGGGGCATAGAAGAAATATGAAAACAGGGAACCTCCTAGCCATGGGTTTCAACTGTAAGAATATTGTATTTTTAAAACTAACAGGTTGCCTTACAACTAAATTTGATTAATTTGTACATACCTGCTTAAATCAGAAGCATCTGGCCGTGTTGCTTTCTCTTCTGATGTACCAGTCTGATTGGGGAATACGTCTGCAAATGAATTTGGCTGAGAAAAGTTTCTAAAATCACTATCCTTTGAGGCTGTTGTGCTGAAGAAATCTATTTCTGACATCTCATCCACCTTCAGCACAACGTCATTCACGATATATTTCCTAGAACTATCCGAATGGCCTTGCACACCGGTTGAGCTAGTAAAATCATCCCAAACATCAGCTGAGTCATCATCTTTAAAAACACTTTTATCACCAGGTTTGCTTTTGTTCCCTTCTTGCCACTGATCTTCTTGAAACCAATCAACACTTGCTGATGAAGAATAATCTGCAGTTTCTACAGCTCTGCCATCAATTAAATTTCCAGTTAGCTTGACCTGTTCAGGCATGCGAACGGTTTCATGGTTGGAACTACTCAATAAATCATCTTGTTGTTGAAACCAGTCATTGGTCCTTGATGAAGAGGGGTTTTTAGTATCTTCTATTGCTCCACTTCTGGCCTTGTTTTGGTGTCCAAACGTTGCTTCCAAAGAGGAAGAACTATTGACCCCAGAAACAGCAAAAGGATCAACTGATTTAGAATTATCATGAGTCTTAAAGCTTGCTTCCCAACCAGAAAATGACTCATTAATCTCATGTTTAGTGGTCCTTATAGTTGTCTCAGAAGATTGAACATTTCCAAACAAACTAAGATCTACATTATCCTCAAAGGTTTTGCTTTTAGAACCATCTATTTGTTTATTCACTGGTGGTGGTGGCTCATCAGATGCTTTTGAACTAGTGTCTTTTTTTTCATCAGAGAAGTAGTAATCAAGATCAACTCCAGCCAAATTCAAAGGATTCTTACTTGGAGCCGGGGTCTCGTCTGAGAGCCCCTTTTTTTCAGATTCCGGCCACCTGATCTGTAAATCTAAAAGATTCGTCAGGGGAAACTGCTCTGGTGATTTTCTCCGCTTTGATTCCTTCAAATCGATAGGTCCCACCATCTCCTGCAAAAGATTTCCAAATACATTTCAAAGGATCAACCCGAAGGAATCCCAGGCATGCAACAACGAGAATCAATTATCTAATCCTATTGACCCAAATGCCAAAAATTATTTTGGGCTAAAACTCAACTTCCACAAAGAGTATTGAATCCAATGTGCACAATTTCGAAAATTATCCATTTCAGATATATCCGTGAATTGACAGACGAACTTCCTGAATACCACAACCATGAACAAATTAGAATTAGGATACGAAGTCCATGACAGAACACTTTGAAATTCCATCAGATATTTCTGTGAAACTAAAACCCAAATGAACCTTTTAGAGTATAAGAACTAATAGTGTATTTTAGAATCAGCAAGAAAATTGAAGGTTACACGAATGTTGGGAAATATAGAAGAAAAAGAAAGAAGTGGAGATTCGTATGAAAATAGAAGAACGTACCGATCCATCCAAGTCGAAAGACTGGAGCAGCCAACGAGAAGCGATGGTATTGTTGAAATTAAGAGGGTCGGGAGGGACGTCGGTGTTCTGTTCCCTGCCGCAGAAAACGCAAAGATGTGAGTTCAAGTCTCTAAGCAATCTTCCTTTGCAGTGTTTGCAGCGAAGATAAGGCGGAGAGGGATCGAGGTCTGCAATTGTTTGATGGAGAGATGGTAGATTTGGAAGTGAAGGATCGAGTGGATCGTAGGAGGAGATTTTGGCTCCATTTCGAAGTGAGATCTGAAGTTGTTTGATCAGATCGTTAGGGATTTCATACGCCATTGATTGATTGGGTTTAAAGCTGTTTCAGCCACAGAGTTTCGGCTTCTTCTTCTGTCTCTCTGTGTGGAGGATTTCCGAAATGAAGATCGAAGATGGCATTTCTGATTTCGGTACACAAAAATGTCCAAAACGCACCGTTCCATGGAAGAAACAACTCCCTATTTCACCTTCCGACTTTCCACTCTTTCTTTTTTTTTTTTTTGAAAAAACCTAAAAACATTTCTATACATTATGGTCATATAACATAACATATTTGCAGACATGACCCTGCAATGTTTTTTTTTTACCCCTTCCGAAAATGTATGTTTTTTTTTTTTTTGGTTGACGTCATCAACATTAATGAGTATGAGGATATTATAGTCGTCTCTCTTACGATCGTGCTCAACGAAAGGTACGAATGATTTGAGAGGACTTGTTGATCACGACAGAAGATAAAAAAAAAACATGTCATTTGACAATAAGACCCCGAGGAGATTATATGTACAAAACCTCCCATGTAATATACCTATTTTTTTTTTTTTTTCGAATATTTGATCTCAAAGGTACATGTATTTATTGAGTTAAGCTCATGTTGGTGAGATTTTTTTTTTTTTTTTTTTTTGACAATATTTGGGGGTGGGAGATTGAACATAGGATCTCATAGTCACTAGTCGATACATGTCAGTGGAGCTATGCTCTTGTTGGCTCATGTTGGTAAGAATTTTAACTTTTAATTTGATAATAAATGTATAATATGTTTTTTTATTTTTTTAAGAGGTATTTTAATGAATGTAGAGATTGACCATGACCTTTTAAAAATGTACAATCTTATGTCAATTGTGCTTCATTTTCCATATAATATGTTGATTTGTTGAACTACACTCATGCGTTTTTTTTTTTTTTCATAGTAGACTATCAAATTAAGGGAAATTATACCCGATGTCAATTTAGGATAAAATAATTAAAAATATAACATTTTTATTTTAAAAAAAAAAAAAAAATGCAGATATGACATTTTCTATCACGGATAGTATAGTCTATCATCTCAATTTTTTATAAAATTTTGTCGATGACTATCACTTCTAGTAGTTTACTGATAATCATATATCAACACGATAGTGGTGTATGTAATAGTTTGTTTTTTTTTTTTTTTTTTAATTTTCCTAAATTATGATTTTGGGCTCCAGCAAATTAATTCAATTTTCTTAATTAATTACGCCGTCTAAAATTAAAAATGGGATGAAAATTGGTGACGGAAATTGAAGAAGACAACAAAAATTGTAATTTAGATTCACACTGAAAGATTTGATTTGATTTGATTTCCGTTTGTATAATCCATCTTCTCCAATTTCCGATTTCCCATTGCACAGAGATACAGAAAATGGCAGTGAAGCCGGCGAGTTCGTGCTCTTCTCCAGGACTGACGAAGCTTGGATTGAGTTTTATGGGTCTCTGTATAGCAGCTTACATTCTGGTTCCGCCTCTCTACTGGCATTTCATGGAGGCCTTGGCCGCCTTCTCTTCTTCCTCTTCCTCAACTTGTTCACCTTGCTTTTGTGACTGTTCTGACTTTGCTTTCACTGAAGGTTACTTTCTTTCTCAAATTATAATGCCAGTTTTTCTTTAGATTGATTTTTACTACCATGTTCTTGCAGATCTAGTTTATTTCCTCTTCATTGGGTTCAATTTTTTTTGTTCTTAGATTGCCTCTTAGATTTCATACTCCATTTTCCAAAACCTGATAGTTCTTCAGTTGCTTGATTATGTTTCTGTTCTCCTTAGAGGATAATGGTAATAAAGACTTGGGTCCCAAATGACAAAAACAAGCATCTTATGCTGTACTGTGCTGTCATTCATTGAACACTAAGACTTTAGCCTATTTTTTGTTTTAGTTCAACAATGGGATTCGAACTTCTGACCTTGGCGAGTTGAGTTATACTCGTGTTAAGACTTTAGCCAACTTAAAGTATAGTTCAATGCGGTAGGTTTGAATCTCTAGTGATGCAATTTTCATGGATGAAACTATACGTCCATCCCATTCCGTTCAATATGAATTATCTACTTTTATCCATTAATGACTTCAACATTTTTTATATTTGTATGTGCCATCATTGTTCATTGGATTTGAATATCATTATGTTTTCGTTACTCGTGTTTTTAACATTGCAAAGAATGTAAATGATTAAGGTTTTAGTCTATTTGAATATAAAGTCATTATTCAGAGTTCAAATTATCTTAGTTCCAATTGTATCTTTGTCGAAAACAAGAAATAGAACAAAACATTGCAAAGAATGTTCTGTTGTGTGTTGTATTGATATGGAGTAGACACCTAACTGTGAAGAATTGAGGTTCTTGCTTGAGAAGACAATGCCTAAGTTATCTTGTCACTCTTTAATTTTCATTACAACTAACAATACTATAATGCCTCGAGTCATAAACTTGTAGTACACAGAATAGCTTCTCGATTTCGTTCAAAGCCCACATTCACTAAATTTTCGTGATTAATAAATGTCTACTTCATGTTGTTTTCCTTTAGGATTTAGCTTTGTTCTGCTTTTTCTATTTGCAAGTATTCCCCTTTGTAAGTGATACTTGTTGTTTTGCTTTAATCTTTATGCACAAGCTTGTAAGTGATAAATGTTATTACTTGTTAGAGGATTCATGCTTTTAGTTTCCTTTGCAAAGGGTTATCTTAAAACTGATTCTGAATTTGATTTGTTTGTTTTGCAGAGCTCGAAAACACAACTTTTAGAGGTTAGTCCTGTTTACATTTATTTAGATTATGGTTAAAATGGTTAACTTGCATATTATAAATTGTAGGGAGAAATTGTTTTTGTAGAAAATCTCATCCTCTTGCAAGAATTTGTTGCTCTGTTCTGGCATTTGTATTGTTGATCATCATACTAATGTCTAATCAAAGAAATTTCTAAGAAGTTGCCCATGGCCTCTACTGGAAAAGAGTAAAAGAACTACCTGCCACTACTAGCATAATCCAGTTTGCTCCAATTGATTCAAGCTCAAAGTTTTACCCTCTTAGTTGTGCACTTCAATTGTGTTTCCAATTAATACATCAAATTAAGTCTTATTGTCTCAAATTTGCAAATTTGTCAAGCCTGGAAGTATTTGTATATCAACAACAGACAAATGTAACTAATGAAGTGATATGATTGCCACTTGATAGGTAGCATTGTTGGTTTCTTGTTGTTGTTTTATGTAGATGTCCTATTTCTGTAGTAATATAGAATGAGTACTCTCTTTGTTGCCATTTTTACAGATTGTGTGAAATATGACTCTGGCATGAATGAGGAAACAGAAAAGAGTTTTGCAGAGTTGTTGTCTGAGGAACTGAAACTGAGGGAAGTTGAAGCTTTGGAAAGTCAACAGCGCGCTGACATATCTCTGCTAGAAGCGAAGAAGATGACATCTCAGTATCAGAAAGAAGCAGACAAGTGTAATTCAGGCATGGAAACATGTGAAGCAGCAAGGGAAAGAGCTGAAGCTACATTAGCTTCACAGAAGAAGCTAACAGCACTATGGGAGACTAGGGCTCGCCAAAGAGGATGGAGAGACGACATTGTCATATCCCGTGCTGAGACTCGTGGTACCATTCAAACCTCATGAAAGACCCAATGCTTATTCAAGCAGCTGCTTTGATGGTAGATTGGAATGAATTCATGGGGTCGGAAGGCCAGTACGTACGGAGCAACTTTGATCAGTCTATGCTGGGGTCCCAGAATTTTCTTTTTCATATCCCACTTAGGTTTCTTCTTCAAACTTCCACTTGTATGAACATGAAAGATACCAACCAAATGTCTTCTCCCTCCAAGAGATGGAGCAAACCCTTTGGCAGGGTTAATGCAGCAATTTTTCCTGTGATGCTGATTGGACTGTTTCAATATTCAGTAGAACAATAGGTTAGGCTACTCATGTAACTTCTCGTCACTAGACGTTTAAAATAGCGTCCCCGTCTATTAACAATGTACAAGAGATCAAAGAAAATGCAAAGTAGCTTGACATGTAAATTCTGGCGTGTATGTTAATAGCAATTTGTTGAGCCACTGACATTTTCCTTTTATATAATTAACTATGAGATTGGTTTCAATTATACCTCAAACTTCAAAAAGTTTCATTTTAACCCTTGAAGTTTGAAGTTTGTTTCAAAACAATCCTGAAAGTCTTTTTGCCGTTAAATTCACGAACGAAAAAGTTTGTGTCTGCTTATGTATTATTTATATGGACAAATCTAAACACATACTTGAGTAAATTTGGAGGTTAGGGTTATGGAAAAAAAATTGTAAATGAACTATGAAAGACCCGGTGTAGGGTTAAATGGAAAAGACGACAACATGTATGTTCCATAGATTTCATGTGTCTATTTTTTTTCATGTATGTGTTTAGATTTGTTCACAGAGACACAAACTTTTCTATTTATGAATTTAACGGCAGAAACCTGTAAGGATTGTTTTGAAACAAACTTCATGGCAGAAACCTGTAAGGGTTGTTTTGAAACAAACTTCATGGGTTAAAATAAAACTTTTCTAAGTTTTAAAGGTATAATTGAAACCAACCTATGGGGGATATTTTTATTTTTTATATATAATTTAACCTTTTTTTTCACCAAACCATTGGGCTTCAATAGCTAAACATGAATAACGAGCATAAACAAAATGTAAAGTTGGAAATGGAATGGAAACAAATTTCAGCAGCAATATATTTCTGTTAAATTGCACCATCAATAGCAGCAGATGGAGAAAATGGGAAGTCTGGTACAATGATACAGTGAGAAATTACAACTTGTAGAACACGTAAGGTTACAGAATTTCACAGGTATGATACATCAATTCTGGCGACTGAAGTGAATAGTGAGATCATTCAAGTGGTCAGTGCTATTTATACTTAACCCATGCTCGTTAGCTAAATGTAAAAGGCATATAAAACACAAATGGGGCGAGATATCATTGATGGTTTGAGCAGCTCTGCAATCATCTGGAAATGTGGCAAGGATTTGCTTGAAAGATACTGTTTCATCTTCACCCTTTCAAGAACAAAAATATCTGAATTAGAACTCTTCTCCATTCACAGGATTACCTATGTGTATGTTTGAGTGAGTGTGTAATAACAATGACAAAAGATGAACTTCTATACCCAAGTTGGAATTCTAAAACTAATTTCTACCTTAACTTGTCCCTAAGAAAACATAAACTCATAGATGATAGATTCAGTTATCATCACTGTCCTCAAATTATTTGGGAAGTTCATCTATTGTTCACATACCAAAATGTCCTCAAATCCAGTTAGGGCATGTTTGAGAAATCACTCCAAAATATGTTTTTTAATCATGTCAAATCAATTTTGATTGAATGAAAATCGTGTTTAAACGTGTAAAACCAAACATTAAATTGTTTTAGAGTGATTGTGAACATGACAAGAGTGATTTTAATCATTTCAAAATCACTCTCAAACATGTCCTTAATTAAGTCAAATAAAATTAAGTAAATTGAAACTTGTGTTAACATGTTCAGAAAGCATTTGTGCATGTCAAGATACCTGAGCATCCGTTTGAGAGTCTTGCAAACGAGACCAGAGTGTTTCTTTCAATGCCTGGACATCAACTTGCTTTGATGTTTTGTCGTATTGAACTTCAATTTTGTTAACCTGTACCGTTTAGAAGTTAGGAAACAATCATAAAAATATGTTTGCATGTTTTCCTTCCTACTGAATTGTACAAAACACTGCATATCCATCTACACTCCATCAAAAGTTGAATTATATTTTTGCCAGATATATAGAGCACAATCCCCATCCCATCAGATCCATTATCTTTCACGACCACAATAGTTAAAATGAAAATTTTAGACCCGTTTGATAACCATTTGGTTTTTGGTTTTTGAGTTTTGAAAGTTGAGCCTATAAACAATACATTCACATATGAATTCTTTAGTTGTGTTATCTATCATTTGAAGTATTTTCAAAATCCAAGCCAAAAATTGGAAACAAAAAAAAGAAGATTTCAAAAATTTGTTTTTGTTTTTGAAATTTGGCTAAGAGTGGTAATGTTTCCTTAAAAAAAATGAAAGTTATTGTAGGAATTTACATGTGGATGTATGGTTTATAGGTTTAATTTTCAAAAACCAAAAACTAAAAACCAAATGGATATCAAACGGGGCCTTAGCTTTTGGTTTTTGGTTTTTGGTTTTTTGGTTTTTGGTTTTTGAAAATTGTACTTATTGTCTCCAAAAAAAAATTTATAATAGTTTTCATCTTTTTTTAGGAAACATTTGAATTCTTAGTCAAATTCCAAAAAACAAAACTATTCATTTCATTTGAAAATCAAACGGGTTAGAAGTGGGTTAAAAGTGAAGTTAAAAGTGAAATGAAATGAATTCAACCTGGCGAGGCTGAGTAACAAGTCCATCAGAGTCCTCCACATCACTATGACCATCACCTTCATCATAATGACCACCAAATACATCATTATCGTCCCAGGATGGCGATGTTCCAAAATCATTGTTAAGCTGCGTTGGTTCATCTGAAAAAGTGGAGCGCCAAAAATGTCCATTAGCACATCATAATTACTCACTAACAACAATCTCCTTTCTTGCACGTGGTCAAGAAGTTGAACCTGTAAAATGATTGGAAAATTATGACACCAAATATCATAGAGATATAGTACCTGACAGCTGTCTTCCCCTCCTCCTAAGGCACTGCAGCCAAAATAATTATTTTATAAGAGTTTTGGGAAAAAGTTAAACCTGGGATGTTCCATTGAACAGCTAATGAGATGGTTATTGATGAAAAGTTTTACCTTTACATTAGGCAAAAGAAATAACTTCACAAGTTCTTCAGGCTGGTAGTGGCAATCTTCAGGAAGCTTAGTATTGCAAGGTGCTCTATTCTTAGGCAACAACAATGATTTGGGGTTTCTTGGAGGTGCAAATAGATCTGAAACTTCTTTTTCCAAGTTTTTTGTGAAATCAATATCATTTTCTGCTTGTTTCTTAGTTCTTGCTCTCTTGGTTGTCGTTTGTGATCCGTTTTCTGTAGGACCATCCCTAGAACCTATAATGAGAATCCATATTATATAACATACAACAAGTAGAAACTCAAGACGAAAATGCTAACGTGCAAAATGACCTGAACCCACTATCCTTAGCAATACCTTTAGTTTTACGATACTTCCAATGTTCAGGGCCTGCCCAAGCATTTTGTCTTGCAGTAACCCCCAAACATGAAATCAAATACTCATCAACTTTCCCCAATCTTTCCTCATCATCAGGGTCATGGTAGGTAGACGACACACTTTCCTGTTATACTTGAAGATATTAGCAATAATTCCAATTTTATTTCAAATATATAATCCAACGCTACATATGAATAACATGATTCTAATAATCAAATTGTACGAGTATGAAAGATGGAAACAATGACCTCGTGGTAAGTTGGAAAACCTGCATCTCCACCATCGGGTCCATCGTCCACCATGCTTGCTTGGTCATCGTTATCATAATTTGTAGTGCCAAAATTACAAAAATCATCACCATCAAATCTGTCATCTACATCATAATCCATATGAACTTGCTCGGCTGGTTTCAGACCTGAACTACAATAATCTGAAGGTCGTCTGTTATCTTCATCAAATAGATTGACTATATTCCTTAAAGTTGGTGATATTTCATCCTTCACTCGCATATTCAATACCATCTCCTCAATGCATTCTACAGAAGCAGGAGAAAAATGTTTTACAGTTTCTTCAATTTGAAGTGACAATGTAACACGTGAAAAATGAACTATACAAGATATCATCAGCAACAGACACAAACCTCTGGCGAAAGAGATATCAATCATATCAGAAATATCATGTCTCTGCTCGCAAGAACTACATTTCCCAGGCACTTCCTCTGAATCAAAAAGCACCCTACATGCACCATATACTCCAAGATTATTCATTAACAGACCCTTGGCTCCACCCTCATCAAATTGAGCAGATGTCTGATGATAAAGAGGATCCACAGCAAATGCCACTGACATCACAGACAACCAAGTTATAACCTTATCCTAAATCTAACATTAAAAGAAAAAAGCATTAGATGTGTGATCACCATCAAATTTCTTTACATTTAGAGCCTCAAAAGATGACTCCAGCGTTGACAAAGGAGACAACTGCCAAATATAGACATAAGTTAACATACATATCCAGACAGAAAATCATTTTACTTGTCAAAACGGACTTTCAACCTTTTTATCCTGCTCTTTCTTCGAATGAACTCCCTCCTGCTCACTTTCTAAATTTCCCTCCTGCATGATGGTTTCTGAAAATGCAGCCAGATGTCAGAACGACAAGCAGCTGATATGAAAAACGAAACTATGTAAAAGTGTGCTGGAAACCAGAAACCTAAAAGAGGTAAGGAAGAAAATATAGTAGAGAAATTAAACACGGCCAATTCTACATGAAAGTCAAATGGCAAAGCACCATCATAAGATTCTAACATCTGTCATTGTTGTTTTATGCAAGTTTACAAACGTTAATGATTGACATCCTTGTGTTTGGATTACATAAAATAACTTCCAAATAATAATTGAATTTGAAATGGGATAGTTATTTGAAAATGAACTTGTGTATTCAGTATTGAACTTCCTTATTCTCAATTGGCGAATAAACATTGATACTCCCTATAGCGTCATAAACTATAGAAGGGGCAAAAGATTGAGATTTACAAGCTTACCTTGTTCATTGTCTTGGCCTGCCCTGTTCATCCCTCCAAGGACTTTATATGCCTCTGAATGAACGGAATCCACCCTTAGTGAGTAGATCTTAACTCCAGCTTCAAGTGTACAACTTGCCTACAGACAAAATATCATGCAAACATTTTCGAACAGACGAACTTAGTTAACATTTCTGTAAAAGGGATAAGCATGAAAACTTTCTTCTAAAGGAATTTCCAGATCATGCTGTTTAAATTCAGAAACACACACACACAAACTGCTAGTCTCCAGATTTATCCTGAACTTATCAACTCAGAGGTAATCGATGCTATCATAACGAAAAGTAATCGAAGTTTCTTATTTCTCAGAAACAATTCCTGTGCAAACTCGTTAATAATAATAGCATCTTTC
This sequence comes from Herpetospermum pedunculosum, assembly GCA_028017165.1. Classification (NCBI taxonomy): domain Eukaryota; kingdom Viridiplantae; phylum Streptophyta; class Magnoliopsida; order Cucurbitales; family Cucurbitaceae; genus Herpetospermum; species Herpetospermum pedunculosum. The sequence continues at coordinate 3,870,026 of CM051529.1, read as the reverse complement.
ACCAGATTATCAGTCAGAAGAACACAACCGACCTTCTGAAAATTTGTCTCCGTGTCCTCTTCTTCAACCTTAATAATCTCAGTAAGATGGTCAATTAAATTCAGCTCCCATGTATTTTTTTGATTAATTTTCTGCACCGAAAAAACCAAACAGAAAATCACAACAAAAAATTACGATTCCAGATAGTGTGAGTGTTTATACAGTACCGAAGGAGGAGAACGCTCATATGGATAAAGATACTCACATTTTCACTAGCGAGTTTGATGCAATTTTGAAATAATTCGAGGATCTGCCGCTTGTCGAGGCAAATATTGGGGTCTTCGCGAGGTAGGAGATTGGTAGCGATGGACTTGCGGCGATTTGCAGCAGCGCGTGCCGCCCGTGCTTGAGCGCGCTCGAGTTGGTCGTCGTTGGAGCCAAGGAAGAAGGGGCTCGTCGGAGATTGTAACTGAGAGGCCATCGGACGCCTCTGCTTCTGCGCGATTGATGGATTAGGGCTTAGTATTTCCGCCATTGGAGGAATCAAACTGAGGTGATTGTTGCAGAGAGAAATTCCAGAAAGATTGGGATCGGCAAGCTCTTTCAGGAGGAACTAGAACGAGAAAGACAATTTTCCCTCCATTTCTCTATTTTGAATTTTGTGAGACTAACGGGACACTTCAATGTTACAGCGAACGCCGAACAGAAGTATTTCTTCTTATTTATTTATTATACAATAAATATATATATATATACGTATTTATTTATTTATTTTTTTTGAATTAATCTGCTTCATTAACAACTAACCTCCAAACAACAACTAGCTTCATAGAGAACCGAGGCAACCCGAGAAATTCGAACGCAAAAAAAAAACATCTTCTCCTTCTACAGACGAAGAAGAACTAAGCAAAACAAAAGAAAAATCAAGCGCCACACACGCTAAAGAGTGAGCAACAAGATTACAAGATCTATTACAAAAATCAAAAGACACACAACCAACGTTAGAATCTTCTGCCAAGATGCCCTCCAGGATATTCTTGGTCTCCGTAAGGTCAAGCCCCGGGCACTTCAAAGCTCCAACAACCTCCGCTGAGTCAGACTCAACGAAAAAATGACTAAACTTAGACGAGCAGCGACTGACCGATCTCAAACGAACGAGAATAGTCTCGCCTTCAAAAGCCTTAATAGGCCACTTTCGATAGAAGATGGGAGATCCCCTAGAGTCACAAATAATTGTAAATATATATACATATTTTAAAATCACTTTTAGTGTTAAAACAATTTTTTTAAGGTAATTTAGTTTGTAACAATTTAATCTTTCAATTTTGTAATAATTTAGTCTAAAACTTTAATATTTATAACAATTTAGTCTATCGAAAAAAATTTGCTAAAATTCTATGTAATTACCTAAAATTTCTTCGTCAACATGAGCATGTTCAAATGACCTAATGTATGAACTATGAGTAAAAGATTTCAAGTTCGAATCTCCATCTCTAAATGTTGTAAAAAAAATATATTTAAAATTTCTTAACTTATCCAAAAAAAAAAAAAAAAAAAAAAAAAAAATGAAAATTTTCAAATTGTTGTAAAGGTTCTCCCAAAGTAATTTTAACTGTTATTAATAGTAGGTATGGAAATATGATATGACATTAGGGATAATATGGCTAGTCCGCATAATCAATGAATAATAAACATTTTTAAATAATTTGTCAAACTTGAACATAACTCGACACCAATTATCATTTCAAAGATTGATGGTTTGATTCTATCACACTTGATAATCGAGTGAGAAAGTTATAGAAAAGTAAAAAAAAAAAACAAAAGGGCTCTTTGTTCTTTTCAGCAAATCATTCAACAAATCCATTTTTATCAATTGACATACCAAAAAAAACATGTCCTAAATAATCCATCTACAACCATATTTTCAGGTACCACATTAGTAACTTGATGTCTTTTCCTTCATTTTTCTCACACATTCTTTCCCTTCCCACCAACTGGATTATTATCCGATCAACCGTTTTTCAGGATTCCCAGAGCCGCTCCCGGAGTGAATTTTCTTGCAAACAAGAAGCACGACGTATACGTCGAGTTAACGCGACACCATTCTGTTCGGTGTTCGGATCCAAAGTCAATGTGGTTGATTTCCTAGGAGATATATGAAGATATAACAGACCAAATCAGATAAGGTATTTTTATCAATCAAACTTTTTGGAGGCTAATGCATCAACATTGCCAACACTAACCTTAATTTCTTTGATTTTCAGAGGAGTTGCATCTGAATAATGGAAAGTAACTGGATGCCAAGATCTTCTGTCCCCTTTTGGGATAGAACTGTTCCATGTGGAGTATGTCAATGTTCTTCGTTCGAGTTCATTCTCGAGACCCTTTATCTTACAACAACACCAACACAAATAGTTTTTAACAAATATGGAAAACCAAAACAACAATAAGCTTGAAAGAAGTACTGTGCTTGTCTAGCTCTTGTTGGATATAGATTTACATGCCCCTAATAACCACTAGATATGCAGTTTTTCTCTTATATATCCAACAGTGCAAAACTGTTAAGCTACATTGTGGCTGCCTCCTCGAGCCATTTCTCCGATGGAAGATTCTATCAGTTCGTAAAACTACGGTACGGTTTTCAAAAGTGCAAGTAAACTAAAACGAAGAAAAAAAGACAGTTCACAGGAGCAACTTACTGAAAGTAAAGTCGGCACATAATGCTCATCTGGTATGCAGTTGGGATAATGCTCAATATCCATTTTGTCAACCTTTTGTTTCAAAAGAATAGCACAAATCGGTTACCGTACTCATCTGCAAATTAGGACATGTTTGGGAGTGATTTTAAAATGGTTACAATCGCTCCTACACATGCATTTAATCATTCAAAATAAATTTTGATGGTAGCGTTTAAAACTGTAAAACTCAAATGGTTTTGAGTGATTAAATGCATGTTTTAGAGTGATTTTAACCATTTCAAAATCACTCTCAGGCATGCCCTAAGATGAATCGAACAATCGAAAAGACTTACAAGTCTTTGCCTTCCGGTGGGGTGTTCCGCCGGTGGCCATCGCTGCAAAGGGAGAAAAGATGAATCTGATCATGACATGATATTACAAATGCTTGATTACTAAAGTGAACAACGTGAGACTAATTTATTCCACACCTTACAGAATTTCTTAAAGAGAGGGAAGATTATGGCATCATTCACTACAACTTCAGCATGTCTCCTCACCAAAGTAATCCACTGAAATCAAGACATCAAAATGATGATCAATACATTATATTCTAGGGACTGCTTATTTATTTAAGATCAGTACCTAATCATCTTATTCTAAAACTAGACGAATTCAGAAGCTAAACCTGGGAGCCTTTTCGCCATTTTTCCTGCGGTATTACTGGCGACATCTTGGGATTATATCGGCCTTCGTTAACATTCAAAAAACTACAAAGACAGGCTACTTAATTGTAATCAACATTAATTTCAATGCTGAAGTAGAAAAGGACTTGCTTTTGAAATACATATATACCTGTCCACAAAGCTTTTTGTAGAAGACATGAGATAAGTGTAAGTATGGCTGAAGTTATGCAGAGGTATGCAGCTGAATAATAATAAACTTAGATTAGATTATTGGACTAATTAATAATTAAACATGAGTTTAGAAACAAACCTATCAGAAAGAAGGACAAATCTGTGATTTGCTGGATCATCAAGAGCTGCAGCAAATAGTAGGCGTTCTGCTTCTATCATGCTGGATTCTCCCCATAGTACCTGAACATTTGGTGGACACAAGATTGAGCTACCAAAATTGAGAAATAAAAAAGGAAAAGCAATGTGAAGTTTTTTTTTATAAAGAAGATCATGGAGGATGTTAAATCATCAATCCACCCAAAAGCTGAAGTTGATGGGTTACGGTCTAACACTCTCCTGAGTCATTACAAGGGCTCGAATGAACAGAGAACCTTCTGTTTTGATACCATGTTAAACCACCAATCAACTCAAAAGCTTTACCTGAACACTGTTGTTCAATTGTCGACCATAAAAGAAAGAAGACTTGGTGGTTGATTTGTCATACACGAAGCCGGGCTGTGAGTGAATGTAAATAGAATATTTGGCTTGGTCTCCAGTCTGTACATATTTAATTTCATCAATACTATATAACAAAAATGTAATGTAAGAGGCTATATAAGAAGAAACTATATTAAAATACATAATATGATTCAGAGGAAACCTTGAAGAAGTTGGCCCAGAGGAAATCAAGAGGAAGATTTCGACGAGTGAGGAACAGAAAAGCAATCTTAGGAGGTGATTGAAAGCCATGGCTATCTCCAAAACCATTGTTTCTGAATTGGGAAGTAAAGTTGGAGGACTGAAGCTTAAACTCATCACAATGCAATATCAGAATGACTAATAAAACCATGCCACACACAGCCACCACCACCTTCGAACCGACCGCCGTCAACGGCGGGCACGCCACCGTCGTCGAACCTTTCTTCTTTGTCATTGTTGTTTGATGATCCTCAGCCTGACTCAATCTTAGTAGCTAATATGCTTAATTTTGGAGGGGTTAGTGGGGGTGGAAATATGCTTTAAATTGAATGGTAGTTTTTTGCTTTAATGATCGTTAAGTTAAGTTACAAAGTATTAATCAATGGTGTTTTCCAAATTAAAGCTTACTTATGTCAGGTTTAATGCAATAGTTAGAAGTCCCACGTCCGTTTTTTCAAATTCATTAGTTTTCTTAACCCTTTTTTCTACAGTTTTGATCTAAACAAACTTTTGAAATTCTTGATCTCATGAACTCTTAAACTAGTTGCCACCACAGTCCAAGCCTTGTACAAAACAAGGGAGAAAGAAGTATACAGTAAGGTTATGTGAAAAACATTAATATATTAAAGAAAAGTATTTTAACATTTTAAGACTATGTATTATCCTTTTTATTTTTTAGTGGATTACAAATATAACTTGCCCCTCCATTCCATAGTTATAAACATACCAATTTGTTTTTTTTTTCCACATGAATATAGCTTAGCTTAGCATAAACATTAACATAACTTAAGCATAAACATGAACATAACTTAGCATAAACTATGTTTCCTCGACTAAGAAATCAAAGATTCAAATTATCCTCTCCCTATATATTGTTAAATTCAAAAAAAAAAAAAAAAAAAACATTTCTATTTAGTTATATATCTTTGTATTCTTAATTAACTAATAATTTATTTAAAAGTAGTCGGGATTTATTTTTAACCGACAAATTAATGGGTTGTTGCACAAATAGCAATCAGGCCCAAACTAATTGCAAATTTAGCAAACTTTAATTTTTTTTGCAAATATGGCAAAAAAATCTGTTTCTATCACGGATAGACTTTATCATATCACTGATAGACTTCTATCCGTGATAGACTATTATCACTGGCAAAAATCTATAAAAAACTGAGGTGATCAGCGATAGACTTCTATCAGCGATAAAAATTGCCATATCCGCAATTTTTTTAAAAACATGCTATATTTTTAATTATGTTATTCTAAATTGACATTTGTTACAATTTCTCCAAATTAATTGCCTCAACATTAAAAATCGAAAAATTGCACTAAATGTCAATTTAGAGTAAAATAATTAAAAATATAGCATTATTTTTAAAAAAAATTGCAAATATGGCAATTTTTATAAGCGATATACTTATATTTTTTTTATAGATTTTTTTAATGACTATCACCGATAGTAGTCTATCTGTGATGGCCTTTTTTATCAATGGTTATCAGTAGTATTAGTGATTATCACTGATTTTTTTGTCATATTTGTAAAATATTTTATTATATTTGTCATTCTTTTAGACCCGATTGCAGCCACTGCCAGCCCTTAAAAACCATCATGTTAAATAATTATCGTGATAAATTGCCCTTATTGACATTATTATTAAAATAAAAATAGGTGTCTCTTAAAATTAATACAAAAATGGGAGAAATAAACTCTAAAATCCTTTCAAAAAATCCTTAAAAAAATAAATTAAAAAAAAAAAACCTTAAAAAATAATAAATAAACTCTAAAACCCTCCAAATTCAATTCACTTTCAGTGAAACTCCAACTCAATAAATGAAGCCAAAATAAACTGACACCAAAATAAAAGTATTTAAGGTAATGCAACCAAATACACAATTTTAATTAAAACCATTTTTATAAAGAAAAAAAGAACTGTTTAATTTAAATTAAAAGGTATGTGAAACTAGCCATAAATTAATTGATAATCAAACTGTACACAATTTTACTAAATGAGTTTTGAAAAAGGAGAAACATTTAATCCTTCGATGTGTATATATATATATATTTATATATAACAAGGTTTAATTTTAAACCAATAATTCAATGCCGATGGGATGGGGAGGCTTTGTCATTGTGTATAATTTCTGTATTCATCTGAGTCCCAATTATGGAAGAATAATCTCACCCACTCCAATACCTTAGAAGCACCCTTTTTTTTTACACTTTTTAAGGTACTTGATCCTGTTGTTCAAATTCCATGAATTTAATTTTGATTTCTTGTCAAATAAGCCACTAGACATCCCAATACTGCACCTGCAACAACCTGTATCAATACCAGAGGGTGAAGATGATATAACAAAAAAAAATCTATTGAGATGAATTAAGACCAGATATATCTAGGTATTTAAGCAAGTACAATATGAAGCTTATGTATAAGATGACTAATTCGCCAACATGAGTATAGCTCAACTCAACGGATGTTGACATATACTCTTTCCTTTGAGATAATCTTCATACCCCACATTTGTTGTACTAAAAACACATGTTGCTTTTCTATTTAATATGCTACTATTGTAATCTTTTGGGCGTGTCTGCTGTGATTTTGTGTGGCTTAGGTGTTTCAATTAGTTAGAGAGGGGTCGACTGTTTTGTGTACGGGGATAGCCTTTTAAAGGCGTGTCCGAAAGGGGGAGGGTATGTTTTTGGTACTCATACTTTGAGTGTTCTTGGAGAGAAGGGAGCTCGCGAATCTCCCTTGGCTATTCTATAAAACGTTTATAAATAAATTGTGGTGAAGGGCTTGAGTGATCTCAAGAGAGTAAGGATCCAAGTTTCTCAAATTATTTTGTTTATCTTGTAATTATCAGTTACAATAAGGCTATTCAATTGGAAATCAAAGAAGAAAGACTATATTCAAATTTCTTCACTAGTTCGACCCCCATTGACATTTTATAGCTTGCAGAATTGTTCATTTAGTAGTAATCATAGCAAGAGTCAAGTTTCTTTCTCCAAAATATTAACAACACAGGACACCAAATTGCAAGGCCAAACTTTCAGTATATCATATTGTCCATATCCAGACATACATATGAGGCAGATGCTCAAGCCAGAAGAAATCAAAACTGAAGCCGGAAAATTGCGAAGGCACTAACCTGAAGTGGAGTGTGCCCAAGTGAATCTCGCAATGGTCTAATACTCGACAAAGGATGTTCGGGAGGAAACTCGCAAACTATTTGGTTCAGCAACTGCAATGATCATCCAATGATAGATTTTAAGGGGAAAAGATGAACATTGAAATTTCATTTGAACAATGGACATAGTAAACAGACTCAATGTGATAGTTGGAAGTGAAAATGATAAATAAAAGATAGAAACTGAAATCTATATGCTTTCTAAAGAACTTTACCTCGGCTTGACGACCAGCATGAAGTCTGACACCAGAAGCATCATACATTACCTTCAAGATATTGAAAAAAATATGAAGGTCAATTACATTAAAACATTAAAAGAGTTCAAAAACCCCCAGTTTAAAGAGCGATTGATCATATCATATCATTGGTAAAAATAATAATAAACTTTTAATTAAAAAAAAAACATTCAGAAGCAGTTTAAACCAACTTGTCAGGCACTGTGCAACGGGAAATGTCAAGATTAACAAGAACTGGTAATCACAAAACAAGATTACTAAAAGAATTGATCAGAAGTATATATAGCGAATACCAGTGAAATCAAATAAAACAGGTAAAATCAGGCAATCAAATACAGATTTAGACTAACATAATCTTGATCTATAAATTCCACATTTGCTTCCTGAGGTATCTGAACATTTCTATTCAATCTCTAAATATTAAAAGGTCTTTAACAAGTTCCTAAACTTTATAAATCGGATCTGACATTAAGTGGTTTAACATTTACATGACCTACTAACTGTGTATAATTTAAAATTATGTCACGGGTTGATTTCGGGCGTTAAGTCGTAATCCTCATATATATCATCATTATGACTTGCAAATGTTTAAACTAATGAAGTAAATGACTTATTAGACACTAAAACCTCGTTAGATAACTATTTGGTTTTTTAAAATTAAGTTTATAAACACTATTTCCACCTATACATTTCTTTGTTATGATATCTAATTCGTTCAAAATTCTAGCAGTTTTGAAAACTAAAAAAAGTAGTTTCTAAAAATTTGTTTTTGTTTTTGAAATTTGGATAAGAATTCAATGTTTACTTAAAAAAAGATGAAAATTATTGTGAAAAACAAACATAATTTTCAAAAACCAAAAGATTATAAAGAGGGCCTAAATAATTTAAGAACTTTTAGAAAATTTTGTAAGTAGAGAAACTAAACCAGACAAGCATTGAACTATTTGAAAGAAGAAAAAAAATGTATGAAAAAGTAATGGAACAGAAACCCAGAAATTTCTAATTTCTTTCAGTAATCAGAGCATCAGAAGAAGAAAGTAGACGAAAGAAAACAAGCAAGCAAATTGCAAACAGTGAAGAAAGAAAGAATGAATGACATACAACACATGCTAAGACGACGGCGACGGCAAAAGCAGGTCCTCCGGAACCTTGCTGCAGGGCAATAGCAGCAGCCAAAGCAGTCACAGTTGCAGAGTGAGATGAAGGCATTCCGCCAGAATCAAGCATCCGTTTAGATTCCCATTTTCTTTCCTTATACCTAAGCGTCCAAGAAATAAAACCTAACAAATTAAGCCCAAGCGTCTTCAGATCATAAGCAGAGAAAAAGAGAGAGTACCAGGTTGTAAAGAGCTTGAGGAACTGGGCGATGGCGCCGGCGAGGAAGGCGGAGAGGAGAGGGAGATTGGAAGCGAGTAAAGGAGTCGGTGCCGTTTTAATGGAAGATAAAACCGCATCCCCAACCGTCATCACCTCGTCCATTAACACAGAATGTACCTCTCTGTCTCTGGTCGCTCGCCGGGAGGGATCCGATTCCGATTGGGGAAGAAGGTTGAATTCGGGGATTGGTGGTCAAAAAAGTACAGGAATTGTAATGAAACACACAAAAAAAAAATTATGGGTCAGATTTTTGGACTAATTTGCATAATTAAATGGATCATCCGGCTGCTGTTCTGGATCTTCTCTATTTTGTCATTCTAATTTGCATAATTAAATGTGTCATTTCCTACTTCGGCTAAAAATATTCTGTCACGAACATGAAAGAAAATGTTTTAAGCTTATATTGCAATTCTAAGGTTTCTTTTCGACTATTATATTACATATGTGAACATAAATTTAATCGATTAATAACGTATCTCTTCTAATAAGAGGTAAGAGATTTGAATCTTCTACCATGAACTGAAAAATAAAAAAGACCATTAGACAGTGCAAAACCATGACAAATTACCATTTTATTAATCCAAATTCCCTATATAACAAATTAATTTAAAAAATTCTAAGATAAGGGAAAAATTGCACTATTTGTCAGTTTGATAACTTTTATCAACGTCTATCCTAATTCCTAACTCATCATTTACAGTGTCCACCCCCTTTTCTTCCCAAGTGATTTACACCATTCAGAAACAAGCGCAAGCTCACCACTTCTCAATGTTATGAAACTCCTCCATCAACTTCAGAATGTGAAGACGATAAGGGACCGCTGTGCTTGCTCGGCAATGGCGTATTCCTTCGAGACTGGCGTTTTGTTGGCACCAGCGCTGGCTCCTGCTGCCAATCTTCAGAATCCGTTTCGATTTCTATGTCGTCTTCATCGTGCTTGAAAACGGGATGGACGTATGCAGTTTGAAGGAATCCTTTCATGTTCAAGTTTGGCTCCCTTGTTCGCTCCAATGTGTCTTTCATCATTGCTTCCTGTGAAAGTTCATTCAACAGGCAGGGTGAGGTGATGATAGAAGTTCCTACCATCTCAAAAGCAATATGAAACAACTAAAAACAGTGGGACAAGGCATGTGCTAACTAACCTGTAATGGATATCGAACAAAAGCCGGTTCGTAACGGCCTTTACAGAACAAATGGAACCATACAGTCAAGATTGGCAGTGCGATGAGCAAGGGAGTTGATTGAGCAGCTTCTTTTGTACTGAGTAGTCCCATTAATAATAGCTGTGAAACAACTAATGCAACAATGATGCGCCCATGGACACCGGGCCAGAAAGCTGCTGCACTTTCGTACTCTTGATTGTACACATTTATGATCTACAATGTTTGGAGAAAGTTTCATCAAATTAAGATCCTAAAACTTAAAAGTACAGCTAAAGATTCGATCTTTAATGTGTAGACAGGATTCGACAAGTAAAATACAAACTTGTGGCTTGATCACCAGTTTTGAAAAACTACAACTACAATGCAAGTGACATTATAGGCCTGGTCAAACCGAGCATAAAAATGGTGTCTCAATATAAACGAGGTTTGTAGAGAGTATCAAAGAAGTTCATGGCACCAATTTTCCCTAAATTCTTTCATCAAGTTTAAATCCTATAAAATTTGCCAACTAAGAGCTGACCAAAATAGTTTTACCTGATGACGATAGACGATGTATGCCAATCCAAAGAATACTACAATGAACGGAAGGAGAAGAGGTGTGACTACAGCATAAACAAGGCCAAGTAAGAAATAAAGTTGAATTCGAGGTTCGCGAGTATGGAACTCAAGAGTTCCTGGATCCATGGCTTCTTCTCTATCCTTTTCAGTCTTCACCAAGAAGAAGTTTCTAAGGTGGTAAAATATCAAAGGCTTAAGTCTCAGAATCTCAGCAGCAATTCCAGCCCAGCCATCCACCATTATGAAGGTAATAAAGAAAGTTGCCTTCATGGGGATGGAGGCACCGATCGTCTTCGGAATGCTGCAGAAAAGAAGTCAATTAGTTTACGTAAAAACCTTGAAAGAATTCAACTAGCTATGACGAAAAGAAAATTACACATTGTTTTCCATATAATCTCAACCACACATGTATAAACACAACAAATTCTTCTCACTAAGGGTTTGTTTGATAACCATTTGATTTTTTATTTCTAGTTTTTGAAAATTGCGTTTGTTTTCTCAATTTTTATTTTTACAATGGTTTTCATATTTCCTAAAAAAAAGATTTGAATTCTGGCCAAATTCCAAAAACAAAAGTTTTGGCTTAGATTTTGAAAACACTTGTAAAAGGTAGATAACAAAACAGAGGAATTCATAAGTGAAAATAGTATTTATAGGCTTAATTTTCAAAAACCAAAAATAAAAAATCAAATGGTTGTCAAACGAGAACTAAATTATTATTGGAAATCATCCATGAATGCTTCATAAATAGTAGATTATCAGTTATGGCTTACTCGTTTGCAGACTGATGGAGGAAATTATTAAGTTGCTGGAATGCGGTTCCCGTAATTATACTGCCAAGGAACACATTAACAAAAAGGAATATGTAATATTTTGTGGCGGATCTTCTCTCCAAAGACGACAGACTAATAAAACCTTCAAATTTAGACATTAACATCAGTATTGAAGGAAGGAAGATGAGAAAAATCTTCAAAACGATTCCAGGAAGAAAACCTTGGATAACCAACTTTACGAATTTCCTGCAATGTAATTAGCAGGTTACATGTTTAGAAGATAAAATCAAGAACAGAAAGCACTGGAGTGCAAAGTGTGAAGAGAAAGGATACTCACATTTCAATAAGGGGTTTGAGGAAGGGAACCGTTTTCTCAATACTCTCAATGTTTGCAAGGGACTGAACCAATGCAATGGGGATCATGAAAAAGAAGGTAAGGAAGAAGAAGGCAACTCCAGCAATAAGCCTTCTGATTGCCAGTGAAACGAAAGGAATCGCCAAGTTATCCCAGTACACATCACGGGGCTCAGGAGCCCATTCTGTCAACCAAATGGTTGGATTTCTTGACTGTTGAGTTTGGGCACAAACAGCAGCACCCCACCGAGATCTGAAAGAAACGAAAGCTGCTGGCATGATTGATTTAGGATCGTTCATCGTCTTATCTGCCTCCAGTGATATCTGAACAGAATCATTTGGAAAATAATGTAAGTTACATCGATTGTAGAAGTAGTGAAGTACAGGTGAAAGATTAGACTATAACTCACTTCTTTTGATAGGCTTTCAATTTTGGACGAATAATAATTTATGGCATCGACTTGATCTCCCCAAAGACCTAGACAACCAGTCTGCTCACATGATGTTAGTAATAGAAAACATGTCAAGTGCAACATCAAAGAATGACCTTCACCAGTTCAAGCACTATACCTTCACCATGGCTCTCTTAGACTGGTTTCGAGAATATTTAAGTTGGTAGAAATCTAGCCAATTCTGCATTTTTTTCTTTTCCTCAACCAACTTAGAGAGTTTGTTTGCATCATAAACAATCTGCATAAGTATAAAAATAACTTCAGCAGGGAGCACATAAATCATAAATCCTAATCAATTCCTCAACTGAAGATGTTTGAGCAATTTGTGAAATGGAAAAAACCAATATCTCAGGAACAAATTTTTAGAATTTGGAGATATTAAGGATGTCAGATATTTTCATCATATATTGGCTATCCATTCCACATTTCTCAAATCCATATCTAAACATATTTTTTTAAATATTAATATGTGCACACTTATGCAAGTAAATCAGTGGCATTTTGTATGATCAATTGTGGAAAGATCCTGACCTGATGAGTCAGATAATGTTCAGGATGGTTGACCAGGAAAAAATGTTCAACCAGCTCGCTAACGGATTCATCAGGGTCTGGTGGTACATTTCTAACCATCACCTGCATCATGCAATTGATGTCAGAAATCAAGGAATTCTTCCCATTCTTCATATTCCAAAATAGTATTCCATTTCCAACAAGGTTTGGAATGTCCTGATATTTTTAAAGATATCAGTGCCAATCCCTCAATTTTGTGAAAACTACTTGTCCTTTTAATAAATTTTGACAAAATACAATGGACCATTCACTTCCAAAAAGAAAATCTGAAATTACGGGAAGCAAAAACAATAAATTCAAGAAATGATAAAGGTTATAATCTCCTATAAGGCATTGGCATTACATCAGTTTAGTGGCTAATTGAACAGACTTGATGACTCGTATGTAGAAAAGTCCTACTTATTTCCATTCACACTTTGCAAGTAAAACCGGTTAATAACAATCAGTGAATCAGTGTCAATCTTACCGTGAACTGATCAGGACGCCGATTTTCAGATGCAAGAAAATGCAACCTCATTGCGGCAACAGTCTCATACTCCTTTCTCAACACATAGCAGGTCCAAAAGGTAAAGACATAAGCCATTACCAAATGGGTCCAGAATCTGCAATAAGTGATTTTAAAAGCAGTTGAGAACATCTTTTATGATGTAACATGGTGATGAAATTATCAAGCTTACAGCTCATTCATCAATGCTTATTTCTGATTGTCTCCCTATCCCAGAAAATCATAGCTTATTGTAAAAATCATTCTCTTCCTAGCTCAAATTTGGACTTCAATTATGAAAGTCTTGTGGGGTTGTATGATACAAAATGCTCTAGATAGGAAGCAAAATGTCATTTCTATCATTTGGTAATCATTTCTGTTTGACTCGACAAATTAATTCCAAATTAGTATTGAAAAGGCAATCCACTAAGCATGAAGAAAGAGATTAAAGATTTGAGAACTAACTGTATGACAACTTAGGAGGAGGAAAAATCATGCATGTCCAAGTGAGTGATTCATAAAAAACTTCTGCAACATACCTACGTGATCCAATAGGAATGTTAGAAATGGAAAGCTTGTCTATATTGCTGTAATTTAAAGAAGAACGCTCCAAAGTTCCATTTGTCCAATTAACGGGTACCATGATTGCGAAGGCCAGACATACAATGGGCACAAAAATTTTGAGCCTGCAACAAAATGGCAAGGAAAAAGATACCGTCAAAAGCTACAACTTGCAGAAACAAGAGATCGTTGTAATTTCAGCAGAAATTTGACATGCAAAAAAGTTCTGCTTATGAAGAAGATGATAACAGGATAAATACCACACAACCTAGAGCATGTTTGGGAGTGATTTTGAAATGGTTAAAATCGCTTTTGTCATATTCAAAATCACTCCAAAATCAATTTTAATGGTATGTAAATCGCGTTTTAAAGTGTAAAACCATACATTAAAATGATTTTGAATGATTAAATGCATGTTTTAGAGTGATTTTGAATATGACAAGTGATTTTAACAATTTCAAAATCAATCTCAAACATGTAACAAGAGCCTGAAAAACCTGTGTCATGTGAAAGCCAAGTCAACTAGCAGTGTAACAGGAATATTCACATGGAAGGTAAACTACAAACTACTGAGAAAGAAAATGCACAAATACCCTAACAAGTAAATCCTCAGGTAAACAGCAGAATCAAGACCGGCGTGATCGATTAACTCGGGTTCCGGCATTTGCAAAGCTGCAACCATCCAGTTCAGAAACTTCAAGTATGATCTGAAATCCAAATTGACAATTCTGCTTACAATTGCACCACTGGACAATGGACTTCCTCTTAAGCCCTTAATATACCATTTGGGAAAGTAGACCCTGTCGTTCACTGGCTGTATTCTAAGTACAGCAAATACTAGAAAGAAAGCAAAGGCACTAAGAATGTTTATGGCTGCCCCAACTCCTATATCCGCGATGGATGCCATTTATCCTCTTAAAGTAAAGATTAACTGATCTGCACAAAAACATAGGACTCATCTTAGAAATATACCATCCCCATCAAGAAGAAGAAAGGGGAAAAAGGAAATAAGTCACCGCAGAGCTAATTGTTCTTGAAACTCAATACGTTTTAGGAAAATCATATTAAAAAAAAGGGTTTAAACAATTTTCAACCCCACTAGCAACAAATCTTCAGAAACCCAACTGAAAAATCCAAAGAACTTACACTTTGGCCACTTTTTTTTTCACGATTTGAACTCAGAATCTGCCACAACAGAGCACCAATACTCGCTGTTTCAGTCCAGCTGAGGCAACCACTTCTCGAAATGTTGAAGTGGAGACCAAAAAGTAGATTCCAGCCAAGAACTTCAAGAAAAAAAGGTACCCAGATAAGCAAACGAGCTGATGATTCTGAGAAATGAATAGTACAATGAGAAGAAGGAAAAAAGATCAAAAGGGGAAAAACAGAAGAAGAAGATCAGGTGAGTGTCTTAATCATGTGAGGTGAGAATACTTGATGATCAAATCTCATGCACGCACCTGTCTTTGAGAAAACAATAAACAAAATGAAAAGGGCCGAAAGGGTCGGTGATTGATTGATTGAAAAGGCAGTTCAAACTTCAAAGGATTGAAAATGAGAACTGGGAGACCCTTTCGATGTCCAGCAGTTTTTCTTCTTGAATCTTTGATTTCGTGTTCTGAAATAGGAAAATCGAAACTCTCAAATTTCATAGATGGAAGATTATAGGACCAAAAGCAAACATCATAAACATTGCATTTAATTGAAGGTAGGAGACGGACAGGCCCTCCCGCAGGCACCACTCTGTCAATTTACTCTAACGGCTCCTTCTTTGAAATCGACCTCTTTCGGCTACCTCTCTGACCTCTCAATTCACCGCTGGATCTCAAATTAACGGCTCTCATTCTTCTCATTTCAATGTATTTTTTTAATGGTCAAATTCGCAGTTTTCTTTAATATGTACAAGTGTGAGTAACTTAATTATAGTTCAATTGCCATTATAATCTCGACGTAGAGATATAAAAATAAAAATAAAAATAATAAATAATAAATTGTAGCATTGCTCAATTCACATGATCTAACAGAAAAAAATAAAATAATAATAATAATCTTGGTATAAGATTATTCGAATTTCCATTTTTATATATTTTTTCAAAGAAAAAAATATATAATTTCCACTCTAATAATGTGTTGCTGAAAAAACGATATGAAAATTTAAATCTTTGTTTTTTTTTTTTTTTTTTAAGTTATGATATCTTAATGAATTAAGAGATGGATAAATTTGAGAATCAAAATGTTGGAAGTTTGTTTGGGAGGGTTCTAAACTCTGAGAAATAGATAACGGTGTTTGGGGTGTAGTGTTGGAAAACCTGTGAATCATAAGCATGTGTTTCGGGTCCAGTGTTCCGAAATCCAGGTTTGGACAATTTTTTTCTTTTCCTTTTGCTACTTCGTTTTTTTCTCCTTATTTTCTAGTGGGTGTTTTGTGAATCGTAGAATTTTTTATGCAACATGAGACATTTTTTTTTAGACGAGACGTTTGAATGAACTATTTAATTTATGTTATAATCGAAAAAATAAAAAAATTGTTTTCAACCATCAAACACATAGATTACCATTAACAAACATAAAAACATAACTTGACAATAGGTTTTACATATTTGGATAAGAAAAAAAAAATCGAAAAAAAAACCCAAAAGAGATCCATGGAAATAAGAATGAAACAACAATCTACTATTGTGTATTTGGAAAAACTTTCACAAGTATATGTCCCTTAAATACAAACTGAAATTTATAATTTAAAACATTTCATAAAGTTGGAATTTCACATCAACTATAAATGGAAGAAAAAAATTTAAAAATTTAAAATGAGAAAAAAAAATCTAATTTTGTAATTTAAAATTACATTCTATATTAAAATTCTATTTTAAAATAACTTTGTAAATAAAAATTACCATGAAAATAACGTTGTGATTGAATATTGTAAATTATTATTATTTTTTAATTTTAGTTTATTAACTTAAAAATTAAATATTATTTTTTTAAATATTAATATTAATAAATTGTCTAAAATATATTTTTCTTATCTTAGAACTAAAAAATTATAGATATTTAACTATGGATAATTAGATTAAATATAGATGAATGAAAGGAATAATTGTATTTAGATAAATATAATTAAAAAGCTATATAAGAAAAATTGGAAGAAAAAAAAATGTGGAACCACCATAATTATAAAAAAAAAAAATGGAGGAAAAAAAATGATAGACCCCACTCAATATGTTGTAATTTTAAGAAAAATTATGATTTTTTTTTTTTGATTACATTGGGGGTGGAGGATTCGAACCACAGACCTCGTGGTCGTCAATTAATACATATGCCAGCTGAGCTATGCTCGCTTTGGCAAAAAATTATGAATTTATAAAGAGTAATCCATGGATTTGACTTCCCAAACCCAGAGCACCCAACCATTTGCCGTGGTTTTGGGTTTATAACACAAAACCACCCCAACCAAAAATCATCTCCCAAAAGCCACTTGATATCTTAGTCAATAATAATTTAAAGTCCATTGAATTATACTCGGGTTGGCAGTTAAACGAGCTCAGAATATATATATATATATATATATATATATATATATATATATATATTAAGTTTTGAGTAGTATAGAAACATTGTTTAAAAAAAAAAGTAATTATGAAAACGTCAACGGATCATAGTTTAGCGGTAATTGACATGCATTCCTTTTTCTAGATTGAAGTTTTAAATTCCTTTTATCTCACTTGTATTAAAAAAAAATTGACAAAATGAGCATAACTCAGTAGTAATTGATATACATTACATCTTTGAAGTCGGAAGTTGAATCCTCATGTACTAAAAAAAAATGAATCAACCATCAAAAGTATAGCTTAATTAGTATAGTGTATGAATTAGTGACTATGAGATATTTGGTTCGATACCACCTCTATCTTATAAAAAAAAACAAATTATTACGACTAAAATGGTAGTATAACATTTTCTTAATTCATTGATGAAAAGAATAAAAACAAAAAAAATATCTTAATTCACAAAGACAATCAATAAAGTGTTTTTTTTTTTTTTTTTTTTTTTTGAGTCAAAATCAATAGTTTTATATGACGTGAGTTGATGTTCTTCCATATCTGACTTGTAGTTGTAGGTTTTTTTTTTTTTTTTTTGTAGGTTTTGTTTATTGTGATATTTTTTTATTTATTTGTTAAATAAGTTGATCGTCATATTATTGGGCCTTATTTTACATATGGAAAATATTTTTTTGTTTTAAAAGTCAACACTGCGTATTATAATAAAAATATTTAGCACTACCTCCCTTAAGGGAGGTTCATATTCCTGTGTAAAAGAGCTATTACAATTTTGTTTTAAATCCATTAATACGTAATTTTACACGTGTAAGAGATTTTTTTTTTTTTTAAATACAGTGATTAATTTAATAAAAAAAATTAAAATCATAGTAACAATTTTTTTTATTAATATGAATGGTTTTTTATTTTCTTATATTTTTTTTTCTATTTTTCACTACTTATTTATAAAAAATACTAGATCATTCATTTCTTGTTACTTCATCGTATTTTGGGTGAAGAATAATTTTATTAATGTAATTTTGAGTTGATTTTAAATAGAATCAAATAAAAATAATTATAAATCACTGTCGGGTAACATAAATTGGTTCAATTATGAAAGTTTATGATTTAAATTGATATAATTAAATTGATTTAATTATGAAAGTTTAGGATTTAAATTGATATAAATTTAAGATTTAAGGATAAAAATTGATGGTAAGTTTCTTTGACACGTGTGGAGAAGTGAAAGGTCGGTATCACAATGCAAATAATTGTGAGAAGGAGGACCAGAATGAAAGGGTTTTAGTAGGCAGATTTGATAAGTAATAAAGATTTGGGCCATACTTGTAAGAGCATTATCGGTTGGGGTCATAATTATAATATGGAAAATCTGTTTTATGATATCATTCTCGAAAAGTAATGGGGAAAAATGGATTTCCCTTTTTACCTGCTCCTTTTTTTTTTTTTTTTTTCTATTTATGCTGAAATTAAATTAGTTAAGAAAATGAGAAAAAGTGAGTTGAAAAAAAAGGACAATTTTGATTATCTCGATTTCATTATTATTATTATTTGGTGTTAAATAAAGATAAAAATTAAAAGCTCTTAAAAAAAAGATAAAAATTAAAAGATATTTGTTTTACAATCATGAAACAAATTTTTATTGCTTTAAATTGTAACGGCTAGGTTGGTGTGGGGTTCACGTGGTTTAATTTGTAAAAAAAAAATATACCTATTTAAATTTTTTTTCTGAAATTTTCGAATTTGTTTTTGTGAATCTAGTAAAAGAAATTAAATAATAAGCTAAATTTAGTCTTGCAATTGTTGATGTGAAAACCAATGAATAAAAGGTTTCCTAAAATAAATAAATAAATATAAAACCAAAGGGGTGCCGACATGCTGGTATGGTAGGTCATTTTTTTCTTTCTCCCCTTGTGAAAGGGTGGAATCAGAGTCATTATTCAAAATAAAGTCCATTCTCATTCGAGACAAAAATATTTTAAATAATAAGTTAAACTTTATTGGTTAATTTTATTTTATTTTTGAGAATAAACAAAGAAAAACGGAAAGAAAACCTGACATTGAGAGTAAACTTGGGCGTCTAGGGATAAATTTCTTCCATCCAATTTTCTGAGTTATGTGTTCTTCGAGCATGGTCAGCTATGTCGTGAGTCACAAAATTATAGCATCTCGGTACGAAGTAAAAGCCCTTAATAAGTCTCATATTTTCCTTTGTGCGTAAACTGCCGACAAAGGGTTGTATTTTGTTTTCAAAACGATCTAGACCCATGAGTAGTTTTCATAGGATTTGAGAGTCAACTTCCGCCCACAAAGGAGTGAGAGATTCACGATAATAGCGAGATTCACACCCTCTGTTGATGCGATATCCTTCGCACCTAGAACTTTTTTTGTCGAGAGCATAATGTTGTCCGCTGAGTCATGAGTATTTGCTAATGTCCCCATTGCATCATCCAACAGAGCAACATATGTGTTTAATTCAAAGGAGTCCAATGGAGGAGGGTGTCAAAACTCCGCTTGAACCGTCGTGGAAGTCGCAACTGTACTAACGTCTCCTTCGTGGTGGGGGTGGATATTTGGTGTCTGCTCACACGCCCTCAAAAGGGTCTGATCACCATCCAACTCATATATGCAATCATACGCCTATTGGATTGGGGACTTATTAAGAATATGAGTTGGTCTACCTCCAAAGAGAGCTTTGTTTCTATTGTTCCATATGGTCGAACCAATAAGAACAAATAAGCGCAATTTCATATCCTCCAAATCTTGTATGGCCCTGCAAAAAATGGATCAAATATCATAATAATAAATATCGTTCAATTCTACATAGGAAGGCTAAAGATACCAAAGTTTTTACTTCCATTGCAATTTCATAGCGCATGAATTCCGTTTTTAGCCTGGTTATGACACTGCGAGCACTCGACATATATGATTATCCCACGACGAAGAAGATTTTGCCTTGTGGGAAGAACATTAAGATAGGTTCGCCACATGAAGATCTTGACTTTTGTAGGGATGTTTAGATCCCAAAGGGCCTTCCACATTCCGATATTTTCCTGGTCCAAGGAGGATGAAGGGTCGATGATGGACTGTCGAGTAAGTTTATAACCGTCTTTATCATAGTGCCAGAAAAGGAATCTGAACAAGGAGGGTTTTTAACGGAATCTCCTTGATAATCACAACGTCATCGGGTAAAAAAATATTCTCAATCTGATCCAGCTCAGCTTCATTATTGATCAAGCAGCTTACCCTTGTCGACAAGGGTCGAGGAGGAGAAATTAATTTGAAAGTTGATTCTCGGGGAATCCACTAGTCGCAGTAAATATCAATAGAATTTTCATCCCCAACTTTCCATCTACCTCTTTTTAAAGCCAACTCTCGACCTCATAAAATGCCTCTCCAAGTGTAAGAGGGTCGACTCCCTAAACCTGCACACATAAACTTTGTAGAGGGAAAATACCCAGCCTTGCGTATCTGGGGCATCAAAGAATGATCATTTGTCAGAATTTGCCACTAATACTTAGCTAGTAGAGCTTGGTTGGAAAAATGAATGTCCCAGAAGCTCATGACCCCTTTGTTCTTTGGCACAGTCATTCTTTTCCAACTTATCCAGTGAAGTTTGTTCTCTTTCTCTGAGCTTTCTCACTAGAAATTTTCCATAAGCTGGTTAAGCTCATTGCACAAACCTAGTAGTAATTTGAAGCAACTGAATGTATAAGCTGGAATGACCAGGGTCACTGCTTTAATTAGCACCTTCTTCCCAACCTTGGAGAAAAGTGTCCCCTTCTAACCCTGCAAAGTTTTGAAAACTTGTTCCTTAATATAATTCAGAGATGCACGCTTGTTCTTGGACAGTGACGAGGGAACGCCCAAGTATTTTCCATGATCGCTCACCACCTGAACTTGAAGAATATTAGCCAATATAGTTTTTGTTGTATCGATCGTCTTACTACGTACAAAAAACGATGGTTGATTTTGTCATAGTTGATGGTCTGTCCAGAAGCTCTCTCATAGACTGTCAAGCTCTAGAACTTCATGTTCATGTGCATTTTGAAACAACAAACTGTCATTTGCAAAGAAAAGATGGGTAATAGTATACGCAAATCTTGCAACTTTAAGACCAATAATCAATTGTTTTGCCCTGACACAACTAATGAAAAGATAAGGGGATAATGGGTCCCCAATGTCTTAAACCTCGTGTTGGCTTAAAAAAAATTTGTGCATTCTCCATTGATCAAATTTTGAAAAGAAATAGAGCTCACACACATGATAAATCAGATTTATCCACTTTGAAGTAAAACTAATTTTGTGCATCATGATATACAGAAAATTTCATTCAACCCTATCAGAAGTCTTACTTATATCTAGCTTTAAGGAAGCAAAACCTCTTTTGGCAGTAGAAGACTTGATATGGTGAAGACAATCATATGCAACAATAACATTATCAGAGATCAACTGACCAAGGATGAAAGCACTTTGGTTAGGAAAGATAATATGATCAAGAATCATTTTAAGTCTATTAGACAACATTTAGTAATAATCTTATAACTAACATTACAAAGACTAACGTTGGAAGTCTTTCACTGTTTTTGGATCATTGCACTTTGGAATGAGGACTATGGTTGTGTTGTTGAATTTTTCGGGTATCTCCCCATAATTGAGATAATGGAGGCTCGCTCGAGTGACCTCCTCCCCAACAATGTGCAAATACTTTTGGTACAAGAAATCTGGTAATCCATCCGGTCTTGGAGCTTTCGATTGATGCATTTGTTTTAGAGGAACATGGGTTTTTTTTCTGCAATGAATGATTGATTCATGTTTTTATTCATTTATGGGGTCAGACCATGTGCCATTGACGGAAGAATTTCATCTATAACCTACCCATCAAAAGGAGAAGAATTAAAAAGTTCAGAAAAATAATCAAAGAAGAGAAATTTGATATCTTCCCTATTACGCTTTATTTGACCATTGTCATCAGAGATTGCTCTAATGGTGTTCTTCTTCCTCCAATGATTGGCTTGAGCATGAAACCATTTTGTGTTTTTGTCTCCTCATTTGAGCCAATCCATATTTCTTCTCCGGAAGGAAAATTTCCAAGCGTTTTTTCTTTTTTAGGGGTGAAACTATGACGGTGATAGTTGCACTGATGTCTAATTCTGGATTTGGACTCTCCAATTTTATTTTATTTTTGCCTATAATGGCCTTTCTTTGTCCTCCCCCATCCCCACGGGAAACATTGGTGATGTTCTCCATAAGAATCAAAGTTGGTTGACCACGAGTATCCCCTTCCAACTATCAAGGACAGTGGCTTCACAATCCACATATCTAACCCACACTTCCTCAAATCGAGAGGGTATGTTCTTTAACCTACGTGAAACTTGGTTGGCCCACACTTCCTCAAATCGAAAGGGTCTGCTCTTTAACCTACCTGAAACTTGGTTGATCAAAACGATTTTTTATGGGTTAAATTACGAGTTTAGTCCATTAACTTTAATAAATAATAAATGTGTTTAATGAGTTTTTATATTTTACCTTTACAAAATAATAAAGTTTTATTTATTTTTTTTTTATATATTTTTTTTTTTTATGTTTATCAAATATTGGAGGAGGGGTTGAACCTCCTAGAAAGGTAGTATATATAATTACCACTAAGCTATATGCTGATTTTCACTATTAAATAGTTGTTTTGCTTAATTGATATGATATGACATATGAATTTAGGATTGATAAGTGAAGTGAGTAGACGAATTAATAAAAGCATTAATTTATGTATAGTATTTTAAAATTTAAACCAAACCTAACTTTTACTATTTATGTTATTAATAAATATTTTAATTTTGGTGCGATTAATGAGTAATATGAGTATTACCGGCTCACAGAATTAATATACTGATAATTAAAGTCCATTTAGAATCCTTTAATCAATTAAACAATATATTTTTTATCAAACATATGATACACAATTTTTATCAAGTCAAAATGGGAAAAAGAATAAGATTATGGTAAAATTAAACACATGAACTAAATGTTTTTGTAAGGACTAAATTTATTTTTATTTATTTTATCAAAAAAAAAAAATAATAATAATAATTTATTTTTATTTAAAATTGAAATCCTAATTTTTAAATCTAAGATAAACTAAATGTGAGCACGATATTGCAAAATATGACTCGATTTCGAAAATATTGGTAAAAAATTGACTCCAAATTGAAATAATTTTGTCAGCGGCCAATGTTCGATCTATCTAGTTATGAAATTTCATCTGTGTCCCTCACTAAAAAAAGCCTACGAAGATCAAATACCCCAAAAGGTTTCTCCCCTCTTATTCTCTGTGTGTGTTTTCCTAAAATTTCATCTGTGCCCCTCACTTGAAAAAAAGCTTACCAAGATCAAATGGTCCTAAAAAGTTTTTAAGATCAAATTGTTGAGGATCTCACATCGGAAAGATGAAGGGACCTTATTCACAATATAATATACATGAGTTACTCTTTCTATAGCCAACTTGTTTTAAGATGGAACCCATGGCTCATGCAAATGACTCCAAAAAGGATAGCCTTTATTGAGAGAGATGAGAGAAAATAATTTTTTTTTTTTTATAAAGACACTTACGAAATTTTACAACTTGGTAAAATTGAAAAGATGAGGACAACTAACAAAATAAAATCCGAAACATTAAGGTTCCATAAAAATAATAATAATAATAATAATGTTTGATGAATGTTTTTTATTTTCTATTTAAAAAAAATAGAAAATCAAACTTGTTTGAGGACTGTTTTTTGTTTTTAATTTTTTAAAACATAAAAGTTGAAAGTTGTTAGATAGTTACTATTTGTTTTGTATTTTTAAAGTTGAAAGTGATTGAATAATTGTTGGATAGTTACTATTTGTTTTGTATTTGTTTTATATTTTTAAAGTTGAAAGTGATTGGATAATTACTATTTGTTTTGTATTTTTTTATAAAATAAAAATTAAATAATATTAATTTATTAGTATGTAAAAATTACAACTGACCTTTGTCGAAATCACATCATATTTTGCAATTCCTAGTCATTGTCCCTTTCTTTCTTTTTATTTCGCGCGTGTAAGTAAGGGAATTTATTGTAATATTCTAAGAAAAATAAAAACTAAGGAAAATAATTTTTAAGTTGAACAAAATAAAATAAAAATAGAACATAATGATAAACAAAATAATTAAAAAGTGAAGAATGCGAGAAGCGCAATATAAGGTTGTCTGGCTGGATGGGGTTTTTCAGTGTCATCCAACATGTTAATTATTAATTATGTAAATAAAAAAAAAAGTGAAGAATACAAAAGGTTGCATGTTCTTGATTTGCTTTCCTTCTTTGTTAATCTTTCTTTACACTTCTTTTTTATTGGTCTGTGTTCTCACATGTCACATGATTTCCAATTTTAAGCAATGACTTATTGCAAATTTGTCTTAATATCCATAAAATATTATAAAACTCCAACTTAAAAAGTTAAAGTGAGATAGCTAAACGGTTTAATCAATCATAATTGACATGCATATATTCTTTTAAGGTTAGAGATTCAAATCTTCCCACCCCACTTGTTGAACTAAATAAATAATTGTAAATATAACAAAAATTTAAAATTATTACGATTGATCAAAGGTATTAATTATTGTATTGTAACTAATTAAATCAGTGAACACATTAATATATTTTTATTTTTTATTATTATTAGATTTAGATTTTTTCAAAGGTATTTTAATTAATGCAAGAATTGAACTCAAGAGCACAACCTTATGACAATTGAGCTATGCTCGATTTGACAAATCTAGGATCATTTGGTCACTAGTACATTCATGTCAATTGAGCTATTCTCGTTCTCAAAAAAATATATAATTTCTTGTTAGTGGTTATTATTTACATTGATCAAGAATGGGTATCTTGAGCCAAACTGAGCATAACTCAATTGACATAAGTGTGTGCTCTGACCATTAATTTGAGCATCTTGAATGCTACCTTAGTGATGCAGAAATTATTTTTTAATTTTCTTTAATAATTAAAAGAAAAATTAATGAATCAAGCCCATTTGAACCCAATAAGCACATTAGTTTTTTTTGTTTTTCAGATTATTGAAATTGCTTTTGATGGTGCACTCCACGTAGTGTTATTTGTTATTTGGATCTGTCGTTGTTTTCTTTTCTTTTCCATTAAATGTGTACTTATTTTTATTTTATTTTTAAAATGACCTTTGTTGTATTGGTAGTTTATGTATGTCCTATTTTTATCAAATTCTTTTTGTAATTTCCTCTTTTAGAAATCTAATCTTCAAATTATCTGACATTTTAAATAACTTAATAATAAACCAATCAAATTAAAGAAGGATGATAAAATTATCACGAAGTGACCTAGTAGTCAACCGTAAATAAAAAAAAGTTTAGAGAGAATGATGTTGAGTCATGATAGTCACCTATCTAAATATTAATATCTTACAAAATAATATTAAGGTATTAAAGGTATAGTAATAAGTAACTAAGTGAATTTGTTATTAGGAGTTGATTATAAATAGAGTGAGTGGAAAAAGTGAGGGAGAGAGACATTAGTTTAGGCCGAGTTCAAAAGAGGAAGGATCCATGTACTTCAATTACTTGGAAGTTATTGTTGTTGTATCTTTTCCCTTTTCAATAAATTTAAACCATTTGATTTCTATCACAAGATTAAACAAAGCAAAGTCAAAGGAAACCTGTAAAAGAAATACATTCAACACCACCACATATCGTCTTGTGTACGAGTAAAATTAAAAGCTTTAGGCCGAGTAATTTTTATGGTGTGATAGTGAGTGTAAGAGAGGAATGCAACAATAACGATTGTGATGTGCTTGAATAGTTTTTTTTTCTTCCTTTTTTTCTTAATCCGGTAGTGTATGAGACAACTTTTTTTTTTTTGCAACGATATTTTAATTAATGCGAATATTGAATCCATGACCTCTTAGTCAAGGGCACGACTTTATGCCAATTGAGCTATGCTCGATTTTGCGGTTTGAGACAACTTGCACGCACTTCGAATAATTTCACGAAGCAACTGCCTAACCCTACTACATTTGATTGGAAAAGACTTCGAATAATTTCACGAGTCAACTGCCTAACCCTACTACATTTAGTTCGAAAAGACTTCGACTAATCTCACGAGACAACTAAACCTACTACATTTTGCACCAAAGGAGAATGTGTTTGGACGGTGCAACACTACACCAATTGAGTCTTTCTTCACTAGATTGTTGTTAGTTCTCGCAAGCAGTGTTGGCGAACAATGAACATATAAACAACTAACGATTGATGTGATTTGCATTGAGCACCATGCTAAATAAAGCCTCATATCCTATTGGATCTCTCAATTTCACTCTCTCCTACTCAGATGTCACGTCTTCACATTCTTTTGAAACTAAGAAAAGAAGGATATGATTTATAGTATCATTCTTTGGGAATAAAACTTTACTATCATAACATGATAATTCAGTTCAAATGGAAACTGGCCTTATAAAACACCAGGCCACATGTCAAAGCAAACTTATACTTAAGCATAGCTATCAAAACCCAAATAAGACATAGGATGAAAAACTCTGTTTCAATGTTTGCTAACCTTTGCCGTTCAAATGAGTTTCAGCCTGTTAGAATTTCTGAATCACAACAGAATTTGCTATTCCAGCTTGTTCGATAGTTTGATCCAATTCAACCAATTGTTTGGGAGGGAACCCCATCGTCTGGAGTTGGTAATTTCTTGCACCACTAGGTCTTGATGCATCAATGAACCCACGAATGTCCCTGATTGTATGGTGGTGGTTGAAACGCGAGACCATTCGTGTCCCATCTGCCAACCTTAACTGAAGAGAAGTTATTGGCAGTGAGTTGTCTACCACCAAACCTGTTGATGGGGACGGAGCAACGTTCGGTGAAGAACCAGCAGAAGTTCGCTCAGGAGTAACTGAGTTCGGTGAGTCACTAGCTAATGTTCTCCCAACGCCTTGGAAGGAAGCATGGCGGCGCTTCACCGGTTCCTGTATCAGTAGGAGATGAAATAGGAACAATAAAAGTCATATCGAATACTAAAACGATGTACAGGAAATTAGCTAGTTGAAAGAGATTACAACGTACTGGGTACTCTTCCTCCCTTCTGACGAGGTTAACATGGACAGAAGTCCTCCTATCTGCTGGTTCAAGCTCTACCGGGCACTCTGACTTTCTAATACTCTGCCATAATATAAACATGTTATCAGAGATAAACATCCGTCACAAATAATAGATTTTTAATTAATCATGAAAATAAAATCTAACAAGCTTGGATCTTGGACCTCAATAATCCATAGCCAAAACTTTATAGAATAAAGCCAACTATCACTTTCACAAAGATTTCAAGCATAACAAAATCAAGTCAGTTTATGAATGTTGATAACAAATAAACTTAGCATAATTAACTTAGAAGTTACCAAGGAGTATAAAGTACTTTGCAGGTTATCCAGGACTAGGAAGGTTGAAATCCTTTCATTTACAAGAATTATTAGTCGCTTCTTAATTATTCAAGTTCTGAAAAGCCAGATCAAATGACATCCGTGGGCATTAAAAGAATATTAACATCATAATTCATAGGCGACAGCATGTCACCTTCAGATAAGTTGCAAGTTCAAAGAACCCCTAAGAGAAACTTAACTTTGGAAACCATGATTAACACAAAAATTGGGCTTTCACATACTGTTACCTCTAAAAAAGGTGCATTTTCAGGATCATCCAACCTCCTTAAAGGACCATCATCAACAGAGAATCCATTCCTCCAAAAAGTGACGTTGTGCGTGACAGCCTCAGGGTGCCTAGGAATTGATGGCACTGACTCACCAGAGAGCAATCTTGCAGTTCCAGTAAAGCTTTTAGAAGCTGAAGATGGTTCAATAGGTACATCGACTGCTGATTGTCTGGCTTGACCAAAAATTGCATCGACAGAATTACCTTTGGTAGGGTCTTGGACAAGCATTCCACTGCCAGAAGAGTTAAAATAGAAGCACTAAGCAGTGTCAGCAAACTCAAGTGAACTTGTATGATGGACTATACTTACTATCTGTAAACGTTATCTTTAAACTGCAAAATATACTTTTTCTCTCTTACAATAACATATAAACTTTGACACGAATCTTATGGAACCACGCATGGCTGCAAGAGAATAACACACCCCAATTTGGTAAAACATAATGCATGCATCACCATTACATAATTGCCATCCTTACTGGAAAATGAACTCTGTTCTATTCCAAGTTAGAGGACTGCAAGATTGTATTTTTTTAAACAGACTACGAATGATATCAATTAGTTAACATCACGTTTTCCTCCATCCATTATTTTTCTAGTAGTATAATTGCCACATCAAACAAAATATGTGCAGCAAGCAAAGTTTCAGATTATTGACTTTATTTTGACTAAATAAATACATCCTAGCAAGGAATGGGTTCAATCCTTGGTGGCCACCTACCTAGGAATTAATTTCCTATGGGTTTCCTTAACAACCAAATGTTGTAGGGTAAGATGGTTGTCCCGTGAGATTAGTCGAGGTGCGCGTAAGCGCCCGGACACTCACAGTCACGGATATAAAAAAAAACAAAATACGTCCTAGCAATTCTTACTCCTGGTTCCTTCAGAAAATTCTGATCTTTCCGCTCAAGGGTCGGTGCTAGTGCTACTCTAATTTTCTGTCCTAAACAAGGATATTGGAAGATATTCATGTGATGAGGTTTCTTCCCTTTTTTTTTTTTGAAAAGGTACCAAGCTTTCATTGAGAAAGAATGAAAGAATACAAGGGCATACAAAAAATCAGCCCGGGAAGGGAACCCCATTATCAAAAGGGGCTCCAGATGAGGTTTCTTCCCTTGAATCAGTAAACATAGCATGCATCAATAAATGAAACTCGAAAAGGATGTATAGGAGGAGGTTTATTTCACAAACAATGTGTGAAGAAGACATAGCTGAGTGGCATTCACATACTTGTAACTTGTAAGAAAATAAGGTAAGCAAAATAAAAATGTAGATCAAATAACAAGTAAACCTTCAGGATTTTGTTTCTTCTCAAAAAAAAAAAAATGACAAGTAAACCTTCTAAACAATAGAATGTTCAAATTAAGCATTGATAAATGATGTGTAGCATAAAAAAGAGGAGGTTCATACAGCATTGAAACAGGAGATAAACTGAATCCTACATATTCCACTTTCGAATAGAAACATGCAGTCAACAGAATATGCTTTTTCCTGAATAAAATAGTTCAAATGTTTCCTAGTAATCGTTTTGTAAAACAATAGAGACCAACCAAATTTGCTCACTAATCATCAGTATTTTCCGTAGAAAACAACTACTAACAAAATGTAAGCAACTGAAGATACGAAATCATGTTCCAAGAGAACACTGCGAATCTGAAAATCGACGACCTGGACAAATCTGGCTAGATCAATCGTCATATCAATTAGAAGGCGAAAAACAGGTCAATTTGAGAATTCCAATCCAAATTCCAAACGAAGCTTAATAGAATTATCCAACATTTTCTGAGAAGTAAATTAGAGTAAATCTTAATGAATAAAAAACCAAAGCTACCTCTTCTCACCACCAGTGTAGTACTCTTGTAGCTCATCAGAGTCGCTATCGGAGTCCTCCTCCGCCGATCGGTTAAGGTCAGAAAGCGTGCGGATGCGACGCGACCTACTCCCGGAAGCCGTATTGTCGGCCTTCTTGTCCACTTCACCTCTAGCTCTCCTAGAACGGAGCTCGTACGGAGCACGAGAAGCAGATGGGGGGGAAGGCGAGCGAGAACGCGAAGGCGACTGCGCAAGAGAAAATTCAGGCGAATCGGGCGGTGGAACTGGGCGAGTGACGGTGGCGGTGGCGTGGATTGCATCGGGAGCATGGTTATCCAAGAAGGTGGAAACGGCGGCGTCGAGGTCCCAATTGTGGCTCTCTAAGAAGAAAAGGGCTTCCTCTTTGGAAGAGGAAGTGATCTCGATGAAAGAGTTGATGAAAGCAGCATTGGAAGCTGCATCATTTTGAGCTTCGGTTTCCATGGTGGATTCAACTCAAAGAAACTTCTGGTTTCTCTCTGATCTGATAATTATAGTGTGATGATTATTGATGAAGATGATGGCTTTGTTGGCTTGGAGTTTCTTCGGTAACCCTCCTCCATGCCCAATTCATTCTTTTTCCAAGTATATTATAAAATATCTTCTCCCCCCTACAAGTCACCGTAAACGACGCCGTTTAACTGCCCACCCTAATCTGGGCTACAAACGGCGGCGTTTTATTCATCTGCGTTCTTCCCTTCCCTCGGCGTCTCAAGGCCAATTTTTAACTTCTCTATATCTTCAAATGACGTGGCATTAAATTATTCGAGCACATAAAGTCAATAAAATTAGAATCAATAAATTTATCGCTAGAGCATAGCTTAATGACATATCACCTAATGACTTGTCATCCCAACATGTTGTCAAAAAAAAGTTCAATTTTTGTTGGAGGTCTATTATTCGATAATTTATAGGCCATTGAATAGACCAATATAGTTATAAAACTCAACATACACATAGTTCAATTGATATAATGCATGAAAATATATATATATATATATATATATATTTTACACAACGATCAATAACTGTATAACGAAAATAATTAGTTTTTTTAGTTTGGACTAAATCACTGTTTTTAATAATTTCCATGACCCTTATTAACCACTAAATCAACTCATAATAGTTACTAACCAATAAGTTTATACATGCAGTTGAATCTGTCTATTTTATGGATAACAATGTACTTATCCATAATTTTTAACATTAAAAGTTTATAAGTAACTATTTTTTTTTTTTTTTTTTTTAAGGTTTATAAGTAACTTATTTATAAAATCGAGTTTAAGTGAATGTAATTAATCTATGATATAAAATTTCTTTGATTTTCTCTTAATCCAACATGATGAAAACACAACTGCTCACGAGTTAACTTTACCATGCTATAAGACACAATGTTTGGCTGAACACCCACCATGGGTGGATATTACAGTGTTTTCTGATTATCTTATCTATTAATTTTCCGTCTTATTTTGTTTGGTAAAAAAGAAAGAAAAAAAAAATTGTTCAATCATATATAATCTAATTGGATTAGATTTTTTTTTAAATATATGTTAAAAAATATGAAGAGCGAATCGTTGAAAAAGGCAAAAGAAATCAAATATTTCAGCATAAGAGCTTACAAGCAAGAAATCTGATATTGCATTTATCTGTCTTTATTAAACAATCAAAACTTGAGGTTCTTCATACCCATACTATTGGTTCCCTACTTGTCTAGCAATTCACCTGGCAAAACCAACTCCGGATTCAAACTAAGCAGTAGGAATTGAATAGTTCGAGATTACGGGTATGTTTGAAATGATTTTTTTAAGTGTTTAAAAACACTTTTTAAGCACTTAGGAAATCATTCCAAATAGGCTCGTATGTATTGAATGCTACAAGTAGATGAAATACCAAGAGCTTCAAGACCTTCGGTTCACAACGTTGTCAGCGTTTGAAAGTCGAGGAACGACGACAGGTCCTCCGCAAACCTTGTCGAGGGCAAAGCTTATCCTCAACGGTCGCCCTAATAACGCCTGCAAACAAAGTGATGACTTTCATTTTGACTAATTTATGATGATAGATTAAACCTTAAAAGTAAAAAATGATCCTAAGTTCATACAACTTCTTACTAATGACTTGCCTTTCCATCCATTGCATCTTTTGCACATTGTGCATCATCATCATTTGTGAAGTTTACAAATCCAAAGCCTCTGGGTCGACCTGAGTCTTTATCATACACTATCCTGACTGTCAAGAGAACATATAGCATTCAAATCTCTACAGATGAACTCCATAATCAATTTGCTGATGAAGTTTCAGATGAACTCCATAGGCTATTTGCTAGTGAAGTTTCAGAGTGATCACCAATGGACATCAAAGTTTCTACAGTGATTACGACTGAAGTTTCACAGCGGTCATTTTATTATTATTTTTTTTTTCATATCCGTGAGTGTCTGGCTAACTTGCACTCACCTCGACTAATCTCACGGGACAACTGTCTTACCCTACCGCAGTTGGTTGTCAAACCTCGACTAATCTCACGGGACAACTGTCTTACCCTACAACAGTTGGTTGTCAAAGGAAACTCAAATTCTAGATAGATGACCACCATGGTTTGAACCCAATCCCTCTAAGCCCCTTATTATTCCAAGACCCTTATTGATCATTAGACCCAACAACGGTCATTCAATTTCATCTTTAACTATATCTAATGAACTTCCTCTAAAAAGAAGAACTGTATCTAATGAACTCCATGTCCATAAGCTATTTTGCCGGTGAAGTTTCAGAGTGATCACCAATGGACATCAAATTCCTTTCAGCTCATACATCAATTTTAATTTCCCATCTCTCAAATTCGTAATACTTCACAATTCCTCTTCGTGCAGAATTTTCATTCTCAAAATTTCCCATTGTTTGGATGTCTCAAAATTCAAAGAAAATCACAGAAGCAGAGTAAAATGCTACAAAACAATATGCTCCCGATCCTACTCATCTGAAACTTTAATGAAAAAAATTTAAACAAAAAATCTTTTGGAATTATGAATGGAAATGAAGCAAAAAGATTCGACCCAGAAGCACACGTGATGAACTGAGGTCTAAAACCGACTAGACATTTCGTCGAACAGGTAGACTGCAACTCATACATCAAAGGGTTAGAAACTAAAAATTGACGATTACCTTCAGAAACCTCCCCAAAGGAAGAAAACGCATCTTTCAAGGATCTCTCGTCCATCGACCACGACAAGCCTACAATCCACATGAACAAACAAGATAAAATTGAATTTATAAAGCATTTGAATAATCTGGATTGCGAAAGAGACATGAACCTGCAACAAAGAGTTTATTGTTTGGCGAAGAAGAAGAAGACGAGGAGGAGGATTGAGAACAGAAGCAACGAAATCTCAGAGTTGGGCTTTGGATATTGGAGAGCGCTCTTCTGGCAACCAGCCTCAAGGTGTTCGTGTTGCTCATAGTTGCTTATTGTGATATCCAGTTCGACCAGGGGAAATGAAACGCGTTTGAGATGGTAATTGTTTCGGTTCGGTTTTAGTGTTAATTTGGAATATTCTGACCCGAACCGAACCAAACCGACTGAACAACCCTTTTCTTAGCGTTAGGTTAAACTCAGCCTTCGTCTTCTTCAATCCCCTTTTCTTCACGCCTTCACTAAACACAAACAGAGAGCTTCGCCTTCGTCTTCTTCACAATTCGCCGACGCCGTCGACTTTCCCTCTCCCTCTTCCAACGTCGCCGTCGACCCTCTCCTTCTTCCAACGCCGCCGTCGACAAGTTTCCATCGTCTTCTCCGTTTTCTAAGAAGATCCGCTTCGACAAGTTTCCATCATCGTCGTATAATTTATTCCTCCTCTCAGGTACCCTTCTCTCTCTCTCTCTCTCTCTCTCTCTCTCTCTCTCTCTCTCTCTCTTTCTCTCTCTCTCTCGATTTTCTCTCTCTAGGTATGAATTGAAATCTTTCTTCGTTTGTGGGTATGTTTAGGATGTTCATGGGTATCTCTAATCTTTGTTTTTTCAATCAATTTTGCTGTTTCTGTATATTTTTCTGTTGAAATTTTGTCAATGGAATTACACCCTTTAGTTTATTTTTGAGAGAAATGGGTGTTTGGTGTTTCGAGTTGTTTATTGTAGTTCACAGTGGGAATGAATCATCCAGGAATTGTCAATTTATGTTTTTCCCTTCGATTTGATTAGAATTAATTGATGAGGGGTTGGTTTGGTTGAGGAATTCTGATTGTGTTTATGTGTGGACTGAATTTGGATTGTTTCAAATCTCTATCCAAATTTCTGACTCTCTGTTGTCTATAAGTTCTAATCGGCGAAAATGAATGTTCTTCTGTTTTTGCTGCATTTGTTTCTGATTTCAAGAATTTTTTGAGCTGGGTTTGTTAGGCATTAAGTTTTGATTTGTGCTTTGCTTTGAAATTTGAAATTTGAAATCCAATTTCTCTTTCTCACTTTGTGTGGTCATTTTTGTTTGTGAGCTTTCAATTTCAAAATGGGATTAAAAAGAAAACGTCAAAAAGTTATGGGACAGTTAATGTAATCTAGATAAGAAACATAGAGGCTACTTTAGAATGAAGGAGTTTTAACCTCTTGTATTTCTTGCTGGTCCCTAATGTCTTTAAAATACAGTCTTTTAGAAACCAATTGTTTGCCCCATTCTACTGTTTTGTGTTTTCTTAGCTTTCTTCTCTGTTCATTGAAGCTATATTAAACACATGAATTGTTAAACACAGGAGGAGTTGTTACAAAGGTTAGAGTAGTTCACCACCAAGATTTGAACAAGAGACTTCTTTTAGCATTGATTGTTTCTTCCACTCCCCTTGGATTTATGTCCCACGGATGACTTCGTCTTTTACCGATGAGACTTCTAAACCAAGTCATTCTAGTCAAACTCTTCCTTCGGTTGCAAGTGATAATCCTGGTGTCGGTAGTCAAGTAGGATTGTCAAGGAAAAGAAAACCTTCTAAATATCGCCATCGTCCTTTAGAAAATACAAGATAATTGAATTAATAATAACAATATTGAAATTGAATAAGATAATTGAATTAATAATAAGTATGTGTATCAAATTGAAATGTGATTTTAGAACGTGCGTTTTGCAAATTTGATTTTCCTCTAAAAAAATTGTCTTGAGAAAGGTTGATTAATTGTCATTTGTCACTAAGCTAAGCGATAATTTGTATGTACTCATTTCCTTGAATCTTGAAGTTCAAATGTCTACTAAAAACAGAGAATTATAATTATATCAATCACCCATAAATTTTTATAAGTAGATCAATTGTATGAAAGTTTAGTGTTTGATTGATATAATTATAAGGAATTATTGCCAAGAATAGCCTTTTTGGCAAAAAAATTATCGCTCTTGGGGACTTTTATTTTTAGCGGCTCAATCCAAGATAGAGCACGAGATTTCCACTTTTTTAGATTTTTTTTTGTATATCGTATGGGTCCTGTTGCAATCTTGAGATTTTTTTTTTTCCTTCTCCATATTTTGAAATTTTCTTCACAATCAAGTCCGATAAAATGTCATAATAGGATAATTTGTAAACATATGCGAAAACTTAGAGTGAACGTGAACAGGCTTATATAAAAAAAGAATAGTGGCCGTGTTTACTTCAAAGTCTATCTAAAATCCATATGGCCATCCTTACAAATTCTAATTCTTCTTTTGGAAGAATATTTTAAAATGAAAACATATGAAAGTCCCTAAAAACATATGAAAGTCCCTAAAAAGAATATTTTATGATACTTCGAAAAATAACATTTTCGACTTTTTTTTAAGAAATGTTTCTTGATAAGTTTGTCTTACAACAAATTTTGGGTTGCATTCCTGGCCAAGTATGTGCGTCATTGGACCCCTAATCCCAGTGAGGGTTTTTCGTGCAACTCTTTCTTTCAGAGCCTTCTTAATCCTTCCCCGGTTAGCGAGTCTTTTCTTCTTTTTGGAAGGTGAAAGTCCCTAAAAAGATTCAGTTTTTTTTGTGTGGTTGGTCATTCACGGAAGAGTTAACACTTTAGACCGTCTTTTGACAAAGAACTTTTCTTTGGAGTGTCCTTTCTGCTGCATTCTTTGTCGGAGGGCAAAGGAAGATCTGGATCATTTGTTGTGGAGTTGCGAGTTCGCTCAGAATGCGTGGAACCTCTTTTTTTAGGGTTCGACATCCAGTTTGCTAGGCACAGACGCCTTAGAGAGATGATCAATGAGTTCCTTCTCCATCCGCCTTTTCGGGAGAAAGGAAGTTTTTGTGGCAAGCTGGGATATGCGCGGTTTTATGGGGTTTATGGGGAAAGAAGCAATAGAACCTTTAGAGGTTCGGAAAGGGAGCCTAGTGCTATTTGGTCCCTTATTAGATTTCAAGTTTCTTTATGGGCGTCGGTGATGCAACTTTTTTGTAGTTATTCTATAGGTCTCTTATTACTTGATTGGACCCCGTTTTTATGAGGGGCCTCCTTTCGGGCTTATCTTTTTTTGGATGCCTTGTATTCTTTCATTTTTTCTCAATGAAAGTTTGGTACCATAAAAGAAAAAGTAAATCTGGTTTTAAATTGAATAAGAGTTTGGTTCAGTTTGCACATATGGCAAGGGCAAACTGAACATCATGGTTTTCAGTTTTAGGCTTTGTTGAACTGAATTGAACCATGCACACCCCAACATTAGTTCTATCACAATGCTATTAGGGTTACAGATCCTCCTCCTTGTCTGGTTGGCATTGAATTGTTTTGCTTCCTAGCATACACTTTCAGTCTTTCACCTTTTTCAATGTTGCTTTTAAGACTGAATGCTGTATCTACAGAAAATCTCATGTAAATGTCAGGCTCTATATTTTTGAACATGATGTAGTTGAACGTAACAGAATGTGTTACGTTGAAACAGTTTTGCTTCCAAGCATGCAGTTCCACCTTTTGAAAACATTGCTCATAGAGAAATTTATTGAATGCTTCAAGTGGATATGAAGATGAAGTGTATCTACTTGAGATGACAAATTGTGGCGTAGATGTGGTTTCTACTTAAAATTATCATTTATATCTTTTCATGTTTTTGTTGTGCAACTAGAGTGTCGGTGAAGCTTTCAATCTATTGAAGATGATCTTTTGTTTACTTGAAAGATGGGAACTGCAGAAGTTTTCCTGCCCAACAAATTAAAAGATTTTGTTGAGATGCTTAGATGAGATTGTTTATCTGCTTGCAGAGAAAAACTATTTCTTGATCTTTATTTTGTTTTGTAGATTTTGGAGATCTTGGACATGAATGCCTTCAAGGCCTTCAAAGCCAATGTCCCAATTGCATGGAGTCCTAATCTTTATATCACATTAGTGAGAGGCATTCCGGGAACAAGGAGACTTCACAGACGTACACTAGAGGCATTGCGGCTTGGGAAGTGCAACCGAACTGTCATGCGCTGGAATACGCCAACTGTTAGGGGAATGATCCAACAGGTTATTTATATACTTATTCTCTACTGCGCACATGCACACACTACAGAACATCCTCATGGGGACTGAATGGTATCTCATCCTTTTTTTCCTCTGTTTTGCTCAATTTAATTATAGGTAAAGCGATTAGTAGTGGTTGAAACAGAAGAAATGTATAAAGCCCGCAAACAGAAGGTGGAACAGCACAAGTCCATCCGACCTCCATTAGTTGTAAATCACCTTCCTGCTCCAAGTTCTGCCTCTTCCTCTTGAAACATGTATTGCTGTTAGAGGTCAGGTCTACTTCTTAAGTATTGGGACGATGTTGAAAAGAATTATATTTGAGCAGTGTATTTTTCTGGAATTATATGACAATCAAGGCTTTTATGCTCTATACATCTTGCCGCTAGTTGCTAGCTAAAATAATTTATTGAAATATTTGCCGGCTTGATAAATGAAATGTCTATCAAAACCATTTGATGATGCTACTTTCAGTAAGAAGCCTGCTCTGAATGAAAAGTTTGTTTCCTTGAACTTTTTCTTTCTTTTCGTGTATAAATGAATGCACGCCCTTTCGCACTTGAGAACATTATTTGAAATGCTAAATGGTTTAGAAATTATAAAACCTAGGGGAAGACAAAATGGCTGACCTTGCTATCTACGAGACAACTGGGTTGGGTGGCTGATGCTCATTAATGCTAAAACTAAAAGCATACGATGGTTGTAGCTACAGGCTTTGAGATATTACAAACGTACATTCAGGCTCTTAAACTTATAAAAGGGACACCTTGAAGCACACACTCTAGGTTTTTGTTGCCTTCATGCTCTGCCCTTCCATTTCAAGTGCGACCATGTCACTTGAACTCTTGACCTCCTCATTGTTGTCTTTAGAACTGGAATAATGCTGGTCTTTATACTGATGTTTCCGGGCAAGGAGAAGAAAAAAGAAAAAGTTTAGCAGCC
This sequence comes from Herpetospermum pedunculosum, assembly GCA_028017165.1. NCBI lineage: Eukaryota > Viridiplantae > Streptophyta > Magnoliopsida > Cucurbitales > Cucurbitaceae > Herpetospermum > Herpetospermum pedunculosum. The sequence continues at coordinate 3,831,526 of CM051529.1, read as the reverse complement.
CCAACACTGCTAGTAGCCAATAGAAGTAGTTCAAGTTTCCCTTGTTGAGATTACTTCTCAGCCATTGCTTGTTGGTTACTTTATCAACGATTGTTACCAACAAACTACTTACAAAAAAACCCATGGAAAGAGTGCTAAGGAAAAGTCCTGTGCTCATGGATTTCATTCGTTCCGGTGCTTCTCTGATGAAAAACTCGAGCTGTCCAACATATGCAAATGCCTCTCCAGCACCAATCAAGAAAAACTGAGGTATTAACCAGAAAGCACTTATACGAGTATTTTGGCCCACAGCGAATGCCCTTCTATCTTTCTCAACAACTCCAGCAGCCACCATGCCAAAAACTGAGAAAATTAGTCCAATCCCAATCCTCTGAAGGCTTGTGAGACCTTGGACATTGTGAGTCAGCTTCCGAGCAATGGGTATGAATAGTTTTTCATTCAAGGAAGTGACGAGCAGGATGGCGATGAACAGAAAGGTTGACATAGAACCGGCAGGAATCACAAAATTGCCAACGTTTCGATCCATAAATGATGCTTGCTCTACTGTGAATGTAGTCATCTGAGAGTAGATCGTCCAAAAGAGGATGCCAGTTGACCAGATGGGTAAGAGCTTCAGCACCATTTTCACTTCTTCAACTTCAGTCACCGTCGAGACTATCCAGGGATCAGGTATGTTTCGATCGATGGCAGCATCCTTGTCCAGAATCGCAGCCTTGTCAAGACACCTGATATTCACATTTTCATTACACTATTTTCTTGCCAGATGATAGAGATAACCAAATGAATTCAGTGAAGGGAATGCACCAATTTATATTTGGCTTGGTTGAACAAGACAAGCAGGAATAGTATTTTTCCTTTTTGTTTCTTTATACTGCAGGAATTGTATGTCTTTCAATATATTTAGAACCAAAAGCAGGTAACCATGAAACCAAAGCAAAAGATGTAAAACATTGTAAATGTTCCTTTTCTCCCATTCTTAACAATGGGGAATAGAAGGATTGGAGCAAACTTGGGTAGCTTCAAAGGAGGAACATAGTTCAATCGATTAGATAATTAGTACTTTTTTCTTTATAGGTCGTAGGTTCAAATCTTTTCTTTTCCATATGTAATGTAGGATTGTATAATTAGATTTTTCTTTTCTTTTTCAATAAAAAAACCTGAGTAATATTTGGCAATAGATCTGAAAAACACTTACTTGAACCTGTAGGTGTAAGGAACCTTAGCATTTTGGTAGTCATTTAAGAAGCTGGGATGAGCTGGGTGAGGGAGACTTCTCTTCTTCCAAGCCAAAAGCACCACCCTCCAAATCACTGTCAGAGGACTTCCTCTAGGCTTCTTAAACCTGTAAAAGGTTGTCCCACAAAGCAATACAATAACAGCGATCACCATGGTCCCTCCTGAGATTCCATATCCCCATCCTCTCCCCACATTGTCTTGTACATAAACCAACACGATGACAGCAAACAGCGACCCGATGCTTATTGCAAAGTAGAACCTATTGAAGAAGAATATCATGGCCTTCTCCTCCTTCGGATCGTTATTGTCGAATTGATCGGACCCAAATCCCGAAACATTCGATTTTATCCCCCCTCCGCCAAGTGCTATAGTATAGAGTGCAGCATAGAGCAAGATAAGCTGCTCACCATTAGCTGCAATACATTGATGAAGTTGCTTTCTGGAGTTATCACATTTAGGCGGTCTCATGCCAGGGATGGTTGTGGCCAATGTTAACAAAATCACACCCTGCAGAAAAAAACCAGGAAGGCTGAGGCTAAATTCTGAAGTAGAAATTTCTTTGTTGGAGTCATTCTTAAGGGCTTTTTGGAACTACTTTTTAAGCGCTTAGAAAGTCATTCCAAACAGCCCCTCAAAAGCTCAGAACTTACCACAGCAGTTATGGAAGCAAAAATTGCAACAGTGCGGTACCGGCCGAGCTTGGCATCTGCTAAGAAGCCACCAAGAAGGCCAAGAAGATTAAGAGCACCAAGAAAATTAGTCACAATAGTTGCAGATTTGGCTGAAGTGAGATGCAAATCCCCAACTAAGTATGTCACCAAGTTCATTGATATGCCCATCACACATATTCTTTCAGAGAGTTCAGTTCCTGCATCATTTTGAGCATTAAAAATTGCTATTTATCAGCTCATTACATTGAGAAATTTGGAGTCTTGGTCTGTAAAAAACCAGAGAAAAATTTAAGCACCTAAAATGAGCCCTGCAGCAAGCCACCCCCCTGTTTTTGATTTGTCCACTGGGTTTCCCCAAAAATCTACTGCAGCATCATCTTCTCCTCCTTCACTCTCATGTTTTGCAACCAGAACCTGTTGAAAACAAGGAAAACAAATTAGCTCTTAAAAAAGCCATATCATAGCCAACAGGAACCTTAGAGTTTCTCCATAAACAAATTACCATTGTTTCTGTTCTTGTTTTTGTTTATCTCTCTCTGCTAGAGAGAGAGAAAGAAAGAGAGAAAGAGGAGGAGGGAGGGATTGTCTGTCTGTGCTATGGCTGTGCTTAGTTTCATGATTTATTGGAAATCAAAAGGTTAGTGTATGATTGGGATTAGGAGAGAGAAAGAGATAGGATTGGAATTAAATCAGCTTGTGGTTTATACAGGCTACCTTGAAAAGCATGTGTAAGAAGTTTGGAGTTATGCCAAGTTACATTTTTTTTTTTTTTGTGGTAGTGGTGCCTGTAGCCACAAACTGAACAAATGCTGGAAAATGACATGCTTTTCTTCCTCCCTAATAATACAATCCACATACTTATTTTTTTCTCATTTCAAATTATATTATAGTGCATGCAATTCATTTGGGTCTCTCTTACACCAGAAACAGAAAGATGATGCAAAATCAATGGAGATTTATGAATTCTTGGTTTTTAGGTTCAAAATTGATGGCAAAATACAAAAACACTTTCCTTTTTTGCTTTGCCCATGAAGATTCAACTCTACAATTTGTGGATAAGATGTGCATTATTCTTTTCAATATTTTGATTCATATTCTGTTCCATCCATTGTTAAATTTTGATATCAGATTCTTTTTGTTTAAGTGAGTTATGAAGTTAAGCAGGTAGTAATTAGTAAGAAAAGAGACAATCAATGAGAAAAGTTAGAAGTTTAATGAAAATAGCTCTAGATCTTGATTTATAATCATTTAAAGTAGTGAAGCTGATATATTTTCTCATTAAAGGAAATGAACTTTTCCAAAGTGCCACAGCATAAATTCAGATTCATTCCTTGAAAAAGTTGGAACCACTCAAAATCTGAAGGAAAAGCTCATCTCTTTGAGAATCCTCTTGAAAGATAAAAGAGAAGAGAAAAGGAAAAAAGAAAATAAAACAGAAGTGTTTGGTGGAAAAGACAAAAGCAGTTCAGACAGCAACACATATTCTTGTTATAGAAATTGAAAGAGTCGTGCAGACACAGGAATGCTTTTCTTTGGCGGGTCATTGTAACTTGTAAGTGCTCACAGTGCAAGTAATTAGGCCCAAATGAATGAAGGAAAAAGCTTTGATGTTTTTTTTGGCTTTCCACATGCCCTTAGATTATATAATTGGCTCAAATTAGATTTCCTTTATGATTGAAATGTGATTGATTGATGATGGGTGGGCTATAGCCTATAGGAGAGAGTACTTGTAGATGATGATGGTTAGATAGCTTTCTACGCTAGGGCTTAGTGCGAGCAAATATGAGTTTTTTTTTGTTTTTTGTTTTTTTTTTTTAGGTGTGTTTGGTTAATTTGTGTTTGATGATAGATAGATTTAGAAACAGGATTTCAATTTAAAAGGTTGATCAAAATGTGTCTGGTGATAAATTTATAAATAACAAATTTATAAATAAGAAAAGTAGATTTTTTTAGTTCAACATGTGAGGATGAAGATTCGAATCTCTGACCTTTTGGTCGATGATATATGTCTCAAAATGTGACAGTGATAAATTTATAAATAATAAAAAAATAGTTTTTTTAGTTTAACATGTGAGGATGCAGATTTGAATCTCTGACATTTTGGTTGATGATATATGTCTTAATCAGTTGCGTTATGTTCAGGCTTACAATAATAAAATTAGGTGCAGTTTTTATTATTTTTATAATAAAGTTGTTGTAGTTACTTACTAAGGCTAAAAAAAATTGTTGGTAGCAAATTATTTTTTTGATAAATTTCAATTTTAAACATAAAAAAGACAGGTCATTTGTAGTTTAGCATGACCAAAATACAGATTTATTATTTTAATTATTTATATGTTGATGTTCAATGTATGAATTATTATAAATTAGTTATTTAAAAATTTTATAGATTAAATTACAAAGTATATTTTGTGGTTACTTCAAATTAAACGATAAATGCTCCTAAGAAATATATTTGTTATATAAAATTGTAATGAAGAATTTTTTGTGTGTTTTCGATCCATACCTATTTCAAAACTTAGGATCCCATATTATCACTTTCTCCTTTTCAAAACTTAGCCCCTCTTGTCAAACCGAGTATACGTCAATTGACATAAGGTTCAATCCTCGCATTAATTAAATATCTTTGCAAAAAAAAAAAAAAAAAAAATTAAACTTAACCCCTCTTGATTGAAAATCAAAATATCTAAGTAAATAAAGAACTATATTAAAAAAAAAAATCAAGCAAAAGAATTAAAAAATTAGATAAAAAACAAAATCACAAAAACCAAATACTATAACATTCAACATGGATTTATAAATTAAAAAAAAAACAGGTCTATCTAAATAAGAAAAAAATAGATTTAGGACCTTTTAAATATGAATAATATGTTTGTTTCTTATTGTGTTGAGATGTGTCAAAAGTCTTGGACACGACAAAATAAGTTTCTTTACTATTTAACGATCATTTTATGTTGTGTGTTTATAAAATTATATTTCCTGGCCAATTTTTCCCTCTTGTTTTATTTTAAAATCATTGTAAAAAATTAAAGAATAAAAAAAAGGTAGCTTAAAAAACTTTTATTTGTAAAGATATATTTGGAGCAGCTTATAATTATACCCATGTGATCGATCAAATTCTTTGTCCTCACTCCTCAGCACGTCAAGGAAGTCACAAATATGAACAAATTATATATTTGTTTCTCATTAAAATAAATGAGAGATAAAAACATTATAATTAAGACAATAATTTTAGATAATAGTCGTTTCATCATGTCTTTAAACCGAGCCAAGCGAACATGTTTTTTTGGGGAACAATGCTATGTTTTATAAATATAATAAAAAGTTTAATCATGGGTGACAAGAATAAGTAAGTATGCGTACATACCAAAGACTAGGTTGTCAGTTTTTTTTATAAAAAGTTACAATATATACTCGAGATAAAATAACATAACTCAAAATGTTAATTACATAAAAAAAAAAAAATCAACTAAATTAACTTGTGTTTGACCCCTTCTAATGAGTAAAAATTATCATGAACTAGCTAAAACGAGTCTGAATCAGCTGACACATGTAGCGGTTGACGACCAAGAGATCTGTGGTTCGAATTTTCCACTCCCAATGTACTAAAAAAAAAAAAAAAAAAAAATCATGAACTACGTTGCATATTTATCTTCCATTTTATCTCGATATTAGTTGTTAATTGATAAATTATTGATTATACTACTTGATTAATTGCATTGTCTTGCCTTCACTATTCAATAATATGAAATAGATAAAAATTAAGGCATTATCTAAAATAAGGTAAAAAATTGCTCCACTTAACATGATTTTAGAGATATATTTTTTATTTTTCTCACACTTAACATGATTTTAGAGATATATTTTTTATTTTGTGAGTTCAATGATTCTAGTGATAACATTTGTAACAAATTAAAAAAAATATAGGTGTGATTCAATCCGCCCATTATTATGCTACAAATATATAAAAAAAATTGAGGGGCACGTGCTCTTAACCCCAACGTGGCTCCGCTCTTGATTATGAATCTATATATATAATTAAATATTTAGTGTCAACATGAACATAGTTATACCGCCATGTTGGTTAAACGTTAAATAAACTTAAAAAAAAATACAAATTTAAAAATTGAATTAATTGCTTAAAAATTAAAACTACTATTTTCACAATTCTACCCTACACATGTTTTAACTAAATTTATTTTTACGTCATATCTAAATGTAGAGATAAACCATTACGTGCAATTATTTCATTTTTGGGTATTAATTAATTTCTTGGGTTCTCCCCTAACCAAGCACATCATATATACTATACATTAATCTCAAGTCAAAATCATTCATTCCCTTAAACAAACATTTATTACAGAAAAGTTTAATTAGTTCATTGAACGTTTTCATGCTGAGTTTTGCACGCATTGATCTTGTCAATAAAGTTACACAACAAAGTATATATCCAACAAAAACAAAGGTAATAAGTCAAAAATGTTTTTTTTTTTGTTTTGTTTTTTTTCAAACATAAAGCAGCTTGTGTTTTTGATCTCCAGGAGACGTGGGTTCCTTGGTTACTACTGGCGATGATGCCCCATTATTACACTCCATTATTCTGTCATGATTCTGCTGCTGCTGTTGATGATACAATTCGCCTAGTCTCTCTATTTCCCTCTTCAATGCTTCTTCATGAGCTGCATTGCATCGATACATCGTAATCTATCTCCCTAAACTTTTAATTTTAGTAGTGATTTAATGTTTTTTTGTTTACAATATGCGAACGAGAGATTTAAACATTTGATATCTTGATCACTAGTTCATACATTATGTCAGTTGAACTACGTTCATGTTGGTCGTAGTGATTTAATTAACTCGCTATCAAAACAATAAGACCACTATTTAAATCTTAGTTGAACTATGCTCATTTTGGGTTTGTGTACATTATCGAACGAGAGATTTAAACATCTGACATCTTGATCACTAGTTCATACATTATGTCAGTTGAACTATGCTCATGTTGGTCGTAGTGATTTAATTAACTCGCTATCAAAACAATAAGGACCACTATTTAAATCTTAGTTGAATTATGCAGATTTTGGGTTTGTTTACAATATGCGAACGAGAGATTTAAACATCTGACATCTTGATCACTAGTTCATACATTATGTCAGTTGAACTATGCTATGTTGATCGTAGTGATTTAATTAACTCGCTATCAAAACAATAAGGACCACTACTTAAATCTCAGTTGAACTATGCTGATTTTGGGTAATGCTTATTTTGAAAGCCATAAGCAAGGAAGGAGAAGGAGAGTGTGTTTAGTTTTGTTACCATCTTTAAAAATCTTGTCTTGAGAGAGAGTGGCGATTCTTTGCTTCAAAGCAGTGTTGTCCACGTTTAGAAACAGTCGCTGTTGGTCTAGAAATGCAACTCTCGGTGACAACATTGAAACTTCGGCCTTTTCATTCATTAAATCAAATGTTACAAAAAAAACAAAGATTTCATCAAAATTCAAAATTATAATGTAAGATCATCACCTGTAATGTACTGACACTGCGTTCCAGTTCTGTGATGTATTGCAGCTTTCTCACCCTTGATCTTCGTGCAGATTGTCTGTTTGCCAAGATTCTATTTTTTTTTTTTTTTTTTTTTTTTGCCAAAATTGTACATTAAACTCAGGATGTTGTCATCAAAAGATGTGAACTTTTTTCAGATTTAATTACAAAAGTTCACTTCTTTTTTTTGGAAGTAGTAAAAGCACTTTGAAGAAGTAATAAAATTTACGTTATCATTTTGATGCATAACTAAACACAGACATATTTAATTAGAATGCATTCATATTTCAGACAGCCTCTAAAAACGTTAAACTAAACAGCCACTTAAAACTTACACTTAAGTCGGTTTGAAATAACTTTTTAAATGCTTATACTCGAAAAGTAGTCATTCCAAACAGACCTTTAATTTACCTCTTGACTCGTTTGGGGTCGGTGATTCGATCCTTGGAGACGTAATTTGTAGCTGCATTGTTGCACTGGCGGCTTTGAACCTCATCTTTAGGTTCTTCATCTCTCAGCTGATGCTTCTGATCATCATTTTCAGCGGCATCTTTCTCATTATTGCTGTTGTGATCATCTGAGGATGTGGGCTGATCATCATCATCATCTTCATTAGGGGGAATAATTTGATGATCATCACTCAACATGGACCTAAATTGCTCCTCATCAAACACATTATTGGATAACAAGTTTTGACTCATCATCATCATCGGCGTGTCGAGGAAGGCGATGGAGTCGCTAACGGACCGACGGTGGAGACCCCGTCTAGCCGCCGAGGAGAAGCCAAGGAAGTCATTGTGATCAGGCCAATTTGGGATCTTAGGAGGCAAATGTGCCATATTGGATTATTGAGACAAAATTGTAGGAAACAAAAGCAAACCCAAATCACTACACAACACAAATCAAACATAAGTTTATATGAACTCAAGGATTGAGTAAAATGTTTGATGGAATCAGAATGTGATATGTTTTTTGTGCAGTGATGGCACATGGGACAGCTATCTCCAGTTAACTTATTTTTTTTTTAAACCAAGATAGGAATCAGTCACCACGTGCCTTCTCTGACCTGCAATTTAGTGGGATCCCTCTCTCTTGTCTCATTATAATCATTGTTATTATTCATCCATTGACATAGGGCTATAAATTCAAATCATATTATTGGTTTGGTTGTAAATTGAATGATTTGAAGTGGTGTAACATTTTTTCTACATTATTCCATACAATAATCTAAGCATAAACTGCTGCATGATTAAGATTACAATGCATAGGAAATGAGAAGAGTTTGTGAATTTTGGCATATGAACAGTGAGAGGAGAAAGAAAAAAAAGATGAATATTGAGATGATGCTTGATGAGAAGGTTCATGCATATCATAAACCCATGTGAATTTAATTGTACTTTGGACTGTTACTGAACTAAATCATGCCCACTTGTTGGGTATATTGCCCTCTCCTAACTATTTTTCCTTTTGGGAGAGGTCGGAACTTCTATAGAAAAATTATTTGAGGGACCGACTATAATAATGTGGCTGTCAATATTGTATTGTTTGATCTACGAGAGAAACTACAAAAGTATTTATGAATATTAGGAATTGGTAGATTTTTAAATCTACATCCACATTGTGGCTTTTTATTGTATAAGCAATTTCTTCACGGTTGATTCATTGCTTCTTTAACATGTTGAATATCTTATTGGTCATCTTAACTTTGGTTTTTCCTTGATTTTTGCATTTTTAAAAAATATTCAAATCACTTGAAAGCGTTGTTTGATACGTTGAGTGAGTTAAAATAATACGCAATTATAATAATCTGTAAATAATAATATTATGAAGTCAATGAAGTTAATTTATTGACTGTGGGTTAAATAATCAGAAGTCAAACGTGAACTGAGTTATAATAACTCAGTTTATCCAACTTCAAGTTGGTGCTCCAAATACCGGATAGAAGAAAAAAGAAAAGATGTCATTCTATAATCTCTACAAAAGTAAGTCATCATTGGTACTTGGGAAATGCCCGCCAATGAGTTGTCTCATTTTTATTTTTTTGGGTAGAAAACCCTTGTGATATAAAAAGAAACTATGGATAAAGAAGAAAATTTGACTATGATAAAAATAAAAATAAAAGGTACAAATGTTCAAAGCCAAGAAAAAATAATAATATATAGGCATCAATTCATCTCATTAGACATTAGCAACATATATAGGCATCAATTCATCTCATTACCCTTTTTGGGTAAAAGCCAATGCATGAGTTCAAAACTAGCTATGCTATGCAGGGAATCTTACTGTAAAAACAAACTGCAGAGATAAAAATCAGTTTGTCCACTCGAACCATTTTCTACATCAGACGTGCAGCAAAAAAAATGTGTATTTTCTTTCTGTGGGCATCTATCTTGAAACAGTGTTTGCACCTTTTTATGCCGTACGGGGAAAATGAAACAATAGACTTGCCCTACTGAAACTTCAAGGTGTAAAATACATGAATCCAAGAATTTCTTAAGTATCAAAACTTCATTCTCTTGCAGCTGAGAATAGATCAATATATAACTAGAATTCAATGTGGAGAATGAACACAGATTTAGCTTGATTGGCAATTGAAAACAGGCCATGGAAGCATATAGAATGATTTGGAATGCAGGTTTGATATCTCTGATTCTCTGGGTTTTCTGGACACTCTCAATGACATCCATGGCAATGGACAGCCCTCCAGGATCTGGTTCCAATGGCATAGAAGACAGGTACCAGCAATGGATGAATAGATACAGTCGAGAATACAAGAGCAAAGAGGAGCGGGAGCAGAGATTCGCAATTTATCAGTTGAATGTTCAGTACATTGACTACTTCAATTCTCTGAATCATTCATATACTCTGGCTGAAAATAACTTTGCAGACCTTTCAAATGATGAGTTTAAGACAACTTACTTGGGGTATCAAACTGATTGGTCTCCTGATACATGCTTCAGATATGGAAATATTGTTAATTTGCCTACTGATGTTGACTGGAGAAAGGAAGATGCAGTTACTCCAATAAAGAATCAAGGCCAATGTGGTATGAACTCATTCATCTAACTTATCAGAAATCACTATGAAAATGTTCTATTTTCTTCTGATGTTGAGATCTTTTGTCCTAACAAGTAGCCATCTATCCATTGTAAGTCATCTCTTAGCATTTGAACATACTCACCAGTTTTGAAGTAATGACACAGGGAGTTGCTGGGCGTTCTCCGCAGTAGCGGCAGTGGAAGGCCTCAACAGAATAAAAACAGGAAAATTGGCGTCTCTATCAGAACAAGAGCTTGTGGACTGCGATGTCGTCTCCGGGAACCAGGGATGCAATGGTGGTTTCATGTACAAAGCATTTGAGTTCATCAAGAAAACTGGACTCACTACAGAAAGAGAATATCCATACAGAGGAGTTGAAACTGTATGCAACAAACAAAAGGTGAGATACCACTCTGTGACATTAAGTGGATATGAAAAAGTACCTGTCAATGATGAGAAAAGCTTAAAAGCTGCAGTTGCTCACCAGCCAGTCTCTGTAGCAATAGATGCAGGGGGATATGATTTTCAGTTCTATTCTGGTGGAATCTTCTCAGGCAATTGTGGAAAGGAAATCAATCATGGAGTGGCAATAGTTGGGTATGGAGAAGCTAGGAATGAAATTTACTGGATTGTCAAGAATTCATGGGGCACTGACTGGGGTGAATCTGGTTACATAAGAATGAAACGTGATTCAAGAGATAAGCGAGGTACTTGTGGCATAGCTATGGAGGCTAGCTACCCCATCAAAGACTGAGCATATTTCCTGGTGTTGATTGATCTTGTCTACCTTTAGGAGTGAAGAAATTAAATTTACAGATTATAAACTATATGCAGATTTTTATATCCACTAAATTAGATTATCCGGTGACACGATGCAATAATAATTAGTAAAAGGTAGTCATGTATGAGCACCGAAAGTCGAAAAAAGAGGAAGGATTCAAACAGAATAAAATAAATCTATTCAAGGAGTATTTATCTTGTAAATTCTTCTCTAAATCTTCCCCACAGGCCATTCTGATGCAGAATATATATTTGAAAATAAAGATATAAAGAATTTATAGTATCTAAGACCTCAACTGTGCAAATCTGCGTCTTACAGCAGAAGCAAGTTCCGCTTCTCCAATACCAGCCAGCTCCTCAACAACCTTTTGCCTGACCTTGATATATGGTATAAACCCTCTCTCTGTCATCCCCATGGCCACCTTTCCCGCCAAAATATACTCGCGACACTCTAGACAACCTTCAACGAGAAGCTCGTAGCTCTCGAATCCAACATTGTGACTCTCCTTCTCCAACAGCTCAATGATCTCAACTGCTCTCCTCACCTCTCGGTTTGCTCGTAATGCAGCCACAACATTGATGATCGTTCCTTGTCTTGGTGTCAATTTAACTTTTACAACCATTTCTTTCAACAATTCCACTGCCTCAGCTGTCCGTCTAACTGCCGTTGATGCACTAATTAAGATGCCATAACTCTCCAAGTCAGGAACACATCCTGCCCCTCCCATACCCTTCAAGACTTGTAAAGCCTCTGCTAACTCATCAATGGCACAAAGAGAGGATATAAGATAATTACATATGCCGCTGTCAGGCTTGTAGCCAATTAACCGCATGTCCAACAAGATATTAGCAACAGACTTAGACTGGCGACGTTGTTTTAGCCATGCTGAAGAGAGGAGAAGGTGAGTCTGAGGGGCAGGGACACAACCAGAGTGAAGAATCCGCTGGAGGACTGAAAGAGAGAGGGGAAGGGGTGAAGGGCTTTGAAGAGTGTAGAAAAGCAAAGAGGCATGGACAAACTGGGGTCTTGAGCGAGGTCTGGTAGGTATCAAAGACTGCAATATCTCATCCACAACTTGTGTGCTGAAGTTGACAGGCAAAGTAGAGAGAAACGAGAAAGGATTGGGGTTTTGACAAGCTTCTCGCAAAGAAGGAAACAAGTCTGGAAGTTTCTTATACGACTTTGATTCAACTGCAGCTTTAATGCTTTCTTGAAGGGTTTGTGATGGAGATATTGAGTGGATAGAAGAATATTGCCGCAAAAATTGATGGAAATGGAGCAAAAATGCAGAAGTCTTTGTTGTTCCAATATTCATGCTAGTAAGAAAAGGAGGGTCTTATTTTGTAGCACATAACTGGTTATCAAAACATTCTGCAAATGGTTTGCTGGAAACCTATAAATCATGGAACATAGATTAAACATTATGTACAGTCCTAATTAAGAGATGATAAAACACTCAGCACAAAAAATAATAGCACACAAGCAATAAGAAAGTTTGAAAATTACGATTGAAATTAAATATAGAGGATAAACAGCGGGAAGGAGTAGGAGTTTCAATGTCCAAAATTCAAAGATCGTATAAATTCCACTGAATTCAATGAATTTTGCTAAAGGCTTCGATCTTGGCGAGCATAATACTAGAGAGTAATGTTCGAATCTCCCACCACACATAATGTTAGAAAACAAAAAATGCTGTAGAGTAGTATTTACTGTTGAACTTGAATACATTCAACTCCCTTAATTGCCACCGTATACAGTCACCATACATGTTAACAATTTGTTTTTTTTTTATTTTATTCTATAATTAGTGATGGATTATGTAAACATAAACCTTATTCCTTGGAACACGAAACTGAAACAAAGTTTTTGAAAGAATTATGTTTCTAGTCCACTTAATTTGCACAATAAAACCCATTTGTAACAGCAAATTTGCAGCGGAAGAAAGAAACTCAATCAAAAGGCAGGCGAGATAGAAAATTAGCATTAAGCACAATAAATCCTCGTATGACAGGACAATCTTCGAATGTAAACTTGTCAAGATGTTCAAGCAGACGGCATTGTTTGTTTCATTCAAACAGAAACAGAAATTTCTAAGAGGAATATATTCAAACAAGTGGTGTACAATACGATCAAAAGACAGATAAATTCAGCAGAAATGAAGAACAGAAAGCATACCATCTTCAATTTAACAACGAAATAGACTGTGGGGAGAAATGGACACGGAGACAGTGAGCTTTATCGCCTTTTACGCCGTGGTGCGGTGGCGAAGACCAGAAACCTGTAGTTGTACTGCGGTTGCGCTTTCCCGCTGCTGGGCCTTCTGGAGAAACGTCGGCCTCACAAGCATTTTACGGTCCAGCCCACAAAATTTAACATCATAAGATAATAAGATAATTTTTTATTTATTAATTACTTAAATTTTTTTATTATTATTATTTTTTTTTTAGAACAAAATTTAGTACCATTAAAATTTATTAGGAATGATTAAATGATTTTAATAGAGTTCATTTGATAATCATTTAGACAGGTTTGATAACTAATTTGTTTTTGTTTGTCATTTGGTTTTTTAAAATTAAGTCTATAAACAATACATTAACATTTGTTTTTGTTTGTCATTTGATTTTTTGTTTTTGGTTTTTTAAAATTAAGTCTATAAACAATACATTAACATATGAATTCCTTAGTTTTTTTTTTTTTTTGAACTGTTTCTAAAATTCAAGGCAAATTTTAGAAAAATAAAAAAAAAAAGCTTTAAAATTTTTGCTTTTGTTTTTTGAATTTGAGTAAGAGTTATAATGTTTCCTTAATAAAGTTGAAAGTCATTATAGAAATTCATAGGTGAATGTATGATTTATAGGCTTAATTTTCAAAAACTCAAAAACAAAAAATTAAATGGTTATCAAACGGGGCCAAAGTTTTTCGTTTTTTGGTTTTCATTTTTTATATCTTTGTTTTTTAGCCATTGCTACAGCTTGCTCAACTACTTCTCCTCTCCCTCAACTCTCATTCTTGAAAATAAAAAAATGGTTGGAGATTTTTGTACGGATGACCCCCTCTGGGGCCTGAAATTTTTTGACCTGATTTCTTAAAATGCATGTTTTGGAGTTGATTGCTTAAAAAATATCCTTAGAAATATATATAAAAATAATTGTCGGATGTTCAATGTTCTAAGTCGGTTTTAGCTTAAATATATTAGACGAAATAATATTATAAAAATAGTTTGCAAATCATTTTATAGGAAGCATAAAATAAAAAAATTAAAAAAAAATTATTTTTTCTTTTCATTTTTTTAAAAGCAGAAAATGAAATTAATCATCAAACATATATGATTTTTATTTTTAAAAAATAAAAAACAAAAAACAAAAAACATATAAACTAAAAATCAAACTGAAAACCCTTAGTTTTAATTTTTATTTTTTAAATTTATGTTTTCTCCCCATTTTTAATTTCTTAAAGAAACATTTCAATTCTTAATCAAATTTAAAAAACAAAAAACAAAATTTTAAAAATCACTTTCTCTAGTTTTCAAAACTTGGCTTAATTTTTTAAAATATGGGTAGAAAGTAGATTACAAAACAAAGAAATTAATGGGTGGAAGTAGTGTTTATAAGTTTAATTTTTTTATTAAAAAAATAAAAAAGATTATCAAACGGGATCTAAAGTTTCATATAAAGAACAAAATTGAAACATAGTAATGATATATTTAGACTTACAAATATATCAAATGTGATAGCGACACTAAGAACATTAATTCATGACATATTTTTTGGAGTGATTTTTTAGATGATTTAAATCACTTTTTTCATATTTAAAATCATTTCAAAACATGCATTTATCATTTAAAATCATTTTAATGTTTGGGTTTACACTTTTGAACGTGATTTACATATAATGAAAATTGATTTTGAATGATAAAATGAACGTCTACAGAATGATTTTTAATATGACAAAAGTGATTTAACCAGTTTAAAACCGCTCAATCAACATGCCTTTAGTTTAAACTTAACAAATATGATTTTGACAAAAAAAAAAAAAAAAAAAAAAAAATACTAACACATACATAAATTAAATATCAAGAATTCAAGATCACTCGAAACTTTATATGTTGATCCATATACATATATATAGTTCATCAATAAAAAAAAAAGTAACATTTTTACTACTTGCGCTAATAAGTTTATAGGTGTTGAACCAACTTAAGCATACTCAATCGATGAATCGATTAAGACATATACTTTCGATTAAGTGAGCGTCCGAAAGTTCAAAATTCTTCGCTTTGAATTAAAAAAAAAAAAAAAAAAAGTTTGTAGTGTGTCAACTGTCAATATATAAAGATAAAGTTGACTAAAAACAATGGTGGAAATTGGGATGCTGCTGCTGTTGGTGTTGGTGCTGCTGTTGATACGGCACAACGACGCTTGAACTTATGGCATCTTTATCCTGCTGCAATCTCATCAATTTCTCAGGGCCTTGCAAATTACTATAAGGACTCGAATCAATAATCGCACTTAGATTATCATGAAGATAATTAAACAAATTACTGCTATTAACTCCTCCTCCTCCATTCATAATACCCACAATTCCATTATTCCCATTATTATTAATCGAATTAGAATTACTACTAATATTATTCCACCCACCCAAACATGTTGGCATTATTGGCTTATAACCCAAATTACCTACTTGCCCTCCATTATTCATAATAATGCTTTGATTTGCGTTTTGATTTTGACTCAATAATTTACACACTTTAAGCTCTTCCAAAACCCTTTTGTATTCACCATACGGCCCCAAAACGGGGTCGTTTTGCCTACAAACAGCTTCCCAAACTAGAGAATCCACCACCTTTCTCCTCTCTTCTTCTCTCACGTTTTTCACCATTTTGGTCACATTGCTCACTCCAAATACCTTGTGAACGGCTTGGAATTCCCTGTTTCGATCCGCCGGAAAGTACGGCGCCAACGGGCATGCTTCCTGGCATTTCTTCCTCTGGTGTTTGCAGGCCGCGCATGCCGGCGCGGGCTGCAGAACACCGTCGTTGTTATTGTGCCTTTGCATCTTTGAGGAAATGAAAATGAAAGTTATTTTATGGTGGTGAAGGACTCATGAGTGTGCATGGAAAAGGGAATTAATACAAGGAGGGGATTAATGAATTTATATTATAAATGGGTTTGGAGTTGTTTAGAAGTTTTTTTTAATCTATGTGAGAAGTTGTTAATGTTTGATGGAAGTTAAAAGGGAGTGTATGATTTTAATAATGAATAAATTAAACAAGATGAGAAGGAGAACCAATTGGTTTGTAAATGAAAAGATGCATGCTTAATTTGTAATTTTATGGTGAAAAAACCAATGGCTTTTTCTTTATGTTTAAATTAGGGTTTAGGTAGCTCGTTGGAAGGATAAGGGGTCATATTTTTCCTCTATTATGTGGACTTAAATATTTTTAATATATATGTATTCTTCATATAAATCATATATATATATATATATTTTAATTCAACAACACCGGAGAGAATGTGATTTAAAATCTGACTTTTTTAGTCGAAGATATATGTCTTAATTAGATACTTGAGTTAGAAAAAAAAAAAAAAAATTGTTCGCGAGGCTTTCTTTTTCCAAGTATTTTTAAAATTTAAGAATAACATAATTATTGTTTGGTTATATAAACAATTATGTGACGTTGTGGAGCGTTTGTGACGCTATTAAGTACAATTTTGAGACGCAATGTTGAAATGCTACTACATGATGCAACACTATGTTTATGGTCCCTTGATATTGCAATGCTACATGCAATGTCTCAATGTTGATCTCTCAGATTTTCTCACTTGAGTACGTGCATCTACACAATGTCAATACATTATTCTTTTAGACTTCGTTTGATAACTATTTAGTTTTTTCAAATTGAGTTTATTTTCTCGATTTTCATTTTTCTTTCGAAAATATTGGAATTCTTAACCAAATTTCAAAAATAAAAACATATTTTTAAATTTTAAAATTTTCAAAACTTAGCTTGAATTTTGAAAATACCTAGGTAAAATATGTAGAATATAACAAAACAAAAGAACACAGAAGTGGAAGTAGTGTTAACAAACTTAATTTTTTAAAATAAAAAAATTAAAACTCAAATAGTTATCAAACCAGACTTTGAGTTTTAGATTTAAATTTTTGACTCTTACGATTGCTTGATTATTGTTGATGCTTTTGTCTAATTTTGACGGAATGTTTTAGTGTCTCTTAAAATTCTTTATTTTATTTGAATTGTTCGATTCTTACTACGTAAATACGTAAATAGATATGTACGTGAAAATAGCTCGGACATAGACTACCAATAATTAAATTATAAGACATCAAAACTAGGCTCATTTTGGATTAACCTAATTTTTTACTCAAGTATTCATAAGAAATAAACATTTTTTTTAAAGGTATTTAATTAATGCAAGAATTAAACTCATGACCTCGGTAGTCAGGAACACAACTTTATGTCAATGGAGTTATGGTCGATTTAGTATAAAAAAAAAAACTGACAAACAAGATATAAATATATTGTTTTCCCACATGGCAGCCACCACCACATTGGGTTAAAAAAAGAAAGGACCTAATATATATATACACACTTATGGCTGACTATAATTGCAGAAATGATATTTGAATTTATAAAAATGTCCCCACACTCCAATCATAATATCAAACTCAGATTAAATCACAACCGTCCAAGGATTATGATTCCTCTTTAGATTGATTCCCTCTCCCAAAAGCAGTGCTGAATCATTATCCAGTTCTCAAATTTGATTGGTTTCATTTCAATTGCACAATAAATTAAATGATGGCATCAGCTGTAAATTAAATGTGTGTCTCACAAAAGTTGCTTTAATAAAAATGCAAAATTGGACCCAATTAATAACAAACTTTAATTTGTTGAATATTAATTAATGATTCTTCATATTTTGAACTCCAACCTACACCTACCCCATCAACCCTTACCCTACTCTCATTTTACATTACTTATCATTTCCCTACCTCTAAATCATCATAGGGCTATAAATTAGAGTATTGTCAAATTCGAGTATAGCCCAATTCATTAAGATATATATATCATCGATCAAAAGATTAAAGGTTCGAATTTTCACCTCTGCAGGTTGAACTCAAAAAAAAAATGTTTATCTTATCAAATAGATAGATATTTGATTGGTAGATGATCACGTTACTATGATTTGAACACATCTATACGAAATTCGTTTATATTTTCATTTGATCTCTAATGACTACTTAGGCTACCTCATGAATGTTTTGAGTTTTTTTTTTTTTTTTTTTTTTTTTCTAATGAACTTATTTTTTATTTTTATATTCAATTCAAAATGATGTTTGTTGGTCAACATTTGATCATTACTTTTTAATTTAACATGTATTTTCTTTCTTAACTAAAAAAAAATGGCTAAGATTTCCATAAACTAGCTCTATGAAAAAGAAGAAAAAGAAAACATAAGCTAATGAGAAAATCGTTATTAGAGTGAGTGTTATTGTTCTTTACTTTTGAAATCAGTAATTTTCAAAATATTTGTGAAAAGTAAAGTAAACTACAAAAAAAGAAAAAGTAAAGAAATTTAACTTTTAAATTTTGAAAACCAAAACCAATTAGTTTGTTTTCAACGTTTCAAGAGACTCAATTTACTCATACTTTTTTGTTATTAAAAAAAGTTAATTAACAATACTTTTTTTTGGTTTGCTTTCTATCTTTAATTCAAAGAATTTCGGAATCTCAGTTAAACTTCCTTTAATTAAAAAAAATAAATTAAACGGAAAAAAATAAATTAAAAGAAGAAAAGCAAGCAAGCAATTTTATTTTTTATAATATAAAAAAATAATTGGTAAATCAGACAAATAATGATTTGTTAATAACATCACAATCATATAATTATCAATGTTCTATAAAAAAAAAAAATCTGAGATAGTGAAGGATGCAACCTTCAAATAAAATTTTAGTTAAGACTTAAAAACACACCTCCAAGGTAACTATTTTGTTAAAAAAAAAATTTCTTCGTTATTATTTTCTTAGTTTACTTTTACATATGTCCTATTTTAAAAAATATATGAGTGGTTGATTTTAAAATTATGAATCAAAAATAATAATTTTAAATACTTCACAAATAATCAATCTTTTTTAGAAAGAGAAAAAAATAAAACTATTTTTTATTTTGAGAAGCTCAAACAACCACCATGGTATTACAACTAACGAGTGATGATAGTCTAGAGTGAGAATTAGATCCTACACTATTTTAAACAAAAAAAAAATTATCAAACAACAATATGATACTCCCTGTCCCTAATAAGAATCACCATTAAATACACTATTTTAAACAAAAAAAAATTATCAAACAAACACAATATGATACTCCCTGTCCCTAATAAGAATCACCATTAAATACAAGTTTTTTTTCAACTATATCTATTTCTATTAACCATTCAACATTCAAAATATAGTTATTTATTATTATTATTATTATTATTTTTACATCGATATCTCTTCCTATTAAACATTCAATATATGTTTCAAAATATAGTTTTTAACTTATTTGTCATACTTATAAATGTAATAATAGAATTGTCTCTCAAATCGAGTATAACTCAATTGACATAAGATTGTGTCTTTGACTATAAAGTCATGAGTTCAATTCCTGCGATGATTAAATGCTTTGTAAAAAAAAAAAAAAAAAAAATACAATTGTCATTCACATTGTTTGAGTTCTTAAATAATTTAGAGGTCAAAATAATGTAGCAAAGATTTATATCGAAGTCTCAATTTTATGGTCGATAAAATGTCGATGTCGATGGATATTTCTAGAAAAAAAATTAGAAATATATTTAAATTAATAAATAAACATTTTGCACTCTTAAATAAGTTGAAATACATTTGCTATAATATTATATTCAACTGTTGCTTTTTTTTATAATATTTCATCGATTTTGTACGTTATGATGGAAATGTCGATTCACCCCTCATGTCGATATCGAACCTATAGATATATGAAAATGTCGATGAAAATATTGACATGTCACAAAAATTTAATATTATAGGCATAATTCTACGTGGTTGGATGTATGAAAAGTAAAAACTACATTTCAAATTACAAATTTTCAATTTGTATTAAATAGTTATTAAAAGTATAGGCTGCTACATTAAATAATTTTTTCGATTGCATATTTCTAAATAGACGAAACTTCAAACTATGTAGTTTTTTTTTTTTTGTCAATTGGAACATAATTAAGTAGATAAGATCTCAATTAGCTCGTCAAAATCAATCATTAGATTCCCACCCTCTCCGTGTTCGAACACTAATGTAGTTTTATTT
Source organism: Herpetospermum pedunculosum (assembly GCA_028017165.1). Taxonomy (NCBI): domain Eukaryota; kingdom Viridiplantae; phylum Streptophyta; class Magnoliopsida; order Cucurbitales; family Cucurbitaceae; genus Herpetospermum; species Herpetospermum pedunculosum. The sequence goes on along the minus strand of CM051529.1, from coordinate 3,810,912 downwards.
GTGTAATTAAGGAAATACATTGCTGTCTTAATTCTCATCATTTAAATCTCTCCCTTGTCTAACACTTAACCAACTAACACTATCACCCAACGCCCTCAATTTGGCTGTATTCCTTTTTGAGGTTTTGGCCGTCCGCTTAAAGAAACAGAAAGCTTTTGGCAGCAATCAATGGCAAAGGGCTCAAAAAAAATTCTAAGTTTCTAACACAAACACACACACCCACAACCCCAAAAGTGGTAGCTAGATTCCGAGTTTGTTCAGATTATTAAATACCCTTCTCCACACCCTCCATTTCTATTCAAATTTCAAACCCAAATCCCAAATCCTACTTCTTCTTCCTTTTTCTCTCTGCCTTTATACAATCGTTTCAATTTCTTGCTCTTTTTCTTACCAATGGAGACTGTGAAACGAAAATCAGAGAAGTGGGTAATTTTCTGAGAGATTATTGCATTTGCAGCAATTGGTGAAGGAGGGTAAAGGGCAATACTCTAAAAGGGGGTTTTCGAAATGAGTACGGCTCGATTCATCAAGTGCGTTACTGTTGGAGATGGAGCTGTGGGGAAGACTTGCATGCTCATCTCATACACTAGCAACACTTTCCCAACTGTAAGTTTCACTGTTATTTGATTTCCCTTCTCCATTTTTAGTTGCAGATTGAAGCTTAGAGCTAATTTGGCCTCTTTGTTTTGATGGAATTTCGATTTCATGTGTAGGACTATGTGCCCACTGTTTTTGATAATTTTAGTGCTAATGTGGTGGTCGATGGCAGCACTGTGAACTTGGGGCTTTGGGACACTGCTGGTGAGAAGCTTTACTTTGTATTTGTTGCCCACAAGCTTAAACTTTTGGGTTTATCGGTGATTCAACATTGTACCATAACATGAGTTCCTATCTTCGAATATTGATTTGAAATTTCCAAGCTTTGTATGTGAGGGAGAGTGTTAAAGTATTGATATAATTAAATTTGCCATAACCATCAGCTTAAACTTCTAGGTTCATTGGTGATTTAACATTATTCACTTTTTGAATATGGGTTTCTGTTTGTGAGGATTGTGTTTGGTTTGGCATTTGACAATTTGGGAACTTCAGTTAGTAGAATTTTAGCCCTTCATTGTTGAGGTTATTTGGTGAATGCAGGACAGGAAGATTACAACAGGCTGAGGCCTTTGAGTTATAGAGGTGCAGATGTGTTTCTGTTGGCATTTTCTCTAATCAGCAAAGCGAGCTATGAAAATATCTCCAAGAAGGTTTTGATTATCATCTGTTCTTGTTTAAGTATCAACTATCAAGTATAGTTTCTTGCTGTTAGAGTAATATCAAGCTTATGATTTGATTTCTCAATTCACAGTGGATCGCTGAGCTGCGGCATTATGCCCCGACCGTGCCGATTGTTCTTGTCGGAACCAAACTTGGTAATGACAATTATGTTCATAAAACTGAGAAGGAATTGATGGGTTATTGGATGTTTAAATGGTTACTTGTTTGCAGATTTGAGGGACGACAAGCAATTTCTGACTAGCCATCCTGGTGCTGTACCGATAACGACTACGCAGGTATTGCTTGAAAACGAACCACTTCAAGTAATGGTTTTCAAATTCATGGATCTGATGGGAAAGACAATTCTTGATGGCCTTATTTTACAGGGTGAAGAACTGAAGAAATCAATTGGTGCTGCTGGTTACATAGAATGCAGCTCCAAAACTCAGCAGGTAATTGAAAGTGAAACCAAATATGTCATTTGACAGAAAAGAGCAATGAAAGCAAATCCTCGATCTTGAAGATATGTCATTTTACAATCATCTATTGGTTTTCACAAGTAAATAGTTATATACCTTAGCTTTAGCTTTAAGATTTAGGCTCTGCAAGTAATCTAGACTGAGTTGGCTGATGCTACTAACTCGAATCGAGCTATGGAAGTTTTAACCGTGTCCCGAATCCCAATCTAACATGTTTGATCAATTGGTCTGATTTGCAGAATGTCAAGGCTGTGTTTGATGCTGCCATCAAGGTGGTTCTGCAGCCACCGAAACCGAAGAAAAAGCGACGAAAGGCCAGAAAATGTGTGTTTCTTTGAGCTGAGTTTCATGTCATACTGTTTCTCTTGTGGCAGACTTGGCCTCCTCTTCCAAATTCTGATGCCCATTGTACTTGCTTTTTATATTAATCTTCTTGTTTAATATGAAAGAGGTGATGCTTTTATGCTTAAAGCAATATATACATATATGAAGTTTAATTTCCATTCTGAAATATATCTTTTTTACTTATGGTCATTGGAAAGAAAAACAACTACCTGCCCTTGAAAACACACTTGTTCCAAGGAAAAATGAGATATGCTATGAATTACATTCAAAGTTTATGGTTAATAAATTAATATTTGATTTTGGAAAATCTAATAATTTTTCATGTAGATGAAGATATTTGAAAATTCTGGGTAGTTTTCAAACTTCAAAAAGAAAAGGGAACGTGACAGATTGATTCTGACTCCATGAAATTATAATTTATAAGGGATAAAAAAAATGCATTTTTTTTTCTCCTAGACTTTTGAGTTTTAATAATTCAATATTAATCACATCTATTCTGACGTTTCCTCCTTTCAATTTGAAATAAAACAACAAACAAATCAAACTTTTTTCAACTTAATTGATAAGGAATAGTTGATAAGGAATAAGGATAACAATATTGGTGAAAATATAAAAGAAGTATTGGTGAAAGAGTTGAATTTTGTTGTGTCCCGTGCTCGTTTGTGAGCTTCGATGTGTTTTGTCTTGCGTTGTTTCGCGCTTCGTGCTCATTTGTGAGCTTTGACTTGTTTTTGTGCTTTGGTATCATCATCATTTTTAATAAGTAAAATATTACTTTTAAAAAAAAATTAAATCAGTTTACAGTACAAACTAGAAAAAAAATAGGGAGGGCTGAACAATGGTAGATAATAAATAAATAATTAATGATGAAGATTAGAATAATTTTTTTAAAATCAAGAGTATCCGGATGAAAATTCAAATAGTAGAATAAAATTTAAACCTTCTTATTTATTAATTAAATAACGTAGGGACATGCTAACATCATTTTCATATGATCAACAAAAGCATAGTTCTACTACTGACCTAATGTACGATTAATGATCAAGAAGTCCTGGTTTTGATCCTCTCACCAAAATGTTATAAAAAATTAAAAAAAAAAATAAAAAAAACCATTTTCACATGCATTTTTATGGGCTGGTTGCACAAATAGCAATCAGGCCCAAACTAATTGCAAAATTAGCAAACTTTAAAATGTTTTGCAAATATGGCAAAAAAACTCGTTTCTATCACTGATAGACTTTATTATATCACTGATAGACTTCTATCCGTGATAGACTATTATCTCTGATAGACTATTATCACTGACAAAAATCTATAAAAAGCTGAGGTGATCAGCGATAGATTTCTATCAGTCATAAGATATCAGCGATAGAAATTGCTATATCAGCAAAATTTTTAAAAACTGTTATATTTGCAAACAATAAGTCTTAAATTGTCATTTACTATAATTTCCCCATTTTTATTCCGTAGTATTTTTTTTTTCCTTTGTTCATGAAACATTTTTATTATATTGTTTGGTGGTAGATATTGAAGGTCAAAGTTGACCTTGTCAAAATGGAAACAAATTATAATTACAACTTGCAAAGGAATGTCTATTCAACTCCGTCGAGATTAGCTTTTTTTTTTTTTTATAAAAATAATAATAATAAAATAAAAACGAACTCCGTCAAGATTTAATTATTTTCCAACGGTCGTCGTTCACATTCTCAATTGCGCAGACTCTTCCCATTCCCCGAAACTTCCAATTCTCATGACATTCGACCATTTTCTCTATTTTTTTTTAATACATATGATTTTCTCTATTGTTTTTAGTACTCTAATTTAAAATTTATATATTTTTAAATAATACCTTCAATTTTTAAAGTAAATAATTTATTTATATATATATACATATAATTTTTAGAAGATTAAAGTAACTAATATTAAAGTAACTATACTAAAATAATAATAATAATAATAGTTGATGTCAAAATTCGAACAAAAGATGTCACATGGCTTCCACCCAGGGACGGACCTCTGAAGGGACTAGGGGGGGCCACGGCCCCCCAAAATTTTTTATTTTCATATACTCGTAGACAAAAATAATACCTTAAATATATACTGTTATTATTAAATACAGTGGTCATTGGGCATGTTTTATATTTTGTTGTGCCTGAGTTCGAAACTCAACCATAACAATAATTTATTTGTTTTACATTTCTTTCCATATATGTATGTTTTTTTAAAAAGAAATTGTACTCTTTTAATATTTTGTTTATATATATTTAAAATATATAAATTTCATTTTTAAAAATAATTAAGAACTATTTTTTTTTCTATTAACTTTTAGTATTAGTTTATTTATTAACATTTTCAAGAGTAATTTAGACTATATTAACCTCCTTTTTTATAAATTTTGTAAATAAATTCATGTTATATTGTGTTTTTTTTTTTAATATTTTTTTTTAAAAATGTCTAATAAATCTTTGAACTTTAAACTTTGTGTTTAATAGATCACTAACTTCAAAAAGGGTTCAATATATTTTTTAACTTTCAATTTTGTATTTAATTGGTCCTCAAATTTTCAAGTTTAAGTCTAATATATCCTTGTATTTATTTGATATTTTTTAAAATCTAGGAATTTATTAGAAACAAAATTGAAAGTATAGGGATGCATTAAAAACTTTTTAAAGTTTAGGGACTCAATTATTTTTTTTTTTATTTTTTTTTTTTTTTTTTTTTTTTTTATTTTTATTTTTATTTTTTTTTTTTTTTTTTTTTTTAAGATTAGCAAAATTATTTGATGGTATTAAGTTTATTTCATATGTTTATCCTAATAACTTTTTTTGAATGTCAACATAACTTGAGAGTGTGAATTCGAACCTATGGATTTTTGGCGATCTGTTTTTAATATTTCTATACTTTAATTTTTTGGCCCCCCCAAACATCAATGTCTGGATCCGCCCCTGCTTCCACCTGATTTCAATTGTAGAATTTGTAAATTTTAGATAAACGAAGTGACCTTTAAAACAAAGATTTGAAAAATGTCGGTGTGGTGCCTGCTACAGCGGCTTCGATGCCTAAATTAATTAGAATAAAACTTTAGTAGTAGCAAGTTTTTAGGAGGTTGTCTAGGGCGCTGAGTGAGTTATTATAATTGGTGGTTATAATAGTTGTGCGGGTTATAATAGTCGGTGAGCCAAACGTAGACTGAGTTATAATAACTCAGTTCACCGAACTCCGAGTTGGTGTCCCAAACGCCCATAGGATTTTGTGGACCAGAATAAACTTACTTCCTCCTTGAAGTTGGACAATATTTATAATGATTCCTGGTGATCTTCCATTTTCCTCCTAGGTCACTCCTAGGTTGACCTAGGAAGGCTGATCCGAGTGAGTTTATTGGATAAGGTCGACCCACGTTCTTGGATAAGGGCTGATTTGTAGAGTCTCTTTCGAAACTCCTAGTAGAGCCTTGATTCAGTGTGTTCTTTTAACGATATGGTCAATATTTCCTTTGCATTCTTGTGCTAACTCAACTCACTTCTTTTCCCTCTTAAGCTAACGTGGGACCTGACCGACTTTCACGTGTCTTTTTTTTCGTTCATTTGTAACTATAACAATAATATTAAGTAACTAATGTTAAATTATTATATCAATTATAATTCATTGATCCTCAACAAAATATACTAATTTTATTATTTTTCGTGTTCTTTCATTTATTTTATTTTTAAAAATGTAGACATGAAATATATAAAGAAAAATATGACAATTTAAAGTTAGAAATACAAAGAACTAATTACAAGGAACTAATTACAGTTTAGTGGATAAGATATATTTATTATCTTTTATTGAGATTGAATATTTGATTTTTCACCCCACATCCGTTGAGTTTAGAAAAAAAACAATGTTAATTATTTTATTTATTTTCAGTGTTGTATCATTTATTTTATTTTATGTTTTGAAAAATCAATTTTGGAAATACATAAAATTTAAAGATATAAGGAAAAAGATGTGATAATTTAAGGTTAGAATTTTATTTTATCCACGTATTTCATTACTTTTAATTTTATTTTGAATAAATTACTTTTAGCATTTTAGGCTCTATGTTTTTATTATAAAAAAAGGACCAATTAAAGTCTCCCATCTTCATTATCATTTTTTTTTAGTACCATGTCCATCATCTAATTAAATCATATTTAAAAGTTTTTTTTAAAATATTAAATCACATGTGAATTAAGATAATTCAAACTTGTAAGAGAAAGTAAAAATATCTTAACCATAACAACTTCTAAAAGTTGATACAATATATCATATAAAAAAGTAATAATAATAAAAAAAAAATATGAACTTCAAAACTGCTCAAACGAGCATAACTCAGCTGACATATATATATGTTGACGACTAATAAGTCTTGGTTCGAATTCTTCCACCTCCAATGTACTTAAAATATATATATATATATATATATATATATATATATATATATATATATATATATATATGAACTTCAAAACAAGGTTTACATCCCCATACCTACAAATAATAATAATCACATAAAAGTAGTCATCAATGTTTAATCTAGTACCACCAAAAATTATTTGAAAATAAATCATTTCTTCAAAAACTCAAACAATTAAAGGATTAAATTAAATATAAAACTACAAACTAACTAAATATTAAAGGGGTCATGACATGTAATCCTTTATTTAGAATCCGTTCCATATGTAATTATTGTACTTAAAAAACACTAAATATTAGAAATATTAGAGGTTAATTTAGGTTTTTTAAAAAAAATTAAAAAATGCTTTTGGGAAAAGCAAGTGGGATTTTGTTTTTTCTTTCTTTTTTTTTGAGTTAAAGGAAGAGGTAATTATTTGATTATTATTTATAGGAAAGAGGGAATTAAATTTGAATTAAAGGAAAACTGAACAAGTGTTAAATATTAGAGTCTAAATTGGGCGCTGCAACAGCAACGGAAGATGGATTTTCGTTCACCAAATCAGACACGACACGACACACACACAAAATTTAGAATTATATTCATTGACTTATATTAAACTAATGATTTAGGAAAAAAGAAAAAAGAAAAAAAAAAATAGAGGAGGAATAAGTCTAAATCTAAACTCTTACCAAAATAAAAAGTTGGAATTGGGAAGTTTGGATCTGATTGGTAGGCAGAAAAAATTGTATGATGTTTTTAGCAAATACAAAAGAAAAGAAAAGAAAAACATTGTAAGGATACGGTTTTAGAATTGTCTCCCCTTTCATCTCTTCTCTCATCCGGCAGCCTCCTGTCTCTCTCTCTCTCTCTCTCTCGTCTCTCCTTAGAGACTGTCGGGATCTTCGTGTTTATTTATATTCATCGACAACACACCAATTAATAATCCCAGATCCCATTTTTTTTTTTTTTAATTTGTTTCCTCCACCTCTATAAATAAATAATCTTCAAATGGGTGCGTACAGAGCCGACGACGATTACGATTACTTGTTCAAGGTCGTGCTGATCGGCGACTCCGGCGTCGGAAAATCCAATCTCTTGTCCCGTTTCACCAGAAATGAATTCAGCCTCGAAACCAAATCCACTATCGGCGTTGAGTTCGCTACTCGTAGCATTCGTGTTGATGACAAGATCGTCAAGGCTCAGATTTGGGACACTGCCGGCCAAGAAAGGTTCTTTTTTTTCTCTCTTCTTTTTTATTTTTATTTCATCCCTTTCATAACTTCATCCGGATCAAGATAGACTCACTATTTTTTTTAGATGGATAAATTAGAGAATGTTTTGGACAATTCCTTATCAACCATGGCTAAACATTATTCAATATCATCTGACTTTTCGTGCATCCAACAATATAGGATTTTTTTTTTTTTTTTTTTTTTTTTGACAATACGATTTAGGGATAATTCTATGTTACCAAAGAGAATTCGAATATCTAACCTTTGATCACTGATTTATAATTTATATTGGTAGAGCTATATGCTCGTGTTGACGATATAAAATTTTTCAAGTAAATAGTTTGAATCTTTCAAACAATTGTCCTATCAATCATTAAATTATGATGTGTGACATATAATAGTATATTGGTGACTAATAAAAAGTCACTCAATATGGTTGTCTTTTTTTTTTTTTACTTTAACAACACGTGGAGTAAGAAAGATTTGAATACGAGAATATATGTCTTAACCAGTCACACTATGTGTTCAGGATGATAATTCAAATATATGTTAGACTAGTTATTAATGGGCATATGAGCAGTCCAAAAGTCTTTATTCAATATATCTAGTTGCTGCTAATTTTTAAATTCTCTTTTCATACATCCAACTAGGATTTTTTTTTTCTTTTTCTTTCTGACAATAGGAAGAATTCTACGTTGGGGAGAATTCAAATTTCTGACCTCTTCATTACTGATTTATAATTTATGTCGGTAGAACTATATACTCATGTTGGCAATATAAAAATTTCAAGTAAATAGTTTGAATCTCTCAAATAATTGTGCCTATCTTGATCATTAAATTATGATGTGTGACATTTAATAGTATATTGGTGACTAATGAAAAGTCATTCAATATGGTTGTTTTTTTTTTTTTTTTCTAACTTCAACGACACGTAAGAAAGATTTGAATATGAGGATATATGTCTTAACCCTTATGACAATTCAAAAATATGTTAGGCTAATTATTAATGGGCATTATGAGCAGTCCAATTAGATGCATGTTGAAAAAGCGTATATGATTATAAATGATGTTAATATAATAAATTTATGGTGATGGATGGATGGGATGGATGGATGGACAGGTATCGGGCGATCACGAGTGCATACTACAGGGGAGCGGTGGGGGCGTTGATAGTGTACGACGTGACGCGACACGTGACATTCGAGAACGTGGAGAGATGGTTGAAGGAGCTAAGAGGGCACACAGACCACAACATAGTGATAATGCTGGTGGGGAACAAGGCAGATTTGCGCCATCTGAGAGCAGTGTCAACGGAGGACGCACAGGCATTCGCGGAGAGAGAGAGAACATATTTCATGGAAACCTCAGCACTAGAGTCGTTCAACGTCGAGAATTCCTTCACGGAAGTTCTCACACAAACCTACCGAGTTGTCAGTCGGAAAATTCTCGACATCGGAGATGACCCCACCGTCCTCCCCAAGGGACAGACCATCGACATTGGCTCTAAAGATGATGTCTCTGCCGTTAAGAAGGCTGGTTGCTGCTCTTCATAGTTCATAACAAACAAAACCCCCCCACACACCTCTACTTTCAAAAAACATGGACATTTTTATATGGGTTTGGTTTTTTCCTTTTTCTTTTCTCTTGTGTTTTTCTGGTTTTTTTTAATTTTGTTGGGGAAATATTTATTGATGTTCCTTGGAGAGAGTGGCATGTCCATGCATAATTTCTAGTGCTCTTTTTAGGTAGGTTGTACCTATGAATTTGATCGATCATTAGAAGAGACTTATTGGGAGGAAATATGGAAACAAAAAATGTACCAATATTTATGGATTTTCTTCATCCTTGTATTTCATTATTTATTCAATCATAATGCTACTGCATATAATTTTATCTCATATCGTATATAATATATTCACTTCTTTATTTACGCTTCTCTTTTCTTTGAATTTTGCTATCAAAACTTATATTAATGTTAGTTGTTGTCAAAACGAACATCACTCAGTTGACATATGTACGTATTTATTAGTTTTGTTCTAGAGACATTGCCAACATCTCTTTTGATTGATTGGACAAAATTTAACATGGGACTACTTATAAAAATATATATAATGACAAAGATAGAACAAAACAATACCGATGAAGCTCCCTTTATTGGCAAAAACATCAATCATACAATAAAAATAATAGTTAATCAATGCCAACAAAAATAATTCAATATAAATACGAGTTTTCTTTTCAATCAAACCAATTTTTTATACATTTGATAATTTTTTTTTTTTTTTTTTTTTTTTTTTTTTTTTTTTTTTTATGATTTTGTTAATTTGTTTTCGTCAATTTGGAAGAGAAGACATGAAGTCCAATAAAGAGAGAAGATCCATAAATAACTTTGATAGGGATTATGGATGAGGGGACGTAGTGCGGGTCGAAGATTGAAGAAAAAGGTTGGCCACCGACATAGAATTTACTAAGGATTGAAGAAGTTGAAGATTAAAAAAAGATTGACGGAACTTTTGATACGAGGATTTAAGAAGCTAGCGACAGTGGCACGAACATGAGATCGATGATGTTGAGGTCGAACAACACAAAGTTGCAGACTATGGCGATTGTAGAAGGTGAAGCTAGCGGACACTATGGTAGAGAAAATAGGAGGAATATAGAATTATGGTTACAATTGTTTTTGTTTTTTTTTTTTCTTTTTCTTTTTACTTGAATAAAGTACATTTATTTGTTAGTTTTAGATACTTTCTTTCTCTTTTAACCTTTTAAGTGTACTTATCTCAATTTTAGAATTTTAATTTTTTTTCTTTAATTAAATATCAAATCTATCCCTAACACTAATCAATTTCTTGAAATGGATTATATTTAGGGTTGGTTACACAAACAACATACAAAAAATAATTGCAAATTTAGCAAAGTTTAAAACATTTTACAAATATGACAAAAAATTAATGGATATCACTAATAGACTTTATGACTATTACTCACCGATAGACTATTATCACTAACACAATTCTATAAAAATAACTATTATCAGCGATAAACTTCTATCAGCGATAGACCATACTATCAGTGATAGAAATTTCCATATCCGCAATTTTTTTTTAAAAGTGCTATATTTTTAATTATTTTACTCTAAATTGACAGCGGTTACAATTTCTCTTATATTTATCCATTTTTATTAAAGAACAATTTACAATTTTACTTTTTAATGTCTACTTCAAAATTTTAAAAATCATTTCCAATTCAAAATAGTGGTGATTTCTGTTTTAAAATAATCTACTTTATTTTAAAAATAAATTATTAAACTTTTCAAAAAAAAATTGTTTATAAAAAAATTATCAACACAACTACATTTATTTATTCATAGTTTATTTCTTTGTTGATAGTTATTCATAATTCTCAATAAAACTAAAAAAAATTCAGACAATAATTTTTTTTACTATTTATTTATTTTCTACCTACGTACAATCATTTAAAAAAACCATTTTTTTGTATTTCATTGGGTGACATATATTAAAATCATATATAAAAAGTGAGTAAATGTATAAAAATTAGAATAAACACATTAATCATTTAAACAGATATGACATATTTTTCTTTTAATTTTAAAATTTTCAATAAAATTAAAAAAAAAAAATTCAGTTGTTACAAACTTATAAATAAAAAAAAAATTGTTATGGATACGAAAACTTTACAAAATATTCGTTGATAAGAATATGAAAATTATTGAATACGAAAAGTTTATAATTAAATATTATATTTAGTTTAAAAAAAAATATATTATAAAATGTTATTATAATTAACATGTTGAAGTCGATACATCTCAAATAGCATGAATTCCTAACCTAGGGTAAAAAAGAAATTAAATAAATAATATTAACATATTTTATTTTTAAAAAATAAATTACATTATTTTATTTTATTATTTAAAAAAAAAAATTCCAGGATGCACGTGTTTATTACTAGTAAAAATAAATATCCAAAGAAATTAGATTGAACTTATAGGGTGGGACAATATTAATAAATGCTATAAAGTAAAGGGCGATATTTTTTTTGTGATGGGATATAATTTTGAAAAAATCAACGGTCGTCATTTGGTTTCATGGATAAGGATTCGGGTGTTAGTGTTACGATATGAACTACGAGCACACTTCATTATTACACGCATCTCAAAAACAATTAAAAATAAAATTACCTTACTACAAAACGACGCCATTTTCAATCCTAAATTGAGATAAATAATTATTTGCAATAAAATTGACCACGTAAGTGCACAAGTTTTAACGTTAATCACCGACTCCACTCGCTACCGGTTTTATGAACCCGCGCGTGGTCTACACTCTCTCTCTCTGCTACTCCCAATGGCGTATATATATATATATATATATATTTGATTTTGATGTTTGAGAAGTAGCTTGAATTTCGCCATTTTCAATTTCATTTCTCTGCAATAATGGAACGCGTTTCTTGGAGAACTCAGGTGCTTTCGAATCATCTTCTTCATCGTCAATCTTCTTCAGTTCTTACCCCAAATCCATGTCTCGAATTCTCCCCTCCAGAGCAATCAGAACGCTTCTCCTTCGACATCAAAGAGATGCGGAGCCTCTTGGATGCTCATAACCTTCCGGAACGGGACTGGATTTTTGGCTTGATGATTCAGAGCAATCTCTTCAATCCCGTCCGATCCGGTGGCCGAGTCTTCGTTTCCCCTGATTATAATCAGTCAATGGAACAGCAGAGGGAGATGACGATGAAGCGGATTCAGTATCTCTTGGATAATGGCGTTTTCAAGGGTTGGCTTACTGATAATGGAATGCAAGCCGGGTGGAGGAAGTTTGCGCTGTTTGAGGCAATTGGGATTTATGATCATTCTTTAGCGATTAAGCTTGGAGTTCATTTCTTCCTATGGTACGTTGCAATGTTGATCTGAAGAGATCACTATGTTATTCATTTCACCGTCAAATTCTTTTTATAATCCTAGTTTAATGCTCTGTCAAATCAGTATTCCAATTTGTGTCTGTTTATGTCTTACTAATTGAATCTCGTTGCTTCTTCTTCTATGTTAAATCACTACTAAATTTAAGAACCTAGGTTTAATCTTTTGTTCATATCTTAACACTCTCGTCTCGTCCATTTGTGGATTTAGAAATTAGTGCTAGACTTGGCAAATTCCATTATGGGAATTTGAATACAAGATGTTAAATCTTGGTCTGTGCAACTTGTTCTATTCTAGGGGTGGAGCTATCCAATTCTTTGGCACAGAGCGTCATCATGATGCATGGTTAAAGAATACGGAAAATTATGCGATTAAGGGATGCTTTGCAATGACTGAGCTTGGTCATGGAAGTAATGTATGTGAAGATTGTTCTATAATTTGCGTTAAGTTGCTTGGCTTTTTTTTATTTTTTATTGTTTTCTAATTCTCCTTTTAAATAATTTTAGGTTCGAGGAATCGAAACAGTGACGAAATATGATTCAAGCACTGGAGAATTTGTTATTAATACTCCATGTGAGTCAGCTCAGAAGTACTGGATTGGCGGGGCAGCCAAGGTAAAAGCAATATTTTGAACTCTAGTTTCTCAATCATTGTTATTTTGTGTACCAATGAAATTTGTTTCAGCTTTGCCCTTCCTGACATGTTCTTGAATTAATGTGTTAGCATGCAACACATACTATAGTCTTTTCGCAGCTTGACATAAATGGGAAAAATGAAGGTGTCCATGCTTTTATAGCCAAGATTAGGGATGCAGATGGTAATATTTGTCCACACATACGTATAGCAGATTGTGGCCATAAGCTTGGCTTGAATGGTGTTGATAATGGTCGGATCTGGTAAGTACCTTGTATTTTTGGTTGAATATTAAATATAGGTTTTATTCAATTACAGGAAGAATCACATTCTATTCTACAATTAGCACTTTGGAAAATGCATTTCAGGTTTGATAATGTGAGAATTCCAAGAGAGAATTTGTTGAATTCAGTAGCTGATGTATCAGTAGAAGGGAAATATATAAGTGCTACAGAAGACCCAGACAAGGTCAATTTTCCGGATCATTCAGTGTCTACTTATGTGTGTGTGTAAGGATGTCTGTATGTATGAATGTATGAATATGCATTTTCTCTTCTGATAGAAAGCTATGTAAAATTTGATACCGTTAGTTGAACTGGCACTGTGTAGATGATTCTTTTACAACATGTTTTCAGAGGTTTGCAGCTTTTATGGCACCTTTGACATCTGGTCGTGTAACCATTTCCGTTGCTGCAATTTATACCGCAAAGGTTTGTTGCTTATAAATAACCTTGCATTTATCAATCTTGTTGGATCTGGAACTGCATAAGTACTCATTCAGATCTTATAGCCGTTTACTGATAAATATCACATCACTTTGTTGTCAGGTTGGTTTAGCAATTGCTATAAGATACTCATTAACAAGGAGAGCCTTCTCACTTACACCAAATGGGCCTGAAATCCAATTGCTAGACTACCCTAATCATCAAAAGCGATTGCTGCCTCTCCTTGCTAAGACGTGGGTCTTCAAAACTCAAGTTCTCTTGTATCCATAATCTCATTCTTCGTAACATCCCTTGTCTTTCTTTCCGTACGAAAATTAACATTGTTGAGATATGTTTCATTCAGCAATAATGATTAGCACTGCAGTGTCTCAATTTCTTTTTGTTGATTGTAAGGGAGGTTAAGTTGACTTTATTTCATCTTTTCTACATGTGATTTGAATTATCGGTCTTGGGCTTGCACTGAATGCTCTCATGTTCAGAACAGCTTCTAGACGTTGAATCCATGGACTGAGACATTCGTGTGCTAGTTGTAGCTTCTATACCATATGGAGAGATTTTTTTTTTTTTTAAAAGTAGTTACTAATTTTTAGAATACCAAATGTGATTTTCTTGTATGCTTGTGGACTCTGGTAAATTGCTTGCATACTCTACCCTCTACCTGTTTTGCAGTTAAAAAATCTTCATCGTTTAGTGCATGAATGTATAGGTCCAATCCATTTGGTAGTAACTGTTTGCGATTAGGAAAACATCTTAGTCCCTTTATTGTCTTGAGGATATTCTTTTAATAAATGTGAATGTGCATAATTAAAATGAAAACAGTGGTCAAATTAAGAATAATGATTATCTTAGTAATGTAATCGCTGCTTCTAGGCTATTAATTATGCTAATTGTGCAGATATGCCATGAGTTTTGCTGCAAATGAATTGAAAAGGATCTACATGAAGAGAACACTAGAGTCCATCAAAACGCTCCATGTTGTCTCGAGTGCATTTAAGGCTGCCTTTACCTGGCATAATATGAGGACACTTCAGGTCAGGATTTGAATTTACTGTTGGCTTTGCATATCCAAATGGCAGAAGATATTGATATTACATTTGATAATTTGTGTACAAGGAATCTCGTGAAGCATGTGGAGGCCAAGGCCAAAAGACTGAAAATCGAGTTGGTCCTTTGAAAAGTGAATTTGATGTTCAGTCTACTTTTGAAGGTGACAATAATGTCCTAATGCAGCAGGTATGTAGTTTACATCAAACACAGATCTCAGCATAAAGAATATTGAGAAAGAAAATACAGTGTTGGAGCTCTGCTGACAGCAGAGATGGCAAACATATAAATCATCAAGATTTTATTCAATGTCTTCTTATACCTGCGGTATTTAGGAGGTTGGGTATTTCATTGCAGGTGAGCAAGGCACTCCTTGGTGAGTACATAGCAGCTAAGAAGAGAAACAGACCATTTAAAGGGTTGGGATTAGAACACATGAATGAGGCTTGCCCTGTCATTCCTTCCAAGCTTACAGGTCCTATCCTTAGGAGTTGTCAGTTCCAGGTAACATTAGCATTATCTTTCCCCTAATCAATGTCATCGAGTTCCAAATGTCATTTTCTTACCACTTTTACTGCACCAGACTGATGCCTTTTGCTTAAGAGAGCGAGATATATTAAATCGTTTAGCGGCTGAAGTATCTCAATACGAAGCACGGGGTGATAGCAAAGAATATGCCTTCATTCAGGTGAGATCTTTGCTTCTTATTTACTGATTTTCAATGACTCGATCTCTTACTACTCGACCCTCTAATCTGCATTATCTTTTCTGGTGCTCTAGAGCTTTCTGCTAGCAGAAGACTTGGGCAGAGCCTTCTCTGAAAAAGCCATATTGCAATATTTTATCGACGTTGAAGATAATGTACCTTCCGGTACATTAAAGGTAAAGTTTAGTTATTGTTTTACTTTTTCCTCATCTTTACTGCATATTTTTCTGTTTGCTTTTTCTCACACAAAAATAAGAATCTGGTTATATTATCTTTCCATTATACTTCTTACTTTTTCGCCAAAGATATACGTTGACTAATATGAACGTTTATATAAATGGTTTCTCCTACAGAATGTCTTAGGTCTTCTGAGATCCATGTATGCCTTGATCTGCTTGGAGGAAGATGCTTCCTTCCTTCGCTATGGTTATTTATCACCAGAAAATGTAGCTGCAGTGAGGCAGGAAGTGAAAAAACTATGCAGCGAAATACGACCTCATGCTCTAGCACTGGTCAGCTCCTTCGGCATACCCGACGCTTTCCTGGCCCCTATAGCGTACAACTGGGTTGATTCCAATTCTTGGTCTTCAGTGCAACAAAAGGAAGGGGCCATTGCAGATGGTTGTCCATGATGAACATTCTCTAGATTCATACAAGCATTTCGTGAAGAGAATTTATCGGAGATTAGATCAATGTAGTTGGTAATTTTACAGGGTTAGATGTATGAATTTTTTTTTTATAAAATATTTCAAACTTACATGCAATGGTTATCAAGAAGTGATGGCCACCATCCAATAATATTTCCTTAGCTAGTTTCAATGTAAACGTATACCCAATTTAGATAGTTATTTTCAAAAGAGACCACATTGTAATATTAATTATTAAAGCTTACTTTCCCTTGAATAAGGCTTATTTAACAGCTTTTTCTTTTTTATTTATAATGTAAGCTGCTTTATATAGGGCATGAATGGTCATATTGAATATTCTGCTGCATTAAACAGTAACTTCAACACGAGCATTTCATATGTTAAAACATAACATGAAATTGAAATTGCCAACATTGCTGCAAAGAGAGGGGAGGTGGAGTTGTGGAAAGCAGAATATTTTCACCAACATCAATTCTTTTGTAAATTAAGTTCTCAATTCCTCGAATATGAAAAAATCTAGGCAAGCCAAATGCTATGTGTTTCTGATGTGCAAATAATGCAAAACAGCTAAAACATGAAATGCTACAACTATACAATTTTGAGCAACTTAAGGTTGTTACCATTCAAATTTCAAACTATCAGACACAAACACAACATATACATATCTTCTAGATAGACCACAGCGTGGAAGCAGGTAATTCCCTGCATATTGAATGAAACTCCAAAGAACCCCTCTAGAATAAATTAGCATTCAGAATCTCCCCTTCTATAAAAAAATAAATAAATGGGGTCGAAACGCCAAGTATCACCAGATAACGGGCCGAAGTATATATCAACATAAAGAAGCAACTTTGAGACTAAAACTGACTAATCCTGCCACCAAAATACAGCTGCAGGCAAGACTCCAGTATGTGCCCCATTACAAGAATTGGTTGATCAGTGAGTGTTAGACATATTCTGATGATGCGAAGTAAGATTGATATTTACAGTATCAGCCTTATTATTAGCCTTCATCATACTCGTACCTTTAACCGATTGTCCAAGCTCAACAGGCCCCTCTGCAGTAAGCCTTCCCATCTTCTTCTGCAGATCAGCCAGAGGATCAGCTGTCAGTTTTCCCTTTGGACTCTTTTTTGCATCAGCATGCTTGAGTTCCAGCCTATATAAAGCAAATGAATCATAATTGCTGATATCATATTCGTACAAATGCCATTCAAGAGAGCATGATGGCTGTGGATCCATGTAATAGGACTTCTTCTGACCACCGAACTCCTTCATCACCTGCTTCCTTGATTCATGCCAACCACGGCCTCTATAATCCGGTAATGACCTTTGCTTTCGATTGCCACTCTCAAAGGCCCGTCTAGGCTTGTCAAAATAGAGCCATTCCCTGATTGTCTCACCCTCAATAAATGAAATATCAAAAAGCTCTGCAACAATGAAAAGAACCACTATAACAGAACACACACCAATGATCCAACTCATTTGGACATAATAAAGAGATTACACAATGGAAATGGGTAATAACACAAAATAAAACAACAAATGAAAAATTAAACCAGGAAAACAGAAAAAGTTAAAAGCAACATAAAAGGCTTACCAGGAGCATTCCATGGAGATTTCGTTGTTGCAGCACCATCACATATTGGTATTCCAACTTCTTTGGTCTGTGTCTTTGCAAGAAGCGCAGCAAACAGTGGGCCATCCTTTAAGCCAATGCCCCCAGGGCGCAATATTGGAGTCATTCCTGGAAGGCCTTCATTTATTGCAAGCATAGAATGACAACTACTGCAATAGTCTTGGCACCATTTAGATCCTTGAGCAGGTCTGAAACAATCCCAGAGAGCACATATTGGCCCCATAAAAGCAGATGGTGGGGGCGAGATATTTGGGAGAATGCCGGGCTTTGTGTCCTGACTAAAGTCTCCCGCATCATATGCGCCAATAAGAACCCCATAGTCGAACTCTTGATGTGAATCCAATAAATGGCAATCCAAAGTAGACATATCATCTGTACTGACCACTGTGTTTTGCACAAAGTTTTGATCTAATTTGAAATCTTGACTATTAGACTGAGTAGCCATGTCTGATTTGTAAAACGAATAATTTTGTTGAACTGGAGTAGAGACTTTGCACTCTTCAAATCCAAGAAAACTATGCTGTTGGAGCTCCGAAATACCAAAACCATCCTGGGGGAGTTAGCATCTATTAGAATAAAAAATATATTATACATTCTAGGGAAACAGAAAACCAAATGCTCAAAGTCTCAATTGACAGACATATATGTACTATAATAAGTTGGTAATAAGTGTAAGCTTTCCTGAAACATACATCAAAATTTCCTCCTTTTTCTCATTTTAAAAACATAATCCTTATGATTGAATCAATCAATAACAGGCCATCGTCAAATTTCTTTGAAAAGAAAAAACACAAACAACAATAGTATAGTAGCTTATACACCATAATGACTAAAACGGAGAGAAAAAAATCAGGCTGCATCAATTGATAAGCCTCAAATCTCACAACTAAAATTGTTATGCAGATCCTTCCATCACAAATGAAAGGCGAAAAACAACTAAGAAATAACCTCCAAAGCACTAAATAGAAATTCATTAAATGGTTAAGAAGCTATGTTCAATTTTTTGAATTGCTATACTTCTCAGTTTCTTCTTTACATCATACAACTATTTGGCCGGATTGGATCGAGAAGGATACTACACAAACAAGCATATAAAAGAATACAAAAAATTAGAACAATTTAAGAAATACATTCCATAGATTACAATACTGAAATAACATTTTAGAGTAGGGCGCATCATAAGCTGTATTAGATTGATACCATGCAAAGAATTTATGAATACGAAAGGTCTAGAAATATCTCATTTAGACACTGAAACATGGAAATCACCAAAAGAGAAAATGGAAAAAAAAAAACGGCTACCTGCTGAAAATTTGACACAATGCTGGCATGAACGCAATGGAGATCAGGTTCAGGCTTTGGTTCAGCCAATGTACTAGTTGCATCATCTTGCTCATCACAATGCTCAAGAAGACGGGCTAGTTCTTGCGAAAATGATCCAAGACTGCCCTCCTAATCAAATGTGTAGAAGCATTTAGATTACAAAATCGATAGAGAAAAATGCCCTTCGCAAAGAAAAAGAAAAATTAAAGGAACCTACAACAAACGAAGAGGCAGGTGACGGTTCATTAAGCTCAGCATTCCACTCCCTGAGCATCTGATGGACTTGCTCCTCCAAGACAGCAATGTCAGTAGTACGACTCTCCTTCCTTGCAGATTGAAGATTAGTGAATATCCCTTGAAGGTCATTAACACGGTTCTTTGCTTTTTCTTTCAAAAGCTGATGAGAAGTAGACTGGCATTTGCTCTTCAAACCCTTCGGCATTGATCCCTCTCTTTTCCACCACCAAGATTATCTTAGCAGCAACTGAAGAAAAATAAATCACAAGATGAAATTCAGTAACCCCATAAACGAAATCCGTTCAGATTGCCAAACAGAATGTGCCCAAAAAAAAAAAAAAAAAAAAAAAAAATCATATGGGTCTTCGAAACGATTACAGTTTTCAGGTTGCCGTTTCATATCATTCGACTCCTTCTTACTCACAGTTCAGATAATGTGAGATTGAATTAGAAACAAGTAAATTGTAATCACTGTACGGAGCAGATGATCACGATGTCCTCTGAAACTAATTCATCCTTACCTAAGTCTCTATTTAAATTTTCCAAGTAAAATTTCGAACATGTTTTTCTACAGTTTTCTAATTCATCATGATCTCAAAATCTGAGAAAAATTGCAGAGGAATTTGAAGTTTCGAAATCCCAGTAAGAGGTCTAGCAATTCAGCCCTAATTGAAGTATCAAAAACCGGAACAAAGAAATAGCAATAAAAACAGAATTATTACCCGCCAAATTGCAGAATTTTTGGCTCGAAAATTAGGGCAAAGCTTCGAGGAAGAAGATGGATTGATTACTGAGTTAAGTTATCAGTCTCTTTCGCTCTTCGTTCAGAGCTTTTAGGTCAGACCAATTCGATGTTGACGAAATTGGAGAATCGCAATTTACTTCAATTTCCATTTTCCGCAGCATTTTTTTTTTTTTTTTTTTTTTTTTCATTATTGAGGAATGGGGCTGAGGGCAATCTTATGGGAATTGTGTCCATTGTCCAGGCTATTTTTCATTAGTCACTAAAATGCAAATGCTGGAGTATTGCAAATTGGATGTGTTTTAAGGGTTATTATCAAGAATAACATTCTTCTCAATTTTTTTATCAATCGTTTTTTTTTTTTTTGTGACTATCAATTTTAGATTTATCGGTGCAATTCTAGCCAGAATCCAGCACAAATTCCCATTTATTTAAAAATAAATAAATAATAATAATAAAATAAAAATCAGGTCATAGTTGTTGTGATTCTGGCTAGGATTGCACTATAATCTTGATCTGGATGGATTATAACTCATATATATATATTTTTTTAAATTGACAAAAAATTTTAGAAGAGAATTTGAAGTTAAAAAAAATCGTATAGATCCGGTTGCAATCTTCAGATTTTTTTCTCTCTTTCTATATTTTGAATTTTTTTTAACAAGTAAGTCCGATAAAACATGATTATTTGTAAACAAATGCGAAAACGTAAAGTCAACGTGCTTATAAAAAAAAGAATGCTTAATTAATTTATCTTTTAAAAGTGTTAGTGTTTACTTCAAAGTCTATCTAAAATTTCTATCCCGATCATCTTTACAAATTCTCATTATTCTTATGAAAGAATATTTTATGATGAAAAGCATATGAAACATTGTTTATTGATGGTACTTCAAAATAAAAATATTTTTCTATAAGTTTGTCGATTTGAAATTGTAAAAAAAAAAAATAATAAGCCTGGCCAGGATTACTCGGACCTAAGATTTTATTTTTTGTCAGACAGTGACAAAAAACGACATTAGTTTGATAAAAAGATTTGGCAATAAATCTATTCTCGATAATAACCTGTGTTTTAAAGATTATTTCAAACCTTTTTCATAATTTCATAATTTCATAATTTCAAAATTTAAAATTATTTTATTTATTTAAATGAGGTTTGTTTTAGGGCTGGTTGCTGTAGCAATCAGGCCCAAACTAATTACAAATTTAGCAAACTTTAAAATGTTTTGCAAATATGACAAAAAAATCCGTTTCTATCACTGATAGACTTTATTATATCACTGATAGACTTCTGATAGACTTCTATCAGTGATAGACTATTATCCCTGATAGACTATTATCACTGACAAAAACCTATAATTCAGTCATAAGATATCAACGATAGAAATTGCTATATCCGCAAATTTTTTAAAAACATGCTATATTTGCAAACAATAAGTCTTAAATTGTCATTTACTACAATTTCCCTTTGTTTTAAACTAAATACAGTATCTTTTTTTTGTTTGTTTTTTTTTTTAATACAAGTACTATTTCAATCTAAAAAAAGTCTTTATCATTATAGTTTTTTTTTACCAAATGGGTTATATATAAGATGAAAGATGAATGGGTGTTTACGTGAGATTTATGGAGAAATTTAGTTGTTAAAATTGAACTTAATTTATATTAATTTGTGTATTCTTTTTCTTTGAGAGGTGTAATGCTTATTGTGAGCACACTTATTGATCTTTTTTTTTATCGATTTTTAGTTTGTTAATCTTCTCGAATCCGCTCTTAATTTATTGATGGTTTTAGATTCACCTTTGATTTGTAATCTTCTTGGAGTTCTATCAAAATATTGAAGTTTTTTTGTCTTCAACTTATCTTCCAAGTACTCAAATCTTCACAAAAAAAAAAAAAAATAATAATAATAAAAATAAATAAATTGCGAAATATTTTGACCGTTTAGGGTTTACAAAAGGAGATTTTGGTATACCTATATATCAATATTCTCACGATCTTGACATTTTAATTTATCTTACAACAAAAAATATATGTATTTTCTATCTATACCTACGTATACACTTATAGATAATATATGTATTTATTTTTTAAAAAAACATATGTATTTTTTTATGAATACCCACCATATATATTAATATATACTTCGTATATAAATATATATGATTATATATTTCATATATATTTATAGATAATATGTATTTTTTTTAAAGAAAATATATGTATTTTTTATATATACCTACCATATATATTTCATATATGTGAGTATATAGTATATACAGAGTATTTTTATGTGTGATCACGAGGAGAGAACAACTTTAATAAGGATAGAGGAGAGATAATGTTACAATTTTAATGAAGAAAGAAGGACAATGATTAATCTGGATTTGACAACAAGAGCATAACTTTAAATGTAATGACTAGAGATCGAGAGGTGTAGGTTCGATCCTCCATCCCACATGATGTAATAATAATAATAATAATAATAATAATGTAGATTTAATGCTCGGCCCTACATGTAAAAAAAATAAAAAAAAAATAATGTCTCCCTTTGTATTATCTTCTTGATCTAAAATTTTATCACTTTTTTTAATCAAAAGAGGAGAAATTCTTCTGGGGCCGGCTCTTAGATGATGTCGGCTCTTAGATGATGTCAGGTGGCATCTAATTATTATTATTATTATTATTATTTTTTTTTAAAAGAATGTTTTCCAATTTATCCTCCCTTAGATTTTAAAATTTAGCTTGCATCTTCAAGTGAATCCATAAAAATTAATTCCTAAGTAATATGTGGTCACCAAAGACATAATTAATTCCTAGGTGTAATAGGCATAATTAATTCCTAGGTAATAGGTGGTCACCAAAGACATTATTGACCACTAAGCTAACCCTAAACGACCAATGCACACAACCCTCGTACTGGTCTTTATTATCAATGACGATGTTACTATCATATAAAGCAACGATTTGATAACCGCTTGATTTTAATTTTTTAAAATTAACCCTATAAACAATATCATCTACGTGTGAGTTTCTACATGATTTTCATCTTTGTTAAGGAAACATTAGAACTCTTTAGCCAAATTTTAAATATAAAATCAAGTTTTTTAAAGCCTTTTTTTTGTTTAAAAAAATTGACTTGAATTTTGAAAACACTTGTAAAAGATAGATAACACAACAAAGAAATTCATAGGTGATATTTTTTCTAAGTTTAATTTTCAAAAGTTAAAAGCCAAAAACTAAAAAGTAAATAGTTATAAAACGGGGCCTACAAAATTCAAAGTGACAATTGTTTTTCATGTCACCAGACATCGTCTTTTCAAAAGACGATTTGTGCTCGCGTGGGCACATCGTCTTTTTAAAAGATGATGTGTAATAAAAACAAAAATATTTTTTTAAATAGTTTCGAAAATAGGGAAGAAAAAAAAACGTTGTCAGGAAAGGCCTTGAGACTATTAAAACCGTCTTATAAGAAATGAGTTCAATCATTGGTGGTCAACCTACTTAGAAATTTATTTTTTTATAGGTTTTCTTGACAACCAAATAATGTCATAGGGTATGGTATGTACGGTTAAAAAAAAAATAGCTGTACAGTTGGGCCACGTGTCTGGTCGAAAAATTGGCTCAAGTTTAGGTAATAATTAATGCGGGATTAATAGGCATGTAATCTAAACCTAAGCTTAGCTTCTTATGTAAATGTATTTTCGAAATTAAATATCTTTTTATTAAACTTAATTTTGAAAGTTACACCAATATAACCAATATTATTAAATTAATAAAATAATAATGTTTATCTTCAACTAAGTATAAGTTAACTATAGTTAAGGCATATTCTCTCCACAAACAATAATTTTTTTTTTTTTTTTTTTTTTTTTTATAATTTGAATTCCTCACCTCCAATACAATCAAATATTCATTTTTCATAGATGCTTTCTCGACAATAATAAGATATGCAAATTTGATAGAGACTAAAGATAGTCTAAGATGATATTAATTATTGCGAACATAAATATAGTTCAACTAGTTAAGGCATATATCATTGACTAAAAAATCAGAGAAATTTGAATCGATAATTATACTTCCAGTATTTTGTTTAAACCCTTCTTGATAAGTTACAAAAATGAACTTCCAGAACTCCTGTGTTCATGAGGCTAGTTTCCGTTCTCCTCAGTCTGTTCTTATTAGTGTCGAGACCGATATGGCTTATGGTGTGTTTCGCGGTTGGAGGTATTGTTGACCCCTACTTCTATTAGTGTTTCTCCTTGTAGACTTGTTTTCTTTAGATGTTTTTTTTTATTCTGTTTGATGTGTTATTGAGTGTTTTGTTTGTGGACTATGAGGTCATTCTTATTTTCTTTTCGTAATATATTATCCTAAAAAAATAAAAAAAATTGCAAAAATGAATGGCTACAAGGGATTTTCTTTTTTCTTAATATATTATCCAAAACAAAACAAAACAAAAAAAATTGCAAAAATGAATGGCCACAAGGGACATAAAAGAAAGGAAACAAGAAGAGTCACTACACTGATTTCAATAATATTTTCTATTCACATATTAATATATAACACATACTATTTTAATTCACTCACCGTTTCAAACAACTCCTAACAATCTACCATTTCTTAGTTAATTGATTACGTTAATTACTTTTCTTATCATTAGAATTTAGTTGAATTCTCAAAATCATTAAAGGACCAATTCTAGCTAGCCAACAAATACAAATTTTTTTGATTCATTTAGATTAGATAACACAAGTCAAATGTTGATATGAAAAAAAAAATAATAATAAATAAATAAAAAAAGTGTAACATATTTCAATTAGTAAATTATATATGAATTAAAATTTATTATTAACATTAATTCGTGCATTTTAAGTTGTATCCTTGATTGAGAGGTCATGAGTTCAATCTCTGCATTAATTAAATAAAAAAAAAATGACCAAGAGGTTAGAGGTTCAATTCTCCCACTCACATCAATTAAATATCTTTAAAAAAAAAAATTGATTATATATTATAATAAACTACTACCTAGATAAATCATCAATGAATAAATTATTAGTAAATATTTATATGGATGTAAATAAAGAATGGTATCATTAAAATAGCATAATTGATATATTTTTTATAATATCTATTTCTAAAAGTGAATATGAGTGTTTCATTTGACTAATTTTTAAAATTTATTACATTTTGAGTTGTTGCCAAATAGATAATATGTTTAGTAATTTTTTTTTTTTTTTTAAAAATCAAACACTTCTGAACAAGAAGGTAAAGGAAAGGAAATGCCCAAAATTGAGACAAGTATGAGTGGCCCAATTGCCATCCCTACTAACATGAACGAAACCATTACAAATTACAATATATTTAATCAAGCCTCTCCTCCAAATCCCTAGCTAGCCACTTTCCTAGAGGCAAAAAAAACTTGGGAATATTTTTATTATTTGAGATTCAAAATTCAACGGAACTTCGCACGTCTCCACATTAGTATGATATTGTCTTTATTTTTTTGTTTCACTTAAAAATTCTCATACCAATGAAGATAATTATTCTCACTTATATACCATAGATCAATCTCTTCCCTAACCAATGTAGGACGTTGTTAGTACTCATAACATAAGTTGGTCAAGAAAATCATAATTTTTTTAAAAAAAATGAGATGTACCATGTATTAAATGTAGCTCAAATTCACATAAATCTTTAGTATTGCTCAAAGTAGTTTTTTAATTCAATGTCAAAATTTGGAAAATTACCCTACCCTACCCTACTTAAGATGGTGTGTCTACTAATATACTATCTAATAAAAGGGTATTTTTAAATTCTAATGTTGAGATTGCGACCAAACTTCGAAGAGATCGTGAGTATACAAGTGAAGACAACTATCTTCATTAGTATGAGATATTTTGGGTGATTTCAAAAAAACAATCATGAGAGTTTTATGTCCAAAGTAGACAATATCGTTTCATTATTGAGATATGTGGTGATTTTGTTGTCTCTATTAAGTGGTATAGAGTCATTCCTTGACTTAGCCATGTCGATAGCATGTCGATAGAATCCTCGAGGGCTAAATAAAGAAATTGCTGGGTGTCAAAGACATAGTGATGGTACAGTTGTGGATGAGTCCTCAAAAGTCGAACAAGTGGTTTGAATGGAAAATGATTGGTAAGGGGTGCGATAAGGAGTGGTTAGCACCATGTAACCCACAATGTAATATCCGTGGTGGAGTTCTATCGAACAAGCAGTGTAATCTAGAAGAGAAATTGTCCCCGATAAGAAGTTAGTGGGTCATGATTTTGATGGCTATCGTATGTTTAGGGCTCAAGTGCGGTACTAAAGAAACTCTTTGATATATATATATATATATATATATATTTTTTTTTTTTACAATATGCTGTGAAAGATTAATCTTTTAACTTCTTGATTACTAATTTTTATAGAGATTGATTTTTTGAGCTGTTGATTACTAGTTTTTATATTAGGTTAAGACATTCTTCATATGTCTATTATTATCACAATAGCTGTATTTGAAAAAATGAAGAAGAAGAAAAAAACCATAAAATGCCTCTAAAAAATGGTTAAAAACTAAATTAGGAGATAATAATACAGATATAAATGAGTTAAAAAAAGAAAAAGAAAAAAGTATACTACAGGGAACAGATGAAGTTGTAAGTTGTAATAACAAGAATTAAACAATAATGATCAGGATTACAATTAGTTTGATGGTCTAATAATAAAGACAAGATCTAAGTTGTTTTGAAAGTCAGAACAAAATGGATTATAACTTATAAGGACAATGTACAATCGGGCAAGTCCTTTCAATAATCCTGCATGGCACTCATGACTCATATATAATATAATCAAATATCTTAAGACTTTTTCCAGTAATATTCTAAGCCCCGTGGCATATAGCAGCCCTACCAAATTAATAAACAAAAAACAACATGATGATAAGACGAGAAATTTTTAGTACATCGGTATAAAAAAATGAGTAAAACTTAGTTGCAGGCTGGGCTACAACCATCTTTTGCAGTCCAACCACGTGTCAAATTTTGATTGACCAAGTATTATGTTATTACTTTTAATTAAAAAATCATATTTAATGCGTCAGGTGACTTCAACTTTTTTTTTTCCCTATTTTTTTTCCTTTTCTCCGTGACTTTTAATTTCCGATTTTGCCCTTCTCTATTCAATCCTCTCCAATATCTTGTTTTTATCAATGATTTTAAATTTTTTACTAATATTTGAAAATAGCAAATTATAGATAAAAAAAATCTTGTGACAATTTTTAAAATAGCAAATAATAAAAAAATCCTGGGACAATTTTTAATAATAATAATAATATCTAAAATCTCACCATTGTCCAACATCCTATGACATTTTTTAATAAATTCTTCTTTTCTCTTCTATCTAATTTCTTTGTTCATTTTAAGTTTTCACCTCAATTTCACTTCATTTATCATAAAATAAATAATTAACTATTACCTTTCTAAAATTCTACAATAAAATTCCTCTTTCCTCTTCTATCTAATTTCTTTGTTCATTTCAAGTTTCAACTCAATTTCACTTCATTTATCATAAAATAAATAATTAACTATTACCTTTCTAAAATTCAGTCAATTTTCGCTATGCTATTAAACATATGGAGAGATTAAGAAATGTTTACTAAGATTTGACAGTAGCAAATCATCCATAAAAAGAGATACTGGAGAGAAGGGCAAAATTGGAAATTGAGAGTTATGGGGAAGTGGAAAAAATGAAAGAAAAGAAAGCGTTGAAGTGACATGAGACCTTAAATATGATTTTTTAATTAAAAAATTAACATAAAACCTGACCAATCAAATTCTGGCATGTTGCTGGGCTGCAAAAGATAGTTGTAGCCCAGCCTGCAACTAAGTTTTACTCTAATTTCATACTGTTATAAATGACAGAAATAGTTGTTTGATTGAGACTTGATTGAAACCCACTCTATTAAATATAATGATTGAGACTTGATTGAAACCCACTCTATTAAATATAATGATTGAGACTTGATTGAAACCCACTCTATTAAATATAAATTCTCCAATGATAAGACCGTAAACACTTAGAATTTTTTTAATTTCGATCCTTTAATTATTATTTTTTTTTTTTTTTGGACATTGGGATTCGAGCTCAAATTTCTAAGGTCAATGGTCACAATGTGAACTTCTCCCCACTAAATCACATGCACTTTGTTGTTATTCAAAAGATAGTAAATTAACTGTGCTTATTAATGTTTAAAATAGTCAAAATAATAATTATAATAAATAAGGTTCTTTTGTTAAAAAAAAATAAAATAAATAAATAAATAAATAAATAAAAACTTAAAATTGGAGTTTTGACTATGAATTATTGTTCAAGTTGGCAAATTTAATTTCAGTTTTGTTTATATAAACGTTGACATTATAGTTTTGATGTTGTAATTTATGAAATTAAAAACTAAGAACAAAACCCCTTGGTGGCTTGGCTAGAGATTTTGTTTGAAATACTTTACAAAAACAACTCAAAATACACAAAGTATTGTAATTTTTATGCAAATCAATAAGAAACAAATAATATTAAATTACAAATTTAGTCATGCACTTTGAGATTTGTATCTGTTCTTAAAGTTTTAAAATTATAAATTTAGTTCCTAAGACTTCGTTTGATAACTATTTTGTTTTTAATTTTTGTTTTTTGAAAATTAAGCCTATAAATAAAATAATACGTTCATGTATGAATTTCGAACTTAACTTTCACATTTGTTAAGGAAACATCACAATTTTGAGCTAAATTCTATAAAAAAAAATAATAATAATAATTATTATTATTTTTATAAATTTTGGCTTAGATTTTAAAAACACTTGAAAAGATAGACAACAAAATCAAAAAATTCATAGGTGAATGTCTTGTTTATAGGCCTTAATCTTTAAAAACCAAAAACCAAAAATTAAATGGTTATCAAATTGAACCTAAGTTTTTGATTTTTTTTTTTAAAATCACCTATCTACAAGACACAAAGTTAACAATTTAGGTTTCAATCAGACCTAAAATCTAAATTTATATCCAATAGATCAATTATTTTTCTTTTAAAAAAAAAAAATTGTCAAGAATTTATTAAACAAAAAATTTAAAAAATCATGAATTTACTAAACATAAAATAAAAAAGATAGAAACTTATTAAATATTTTTTAAAGTTATCAGATAGACTATATATATATATATATATATATATATATATATATATATATATATATATATATATATATAATCTAGAGAGAGAATTTTGAAAACATTAAAATATAGTTTAGATCAAACATTAAATGAACATATAGTTTTTTTTTTTGAAAAAAAATAAACAGTCTTAAAATTTTATATACCAACATTACAATCTAATATAAATCTACTTTAATAAATTTATATTAGTTTTATTTTATTTTAATTAGTTACCAAATATAAAAAAAAATATATATATAACAAATTCAGGTTGAATTCTGTTTCCAACATGTAAAATATTCAAATCCTAGTTTTGAACTTTTAATATACTAAACTCAGTTTCAATTAATTCTTATTATTATTTTGTAAGTTTCAATTTAATTTTACACGTTTACAACGTTAAAATTCCAGTTTTGAACATTGTATTTTATGAAATCAAACAAGTCAGAAAATTTCCTTAATAAAAGGAGAGTATTAATTACAAAATATCCAAATTATATCTTTTTGGCAGGCTGTGAAATACTCAAATCCCAAAAAATGATTGTGAAACTAAGATCACATAAGGAAATAATTCAGTTTAATTAATTTCCTTTTCCTTTTCTTTTTCCGAAACCCAAACAGTCTTATTTTATTTTGGCGCCAAATTCAAAATCCTTGCCGCTACCAGAAAGATCACATAAGGAATTTCCTTTTCTGAATCGGAATCCTAGCTTTGAAGTACCCTTATAAAATCCGAAGCAGAGAAAATTATGTTGGTTCTCAAATCTCAACAAACAAACAAAAATACAGAGAGCAATTTCAGAGCGATCAATCTTTTCTGGGTTTTTTTTATTTGATCACGAAGAAGAATCATGGATAGAAGAAATCAAGGAGGGCGTTGGAGAAGTAGAGAAAAGATTGTGATGATTCGACAAGTTTGGGCTTTTAATTTCAATTATGAATTCCCCCGACTCGACAAATGTCTCGAAGATTACCCGATTCTGGCGATCGACACTGAATTTCCTGGCTTTGTTAGGAGCTGCCCTTGGGGATCGAATGAGGAGCAAGTATACGAAGATTTCCGCTTCAATGTGAACCACACCAAGCTAATTCAACTGGGTTTGACGGCGACCGATGAATCAGGGACCATCGGCGGGTCGTGGGAATTTAACTTCTCCGATTTCGACCCCGAAACCGACGCGCAAAGCCCCTCATCGATATCGTTTCTGAAACAGAACGGAATCAACTTCGAGAAACTCAAGAAATACGGGATTCCTCTCAGCGCATTCAGTACCAACTTTTTACATATGTTAAGGAAGAATAATATCTCGAGATGGATCACATTCCATGGGCTGTATGACATCGGGTATGTTCTGAAAACGATGAGTGGAGTCGAATTACCTGAATCATTGGAGGAATTTAGTGATATAGTAGCGATCAATATAGGGATTGTGAGAGATTTAAAGCATATGGCTCGTTTCTGTGACGGGTTGGAAGATGGAAAATTAGGACTTGAAAGATTGGGAAAATTGTTGGATGAAAAGCGCATTGGAAATAAGCATAACGCTGGTTCTGATAGCTTATTGACTGCTTCTCTACATTGGAATATGATAGAACGATTTGGAATCGAGCCAGAAATTTGTGATGGCTTTTTGTATGGTTTATCGAACAAACTGGAACAAATTTCATATCCAATGCCAGTTTATTGTAATCCTTGTTATGCTAGATATTATTGATTTCTTAATTTGGGTTATTGTAATTAGACCAGATTGGTCTATTATAATCTCTTTAAAGTAATAGAAAATTTAATATCTGGAGATGCAAATTTATGGTTTATTTTGAGATTGTCACGAATGCTTAGTTAGTTTAATAAATAATGACCGACATTAGAGTAATTTAAGATGATAAACACATATGATTAGTAGGTTTGATGATCAACTATATCTAAGTAATGTTTCCACCTCAGATATCTCTTGTCAGTTGACTTACTAGATTTCCACTGATGAAGTATTGGATGGCTAAAATTAGTATAGAAAGTAAAAGAAGTATAAGAAATAGAAATTGGTATTAATTAATTATTTAGAGTGTAAAGGGGATTTGAATAAATGTTAATTATGAATTGGTTGTTGAATGATGATATTCATCTAATTAAGAGATATATCAGTTCATGTGACAATCCCAAAATAATCAATGCCAATGCTCCATTAATTCCCCTGCAAATTTCAATAGTAAATGGGGATATGCCTTATGTAGTAAAGTGATAAACCTCAGGTTTCCTAAGACATTAAAATAAAGAATTCGTTGACCTAAATGATTTTACTTTTTCTCTGCATCGAAAACCTTTCACGAAAATGAAACGAAATACATCTCTTTGAGGACCAAAACAAATTTGCCATCTCATGCATGCGACTAAATATATCAACCCTTCTTTGAGGACCAAAACGTCACGAATGCTAAGGCATGCACCCGACCAAGGCTTTAGGCCATGGCAGAGTCAGTGCCCTCTTTTACCAAAGACATTGAGTCATTGTAGTGGATGAAACCTCTAGGATGTGCCTGGATGTTCTGAATGGTAGATCCGTTGTTCAAGAGTTGAATCACAACCACATAGTATTAATTTTGAAATGTTCAGACTCAAAGGCAATGATAGATATTGTCAGTCGATTAGCTGATGTAATGTTAATTATAAAATTATCGCTAAAGTTATTGCCAATAAATTTAAATAGGTGTTGAATTGAGTAATAGATTCTGTTCATTATAACCATTAAAAATTTGAGCTACTCTTTCTTTTTTAAATAAAAGCATATAATCTTGTTTCTATTTTGTTTCATAAAAAACAGTAAGAATATTTTTATTTTCATGATCCGAAAATAAATATTTTTGATTTATTTATATGACTCTTATAGTCAAGACTTGGTTAGACTAATAAGCAAAAGCAATTTATTTTTAAAATTGATGATATACAAATGGTAATGGAAACTTAAAATTGGAATATGAAGTCCCCACCGTCTTAGTTCCGTGAAGAGAGAGAAAAGAAAAGGAAAATAAGACCAAACAGAAATGACACGTCATCACCCTTGGATTGTATCTCATATTCAACGAAATATGATGTGAACAGAACAGAACACACCAATAATAAAAAAAATTGGGACAAAAAGAAAAATAAAATCACTGTTCCATTAGCGGCGGATTTCATGCGGCATTTAAAATATTTATACCGTGTTCATTTTCCTTCTCTCTTTCCCTCTACAAATTGAGTTAAATAATACACACACATTTTACCTTTTAATTTTTATTCCCCTTTTCTTATGAATAATATTCGCGGCTAGTTGGCATATCGCGCAGCCCAACACTTGGCACAATCCGTTGTTGTCAAATCATTTTTTTTTTTTTAATATTATATTTAACTTTCAATTTCCTTTTTTCTCAAAATCCTAAGTTCTTAAATTCTTAAAATTAAAATTTTAAATTTTAAATCATAAATAAATAAATAAATAACTGACATGTGGCAATTAAGTTGAGCCATTGTGTAGTTGTATATTTGAAGTGTAGCTCAACTAATTATTACTTATTAATTATTACTTTTTTTGTAGAGATATTTTCACTATTCTTTAATCAATATTTTCACTTAGCTTTATCATTTTATTCTTCATTATTTTTTAAATTTTATAATATTAATTAAGTGTTTTTAGTTATATATATATATATATATTTTTTTTTTAAAAAAAAAAATTGTAAAGATCTCAATTTAGAATAACATAATTAAAAATATAGCATGTTTTTAAAAATTTTGCGGATATAGCAATTTCTATCGTTGGTATCTTATGGCTGATAGAAGTCTATCGTTGATCACCTCAGCTTTTTATAGATTTTTGTCAGTGATAATAGTCTATCAGTGATAATAGTCTATCAGTGATAAAAACAGATTTTTTTGCCATATTTGTAAAACATTTTAAAGTTTGCTAAATTTGCAATTAGTTTGGGTCTGATTGCTATTTGTGCAACCAACCCTATATTTTTTTAAATTTTACAATATTAATTAAGTGATTTTATTTATGATAATTTTTATTTATCATAAATTATATGTTCTTATTAATAAGATTTTATTTTGTTGGTGATTTGTCCAAATATATGATTTACTCCTAATTTATATTTTTCTCTCTAATAACCACCTTCATTTGTTATTAAAAAAATCATTTTCACCATAATTAAATTTCGTCGTCCTCCATTTCTGTCAAACGGTTTTCAGCTGCACAATTATACTCAATATATTCAAAACAAATATATACTCTGATATATACCTTTAATATATACATTGTTATATATATACCTTGAATTTAATTTAGATTGATATATACCCGGATTTATATCATGTATATATATCTGAAATATTCACATAAACTACAATAATTAATAATATCATGATATATACCATAGTATATACACACTAATACATATATAAACCATGATATATACTCTATTTATATCAGAAAAGACCAATCATTAAAAAATTTCATGATATATACCTTGTGTATATAGGCCATGTTATATAAAAATAAAACCTTCAAACTAAAAAAACAAAATAGTGTAGTAAATATACCACAACTTATGGTTACTGGCGGCGATGGTGTGTATGAAGTTGGAGGATCGGTGGCAAAACTACAAAAGTGGGCGGCGCCATAAAACAACAACGGTCTGTGGATACCAGCGGCGAGTGGAAAATTTGTAGAGAAGAAGGTTTGAAAAAAAAAAAAAAACTTGAAAAAATGTTTAAAAATTTCAAAACGTTGGGATGACTTTTGCTTTAAATTTTTTTTTTTTTTTTTTATAAATATTTTCTATATTATTACTGATTAATTTCCAATCAATCAAATTAATCATTATTACCTATTTTATCTGATATATATAGACTTATTTTCTTATTTTTGTACCAAATAATATCAATGGAATAAAAAATTAGGTTAAACATTTTTGTAAATCTTATATATTGAGGGTTGATTTGTGTTGAAACTCCCTTCTTTTATTAAACTTATTAATCTGGGCCTTGAACACGTATTATTTTATAAACCTGTTACCCAAAGTGGACGGTGGAAGCAACGTGGTTATATGACTTTTTCAGCCTTAAATTTATGATGACCATTTTCATTATTATATAACCTAACCCTTCTTTCATTCTCAAACATTAATTAATGTAAATTTTTCATTTACTATTTCATTACCACTATGATTCGGCGTTTGGCTTTTGGAGTTTAGTTGTATGGCGTATTGGGTTTTATTAATTTTAATGGAATTTGACGTCACACCCTATTTTATTAAATACACAATTATTCCCAATATCTCAATCTTTTTCCTATGTCATTTCCTTGACTACTTCCTTATTTTTTGGGCTTTGACAACAAACATAATATATGAACATCAATTTCATATTTTGTCATCTCACTATTATACTATAATCGGCTTCAATTTTTCAACCAACCAATTTCATTTCACCATCGATTGTGTTGATGTATGGATCCGATCAAAATCCAAGGTCTCATTCCCACAATGTAATTCAAAGGCGCGACGAAGAGTACTTGCAAAACAATTCAAACGCACATTAGTGTGACGGCTCGTCAAACACACGCACATGACGACGTATTATAACTAAGTTATTTTAAGTTCTAATTACAAATTAGTCTCTAAACTTTTACGTTTATGTTTAAATGATTTGTCAACTTTAATTTAAAAAAGTCAAAAAAGATAACTGAAATGACATAATATATAATTTAGTGATCAAAATCTCAAAAGTTTGAATTCTCCATTTTGGCATGTTTGAGAAGACATTAAATATATGAAGGGTATTAAATACAAAAGTTAAAAATTCAGCCTTTTATTAGACACCATTGAATTTTAAACTTGTGACTTCTTGATCGATTTAATCCCATGACAATTCGAATTGAAATTAGTTGTACCATCTAAATAATTAGGGTTGATCAATTAATTATGAAAGGTCCTGTCACTATTAATACTCTCTTAGAATAAATTACGTACATAAAAATTATTTTTTTACAAGAAATTAGTGCGTAAAATTAGTCGGAACAAATAATGTCCTCAAGGTCGGCAAGTTGTTAAGAGCACGAGGGAAGTGTGTAGGGCGTGGTCAAAAATGAGTTTGTGTGAGTGAACAAAGACGCAATCAAAATCAAATGAATCCACCGGAGGTGGTGACGGAGACGGACGGCGATGGGGGCCATTTTAATAAATAATAAATACAATAAAAAGAAAATAAAATAAATGCGATAATGGAGGATACATCATGGTGACGTAATGGTTTTTGACACGGCGGACAAGAATTGGGTGGGTGGCTGATGTTTGGTCCGCGTCCGCCGATGATGATACCACGTGGCGGGTCCCCGCTCAATGCTGACACGCCATCTGCTTAACTTCACGTTTTCTTGTCTTTTTCTTCCCCCTCCCCCACTTTCCTCTCATTTCCCTAATTCATTCTTTTATTTTAAGTTAACGCGTTTTGTTTTTTAATTCAAATTTCAACTTTTGATATTTAAGAATAAAAAATTTAGAACTTCAAATTAGCAAGTTGTAATAATATCCACGTTGAAAGTTAATTTCATCCAATTGATTTTCAAACTTGTATTAACATGGCAATGTGAATGTAGCAAAAGCTTAAAAATTAGTTAATGTATTAATTAGGTGGATGATTTGTTACGGTCGTACTTCTCCAACCTAACTTTAGGGGGAAATTCAAGTCTCCACCATTATACATTTTCGCTACACTTTTTGACATCATTAAAGCTTAAGGTGAGGTTCTTTCATCCTCAATTGAGTTTACTTATGTGGAACGACTAAGCTTTACTCGGTCATACACGTCGTCGTACGTATATCTCACTCGTTTGCGACTCTAGTCGACTTACCTCTACTCTAGGCCAAGTCTTAAAGTTTGACCTTATTCCTACACTAGGTTAAGGTCTTTTCAACACAACGTCGCATCTCATTTTCCTATATATTGGTTCTCAACAACACGGCATCCATGCTTCTACATCAATTCGAGACTTTAGCGGACGCGTCAGGGCATAATAATGCTTCACGGGCACTATATGCCTACTTCGACGCCTACCAGGCATCTACCGACCTAATGGTCGCCTACCGGGCTATGCTAGGTCATTACAACACGCTTATCAGAACTAAATTTAGGAAAGTGTACCGTGTCGAGACTTATCGAAACTAAACTCAAGAAAGTATCGTGATGCTACCTCGAGCTTCATGATGTTATCTACCTTTGCAGCTTGCTTGAATCTGTTTATCGAAAACCAACCCATAAAATTTGTATTTCCTTTCCTGATCTTCCAGATATCCATCCACCCGAACACTATCGAGGCATGAACCCTTCTGTGTTCAAAATAAGTCATTTCTGCATACGGTACTGAAGTCTGACCCTCCTACTCAGGGGTATGAGCACAATACTAATATACCTCGATTTATGTTTAAAATAGACCATATCATACTAATATAGAGATAATGAAGGGTCCCTTACTATAGGGTGTACTTATCAGAAATAGAATTAAAAATCAACCGGTAAAAACTAAAATTATTTTAAATAGGAGAGTGGCTTAAAGCATAAGGTATGGAGTTGTACCAGGTTAAGATTATTAGATTAATAGAGATATACTAAATAATCAAAATAAGGAAGAAGAAGGAAGATATACTTATTTTATTTTTGTAAAAAAAAAAGAAAAAAAAAAGTCATAGTTAACGTCAGACAGACCCCAGCATCGTCGTAAGCGCCTAATATATATATAAAATATATATATATACCCCCACCACTTTCCCACGGCATTCATTTCCAAACTCAAACCCACCATTATTAATTCCTTCGAGATCTCTTGTAATTGTAAGTGGGCAACACAGACACACCATGCACCAAGCAATTCCTTACCGATCATCGTGGCAATCAATTGACATGACTACGCCCAAACAAATTAGCCGCCCAGCTCTGAGTCAGAGTGGCGCATTATTAGCCACCAACAACAGATCATCATCGGCATCATCATCATGGCGCGATGTGAGCGCATCTGTGTCGGAGAGTGCTGCCATAGTGTTCGCTAGAAGAGGGTGCTGCATGAGCCATGTGGTCAAGCGCCTCCTTCTAGGACTCGGTGCCAATCCGGCCGTGTACGAGGTGGACGAAGAACAAGAATCTTCCCTCCTCAACGAATTGGAATCCATCGCCAAATCAGCCCCCAACTCCAAACTGCAGTTGCCGGTCGTGTTCATTGGTGGCGCCTTGTTTGGGGGATTGGATAGAGTCATGGCTACTCATATTTCTGGTGATTTGATTCCAATTTTGAAACAGGCTGGTGCTTTGTGGCTTTAATCATCCCATTATATATTCCCATTTTCTTGTTTCGGAATCACCCCAACCAACCTTTCTTTTTCTTTTTTCCCTCCTTAATTACGGTTCAATCAATAATTATTATTCATCAAAATAATTTGTTCATAATATATATCAAACTGCCCTTTTGTATTTTTCTTTCTTATTTTTTTGGGTGGTCTTGTAGTTGAAAAGTCAATATTTGATATTTCTGCATATTAAAAGACTACCTTTTGCTTTTATATTTATGTCAATATTTTTCTTTAAATTAATTTGTGTCTTCCGTATGATTTATATTTCCACAAAAATTAATCTCATTTCAAAATTTGAAAAGCTGTTAAACTAACCAATTATATTGATGTTCTGTTACATCAAAGAAAAGAAAATTAAAAGTCAATGAAGTGAAAAATAATCAATTTGAGAAGAAAAATATTCATTTTTTATCCATAAACTTCGGAAAAATCATTCAAGAAACCAAATCATTTGAGAAATGTGACGGTCAGTGGCGGATCCAGAATTTTATGTGCTTGATATATTTTGAAAACATACTTCAACGGGCATAAAGCATGTACCATTCATCAAAATGTCAGGGGTTCAAATCCCTCCCTCGACATATTATCAAAAAAAAAAAATGTTTAATATAAAATATGACTATTTTTTTAAAGATAAAATATTATTTTGGTCGTTGTACTTTAGGTCTCATTCAATTTAAGTCATTATAATTTCAAATTTCTAAATTTAATCAATGCATTCAATAAATCTTAAAATTAGGCGTTACTTTGAAATAGATTTTTATGGTACTTGGTAAAATAATAATAATAATTTGTCATATTTTTTTTTATTCTATTTATTTATTTTATTTTATTTTTTTGAAACCGAACCATAACAAAACAAGACTAGAGAATTGAAAAATCAATGAGAAGAGCACCGGACAACCAGTAGACTATCTCCCCATTCCTTCGACAAACCTTCAGCACTAGAACGATAAGCCAAAAAAATGTGCAGCTCCATTTTGAGAGCGCGGGACTTG
This sequence comes from Herpetospermum pedunculosum, assembly GCA_028017165.1. NCBI lineage: Eukaryota > Viridiplantae > Streptophyta > Magnoliopsida > Cucurbitales > Cucurbitaceae > Herpetospermum > Herpetospermum pedunculosum. Next base: position 3,771,963 of record CM051529.1, on the reverse strand, counting down.
GTCAAAAGAGATAATATGACGTAAAGACGCCTTGTGTTTGATTTCAGCAACGATCAAATCCACTTCGGTGAAATCAGTTTCTTATTCTTCTCTAATAAGCTTAATAACTTGTAGACTATCTGATTCTACCTTCGACTGGAATACTCCATGATGGAGCGCCCATGGCACGCAGCGGAAGCGATTTTGGATCATGGACACTCTAATTTCATCAATTTAAACAAAACGGAAACATGCAAAAGCGATGAAAAAGAGAGATTAGAACACATACCCTTGTAGTTCGTATTTCTCCAAAATCACCGCCAATAGCTCCTCACGAGCTCACCGAGCCTTCTCACGAAACGTTCGTGGACCACCCACGGTAGTCCCGCTATCCTCAGGCCGAGAAACGGAGTGGTGGGACTCCTTTAATTCAAGAAAAGAGGGAAGAAGCTCCACTGTATCAAAATATACAGAGAGCAAAATGAAGAAGACGGAAGAAGAAGATTGAATTGAGAATTCAAAACCCTTTTGAATACCCCTGTTTTTTTTTTCAAATGAATCAAATTCAATTGAAACTTCTGATTTCAATTCTCTTAATCTCTTCTGCAGCCCAACTCATATATATATTTCTTCAACATGTGTCTTGCATGCAGCAAGACACATGTATATATATATATATATATATATATATATATATAATTATTATTATTATTAAAAATAATAATAATAATTTTATTTATTAAACATTTTAATAAATAAAAAATATATATATAATTATTAATTAAACTTTTTAATTAATAAATATTATTTAATTCAATATCAAATATCGATTAAATAATATAACTAAACTCGGTTTTTCAGAAAAAAAAAACCGACTTCTTTCACATGAATCTCATTCATGTTTCAGGCCAATACCATATTTAAATCATATTTAAATATGTCCATATTTAAATCATATTTAAATATGTCTATCCTTCTTCCACAAACCCGAATTTGAACAATTCAAATTCTTTTCTTTTCTTTTATATTGTTTCACGGCTTTATCCGAGCTAGCCAGGAGAACCGTAAGGACCTACAGATCATGAGCTCCAACGATACGAGATTATCCGGTCAAAACTCTTTCAACCGAACTAACCAACATTCGTTAACCCCCGGAGACTCCACTAAAGTCCAAGGGCTGCACTCTCCTCACTGTAGATATATTGTGTCCTGTTGATATAACTATCATCAGTAAGTCGATCCTTCACAGGTTGTTCATAATCACAACGGGTCATTTATACCGTTTAACCCTTGTATTATATCTTGTTCCTTAAGTACCACTGACACCTCTAATGAACAATTGATTTGTGGTCCAACCATCAAATCAGATTCCTCCCTGATCAGGAGAGGATGGGCCCATTGTTCAAGACCTGGAGTCAGCACTAAAGGGAACAACCTTTCTACTAACCCTGAAAGCGGGTAGGAGTGAACTCCAATCTTGCTACAACTATGTCCCCAGCCACTTATTCAATCTTATCCCCAAGATGGTAGGCATATTGAGTCGGCAATCTGGCCACTCTCACCCGTACAAATCAAAGGATAAGGTTGAATAAACAGGAGTTCATAGTAAGCTCAGGATTGAGATCGAGTTACCTAAGTCATCACATGAAAAAATCGGTCTTTACAGTAAACGGTGTTATAAAGAAAGAGCGATTTTATTTCTGGTTCGGTCTTGTGCAAACTCATTGCACAGGACGCCCTCACTCACATGTCTCTACATGAAACGATTCGAATCACATCGTTTTGTACTATACAAAGTGAGCCGCGTCCAATAGTGTCCCCAGGATAAGGTACCCAGCCTTATCCCTATACTATAGACCATTTTGGCTGTCTACTTGAACTTGATTCACATTCATGTCACACATGAAGTTCAAGTACTCACACTACAGCCATGGGTGTTAGTTATTGGTATAGGTTAATACAAACACAATTCACTAAAATTCAATAACAACTTTATTGAAATACAATATTTACACACATTCATTCAGTTTACAAACTACGAGTTTTAGGACATAAAACCCAACAAACTCCCACTTGGACTAAAACGTCAGTGGAGTATATGCTGGTCGAGAGAACTAGAATATCAAATATCTAAAGTTTCTCCCACTGTCCTACTGAGCAGCTCGCAGCCCTAAACTTTTTAGGTGTCTCTCAAACACTTTAGCCGTGAGAGACTTAGTAAAAGGATCAGCAATGTTGTGCTCCGAGGCTACCTGTGTGACGATCACATCTCCTCGTTGCACTATCTCCCTGATGAGATGATACTTCCGCTCAATATGCTTTCCACGCTTATGGCTTCTAGGTTCTTTAGAATTTGCCACTGCACCACTGTTATCACAATAAAGGGTGATTGGCAAGTTCATATTTGGAACAACTTCCAAATCTGTCAAGAACTTCCTAAGCCATACAGCTTCCTTCGCTGCTTCGCAAGCTGCGACATACTCAGCTTCCATGGTGGAGTCAGCAATACAACCTTGCTTTATACTCCTCCATACTATTGCTCCTCCGTTAAGAGTGAACACTGATCCTGATGTAGATTTCCTAGAATCTATATCAGTCTGAAAATCAGAGTCAGTGTATCCTGCAAGGATCAAATCCTTCGCGCCATACACAAGCATATAGTCTCTCGTTCTCCTAAGATACTTGAGGACGTATTTAACGGCTGTCCAGTGATCAAATCCTGGATTGGACTGGAACCTACTGACAATTCCTACTGCATAGCAGATGTCGGGTCTTGTACACAACATAGCGTACATGAGACTACCAACTGCAGATGCATAGGGAATTCGTCTCATATCCTCAACCTCTTGAGGTGTCTTAGGAGACAGTTCCTTAGACAGGTGAATTCCATGCCTAAAAGGCAGCGAACCTTTCTTGGAATTCTGCATCGAATATCTTGACAACACCTTGTCAATATAAGATGCTTGAGACAGCGCTAGCACTTTGTTCTTACGATCCCTTAAGATCTGAATCCCTAGAACAAACTGAGCCTCTCCCAAATCTTTCATTTGGAATTGGGTCGCTAGCCAATTCTTAACGTCAGTTAGGAACCCTACATCATTCCCAATGAGTAGTATATCGTCTACGTACAAGACTAAGAAAGCTACAACAGTATTGACTACTTTCTTGTAAACACAAGGTTCGTCAATATTTTGTTCAAAGCCATAAGATTTGATCGCCGTATCAAACCTTATATTCCAGGATCTAGATGCTTGCTTCAACCCATAAATGGATCGATTAAGCTTGCAAACCTTTTTCTCTTGACCCTGAAGTATGAATCCCTCTGGTTGAGCCATATAGATACTCTCCTCAAGATTACCATTCAGAAAGGCAGTCTTGACATCCATTTGCCAGATTTCATAATCATAAAATGTAGCAATGGATAAGAGTATTCTAATCGACTTTAACATGGCAACAGGAGAAAAGGTTTCTTCATAGTCCACCCCTTCTCTTTGGGAATAACCTTTTGCCACAAGTCGAGCCTTAAAGGTTTGCACCTTACCGGCTTGGTCTCGTTTTCTCTTGTAGATCCACTTGCAACCGATAGGTCTTTCACTATCTGGTTGGTCTACAAGATCCCAGACTGAATTGAAGTACATAGACTCCATTTCGAGATCCATGGCTTTAAGCCACTGGTCCTTGTCTGTATCATTCATTGCCTGTTTAAAGGTCAATGGATCCTCAACGCCATCATCAGGTATGACGACTTGAGTTTCAGACAATCCGATGTAGCGGTCAGGCTGTCTTACATCCCTCCCACTGCGTCGAGGCTTTCTCAACTCTTGAGAAGGACCAGCCTGATCAACAACCTTTGTTGATCCGTCTGTAGCTTTCCTGGAAAATTCGGACAAAACAATTTTGCTCGACGGTTGATGATCTCTCATGTGGTCTTCCTCTAAGAACGTGGCATTAGTCGATACTAGTACCTTGTTCTCATGAGGATCATAAAATAGACCACCTTTCGTTTCCTTGGGGTAACCTACAAATAGGCACAATTTTGAACGATGTTCCAACTTCTTTGGATTGGGTACTAGCACATGTGCCGGACACCCCCAAATCCTGAAGTGACGTAAACTACATTTACGCCCTCTCCATAACTCATAAGGTGTTTCAGAAACACTCTTAGAGGGAACCATGTTCAAAATATATACTGCAGTCTCTACTGCATATCCCCAAAACGAACTAGGCAAATGAGCATAACTCATCATAGATCGAACCATGTCTAACAGGGTTCTATTTCTCCTCTCGGACACACCATTCTGCTGTGGTGTTCCTGGCGCTGAGAGTTGAGATACTATTCCATGTTCTATCATATAGTCCTGGAATCTTAAATCCATATACTCTCCACCTCGATCTGATCGGAGTGTTTTTATCGATTTACCTAATGTGTTCTCAACCTCTGCCTTATACTCTTTGAACTTTTCAAGAGCTTCGGACTTATGATGCATTAGATAAAGATAACCGTACCTAGAATAATCATCAATGAAACTGATGAAATATTCATACCCTCCTCGTGCTTCGACATTCAAAGGACCGCAGAGATCCGAATGCACGATTTCTAGAGGTTCTTTGGACCTATGACCTTTTTCAGAAAAAGATCGTTTGGTCATTTTGCCCTCAAGACAAGACTCACATGGCGGTAAAGAGTTGTCCTCTAAACGATTTAGCAGACCACTCTTAACCAATCTCCCAATCCTATTGAGATTAATGTGACCTAGTCTTAAGTGCCAAAGATAAGTACTTGGAGAAAGTCTCTGCCTTTTAGTTTGAGTCTCAGCTGTTTTAAACATTTCAGTGTTCAAAATAGCTTTGGCTTCGGTTGGTCTTAACACATACAAGTTGTTTTCAAGTTTCGCAGAACAAATACGTACACCTCTTTTGCTAATGAACGCTTCATTATGAACAAAAGATACTTTATACAACTGTTCTAACAAACAAGATATAGATACAAGATTCCTCTGGAAGGTAGGAACCAGGAGTACATTTTCTAGTAAAATGAAACTATCTCTATACAACAACTTCACAGCTCCCACTGCTTCAGCTGAGACAACCTCTCCAGTTCCAACTCTGAGAGTTATCTCTCCGCGAGAAAGTGGCTGCCAAGAACTAGTTTCCTGAAAAGAAGAACAAACATGGTTAGTAGCTCCTGAATCAAGTATCCAGGTATGACAATCATGTTCTACTAAACATGTTTCAACAACAAGTAAATCATATTTACCTTGTCTTTCTTTCTCAGCCTTTTTCTCTGCAAGATACTTTGGGCAATTGCGTTTCCAGTGCCCATCTACACCACAATGGAAACATTTTCCTTTGTCTGCAGATCTACTCTTGCTCTTAGCAGTAGCAGGTGCTTTTCCCTTCCTTTTATCTTTCTTCTTCTTTTGAATACTCTTATTCTTAATTGAAGAAAGTTCAGACCTACTCCCTGAAGACGACCCCTTTTGGAATTTCCTAGAAGTGACAACATTTGCCTCCTTCTCTTTTCCTTTAGAAGTCTGTAGGGACTGATAGGTCTGTAGCTCGCTGAGGAGAGAAGTCAAATTATACTTTATCTTGTTCATTACCAAATTGGTTCTGAACTGAAGGAAACTCTTCGGAAGAGATTCCAAGATAAAGCTTACTTGACTTGACTCATTTATAATAGCTCCGTTTACTTCCGCCACATTGAAGTGGACCATCATGTTAAGGACATGCTCCCTAACAGAGGTTCCCTCCTTCATGCGAGAGTTGTAAACGAATTTGAGGGCTTCATGACAGACCGATGAGGACGGAAGTCCAAACATCTCCTGTAATGAAGACATGATTTCTTTAGCAGAAACCATATCCTCGTGCTTCTTAGCTAACACATCAGATATGCTGGCTAAGATATAGACTCGGGCTTTATCATTAACCCTTGTCCATCTATCATATGCTTCTCGAACAGTTCGAGTTGCATCCGAGCTAGGAGGGGGAGGACAATCCTCTGATAAGACGAACCTGAGATCATCTAGAACGAGAATCGTATTCAAGTTCGATTTCCAGGTCGCGTAGTTATCGCCGGTTAACTTATCGGAAGCTAGTAAGTGAATAAAAGAGCTAGTCATGCTGAAAAGAGAATGAATAAATATTAGTGAAAAGGTTTTAACCTAATTTACACACCAATCAAGAATTTAGCAAAGAATAATAATGTACCCAAAACTCATTATTAAACTGCAACGATACTTCAGTGGGTCAGAATGGTCGCTACCGAGGGGCAGTCAAGCATTCCTTCACTGAATCAAGACATTCTTGACTAAATGCTAATACCAGAATATCTCATATTCCTATAGCATCTTAGTTATCGCTGTTTGGTCAAGATTTACTAACTCCTTAGCAAATCTCGTAAGTGTGACCCTCCATTTTTAGAATTCATAGGGCGGCCCCAACGATGCAACCGAATGGAAATGTCAAAGTTGGGAATGGCTCTATGTTTCTTTATCCATAAATGGTGATTGAGATGTTCCGATTCCTATGAAACGGCCCTCCGAATGGATCGGTACCACTTGTGGGCACCTAGCAGGCAGAACATAGGAATCTCACGGTTCAATCCAATGGAGGAGACCGCAGGATGTATTGACATACTTCCTTCTCCCACTTACTATAAATACTTTCTCCATTCACCTTGCTCTTGAATTATGCAAATACCATCCGAATGGGGATGCCCTATTGACATCACGAGGCCGAGCATAATTCTCACGGTGTGAACTTGACAGAGAACGTAGGAGGAGAGGGACATATCATATATACCTTCTCAACACCTCTACTAAGTATTTTAAGACGGAATGGGTAAATTACTCAGGCATTATCCGGCTAAGACAATAAGGCCTAAGTCTAGGTAAAACAAACTTTTACCTATGATGTCTAGGTGATAAACACTTTATTACCTCACACCACTCACGCATGCTCATAAAGCCGGGTTAACTTTACTCAAGAACCGGATGGTCCCCAGGTAGGAGGTGTTCCGTAAACCGTCAGCTTAAATACCTCCAACCTCGAACAGGATGTCCCCGGGTGAGTTTCTTGTAACCTTAGCATTTACAAGATATCGACCTATTCATCTAATGAAACGGAACGATACATTCAACCCTAAGTGAGCATGCCTTTGTCTTTGTTATAGATTTTAAAAGTCTATGCCAATTTTACAACGCTTTGCAAAACTAAGACTTACTACAACAAACTTCTACATGCTTCTCAAACATGCATCACTAAGGCACGAAAAGTTGAATATTTAATTTCATAATTAATATAACAATTATATCGATTATGTTTTTAAATATACAACTCCTAATTCATAAATTAATATAACACTTATATCAATTCTCATGAATTAAGCATGCATCCTATACATTATAACACTTATAACAAACAAAATGCATCTAATGTTGGATGTTTAATTTCATAATTAATATAACACTTATATCAATTATTCTATTAAGCAAACAACATCTAATTCATGAATTAATATAACTCTTATATTAATACTCATGAATAAACATGCATCCTATACATTATAACACTTATAATATACCATGTGCATAAAACTATGGCAATCTATGTTGTTGATTTAATTTCATAATTAATATAACACTTATATCAATTATTCTATTAAATTAACAACAACTAATTCATGAATTAATATAACTTTTATATCAAAATTCATGAATTGCCAAATATGCATACGATATATTATAACACTTATAACATATTTTCAATGCATGAAGCATGCTTCCTACGGTGGGATTTTAAATCTATATGGCATACGTTATGCACATACAAACATGGAATTTAATTAAAACATACATTCGCAATGCATAATTAATTAAACATACTAAAGTGGATCGATTTTGGCATTTAGCAAGCAATAACTAATTTATTACAAGCTTGATCAACAAGCCACGTCTTGAGCGGACTTCGAACTCTTCGCACCGCCTTTGACTAACTTGCTTCCTCCGAACGCTTCGGCCAAAATTTTCTTCGAATTTCTCCTCGTAATGCCCAGAACGAGTTTGAAATTACACCGAACATTTCGGCAAGTTTCAAACTCAAACTTCTTTCACAAAGAAACCTATATGGACTCTAATGACTCTAAAAAATACAGACTCTTTAGCATACATTAAAGCCCATACATTCTCGGGCAATTACAAATAAAGAAATTCAAAAAGAAACTATGCCAAAATCGATATTCACTTTAGAATTCCATTCAGAAACAATTTCTAAATAAAACCCACCATAATTTAAATTGATAGAAATTGAGTGGCCAAAAACGCTCTGATACCAATTGATGGAGCGCCCATGGCACGCAGCGGAAGCGATTTTGGATCATGGACACTCTAATTTCATCAATTTAAACAAAACGGAAACATGCAAAAGCGATGAAAAAGAGAGATTAGAACACATACCCTTGTAGTTCGTATTTCTCCAAAATCACCGCCAATAGCTCCTCACGAGCTCACCGAGCCTTCTCACGAAACGTTCGTGGACCACCCACGGTAGTCCCGCTATCCTCAGGCCGAGAAACGGAGTGGTGGGACTCCTTTAATTCAAGAAAAGAGGGAAGAAGCTCCACTGTATCAAAATATACAGAGAGCAAAATGAAGAAGACGGAAGAAGAAGATTGAATTGAGAATTCAAAACCCTTTTGAATACCCCTGTTTTTTTTTTCAAATGAATCAAATTCAATTGAAACTTCTGATTTCAATTCTCTTAATCTCTTCTGCAGCCCAACTCATATATATATTTCTTCAACATGTGTCTTGCATGCAGCAAGACACATGTATATATATATATATATATATATATATATATATATATATAATTATTATTATTATTAAAAATAATAATAATAATTTTATTTATTAAACATTTTAATAAATAAAAAATATATATATAATTATTAATTAAACTTTTTAATTAATAAATATTATTTAATTCAATATCAAATATCGATTAAATAATATAACTAAACTCGGTTTTTCAGAAAAAAAAAACCGACTTCTTTCACATGAATCTCATTCATGTTTCAGGCCAATACCATATTTAAATCATATTTAAATATGTCTATCCTTCTTCCACAAACCCGAATTTGAACAATTCAAATTCTTTTCTTTTCTTTTATATTGTTTCACGGCTTTATCCGAGCTAGCCAGGAGAACCGTAAGGACCTACAGATCATGAGCTCCAACGATACGAGATTATCCGGTCAAAACTCTTTCAACCGAACTAACCAACATTCGTTAACCCCCGGAGACTCCACTAAAGTCCAAGGGCTGCACTCTCCTCACTGTAGATATATTGTGTCCTGTTGATATAACTATCATCAGTAAGTCGATCCTTCACAGGTTGTTCATAATCACAACGGGTCATTTATACCGTTTAACCCTTGTATTATATCTTGTTCCTTAAGTACCACTGACACCTCTAATGAACAATTGATTTGTGGTCCAACCATCAAATCAGATTCCTCCCTGATCAGGAGAGGATGGGCCCATTGTTCAAGACCTGGAGTCAGCACTAAAGGGAACAACCTTTCTACTAACCCTGAAAGCGGGTAGGAGTGAACTCCAATCTTGCTACAACTATGTCCCCAGCCACTTATTCAATCTTATCCCCAAGATGGTAGGCATATTGAGTCGGCAATCTGGCCACTCTCACCCGTACAAATCAAAGGATAAGGTTGAATAAACAGGAGTTCATAGTAAGCTCAGGATTGAGATCGAGTTACCTAAGTCATCACATGAAAAAATCGGTCTTTACAGTAAACGGTGTTATAAAGAAAGAGCGATTTTATTTCTGGTTCGGTCTTGTGCAAACTCATTGCACAGGACGCCCTCACTCACATGTCTCTACATGAAACGATTCGAATCACATCGTTTTGTACTATACAAAGTGAGCCGCGTCCAATAGTGTCCCCAGGATAAGGTACCCAGCCTTATCCCTATACTATAGACCATTTTGGCTGTCTACTTGAACTTGATTCACATTCATGTCACACATGAAGTTCAAGTACTCACACTACAGCCATGGGTGTTAGTTATTGGTATAGGTTAATACAAACACAATTCACTAAAATTCAATAACAACTTTATTGAAATACAATATTTACACACATTCATTCAGTTTACAAACTACGAGTTTTAGGACATAAAACCCAACACTCCAGGCATTGAAATCAAATCAATACCCACATTGATTGCCTAGGCCTCGAGGAGGCTAGTTGTCGAGTCCTCCCTGGACGATCAACATCCTGCCAAAATAAGAGCTCCCGACAGACATCGAAGGACCCACGCAATTGCACCCCTCTTGCTGGTGTTATTCCACGACGCATCAACATTCAATTTCCAATGCCCTTCAGGGGGACGCTTCCATCGTCGAGCCTCAACAGTCGGGATCGTTGCAACCTGCTCTTGGGTAGGATCATCTCTACTTCTGTTCAAATCGATGTTCGAGTTCGCCAAAATAGCCAGAGTTTGTAAATTTGAGTTGTTGTTGCTATGTAAAATCTGGTTTCTGTAACCCCAAATCTTCCACAAGATCTTCAACATCTCCTTCCTTTTCGGTTCATCCGCCCGATCCCAAAGCCAATCAAAATAATCCTTCGAGCTCCACTCTTTCTTGTTGAAAGCATAAAAATTCAGATTAGATGACAAATAATTATTCCACACATGCTTAGTGAATTTACAATTCCAAAACAAATGAGGAGTAGTCTCCTTATGGAGATTACAAAGAACACATCCCTTTGAGATTTTAAAACCCTTTGAGACTAGATTTGCTCGATGAGGAAGAATATCGTGGTACAACTTCCAGCGACAGATCTTCACTTTTTTTGGGACTTGGGCTTTCCAGAAACTCTTCCACTTGGTCTTGGCATGATCAATGTTTGATGGGTTTGCTTCCTACATAGCCAAAGAGGTCATCCCCAATATATATGTGATTTTAACCTTAAACATTCATTTTCTGTCCATACCCCATATTATTTCATCTCGCGGTTTAAGGATGGACAACGAGATGTTTAGAATGCAATGTGTTGTATCATCATGAAAGAGTTGTCGAAAATCAGAGGCACATTCCAACAATTGTCACCTGTGAGAAGATTGGCGACAATACCTGCTCTTATATGAATAGGAAGATGTTGAAGGGGGTGAAACCCCTCCCTAGGAAGCCACAGATCCTCCCCTAGCATGATGTTCATCCCATTACCAATATGTCACCTATACTTTTTTTCGAACAACTCCCTACCTTAAAGAATACTACGCCATGTGAAAGATGGATTATACCCCTCTCGGACCTTTACAAAATTTCCACTATGGTAGTACCGTCCTTTCAACCCTTGCCCCAACAGACTATCCAAGTTTTTAATCAATCTCCAACTTTGTTTTGCTAGCATAGCTTGATTGAAGATAAAGATATCCGGGAACCTCATTCCTTCATGATCTTTATGGATACACAACTTTTTCCAACTCTGCCAATGAATTTTCCTTTCATTTCCTGTGGCTCCCCACCAAAACCTGGAACACAAAGAATTGATTTCATTACAAAAAGTAAAACTACCCAGTCACACATTGAGAAAATTTTCGTTTTCCATCTTTGGAGGGCCTTCAAACTTTGATCTTTCAGTCTGCTAAAGATTTGTTTCTTGCTTCAGGTTGTTTGTGAAGGAAGCCAAAGATATTTACCAAGAGAGGTAGTATATTGAACTTCCAACACTTAATGAATGTGATTCACCATATCCTCCATTGTTTTCTTGTTCACCATGAAATTTGACTTGTCATAGTTTATGCATTGACTGGTCGCCCGTTCATAGGAATTAAGAACCCTCTCGATTCTCTAGCACTTACCTGTCGAAGCTTTAAAGAAAACTAGACTATCATCAACATAAAATAAATGAGTTATAATCGGGAGTGTTTATTAATTTGAGAACCTGAGAGAGTATGGTCATTCTCCTCTTTGTTTAGAAGGGCAGAGAGTCATTCTACACAAAGCAGAAACAAGTAAAGAGAGAGAGGATCACCCTGTCCAAGACCCCTTGTTAGGGTAATGTCACCTTTAGGAATCATAATGACAATAATCATATTCCTAAAACACATTGAATAAAAATATTAATTTACTCTTTTATTACTAATGTTTCCGATTGGATAAAAATATTTTGGATAACTATTTGTAGATCTGCTGTGATTTTTCCATATATAAAATTAGAAGATAGCAAACATATTTCGAAACATAATTCTAGATATCCCACATTCATCAAGTCTTCCAATATAAAATTTTCACCACTTTCGTATTCACCAAATTTAGGGTGTGTTTGAATTGACTACTGAAAAATGTTTTTTAAATAATGCACTTTTTTAAAAACATATTTTCTAGAAATGTTAATAATTAAAACACTCATGTTTGGTTACATTTTATCAAAAGTGTTTTTATCTACAAGTGTGTTTGGTTTGCTCGACACTAAAAGTATTTATCTTAATGTAAAATTACTATAAAGAACAATTATTAATAAACAATATGAATTAGTAAGTTTAAATATGTATTTGCCAATTAAGATATCAAATCAAGCATAGCTAAGAATAAAGTTATGTCTTTAACTAAGAGGTTGAGAGTTCAATTTTCTTATCTCGTATTAATTAAATATTTTTGTAAAAAAAATAAAAATAAATAAATTTGTATTTTAAAAATTATGACCGACGTTTACTATTATCAATGGTCGGTGACGGAAGAAGAGTGGTGGTGGTCACCGGAGGCGGTCGCCGGTGGAGGGTGGCGGTGGTCGGAGGAAGTCGCCGGAGGTCAGAGGCGGTGACCGGAGACGGCTGCCAAAGAGAGGTCGTCGTAGGTCAAAGGCTGTTATTGGATAACGGGAGAAATGTCCGAAAAAAGATCATACTCTTTTTTTATTTGAAAAATAGTCAAATACTAAAATCTAAAATGATGTTTTGAATTAATATATCCCTCCAAATTTTAAATAGTAAATCTGAAATCTAAAATCCTAAATCCTACAAATAAAGCAAATTTTCATTTAGTTTTTGGCCATTAAAAAAAAAAACAAACAAACAAATTTTTTCTTGCTATTTTTCAAAATACACCCTTAAAAAATTCCTTCATGTAAATATATTGTGGCAGCTACATCAGTCCGTATAAAAGCCCAAGTTATTAAGTAAGCCCAAATAATATCCAAGGAAGACTTGGGCTTCAGTTTACAAGGAGCCCAAAATAAAAAAGAGAATTCATTATAAATGACCCTTTTTTAAATTTGTTTGTTTGAAACTTATTTTAACGTCCCATTTTATAAAATTAAGTTTTTTTTTTTTTTTTTCCTCTATTTGTAATTACTGATTTACCTTCGCTCTTTTTATGATTTGTTTTTTTTTTTTTAAATTTTTCTCAAATTTCAAGTTCGTTGCTTAAATTTTCTAGAAAAATGAAATTAATTTTGAATTTTGAGATAACTATTTGAAATAGAGTGATTTTGGATTTTGGGAATTTGAGTGAACGGTAAAATAGACTATATTTAATGACCAAAATTTATATAATATATTTTCAATTCGAATATATACTGGGTAACCTACAAAATTTGCAAGGACCGTGTAATTTCAAGTTGTTAATTTGTATAAGTTATGTTTTTTTTTCTCTTTATTCTTATGATTTTTTTTACAACGGTATTTTAATTAATATGAGGATTAAACCCATGACCTCTTAGTCACGGGCACGACCTTATGCCAATTGAGCTATGCTCGGTTTGACAATGCTTTAACTTTTGTTACATTAAAAGCTAGTTGTATGAGTTAATTACACCCAAACATAATGAAGATAAAATATTATAAATATAAGGTTTATATTTTAATTGGTCCCATTCTAAAAGAATAATAATAATATGTGGACATACTCAATTGACATAGAATTGTACTTTTGACTAAGAGACCAAGAGTTCAATAATCTCCATCCCATAATGTTGCGTGATTTAATGCGTACCGCAAGTGTACGGGTCAAGTTTTAATATAGTGATTTAAGTAAAGAGTATCGTCCACAGGATTGGTTTTCTAGATCAATTGAGTACCGTAGGTACTAACCACAAATTCTATTTAGATTAAAAAGACTTTGAAGTGAGTGAAAAATAAATGACTGAAAAATAATGAAAAACCTTTAGGAGAGAAAACCTAGGGAATTGATTTCATCGAATAGATTCATGCTTAATTAATCTATTAAACCAAAAATAGTCATGCATACAATTATAAGCCAAGAAGTCCAAAACTCATAAAAGACTCGCTAGAGCTCTATTAATTCTCTTCCCTTAATATAAAACCAACATGTCTGTCTAGTTTTAATAGAAAAGAAAGGCATTAAGCAACTTCTATTATCGGCTTCTAAGAGAATTCTTCATTTCCATGCAAGAATTTACAAGTAGTCAAGTGTTTGAGTTCTACTCTAAAATCTACTCTTCCAAGCTAGAATTAAAGCAATCAACAATTTATACTTTGGCCAAAAGATAAAAGCATTAAGCAAACAAACACAAGAACAATTGTTGCAATATGAAGAGCATTAGATTAATCAAGCATGAAAACTAAAACGATTACATCAATCCCCTAAGTAAAAGTCTAGCTACTCATAATCACTAAAATCATGCTTAGACAATGTTTAGAATCCATAAAATAAACAATAAAATCAAAGGTAAAAGGAGAAAAACTCTTGTCGCGTGCCAAGCCTCGTTCCCGATGTGATTTGCACGTTCCCGAGCCTCTGAATCTCTTCTTCAGCTCTCTAGAGTGTCCCCCACGCCTTTCCAATGAGTGTATTTCGAAATTAGGGTTCAAATCTCCCAAAAATTGGCCTCCTTCTCGAATGGAGAAAAATATGTATTTATAGAAAAAAATCGTCATAGCGTCTCGACGCTATGGGTAGCGTCTCGACGCTGCACTTTAAAAACGCGTGAAACTGATATGGAAAGCCAGCGTCGAGCATAGAGTCGAGACGCTATAGCTCGACGCTACAGGTATATGTATTCCAAATGCGGAATGTATAACAATATCAGCTGAGTGGCGTGGTGGTCTGGGCGGTCCATGGATGAGCTGTGTGCGCGCGCGCGCCTAGGTTCGAGGCTGGGGCTGTACATAATTTATTTTTATTTTTTCTGAGAGGGATTAGAGCGTCGAGACGCTCTGCAGAGCGTCGAGACGCTGTCCCCTCGGGAAAAATGGCTTGAAAACTCATTTTGGAGCGTCTCGACGCTCCCATAGCGTCTCGACGCTATCCCCTCGGCATTTTTGGCTTGATTTCTTCTTTTTCTTGGCTCTTGGTCATCAAAGTTCATATTTTAAGCTAATTTTTCATGCCATAACTTCTAAAAAGCTCCGGTTTGCTCCAAATGCTCGAAATCTACAATTTAGATAAATAATATCATTAAAACGTTCATTTAAACTCCAAAACTAGCATAATAACGGCTCTAAAGATAGCCCATTTAGTGTGCTATCAAACACCCCCAAACTTAAGCTTTTGCTAGTCCTCGAGCAAAATAAAACAAACCAATAAATGAATTAATGAATGCATGCTCGTGACTCGAACCTCAATGTTCTTAAGACAAATAAACCACAAAAGAAGGCATATTAAACCACGACCTATCAACAATAAATTTTAAAAAACAAAACATTTTATCTTTTGCATGTGTGCTCACTTTTCTTCCTTAATATCTATGAATACCAATCAAACTAAACATACATCAATAACTTGAGTCATAGTGACAATCGAGAGATTAAGCAATCATAGACTTCAATTTTATAACAAAAAACTCAAGCATCTCATAAAATTACTAAAATCGAATGCACAAGACTTGATACCCTCACATAGAATCACTCAAAACACTCAACTGTTTAGGGTATATGAAAGATAAACGCTCAAACCAAAACATAAGAGACATTTACCATATGCTTGCTAATATATCACATCTTCATCATCGATGAATTAGATTGAATGTAAAACTTCAAGGGTCTTGCTTTGGTTGTAATTGGGCTTAGGTAAGGGTGGATGGATGAACATTTTAAGCTACTAGGTTGGAAGAATTATAAGACTGTACCACATGAAATTTTCTTTTCTTTTTTCTTTTCTCAATTTTTTTTTTTTTTTTTCTTTTCTTTCTTTTTTCTTTCTTTTGTCTCTAAAAGAAGCTAATGAAATGAATGCTTCCTTTTGAATATTCTATTAACACCATTCAACTTTCTCCTTTGGATGGATTGACACATCCTGTGGTAAGCACTTATAAACCTTCCATTTAAGGGTTCAAAGAAAGGAAAACAACAATAGAATGGGTATAAGGCTTGTTATGTGGTAATGTTCCAATGAAAGGGCCTAAGGCTCAAAATTTGGCTTTCTAAGGATTATACCAAGGTAGGCTATTTAAGAAAGCTAAAAGTGGTTTTACCTAAACGCCCTTTGTGAAGTTAAACATTCGAGTCAAATTCAGAGATTCCAGACATGCATAACAAAGCAAGTTCTAGAAATATCAATCATGCATGGCAATCACTCAATTTAAGAAAATAGAGCACCATGTTAAGAGGTGCTTATTGGCTCAAAAGCTCACAGAAAAACATGGTATTTTGGTATCCAATCCTATGCATTCTTCATTTAGCAACAAAAAATGAGACACCATCATAAAACTTTTCAAAGAAAAATCTAATCATGCTTATCTCTTTTATGCATTAAAACTCAAACTAAAGATGCATTTTTAGCTTAAGGTATTCAAACATATCAAAAGGGACTAAAATAAAATAAATTTTCTCTGTTAACCGGTATGGTCTCATAGTCCAACAAAAGCAGAATATCAAACTCTAGAACACTTCCTAGGTTGTCCTAATCACGAGCAATGCAACAAAGATTCAACCATGAAGATCATGCTAAGAAAAATATAAAATTCACCTAAAACATGCATAGTTCCACCCCCAAACTTAAAACATACATTGTCCTCAATGTATAGTCAATAATATGCAAATGACAAGACAAAAAAAAAATAGATAGGGGATTTGGAAACTTCCCTGAAATGCAAGTGAATCCACTATCTTCTGAGATGTGCAGAAAAATTTGTTGATCAGGCTCCTAAGGGGAAAGTAAAGGAATATAAGGACAACATCACGCCACAAAAGAATTAAACAAAAGAAAACAAATAAAACAAACTAAAAACTCAAAATAAACTTGGGTTGCCTCCCAAGAAGCGCTTTGTTTAACGTCTTTGGCTAGACGAGGCTCATTAAATGTATCATGGTGGTCGCTTGCCCATGTGTTTCACCTCCACCTGTTTCACCTGCTCATTCTCATTGTCTAAATTTAATTTATCTAAAATATCAGAATTTGCCACAAATTTCTCAAACTCATTAGTAATGGAATCAATCATGTCCACACGAAAACAATCACTTTCTTCTTCATGGAATTTCATAGAGTTATAAATATTGAAAGTTACCTCTTCGTCGTTCAATCTTAGAGAAAGTTTACCCTGTTGTACATCGATTAAAGCTCGTCCAGTGGCTAAGAAAGGTCTTCCCAAAATTATTGGGACTTCACTGTCTTCTTCCATGTCTAGCACTACAAAATCAACAGGGAAGATAAACTTGTCAACCTTAACCAATACATCTTCTACAATACCTCTAGGATATGTGATAGATCGATCAGCTAACTGAAGAGATATGGTGGTAGATTGCACCTCCCCCAAACCTAGTTTCTTGTATACAGATAAAGGCATCAAGTTAATGCTAGCTCCTAAATCACATAAAGCTTTATAAGGAGAAGAAGAATTTCCCATAACACAAGGGATAGTAAAACTTCCTGGATCTTTTAATTTCTGAGGCAATTTTCTCTGAATGATGGCACTGCATTCCTCATTAAGGTTGATTGTCTCGTAGGCCTCCAGTTTCTTCTTGTTGGACATGATGTCTTTCATGAATTTTGCATAATGTGGCATTTGAGCAAGAGCATCTGCAAATGGGATATTAATATGAAGTTTTTTAAATATGTCTAAAAATTTAGAAAATTGAGATTCAAGCTTTTTCTTTTTAAACCGCTGAGGATAAGGAATAGAGTTAGGAACAAAAGGAACAGAAGACTTAGTAGATTGTTCAGCTTCAGGTGATGCAGTAGTCTTCTTTTGTTCTTCCTCAACCTGAATAAACAAATTAGTAGATGGCTCTAAAGTGAACTCTTTTTCAGTAGACTTCTCAACAGGTTCTTTTGCAATCTCATTCACCATCCTTCCACTTCTTAATGTGATAGCCTTGCAAGCTTTGCATTGCTCCCTTGGGTTTACCTCAGTGTCACTAGGATATTTACCTTTATGGAGACTGTTAATAGATGTGGCCATCTGACTCATTTGTACCTCCAAATTCTTTATGGCCGCTCCCTGACTAGCCATTGTGCTTTCCATTTGGTTGGCTCTATTTCTTGATTCTGTAACGAATGCTCCAACCAATTCTTCAAGGGATGGCTTCTTTTCAGGCTGTTGAGAAGTGGATGCAAAACCTGGTGGAGGCTGCAAAATATTCTTAGTATTAGCATAGGAAAAATTCTCATGATTTCTCAAACCTGGATGGTAGTGAGTAGGAAGATTATTTTGCATCTGTTGGCCTCCATAGTTGAAATTTCTATTGTTCACATATTGGGCCTGTTCCAAGTTGTATTCCTCACCAGATGGAGGGGTATGAGATGCTGCTAAGGCTGCAATAGATTGAGTGACACCTATTCCTGCAAGTTTGTTCATTGCATTAGTAAGAGATGCAATTTGAGCCTTAAGGGAACTTACCTCATCCACCTCATGGAGGCCAGCTACTGTTTTATAATTAGAACGTTCATTGGGCCAATGATAGCTCGTAGTTGCCATCTCCTCTAATAGTGTACGAGCTCCATCTACAGTTTTCTTCAGGATAGTTCCTCCTGATGCTGCATCTACAATTGTCTTAGTTTGTCCTGTGAGTCCATTGTAAAAAAATTGAATTTGTAGCCAGTCTGGATACCCATGCTCAGGACACTTCCTTATTAGTTCCTTGTACCGCTCCCATGCTTCAAACAATTGTTCACCCTCATTTTGTCTGAAGGTTCCTATCTCAGTTCTAAGCTTGGCAGACTTAGCAGGTGAGAAAAATTTAGTTAAAAATGAATGTGCCAACTCCTCCCAAGTGGTGATGCTTCCTGGTTGTAATGATTCTAGCCAATCAGTTGCTTTTTCCTGTAAAGAAAAAGGAAAAAGGCGTAAGCGAATTGCATCAGTAGAAACACCATTAATTTTTACCGTGCTAGAAATTTCTAAGAATTTCTTCAAATGGGAATTGGGATCTTCAGTAGGACGGCCCCTGAATGCATTGTTCATGGCCATTTGAATCAGTCCTGTCTTCAACTCAAAATTGTTGGCATCTATAGGTGTGAGGACTATCCCAGATTGATTAATGTCAAATGTGGGCTGGAAA
Source organism: Herpetospermum pedunculosum (assembly GCA_028017165.1). Classification (NCBI taxonomy): domain Eukaryota; kingdom Viridiplantae; phylum Streptophyta; class Magnoliopsida; order Cucurbitales; family Cucurbitaceae; genus Herpetospermum; species Herpetospermum pedunculosum. Next base: position 3,752,497 of record CM051529.1, on the reverse strand, counting down.
TAGTCCATAATGGCCTTGTTCTCCTGTACGGCCATATTCGGTTGTGCCATTGATTTGTCCTTCTCTTTATGGATTTTTCGATTTCTCTTGCAGGTCTTTTCTATCTCAAGATCGAAGGGGAGTAAGGAAACTCCCTTGTCCTTTCGCATAAACTGAAACACGAACCTGACAAGAAAAACACAAATAACAGAAAATTAATAAAAAATAAAAACAATCTAAAGTAAGATTTGTTGAATTCTCCACAATATCAATTGATCTAAATATGCCAATCCCCGGCAACGGCGCCAAAAACTTGTTGCGTGATTTAATGCGTACCGCAAGTGTACGGGTCAAGTTTTAATATAGTGATTTAAGTAAAGAGTATCGTCCACAGGATTGGTTTTCTAGATCAATTGAGTACCGTAGGTACTAACCACAAATTCTATTTAGATTAAAAAGACTTTGAAGTGAGTGAAAAATAAATGACTGAAAAATAATGAAAAACCTTTAGGAGAGAAAACCTAGGGAATTGATTTCATCGAATAGATTCATGCTTAATTAATCTATTAAACCAAAAATAGTCATGCATACAATTATAAGCCAAGAAGTCCAAAACTCATAAAAGACTCGCTAGAGCTCTATTAATTCTCTTCCCTTAATATAAAACCAACATGTCTGTCTAGTTTTAATAGAAAAGAAAGGCATTAAGCAACTTCTATTATCGGCTTCTAAGAGAATTCTTCATTTCCATGCAAGAATTTACAAGTAGTCAAGTGTTTGAGTTCTACTCTAAAATCTACTCTTCCAAGCTAGAATTAAAGCAATCAACAATTTATACTTTGGCCAAAAGATAAAAGCATTAAGCAAACAAACACAAGAACAATTGTTGCAATATGAAGAGCATTAGATTAATCAAGCATGAAAACTAAAACGATTACATCAATCCCCTAAGTAAAAGTCTAGCTACTCATAATCACTAAAATCATGCTTAGACAATGTTTAGAATCCATAAAATAAACAATAAAATCAAAGGTAAAAGGAGAAAAACTCTTGTCGCGTGCCAAGCCTCGTTCCCGATGTGATTTGCACGTTCCCGAGCCTCTGAATCTCTTCTTCAGCTCTCTAGAGTGTCCCCCACGCCTTTCCAATGAGTGTATTTCGAAATTAGGGTTCAAATCTCCCAAAAATTGGCCTCCTTCTCGAATGGAGAAAAATATGTATTTATAGAAAAAAATCGTCATAGCGTCTCGACGCTATGGGTAGCGTCTCGACGCTGCACTTTAAAAACGCGTGAAACTGATATGGAAAGCCAGCGTCGAGCATAGAGTCGAGACGCTATAGCTCGACGCTACAGGTATATGTATTCCAAATGCGGAATGTATAACAATATTAGCTGAGTGGCGTGGTGGTCTGGGCGGTCCATGGATGAGCTGTGTGCGCGCGCGCGCCTAGGTTCGAGGCTGGGGCTGTACATAATTTATTTTTATTTTTTCTGAGAGGGATTAGAGCGTCGAGACGCTCTGCAGAGCGTCGAGACGCTGTCCCCTCGGGAAAAATGGCTTGAAAACTCATTTTGGAGCGTCTCGACGCTCCCATAGCGTCTCGACGCTATCCCCTCGGCATTTTTGGCTTGATTTCTTCTTTTTCTTGGCTCTTGGTCATCAAAGTTCATATTTTAAGCTAATTTTTCATGCCATAACTTCTAAAAAGCTCCGGTTTGCTCCAAATGCTCGAAATCTACAATTTAGATAAATAATATCATTAAAACGTTCATTTAAACTCCAAAACTAGCATAATAACGGCTCTAAAGATAGCCCATTTAGTGTGCTATCACATAAATTATTGAATGTAGTGTTGTGCTAAAATGTGATAGACAGAAAGAGATAAAAAAAATAAAAGAAAGAGACACCGTGAAACTGTGAAAGTATCATGTCAACAAGGAAACTTTCTAATACATCCGTGGTATATAGTTTTTTCATATCACTGCCTTTGAATGAATGTCGTGTAACCAATTCTTTTAAAATTAAGAATATGTGAATTTTTTGTGGGACTATATTTTTTAATTAATAAATTTCCTTTTCTTCTTTCATTTTTCATTCTCCTTCCTCTCTCTTTCATTCATCTTCTCGGTTGGTTTAAAACAACAAACTCAATAACAAGGTCGAGGTCATGATTTTATATATTTATTATCTAAACTTTTAAAAGTGTTTAATAATTTATGAAGTTTTAATTTTTTAAACTTTAAGCGTTAAATAGTTCATTCAACTTTTAATTGTGTGTCCAATAGATTATTAAATTTTTCATTTTTGTATCTAAGAATCCTTGACTAGTTAGATTTTTTTTTAATTCATAGATTTACTAAAGATAATTTTTTCACGTCCGGGTGATTTCGCCAATTTCGCCATTATTGAAATGGGGTTGGCCTAAAAATGAATATCCATTTTGTTTTTGTTTCTCTTTGGTTCAAATCATTAAAAATAAAATTTGATTTTGTTGTTTTAAACCAACCCGAGTAGATGAAGGAAGTGAAGAGAAGAGAGAGGAAAAAGAAGGAAAAATGATGGGAGAGAAAGAAATTTATTAATTAAAAAATAGTTGGTTCCACATAAAATTTATATATTTTTACTTTTAAAAAAATTGTCACGTGACAATCATTGACAATCATTCAAAGACAATAGTATAATTAAACGTTGGTAAATAATGACAAACTAAAAGTAAGAAAATGTAAGAATATAGAGATTTAAATATTAAAAAATTTAAAAAATAATTACAAATATAAAAAAAAATAAACATATGTAATCTAGGAAACTAAATATTTAGAAATTAAGCTTCTCTACTAAAATGATGGTTGTTAAATTGGTCGAAGTTTTTTTTATTATTTGTGAGTGGAACATCTGTTGTGGCATTTCTTTTGAAAATTACGACCGTCTTTAATTCTGTCTCTCTCTCTGTAAGAAACATATATTGTCTTTAAAAGAAAAAGGGAGAGAGAGAGACAGAGAGATTTGTTAGGGTTCATAAGTTTGATTCACCTTTTTTATAAGGAGAGAAAGTGGAGTGCTTTATATATTGCTGCTTTTTTTTTTAAACCAAAAAAGAGAATCTTTATTCTTATTATATATCAAGTAATCAACAAACTTATAAACTATACTAATGCATTTATATGGTATATGGTGACTCTTATTTGCTCTCAATTATATATATAGGAAACAAAACCCTTATAGCCGGATCAAACCGAGCATAATTCAATTGACACAAGATTGTACTATTGACTAATTAAAAGAGGTCATAGGTTTAATTCCCGCATTAATTAAATATTTTTGTTAAAAAAAAACAAAAAAAAAAACCTTATAGCCTATTTTATTTAGTTCTCTCTCCCATCGACTCAAATTTTGCAAACCTTTTTCATCATTAAGCAATCAACACATACACTGGCTTAATTAAGTTTTTATTCAATTTTTTTCAATGCAATTTTACAAGTTAAATTTGCCTAATTTGAATTGAATCCTTTGAATATAATCTTAAATATTGGAGGAAAGATTACCTCTTTTTACTTTGGATTTCGTAATTTTTCGGAAGCATAAATAAAATATATCCATGTATATACAGTGTGTTATTGAAGTGATTTTAGATGACTAAAAGAGAAGAAAAAAAATCTTAATGAATTAATTTTTTGAATTATTAAAAACTCTTTAGAAACATTTGGGAGATAATTATCCATGAATAAGCGACTTTAGTTTCGAAAACATTTAAAATATGTAGTAAAAAAATAATATTATATTTGTAACATAAAACACTATATAAAAGGCATAGAGTATGTAAAGAACTAACATTTTTGGAAATTGAATAATATGAATTTTTTGTTACGTAGTATGAATATTTAATAATAATAACAAAAAATAGATATTTAAGCAATGTTGAAGGATATTAAGAACAAAATATTTAAAAATAGAATTACAAAATGGACTAGTATGGAAAGTTGTAGGAGTAAAAATATAAGAACAATTTTTGTATTATTATATTTGATAGTACCAAAGAGATATGAAAAGAGCAAATAATTGTAACATAGAATATCCAATGGTGCTAAGTTTTGGCTGTAAAAGGTTTGGAAAAAAAAGTGTAATGAAATAAAAATATAGGGTTTTCAGAAAGCCATATATTCTCCAACTTTTGTTTTTATGAGCCAAACCATGTGGGGTTTCTTTAGCCTCTTTCCCTGTTTGCTATTGGGACTCAAATGAAAATATAAATTAAACTTCACAAAAAATAATTTTTTTTTCCTCTATTTTTTTACTTTTTGGGTGTGAGAATTGAACCTAGACTTGCGATGCATCTTGCGGTTAAACTATGCTTTTGTTGGCCACGTAATTTTTCTTTCTCAATGTTTCTAACATAATTTAAATAATAAATTCAAAGTTTTATCCTGCAGCCATTATTTTAAAAAAATAATTGTTTATCATATTTAATTAAGGGCTGGTTGCACAAATAGCAATCAGACCCAAACTAATTGCAAATTTAGCAAACTTTAAAATGTTTTGCAAATATGGCAAAAAAACCCGTTTCTATCACTGATAGACTATATTATATCACTGATAGACTTCTATCAGTGATAGACTATTATCTCTGATAGACTATTATCACTAACAAAAATCTATAAAAAACTGAGGTGATCAGCAATAGACTTCTATCAGTCATAAGATATCAGCGATAGAAATTGCTATATCCGCAAAATTTTTAAAAACATGCTATATTTGCAAATAATAAGTCTTAAATTGTCATTTACTACAATTTTCCTTTAATTAATGTTGTTTTTATAAAGTATATGGACAATTAATTTAGGAGAGGAAGGGATTATATTGGGTACTTTTTTCTATTCTTTCAATAGAAGGCAATTGATTTGATAATTGAATATGATTAATTTGAATCATCTGCTTTAAATATCATTAATTTTAAAGTTTCTTATTATTTAACTAAAAAAAATTAATTTCACATATATTTCAAATGTGAATTCAACTTTTAACTTAATAAATTTCATCCCTTACTCTCATATTTATTTTTGAAAAAAAAATTTCATTAATATGTAAGAAACATACAAGAAGCATAGTCCATTACATGAAAACTTTCTAATTTAAAGCAAATTTTTGTGTCAATAATTTTTGTTTAACCTACCATATATAAAGAAAATTTAAACTACAAAATTATTGTAAAATATTTGTGGGTGAGAGTAGAAGAATCCAATAGTAATTTTTTTGTAAACATTATATATGTAGCAAACGACAATCCGAGAAACCAAACATACCCTTAGTGCCAACATTTTGCTTTTCCCTACAACTTCCTAGTTCCTATTATTAAAATACAGAATTTTCTTTCCTAAAACCGATAAGAGATAATAAAAGAGAGAGAGAGAGAAATATATACATAGGGGTTTTTTAATATTTATTTTGTATATATAATTAATCTACTATATATATATGGAGGAATCTGAAAAGGTCTGGGAAGGTGTGGTCTTTTGCTTTGGTTGAAGACAGAATATTCTGAGCCCACCAAACATCAACAGCAAAACTCCAAAACATTTATACTAAACAAACTCACTCCCCAAAAACATCATTACTATATGATTAAAAAGGATTTTTGCAATTAATATTGTTTTTGCAATCACATAAGATCACGACTCTTGTTTGTTTGGAAATTATAAGTTCCAAAAAAAGGTTATTTATTTATTTACAAAAATAAAATTGGGAAGTGAAGTGGGGTTGTAGATCTGGGTGGCGTGGCTGTAGCAACAAGGAAGTCGAATTATTATGGACAAAAACATGATCATACTTTTATTTTTGGGACGGATTTTATTCCTTTAATTGTCTGTGTTCGTCCTTGGTGTTGGATTTTAGCTTAGGGTTTGACAGATGGGCACGTGCAGTACACCCATCTCAACATGTTTTATTTCAAACTCTTCTCTTCTATGTGCTTTCATTCTTATTAATTTAACAAAGATATATACTTAATTGATTTAGCTAAAATATAAAATGGGCTTCAAAGGACTGATTAATCAAATGGATATTTATTTTTTTTTTTATATAAAAATAATTATAGCACCACCGTCCACCACTTTGCTTTCTCATTGCTCCATATGGTTAGATTTTTAGCTATAATATACACTAATGGAGCTCTACTAATTGGACTAAAATAACTTCTTAAAAAAAAAGTGGTAACATTATATATTGTAGTGTAAATTTGGCTACTACATTATAAAGTTACTTAATCTTGCATATATATATATATTGAATAAATTGTATTCTTTGTTTTTAAATAACGGATATTTTTATAACCTTCATAATTTTTTTTTCTTAATAATAATTTTTTTTTTTGTGAGAACAAAATAGATATCAAATAGATGAGATGTGAGACTTTTGATGGTACTTCTAAGAAGATAATTTATTTTTGTTAAATTAGTACTCTAAACTTTAAAAAGTGTGTCATAGGTGTTTGAACTTTTTGATTTTGTGTATAATAGGTTCTAAATTTTAAAAAGTGTGTCTAACAAATTTAAACCTCTAAATTTTTAAATTCTATATCTAATAAATTTGTGAGCTATAACCATAATCGTTTGACCTAGTGGAAATACCTGCATGGTGACCACCTAACCTAGATTTAATATCTTACGGGTTTCCTTGACAATAAAATGTAATAAGGTCGTCATTAAGTGTTTGTCCTATGAGATTAGTCGAGGTGGACACAATCTGACCGAGAGACACAAAAAAAAAGTCTTTGAGCTTTAAGTTTTGTTTTGACTTTTTTAAAATTTCATGAATATATTTGACACAAAATTTAGAGTTTAATGACCTATTAGACATAAAATAGAAAATTTAGAACCATCTGACAAATTTTAAAAGTTTACAAAAAAAAAAAAAAAAAAAATTAAAAGTTGAATCAACTATTAAACACAAACATGAAAATTCATACACTAAATTTGTAATATAATTTTTTTACTAAATTTGTAATATAATTTTTTTCTACTTTTTTCCAATTTCTTCTACTTCCTACGTTCTACTTTTTAAACCAATAATGCACTTAACAATCATTTGGTATTGAATTCTATTTGAATAACCCTTATAGTTAGTGTCAAAAGTTTTATTGCAACTATCGTTAAATATATATAATGAAGTAAATTCTGAGTAAATTTATTCACAAACTTTTTTACCAAGGGAAAGTCAAAAAGATCTTTAGATAGGTTGTATTGTTAGTTGTAACCAATGACGAAAATATCGATATCGATATCTATATCGAGAGTTCAATTTTACGGATATATCTATGTATATATCGGTGAAATATCAATATCGACATATAATTCTGTAAATCAATTTTTAAAAAAAATTATTTAAATTAATAATTAAGTTCATTTTACTTCCAAACTAAGTTATAGATCTTGTTATTATTATCTATATTTATATTGATATTAATAAATGATATTTTTTTTTATATTTTACAAATATTTATAAAAGATGTTGGTGATATTCATTTATCCTTCGTATCTATATTGAAGTATCGATAATTTTATAGTTGGTTGTAACTTCCAAGAGCATGTCTAAGGATTGAAGGCAATCGTGTGTGAGTGTGACTGACTGACTGTGGGTTAAAAACTTGGAAGGAAATATATATAATATGATAGGTATTGGATGAAGTGGGATTTGACAAATAAGAAAAATAAGAGACAAGCCAAATTATGGGATAATCATTCCATATGCAAAAGGCAAGCCATTACTATAACTTTCTTCCAACATCATCCTATGTGTCATCTTCCACATTATTTCTTCTCTTTCTAATCTTCCCTTCTCCTTCTCCTTCTCCTTCTCTTTTCTCTACCCATTTTTATTTACTTCTCCATTTCCAAGATACAAATATATCAAAAATCTTCCTTTTATATATATATATATATATATACTTGTTATTCTCAAGGTAGCTACTTCTTTAGGGGTTTAGGCAAAGTGGGTTGAAGTAGAATGATTGAGAAAATGGGCGACCATGAATTCTCAAACTGTTTTCTCCAAATCCCTCTCGCCAAGAAGAAGAGAAACCTCCCCGGAACTCCAGGTATATTTCTCTTCTCCCTTTAACTTTTGTTTTTGTCTCTTTGAATAACTTCTCCAATTGATCACGACGATAGATCCGGAAGCGGAAGTGATAGCGTTGTCGCCGAAGACACTGATGGCGACGAATAGGTTCGTGTGCGAAATATGTGGGAAAGGGTTTCAAAGAGACCAAAACTTGCAGCTGCATAGGCGAGGACATAACCTTCCATGGAAGCTGAAGCAAAGAAGTAGCAAAGAGCCAAGGAAGAGAGTGTATGTGTGCCCTGAGAAGAGCTGTGTGCATCACCATGCATCCAGGGCTCTGGGAGACCTCACAGGGATAAAGAAGCACTTTTGTAGAAAGCACGGGGAGAAGAAGTGGAAGTGCGACAAATGCTCTAAGAGATACGCTGTGCAATCTGATTGGAAAGCACACTCCAAAACTTGTGGCACTAGAGAGTACAAATGTGATTGCGGGACTCTTTTTTCCAGGTATATAATTATTCATCTTCTTTTTCATTCCATCTTACAATTATCATGGGAGAGATTCGAACATCTAAGAACTCTAAGTTGAGGACATATATCTTATACCAGTTGAGCTATGCTCAGTTTGTTGAGGATCCCACATCGGAAAGATGTAAGGACCTCACTCACAATATAATATCTATATAACATCTATGAGTACTCGATGTCTAATACAGTTGACTCCGAGTGTGCAATGTAATTTGAGGCCGGGTGCTACGATATATAATTCAATAATTAGCATTTATTTTCAAGTTTTTTTTGTTAAAATTATTAAAAAGTTTGATGAATTTGTTGGCTAAATATAAACAGGAGAGATAGCTTCATAACTCACAGGGCATTCTGCGAAGCGTTGGCGGAAGAAACAGCAAGAGTAAACGCAAGCACAACAATAAGCAACGCCATGGCCGCCGCCGCCGCCGGCAATTTCAATTACAATTTCATGGGCGGCGGAGGCAGAGAATCATCAGCAATATTGAACCATGAAATCGGAGCAGGGTTAATGTATTATGATAACCCACTAGCTGATTATAATTCGAATTGGGTATTTGGAACAACAGAGATTAACAACGGTGGCAGTGGTGTTTGTTCACTGTACAGCCACCAATTACAGCAAGTGAGTCAAACCCAGATGCCAAATATGTCAGCCACTGCTTTGTTGCAAAAAGCTGCTCAAATTGGACCAATAATTTCCAGCTCCTCCGACGGATTTACGACTACTACACTTCAAAATCAAATTAATAATTGTGTCGTGGAGATTGAGAATGAGAATAACAATGATATGTACACTGCAAAACGGCGTCGTACTACGCAGAGTGAATCAGGAGGAAGCCACACAAGAGATTTTCTTGGAGTTGGTGCCCACACTACTATTTGCCACACCTCTAATCCATCAATCAACGGTTGGATTTAAATCATTATCCCAAATTTGACGTCTTTTTATAAATGTATTTTGTTTTTCCTCTTTCTTTACACAAAAAAGTTGACAATAATAAAGTGAATCGATCTAAAGATGGGAGTGACAATTAATGAGATATTCATGTATCTAATATCTAATTATATGATTTTTGAAAAAATTGAGGAGGGAAATCACTCAGCATATTCACTTGAGTACCAGAAAGCTAAGGTTGTCCCTTTTAAAAATGGTGTGTGGTTTTTTTGTGTTTGATAAAAGAGAGGAGGAAGCAAAGTTTGGAGGGTCCCCTTTTGGACTCCATTATTGCTATTTTTTATATCTGTCTTGGTTGTTGTCATGTCAAACATGGACCCAACCAAACAAAAAAGAAAAAAAAATCCAAAAAGTGGCTTCATTCAACCAAATATATACAATTTCTTTATTCAAAACTAATATAAATGCTTACTTTTCTTTCAACCAACCATATATATGTTATATCAATATATTTTTATGCCCTTGATTTCTCTTCTTCCCTTAATGATTTTTCATTAATCATATTGTTGAAAAATATTTTAGAAGTCAATTTGAGCATAACTCAACAAAGAAAGATACTCTCGACACAAAATTAGATGAATAAAGTGGAATAGAGATAAGATTGCAAATATTTGACAAAAGAAAGATAAGCGAAATAAGATCTTTTGGTGAAGAGGAATTTGCCATGAACATAGAGCAATTCGATGAAGAGAAGACGTGTAATAATATTTTAATAGTTATCAACTAAGATGTTCGAAATTCAAATCTCTCAAATTTATATTATTGTGGTTAAATTCTAAAAGAAAAAAAAAATTGAAATCGAATAAAGTAGCTATCTTGAAAATTAATTTGGGTTGAGATTTAGAAATTATTTTAACATAGGGTGGAAAATGAAACAAAAGAAGTTGATATCTTTTCTAAAAAGAAAAGTAAAAGTATTATGAAAAGAGACATGAATGTTTCAATTTGGCATATCAAATCCATGGTACACTTTACCATTTTCCAAGGACATCATTTGGATAAAAACTTGAATGCTTTTGGGGTTTGAATTTGAGGGTAGCTTTGGCGTTCAATAAAGGGACTCATAGTCATGTTATAATCATAACATAGTTTGACATCTAAAAAGATAACCAGAAAAGCAACTCTTTTCATTTTTCTTGCTGTCTATACCATTCTATTGATTTTAGAGCTAACTTTTGCAACGTGAATTATGGTAAAACTTCGTTTTCTTCAATGCATGTTTATTCTAATTTGATACTTATATTCTTATCAAATTAAATTAAGAGGTAAGGACCCGTAATCTCTCTTTTATAGATCTCACTTCCCTTCCGACTCTTTTGTAGATACACTATCCCTTCCGGCTATGGTATGAGGGAAGGGAAGTGAGATCTACAGTTTTTCTTGATATTTGATGAGTGGTCATACTATGATCGTTGTTTGGGCGACATGGCCCCACGCACTACACACAAGAATGAATTCTCTCTCAAGACACGTGGAAGAGCATGAAAATGAAAGGCCGAAGACATGTACATAATGGAATTACGACATATAAACAATCATTTGGCTTTAGAGCCCTATCACGTAAGGGAGAAGAAAGACTAATTGTGTGAAGCATACGAGAAGAAAACTTTCTCCCTGTTTGCAGGGGCGGATCCAGACATTGATGTTTGGGGGGGCCAAAAATTAAAGTATATAAATATTAAAAATATATCGCCAAAAATCCAGAGGTTCGAATTCACTATGTTGACATTAAAAAAAGTTACCAGTGATAAACATATGTGAGTGTATTAAAGACTTACGGACTAAGTTTAAATAAACTTAATACCATCGTATAATTTTGTTCATCTAAAAAAAATAAAAATTATTGAGTCTCTAAACTCTAAAAAGTCTTTAATGCATCCTTATACTTTCAATTTTGTTTCTAATGAATTCCTAAATTTTTAAAAAATGTCAAATAAATACAAGGATATATTAGACTTAAACTTGAAAATTTGAGGACCAATTAAATATAAAATTGAAAGTTAAAAAATATATTTAACTCTTTTTGAAGTTCGTGGTCTATTAAACACAAAATTAAAAGTTCAAAGATTTATTTGACATTTTCTTAAAAAAGAAATTATTAAAAAAAAACACAATATAACATGAATTTGTTTACAAAAATTTATAAAAGGGAGGTTAATATAATCTAAATTACTTTTGAAAATATTAATAAATAAATAATACTAAGAGTTAAAATTTTTTTTTAAAGTATGAAAATACTAAATTTAGATATTTGAAATTACAATGACTAAAATAATATAACTCTTAAAAAAAATAGGTCTTAATTATTTTTAAGAATAAAATTTATATATTTTTAAATATATATATAAACAAAACATTAAAAGAGAACCATTTTTTTAAAAAAAATAAACATATATGGAATAAAATGTAAAGCAAATAAATTATTGTTGTGGTTGAGTTTCGAACTCAGGCACAACAAAATATAAACTATGCACATGACCACTGCAACAGAATAAGATTTTGTTAATTTGGGGGGGCCAAAATGTATTTAATAACAACAGTATATATTTAAGGCATTAATTTTGCCTACGAGTATGAGAAAATCAAAAATTTTGGGGGGGCCGTGGCCCCCCCTAGTCCCTTCAGAGGTCCGCCCCTGCCTGTTTGTGATCAACGCACTCGAGAGAAACAGAAGGGTTATATTGTATCAGAATTGTATAAAATGAAATACAAAAATCTCTAGACGCGTGTGATATCCTCCACAAATAAAACAACTACAACTCTTTATTAGTATTTATCAAAATTTTCAATTTTCTTTCTCTCTATCGGTGTGATATTAAATGTAATGAAAAAACTTTTAAAATGGGAAGAAGATTGAATGATAAGATTATTAGATTGTGGTTTAGTAAAAAACATGAAATTTTCTCATTTGGAGAAAGATTATAAATGGCATATATAGTTTTTTTTTTCTTTCAAGCAAAATCAGCTAAGCCGTGTGAAAAGTAGTTTACTTGTAATCTCTTTTCCCCCACTTTTTGGGTTTTATATTTAGATGATAATGACTAGTGAACCTTTGGGATTGATATAATGGTTTTTTTTGTTCTGTAATCAGCTAAGGTGTTAACGTCAAAATATGGCAAACCATCTCTAAAATTCGAAAAATATAACTTTTATCTCAACCGTTGTAATGTAGAACGTAGGTGTGATCAAAAGGTCAGAGGTTTTGAATTTCTTCACTCCACGTGTGGTAAAAAAAAATTATAACTTTTATCTCCATTTTTTAAAATATTTATAAATAAGCATTTCTTTTTTATAAAAATTAGAAAAAAAATATTATTTTTCTCCTAAACTTGTTTGAATGTATAAATTTCTACCTCATAAATTTTTAATTTCATCAAACTAGACTCCGAACTTGAATAAGTGTTGTAATTTTTATCTTCTATTCAATTTTTTTCTAATTCGCACCCATTGTTTTAATAAAAAAAACAAAATTGTAAAAACTCCAAAAATTCATTAATTTAATAAAAATCAAGCTTTTGCACGAAATTAAATTTGACTAATACAAGAAATCGACTATTAGATAACTGTCAAAACTTATAAATTTCAACAAAGAAAAAAAAAATTAGCTATTACTCTGGTTAACGTCTACTTCGTTATCTTATCTCTTGGATCAAGGCCCATTTAGCAGAAACCGACTAAATCCCAAAGCCCAAAGCTCAAAGCCCAAAGCTCAAAGCCCAAAGCCCAAAGCCCAAAGCCCATACCATAACCTTCAGAAAAAACCAGAGAGAGGAGTTTAGCATTACAGTGTTGTAGTGATTCCGATTCCGATTCCGGCATGAAGTTCACAGATTCCCCGGTAATAGACCTTCCGGTGGGGGGCGTCGCCCTTTCACTCCAGCAGGACAACGGTTCAATGCACGTCGGCACCTCCGTCTGGCCCTGTTCTCTTGTCCTCGTCAAATTCTTCGATCGATGGGCCTCAATTCCCCCCACCGAAAACCCTTATTCCGTTCTCCTCGATTTCCGAGGCAAACGCGCCGTCGAGATCGGCTGCGGCTGCGGCGCCGCCGGCATGGGCCTCTACCTCCTAGGCCTCACCAATTTACTCCTCACCGATATATCTCCGGTCATTCCAGCCCTCAAACACAACATCAAACGGAACAAGCTGGTCCTTAAAAAATCCCTAAAACATTCTGTTCTTTACTGGAACAACCCCGCCCAAATCGCCGCCCTTAATCCGCCGTTTGATATTGTGATTGCTACTGATGTGGTTTACATTGAGGAAACTGTTGGGCCGCTTATTTCGACCATGGAAACGCTGATTGGGAACGACGGCGTCGTTCTGTTGGGATACCAATTGAGGTCGCCGGAAGCGGATAAGCTGTTTTGGGAAATGTGTGATAAGGCGTTCCAAATTGAGAAGATCCCACATGAAGATTTGCACCCCGAATTTGCCTACGAGGAGTCTGATGTTTATGTACTCAAGAAGAAGAAGGAGGAGACGGCTTCGCGGAGTTGATTCGAATGAGTAAAGTTTTTCTGTTACATTGCTAATTCTAAAACTTTAGAGCTAATGTATACTTGTTGGCATTTGATATATGACGATCCTGTTGGATTCTGGAGTTGAATATGCAAGTGTTGTGTGATTTCCTTTTATATCAAAGTCTCTTGCTTTCATTCGTTCATCACAATTAAATTCAGATGGGCACTTTGATTTTGCAATTATGAATCCAGAGTTGGGCATTTCTGTGGCAGGGTTCTGACATTATATATTATTACTACTCATAGTTATGATGCAAAGCTTTTAAATAGTTATGATGCCTGAGATTACTTGATGATAAGCTGCAATTAGTTTATTATGGCCGTTTATGGTTGCATTCTCTTTTCTACAAATTCATTGCTCTGTTTAAGCTGGATTGTGTTCATGATCATCTTTAGTTAGAGTTTGTGTATTGCGTGTCATCTTGGTGGCAGTTTGTCTTCTTAAACTGCTGATTTTACTACTTCTCCATCTCATTTTTCAGAGAGTTCAAGGCGTTGCTTATATTGAAATTATACACTGTTGCATGGAAGATTCCCAAATGTTAACTAAAGTCTCCAGATAAAAGTTTAGTCGTTATTCGTCATTAACTTGATTATATTGGATGATGCTTAAATCTTCCTCGTGCCGTAATAGAGTTTCATAATCAACTGTAAATGTTTATTTTCACTATGGCTATTTAACGGAAATGAAAATTCATTTCTTTTACCTCTGTTTTTCTAAACAGAAATGAGCCACTCCTTACCTAGTCCTAGTAAAAGCTTGTAAGATGTTCATTTTTCTTATCTTTACTGGCATTTTCCATGTTGCACCACCTAGTTATTTACGGTTATGGGCATGTTGTTTGGGAACACTTTGGGGGTGAACATTCATTAGAGTCGGTAGATTAACATTTAGATTGTAGTTAAAGTGAGCATAGTTCAGCGGTAATTGACATGTACTATCTCCCATGAGATCAGATCCTTCGTTCTCCTATTTGTTGTACGAAAAACCTTAAGTTCAATCATTCGTTCTCCTATTTGTTGTACGAAAAACCTTAAGTTCAATCATTCGTTCTCCTATTTGTTGTACGAAAAACCTTTAGTTCAGTCCTTCGTTCTCCTATTTGTTGTACGAAAAACCTTGCAACAAATAACCTTTAAACGGTAACATTTAGAAGCAAGAAGCAAAAAGAAAGGAAAAAAACAAATTCTTTAACCCAACAAGTGGTCTCCAAAGTCCAAACTTGCTTTCCTATCACTAGCTCACCAACCGATTTGGACTTTGATTTTGATTATTTCGATGGAAGAGAATAATCTCTTTCCGTCGAAGTAGATCTTATTTTCAAAGATATTACCATTCTTTTCATTTAATCAATAATTAGGAATATGGAAATGATCAACAATCAAGCTTGAATGTATGCAGATTGATTCAATACGCCTCTTTCAACATTAGCTACCAATAAAGTTGAGGTTGAAAACTTGAAAGCAAAGTATGACCCTTTCTACTCGTGTGCATGATAAGGAAATATCTTTATGTAAATGTAAATCACAGAGATTCTAATGGTCTTTCATTTTTCAGACAAAAACATAAAAAGATTATTACAACAACAAGAAGCACCTCTCTACAGTTGTCTTGTTCGATACCATGTCGGTGACAAAATCCCTTGAAAAACCTTACACTGCACCCATGTAATGTAATATAATATTCCTCTCTTAAATATATTTCCACATTTATTCATCTGTATTATTCACAGTTTCCCTTTCTCCAAATTTATTCATACTATAATAATAATAATAATAAACAATAATCATGAAACAACAGAGGACCCACCATGGACTCCAAACTGGGGAATAGATCTATTTTGATCAGTTGACTCAAAAGATATGAAAGAAGGGTTATAGAAATCAACAAGTGGGTTAGGAATAGGATTATGATTTTTTTGTCCCCTAAAGTTGAGAGAAATTGAGTCCCTTTGCACTGAGTTACCACATTGCCTAGGTTGTGTTTGGTAGAAAACTTTTGAGACCACAATCTCTCCATCTTTTTCTTCTTCGTTGTTGCCTAAATGGTATTGATGCATTATCCAGTTAGTCTTCTCCGGCTTTTTTTGCTTCCCATAATTGGTGTACAAGACGAGTATCTTCTTGTAACCCTTCACTCTCCCGACCACGACAACTGGCCTCGTCTTGCCGGTTTTGTGCCACCGCGTCTCGCCCTCGCCCTCGACATCGTCCGCGTGAACTTTTCTTCTTTTTCTTGTTCCTGTTGTGTAGGCTTTGGATGGCCGGTGGAAGAAGTGTCGGACCAGACCATCTTTTCTTACTCCTGCATGCATTCATTCTCTTTAACTCATGAGAATATCAATAACACTGTTACCTTTGTTCAAGTTAGCTGAAGGGTTAGTTTTCATGGAAAATACACCGAGTTCTATACGCCACCTTCTAGTTTAGTCATGGATTGGTGTCTCAAAAATTGTCTAATAAATCGAAATAATCATTTGTCAACTTCAGCGGTTGACACATCTCAATTTACTCTAAAAAATCATTAATTTTGAATTCTCACCATCTAATTTTCTGCCTCAAACATAAATGTGGTTAATTGGTTTCAATTTTGTCATATTCTAAATAAATAAATCAAAGATTTAAAGGGTTGGTTGCACAAAGAGCAACCAGACCCAAAATAATGGCAAAAAACAAAATTTAAAATATTTTGTAAATATAGCAAAAAATTAGTTACTATTACTAATATGCTATCGCTGATATATTAGACTGTTATCGTTGATATATGACTATCACGGATAGACTACTATCGAGGTGATAGACTTGTATCAGCAATAAACTTCTATACTATACTATAAGGGATAGAAATTGTCATATTTACATTTTTTTTTAAAAAAATGCTATATTTTTAATTATTTTACTCTAAATTGACATTAGTTACAATTTTCCAGATTTAAATATACCTTCTTATTAAAAAAAACATATTCCATAGCAATTTTCATTAAAATGAAAATTAAAACATTTAGTGTGAAATTGAAACTTCTAAAAAGTTAACAGACAATATTGAAACCAACTACTCAGGGGTATTTTTTTTTTTTTTTTTTTTTTTATAACTTAATTAGTATCATTTTTGTTTCTAGAGCTTTAAAAGCTTAAATTGTAACATAAATTGAAAGTTAAGATTTTTTTAAATTTTAAATGTAAAATTGAAACAAAATTGAAACCACTAATATTTGGTATAGTTTAGCCTAATATATTACTAAAAATTCTGGTTTTCTTGCCATTACTTTTCATATTATGAAAAACAATTTGGCTAATTTTTAAAAATAAAATGAAAAGAAATAAAACGTATGAGACAGAAAATAATTGAAATAAACCTGGCAATTTTTGGGGATGCGTATAGCAAATCCCTTGGTCCCATTCAATTGTTGGGATGAATTCATCGATCAAAGGGTGAAGAAGGTTGTTAGAATCTGAAGAATCACACCCAACTTTTCCCTCTAAATGTTGAAGAAGCTCTTGATCCGTCGGGTCAAATTTCACACCCGCAGGCAGACCCGGTAATGTATGAATTCCAGCCTTTATATTTAAATAATTCACACCCATATAATTAAATAACCAAATTAAATAATCAAACCCAAATAAAAAAAAAGAAAAAAAAAAAAACCTTTTCTCGGCATTTGATTTGGTGGCCACAAGAAGGACAAGAAGAAGGAGTGGAGTTAATAGTAGTTTGGCGATCGGCAATTTGTGTCATCTTTTCTTGGCTTGTCCTTTCACTTATTCCGACATTCGACAAACAAAATAATGAAGCTGATGAATTTCATCAGCTCACACACAGCTTTTATTCTTTAAAGCTTGTGGTTTTGGCTTTTGCATGTGGGGTTGAAGATATAAGAAATATGGGGGTTAAGTAGTAGAGAAAATAAATAATTTTGAGAGATAATTAATAAAAAAAAAAAGGTTTCTTTGATCTCAAGTTTGGTGGAGTGGAGTGTATATGTGCACAAGAAGAGACTTTGATGAGAATAAATGCAGTTCTTGGATGACCTTTTTTTTTTTAAATTAAAAAAAAAAAACAAAAATGGAAGTGAGATTAAAGGTAAAAGGTGGGATTGATTTGTTGTTAAATAGAGATGGTTTTGGGATTTTAAAAGAAACACTCAAAGATATGAGAAGAAAGAATTGAGTGGAGAGGAGGTTACCTAATTTTGAGAGAGAAAGAGAAGAAGGTTGTTTTTTTCAGGTCTCATGTCACTGTGGAGTGTACATAAAGCCTTCAGTTTCATTATAAAAATACACAACAATATTATTAGATACAACCTTAGCTTCAGTTTTATATATCTATAAATGATGTGAAAGCCTAATTTAATTTTGGGTCTGATCTTACACTCCTTCGCCTGCAATGCAACTGCCAACCAAACTCCACCGATCACTTACACAAACCAACACCCGAAGACGACAGTATTTTAATGAAACCATATAACGTTATTAAGGAACAACAACTTTGAATTTACTACCTTACCTTAGCTACTGATGTTTAGACATTTTTTAACCCTATGTCTTGGTTTTCCTAGGGTCAAATTTAAAGACCACCTAGCTTATATTGTATTTCTCAACTAAATTTTGCTTGACGAAGATGACATATCAATTATCACCTTTAAAGTAAATGATTCATTTTTTTACTCTGAAACTCTCGAACTAATTTTTTTTTTTTTTTTTTTAAAAGTAAAATTTTCTTTATTTTATATGAAAAAAATAAGTTAGGATGCTTTCTATAATAGCTTTGTAAATATGGTCAAGTGTGAAGTGTCAAAATGGGACTTAAGTAAGAGCAATTATCTCTATTAGTATGAGATATGTGGTAAAATTTAACGATTTAATTAAGTTTATTTAATTATTTTATTTTATTTTATTTATTTAATTAAAATTTGATTGTTTTATAAAAAAAGAGAAAAGAAAGGAGAATGAGATTCAATTCTCCTCAAGGAAGAGTTACAAGAAGGAATGAAGCTTGTTCATCCTAGAGTGTAGGAGAAAAAACTTAGGAAAAAAAATCAGTTTATACCCCTAAACTTTGAGGGTTGTATCAATTAAAACTCTAAACTAATGATCATATCAATTTAAACCCTGAACTTTCATAAGTGTATCAATTTACACCTTCTATTAGAACTTATTTGAAAAAAAATCAATTTAAACGAGTGAAAACTTATAATTTTAACAATTAAACTCATAAACTTTCATAATTGAATCAATTGTATGAAAGTTTAGGGGTTTAATTGATCAATTACAAGTCTTCACACGTGTGAAAACTAACATTTTTCTAATGGAGGATGTAAATTGATACACTTATGAAAGTTCAAGGTTTAAATTGATACAATTGAAAGTTTAGGGTTTTAATTGATACAACCTTCAAAGTTTAGGGGTATAAATTGATTTTTTCCCAAAAACTTAATATAAAGGTTTTCTGAAAAAAAGAAAAAACCACCGAAAGACGAAGAAATATTTTTTGCTGTCCAAAGATTAATTCGATCCAAAAAAATTATTTGTTAAAATTTAGCATACAAGCCAAAAGGGATTCGTAGGAGAGCTTAGTTGCACACAAGCAATCTTGAAGGGAGTTGTATCCTGGGAGTTGAGTGCCGAAAAACTCAGTGCAACTGGGAGCACGTCTTCTCTAAGGACAACGTTCAACAACATGCGTCTCTACCCAATTAACAGGTTTTTCTAATCCTTTGCTTTTTAATTTTTTGATTGGTGTATATTTACATTTTATACTGACTTTAATATTTTTACGTAATAAGTTAGGATGATTTCTATAATAGCTTTGCAAATATGGTGAGTGTGAAGTGTCAAAATGTGACTTAAGTAAGAGCAATTATCTCTATTAGTATAAGATATAAGTAAAATGTATATGATATTACAAAGCTTACTTTCAATAGACAATATTGTATCATTGTAGATGGTCCATTGATATATATATATATATATATATATTATTTATTTATTTTATTTTTGTCTCGTCTTAGATTAGATAAAAAAAAATCAAGATTTATTATGTATAAAGAATTAAAATGTAAAATTGTATCCCTCCTGCTCCTTACGAAAATTTAAATTTTGAACTCCATCTCTGATTACAAGTACGAGGTAATAACAATTTGAAGTTTTGAGTTATAGTAATTTTCTATTTTTGCTCCTAAAGCTTATAGAAATATGTCTCTTTGCTAAAGTTGCCTATTTCAACGTGTTTGAAGTTTAAAAATTATTCCCATAATTTTACAAATTTTGAGAAAAGAATATATTAGTTTGTTGTTTTCTATTTCTTGTTTTCCATTCTCAAGAATATTGATGAAAGTGAAATTTTATCTTTTTCTACTTTTCTTTTCAGTGCATTATTATTTTTTAACTAATAAAATACATTAATAAATATCATTATAGGCATATTATATGTGTAGCTTTCTAATGTATTTAGCATGTATTAAAAAACGAAAATAAAAATGTAGACATATTACTAAACTGGTTTAAATATTGTTATGTATTTATTTATTATTATTATTATTATTATTATTCCTTCAATTTGAATTAATTTACGTTCACCTAAAAGTTCAGTGAACATAATGATGTTGATTAATGATTAAGATGATATATTTAAAAAAAAATTGAATGAAAAATCCAATGAATTGTTGGCATAGTATGAGGGTTTTGTTTTTATTTAGGTGTTGTTTTGTGAACGATCTGAATATAAATAAAGAAAACATATATTGAGCAGTAAATGGTTGGACGAGACTTTGAGAGCTCCATAGTTTAAAATTATTATTTTTTCACTTTGGAGTTTGGAGATGGACGACAGATCGTCTGCACAAAAACAAAGCTAGATTCGTCACTTACCTTGTAAGAAATCCAACAATCGCCAGCCAAAGAGGAAAGCTTAACTAATTACTAATTCCTTAGGGTTATTTCTATATTTTGTAATTTATAAATTATTTTGTATTTTATAAACTATTTTTTAAAAAAATATTATGATGATAACACATAATTAATTTACTTGGGTCAATTTTTTTTAATTGATTTTAGTTTTAAAAAAATTGGGACACTTAATTGCTCAGCTAAGTAGGATAACTTTAGGGGGAGTTGAAAATAATAATAATAATAATAATAATAATAATAATAATAATAATAAAAAATAAAAAAATAAAAAAATTGCATTTGTAACAACCTGTTTAATCTTTGCATATATGGCAAAAAAATTAGGCTCACCCCAAACACAAACACAGAAACATAACTATTAAAAGTTGAAAAGTCGAAAAATCGAAAATACCTCTTCTTCAAAGTAATTATGTGTTCCACTAACCTAAATGATTGCATGTTGATACACCTCTAATATATTTGAAATGATTGTCTACTGATAATACCTCTTCTCCAAAGTAATTATGTGTTCCACTAACCTAAATGATTGCATGTTGATACACCTCTAATATATTTGAAATGATTGTCTACGGATACAATGGAGATTGGTGTCTGATAGCCTTAGATATGAATGTTGATTGACATCTGATAGTCTACGGATATACTTAAAATTTCAATAGAATGAGAGACCTTGAATTCTGATAGTCTGATAGCCTTAGATGAATGTTGATTTACCTTCCTTATTTTACAGATCTACAAATTATATACCTGATTTACTAATAAAATGCATGTTAAGTATAATTAATATTGGGTTGGTTGCATAAATAGCAATCAGGCCCAAAATAATGACAAATATAGCAAAATTTAAAATATTTTGCAAATATGGCAAAAGATCAGTGATTATCATTAATAGACGGTTATCGTTGATATCCATTGATAAAATGACTATCACTGATAGACTACTATCAGTGATAGTCACGGACAAAATTCTATAAGTATTGAGATGATAGACTACTATTAGTGATATAAATGGTCATATTTGCAATTTGTTTTAAAAAAAAGTGCTATATTTTTAATTATTTTATTCTAAATTGATATCTGGTACAATTTTTCATTAATATTTATATATATATATTTTTTTAACAAAATACTTATACATATAATTAATACTTATTACTAAAATGCATGTTAAATGAATGTTAATACACGAA
This sequence comes from Herpetospermum pedunculosum, assembly GCA_028017165.1. Taxonomy (NCBI): domain Eukaryota; kingdom Viridiplantae; phylum Streptophyta; class Magnoliopsida; order Cucurbitales; family Cucurbitaceae; genus Herpetospermum; species Herpetospermum pedunculosum. The sequence continues at coordinate 3,730,361 of CM051529.1, read as the reverse complement.
TGTTATACAATATAAATATAAATATAAATATATATATATATATATATATGATTTGCTATTAATATATACATGTTAAATAAATGTTGATGCACCAATGTTGTACTTGAAATGCATGTTAAATGAAGGTTGATACATTAATACATACCTAATTGACTACTAAAATGTATGTTAATTGATCAATGTTGATACATCAATATCAATAATATATATTTGATTCCATCCATATACTAATGATATAAGTTATAACTAATTAAAAAGAAAATAAGTATAAATGGCCAAATTTGGCTATGGTTTTGAAAAAAGGCTAAAAAAAAACTTTAGAAGAATGGCAAAAAAAAATGGAATCAAATTCTACCTCGTTTTTTTTTTTAGATTATAGTATTTGACAATTAAAAAAAAAAAAAAAAAGTGGTCGTTTGTCTAATTGTCCAAAAAAAAAAGAAAGTGGTAGCTAGATTTGTTCGGATCCTATTAACATATTGCTAAATTGACCTATGTACATCCTATTTGAGTATAACAATTGGAGTAGAAGGATTTGAATTCCGACTTTAAATGAAAAAGTATATGTCAATTATCGTTAAGTTATGTTGACTTTAACTTAAATTGACCTCAATATATAACCCTATAAAAATCACACAAATCTAAATAAAAATCACCAAAAATTCAACCACAGGAATGTCCAAAACTACAGCAAAAATATCTAATAAAAAATGAAATTATGTTTGCTAAAAAGAGTTCAAAATCTAGCAGTAAAATGTTTATAGCGTAAACCCAACATTTTTCATTTTTTTAGTTCAGCCCTGCATAGATGGAGATTTGCTTATTTTTTAATTGAAATTATAATATCTAAAGTATGTTAAGTTAGCAGATCAAACTCCACAGTGCAACTATTCCTTACCACAAATGGTTGGAAGAGCAAACTCTCAATTGACCAAATAATATATTAGTTTCAACATTTATTAAATTTTAAGTTTCAATTAACAAAATTAAAAAAAATGAATTTTAAATTCAATTATAAAAAAAGATATACTTAAATTATAAATTTAGTCTCTAAAATTTAATGTTGTGTCTAATGAGTCTGTCAACTTAAAAATAAATGCCTATAAATCTCTAAAGTATCGATTTTGTGTGTGTAAGAGAGCTTTGGACATTAAATTATGTAATAGATCATCAAAATTTTCAATTTTGTGTCTATTAGATTTCTAAATATTAAGCTAACATGAGCATAGCTCAACTGACATATGTATGACCTAGTAACTAAGCGGTCACGAGTTTGATTCCACACCCCACATGTTGTCAAAAAAAAAATATTTTTAAATATTAAAAAATAAATAATATCTCCCTCAAAGACATGCCCTCGATTCTGAGTCAGAGGGTCGAACCCCCACCCAAATGTTGAACTAAAAAAAAAAATATTATCTGACATAAGATTAAAGGTTATAAGTTATTTTTAAACATTAAAACTTGAAAGCTCAAAGTTAAGTTAAAATAAAATGTAATTTATTAAAAAAAAAAAATAATAATAATAATAAATAAACATTATTTATTTATTTATTTATTAGCTAACAAAAACATAATTCCAATGTCTTGCATGGATTAATGACAAAGATCCAATACCCTTCTCAATATATATATATATATATATATATATATATGATAATAATAATAAATATTTTATATATATTATCTCAAATTTTCCAACAAGTAGCTTTAAGTTTAACCCCCAATAAAACAAGGAAAATGAAAGAAGCTGAAACAGAGCAACTGATCCTTCCCTAACCATTGGATTAATCCAACGGACGTGAGTTGAGTTAAAAAAAACAACAGGAAATGAAATCAAAACCAACAAAAAAAAATTGAATCTATTTAATCTTACGTTGTTGATTATGAAAACTCAAAAGCCGTTTTCAACCATATATAGCCAGCAACCGATATCTAACGCCTTTCTGTACTGTTTCTATAATTCCTTCCAATTATACAAAAATAACAAAATTCAACTTAATTTGAAATCCTTACAGATCTTCTGTTCATTCCCATTCCGAAATAAAAATTCATAAATATGCCACCCCAAATCGAAGAACAACAACAACAAAACAAAAGCAAAAAGAAAACATTAATCATCAAAATGCAAGGTGAAATCGAGAGCCAAAACCAGGTTGTAGCCGCTGCCGAGGGGCTTCTACGAGAAATCCAGCAGCCACTATTAGAAAACGACTCAACAATAATCGCCACAAAGCCAACAAAAACATCAACCCAAAGAGCCATTCGAAAGACCTTCAAAGGAACAGCCCATTTAGCCAACCTCCTCCCCACAGGAACCGTCCTCGGCTTCCAAATTCTGTCCCCAATATTCACCCACCAAGGCCAATGCCACACCAATGTCAGCCAATCCACCACTCTTGCACTCCTCTTGCTCTGCGCTTCGTCCTGTTTTTTCCTCCTCTTCACCGACAGTTTTCGAGACGAACGTGGCAAAGTCCGATATGGGGTCGCTACATTTCGAGGCTTGTGGGTCATCGATGGCTCCACCACGCTTCCCAATGAAGAAGCTGCTAAATACAAACTTCGGTTTATTGATTTCTTTCATGCCTTTGGTTCTCTGCTGGTTTTTGTAGCTGTTGCTTTGTTCGACGAGAATGTGGTTAAGTGCTTCTATCCGACACCGTCCGATGAAACGAGGGAGCTCTTGGTTGTGTTGCCTATTGGAATTGGGGTTTTGTGCAGCTTGTTCTTTGTGTCTTTTCCCACTAAACGCCACGGCGTTGGATTCCCCCTCTCTCGTCAGTAGCAAAACAAACATGTATTCATCTTGCAATCTTCAATCTTTCTTAACTTTTGTATTCTACATTCATGATTTTTACTTATTTAATTCAATACTATAAATCCACTTGATCAAACATATTGTTGTGGGTAAATTTGGAGCTAAAGAAAAGAAAAAAAATGTATTCATCTTTTCTATTTTGTAGTCACATAATCTATAAATCTAAAATTTTTACCGACAAGGCAAAGGCAAATAATGGTCGGATGCAATGATATCGTTGGAATTTTGGTATCAACAGATATTATTCAATTCAATCATATAACTCCCAAATTAACTTAAAAAAAGAACCAACAGTATATTAAAAAGAAAAAAGTTCAGCTTCCATTAGCTCAGGTCTGGCCCAAGAAGTTTCTAATGCCAGCCTTCTGTTCAGTAGTGAGTCTCGTTGGAAATTTGATGTCGAAATTGATTCTCAAATTCCCTTTCTTTGTGGGATCTTTTTGGAGAGGCATTCCTTCGGAGGGAATCACTTCCTCGTAATTTGGAGTAATTACATTACTAATTGGGAAATTGATATGTCTGTCGTCCAAGGTTGTAAGATGAACAGAGTACCCTGTCAAGGCTTCGACCAGAGATATCTTTTGAGTGGCAATCAAATCGTTTCCATCGCGAATGAATACGCTGTGAGGCTTCTCATCGATGACGAATACGAGATCGGATGGAATAATGTCAGGCTCCTCGTTTCCTTTTTCTGGGAATGTGATCTTTGTTCCTTTTTTCCACCCGGGCTTTATGTTGATTATCAAAATCTCCTCTGTTTTCATCATTTTCCTGATGATTTGGTGAACTACAAAAATCAGTTGGATTTTTTTATAAAAGAGTAAAAACAAACATAAAAAAAAGTTTGCTTACCCACGAATGTCAGTAACTTGTCTTGAAATTTTCATCTTCTTGGTGGTTCCTTTGTATAACTCTTCGAGGCTACATGGTAATTGTCTCTCAATTGGAGGTGCTTTACGAGAAGCATGTCGGGACATGGAACCGCCACTGCCGTCGTCGCCGCCACTGCCGAAGGATGCAAAAATATCATCACCGAAAATACTTGATGAGAATCTTTGTCCTCTACCACCCATATCGCCAAATTGCCTTGAAAATCCAAAGAATTCAGAGAAAATATCATTTGCGTTTCTAGGATTGAACCGAAACGTTGTCGGTCCATCTCCGGTGGAGAAGTAGGTGGCTCCGCCTGGACCTCCGGCATTCGGCGGTGGCACATGACCCTTCAGACCATCTTCACCGTATTGATCATAGATTTCCCTTTTTTGAGGATCACTGAGAACCTAAGGAAATTTTCCCAAAAAATTCAAATTGTGAAACGAAATGCAAAAAACAGAGGAAAACAGAGGGTTATATTAGTACCTCATAAGCTTCAGAAATTTGCTTAAATTTAGCTTCAGCTTCTCTTTTGTTGGTAGAGTTCTTGTCGGGATGCCATTTCATGGCAAGTTTTCTATAGGACTTCTTCAAATCATCATCGGTAGCATTCTTATCGACCTGCAAAATTCGATAGTAATCCACACCCATTTCTTCCCTTTGCCCTGCTTTCTTCTTCGGGAAAGTGCAAGCTTTTTGGATGATTTTTCAGAACAAATTGGGAGTATGTAGCGAAGATAAAGATGCAATGACGGTGTAAATTTTTGGGACTATGATTGTTTAGAAAACAGTGGAATGTTTCAAATTACAACACATGTCGTTGTCATAACATATGTTATCATCACATATGTTACGACAACAACCGGTGTTGTAATTTATAAAAATATATTTTTTACTATTTTTATTCATGAGTTTTTTTTGTAATAAATTTTAATAATATTCTTAAAATACAAGTTAGAAAAAGAAAAAAAATATATTATTTCAAATTTTTGAATTTTATTTAAAATTTAAGGATGTGTTTATCTCTGATAATTTGTGATGAAAAGTTTATAATCGTTTAGTGAGACCCATTTATTTATATTTGGTGATGTTTACGAAATTTTGCAAAAATAATTAATTGTGGGTCGTGTAATATTACAATCTTATTAATCATTTTAATTGAGCCTAAAATGGGTTCAATCTCATTTCTACTTATTATTACGGGTCAGTTCATTTCTAATTATTAATATGCGGGATCCACACTTTATTTGCATTCTACTCTACAACATTAAATTTTTATCTTCTCTTCTTATTTTCAACATTCTTCATGCATTTCAATTCATAATTAGAGTGAATTTCACTTTCTGTACATCTTTGAGACAAAGTCAGAAACAAGTAACCTATCTTCTCAAGAAAGTCAAACTTATACTGCAATTTGAATTTCACTTTCTACACATCTTTCAAAAGTGAAAATGTATAATCAATGAATTCATAGCATTTCAATACATTTTTTTCCAGTTCTTCAAACCCATCAACATTTACTCCTTCACTTAGAGAAGAAAAATGTGAGAAAGAAAATTTCCCACAATTTTCTCACCCTAACTTCTGTAAACTCTCCTCCCTGTAACAAATTTTGATACGGGCTTAACAAATTATGAGAGTCTGCGAAAGTGACTGTTCACACGAGAATTCGAACGACGAATGGAAATCCGACACGTGCAAATGAATTTGAATTTGTATTGTTGTATTTGTATATATCAGTGCGTAGTGGATTACAATCTCTAATGTTTGATCCTCTGATTCTCTCTCTCAAATGTAAATGTATCTCGAGGGCTTCGCAGCTTGTTCTCGATGTTGGATTTGTTTCGAGGGCTTTGCAGCTTGTTCTCGATGTTGAATCTTCAGCTTCACGTAGCGGTGAAGTCTTCAGATGTTTGAATTTGGAGTGGCGTTCAGTCTTCAGGATTCAAAGAGTCTTTCGTTGTTTTGGAATTCTCTCTGAGTTCTTAGGAGAAGAAATTTTCTGAACCTTAGAAATGAAAATGAACTCTCTATTTATAGAGTTTTCATGGGCCTGGATCCAATGGGCTTGGGCTTTGGGCCCAATGGGTTTGGGTTTGGACCCAATGGGTTTGGGTCTGGACCCAATGGGTTTGGGTCTGGACCCAATGGGCTTGGGTTTGGACCCAATGGGCCTTTGGGCTTTGGGCCAAATTGTCATTTAATCTTTCTGGCCCAATTCGACTTCGAGCCCAATTGCAGTTTGGCCGACTTTGCTCGGTCAAGTCTATCTGATCCCCGGTCGTGATGGAGACACGTGGCGACGACTGATTGGCCGAAATTTCTCGGTCAACAAATGCCCCCTTTTTCGAGAGTTATGCACAAGTATGTGTGGGTAAGTCTCGGAAAAGTTGAATAGATAGATCGAAACGTGGGACATCCTAATTTCGACTCCGCTTTGACGTATCAATTTTATCGAAATATGAAGTTCGATTCATAGATCAATTATTTTAATTGACGTCTCTTTCCATGTCAATCGATCAAAAATATGAATTTGGCTCGTAGTTTTGATCTTTCTTATCTGACAGAAATTTGATTTAAACTTCGGTAGAGAGATTTTTTTTTTTCTACCTTAGTTTATCTTGAGATGTAGAGTAAGGACTTGTGTCTGCCCAATTGTATTTTGAATAGGGTTTGACTTTGAATTTTTACTCTAATTTCGACGTGGATAAAATATACCCAAACCGCCAATTTTGATTTGAGACTTGGATTTAGATAACTTTTGACTCTAAATCATGTCTGAAAATAAATTTTGGAATATGCCCAAAAATTTTAATTTTCTCGGTAAAAAGAAATGGTAAGCTTCTAAAGTTTGGCTTGAATTCGGAATAGGAGTGTTGGAATTTTTTTTTGTTTTGGCATAAATAATTGGCCAGCTGAAATACTAAAATGTGAAGACAAATGATAACCCAGAAGCTTGTTTGGTAGAGCGGAACTTGGATGGCTTTAGTTGTCATTGGTCCTGAGTTCAAATCTGACTTCGTACATTATTTATGCAAATTTTTTTTTAACTTAAATGAAGGACATTTAAGTAATTTTATTCTCCAAACCCTAACCCATTTAGGTTTTCAAACTCATATAAATAGAATGAGATGGAATTTGAAGAGTTAGAATAGGGTTTTAGAGTTTATTTGGAGAGGAAAGGCAAAGTTTGCTTGGAGAGGAAGAAGGAGCTCCAGCCGCCGCCGCACGCCGCCGCCGCGCTTCAGATCTGCAGCCCCGCGCCTACTCGCCTGCACCGTCGCACCACCGCCGCCGCGTCACTCCGCTGCACCGTCGCGCCACCGCCGCGCGCTCCAGCCGCTGCTTCAGCCACCGCCGTCTGCCTCGCTCCGCCCGCAACTCCGCCACAGCCGCCCAGATCCGCCCGCAGCACCGCCGTCAGCTCCGCCACAGCCGCCCAGATCCGCCCGCAGCACCGCACCAGCGCCGCCGTCTGCATCGCCGCTTCAGCCGTCTGCATCGCTCCGCCCGCAGCACCGCGCCAGCGCCGCCGTCTGCATCGCTCCGCCCGCAACTCCGCCACAGCCGCCCAGATCCGCCCGCAGCACCGCCGTCAGCTTCGCCACAGCCGCCCAGATCCGCCCGCAGCACCGCACCAGCGCCGCCGTCTGCATCGCCGCTTCAGCCGTCTGCATCGCTCCGCCCGCAGCACCGCGCCAGCGCCGCCGTCTGCATCGCTCCGCCCGCAGCTCCGCCACAGCCGCCCAGATCCGCCCGCAGCATCGCGCCAGCGCCGCCGTCTGCATCGCTCCGCCTGCACCGCCGCTTCAGCCGCAGCCGAACCGCCGCAGCCGCACGCCGCCTCTGCCCTAGGCTCCAGCCGCACGCGTAGGTGAAGCTTTTCCCTTTTTTTTTTTTTTTTTTTTTTTATTTTATTTTATTATTTTTATTATTATTATATGTATATATTTTTCTATGTTTTATTCTAACTTTATATATATATATATTTTTTTTATACAGGTGCCTATTTTCATTCTCCCGGTGTTCTTCGTACCGACCTTACTTTGGTAATTTAATTTATTGTATACAATTTTAATGTATGTAATTTATGTGACCTTACTTTGGTAATTTAATTTATTGTATGCAATTTTAATGTATGTAATTTATGTATGTAATTTAATTTATGGGTTGTAATTTACTTTTATGGGTTGTAATTTATTTACGTAATTTAATGTGTGTAATTTGATGTAATTTATTTATGAGTTGTAATTTACTTATGGGTTGTAATTTATGGGTTATGGGTTGTAATTTATGGGTTGTGATTTATGTTAATTTACTTATGGGTTGTAATATTTTGCTATTTTGCATTTTTTTTTTTTTTTTTTTTTTTGAAAAATCTATTTTGCATTTTGTTATTGTTGGTTGTGATTGATAAATTACATTTATTTTATGAAGATTGGGCTTTAGGAATCCTCAGTAATTTTTAATTTGGTATTTTGTGATTAAAAAGCCAAATAAGAAATTTGTTAATTTGAAATTAAGGTTTTTTTTTTTTTTCAAAATTAGTTAAAGTGATTTGAGATTTTTTTTAAAAAATCCAATAAAAATAAATTTTAATTTGAAATTAAGGCTTTTTTTTTAAAAAAAATTAGTTACGTGATTTGGGATTTTGTGATTAAAAAGCCAATTTTTTTTTTTTTTAATTTTAAATTAAGGCTTCTTAAAATTAGTTAAGTGATTTGAGATTTTAAAAAATTTTAATTTTTGCTTTTTTTTTTTTTAAAATGAAATTAAGAATTAGAATTAGTTATTTTAATTTTGAAATTGAGATTTTATAAATACATTAAAGTAATTTGGGAATTGGGGGTTAGGAAATTTAAAATTAGTTAAATGATTTTGAATTTGGCATTTTATGAATATATTATTTTATTATATATATATACACCTTGATTTGAAATTTATTCATTTTTCGATTTTAATTTGTTTATTCCAAATGGGGAACGTTGCGACTTTTTTTTGTAGGTGTGCCACTTCTTTTACCGCCAAATCGTCGTGTTCAGCTCCCGTGGCCTCGACGTAACAATCTACGGGCGTTACTTCTCCTATGCAGATGCACGTCTGTTTAGGGAACGTATTCCGTCCTAGGTTGTGCGTCGAGTCGTTCTGTTCTGTTCCCATGGCCTCGACGTAACAATCTACGGGCGTTACTTCTCCTATGCAGATGCACGTCTGTTTAGGGAACGTATTCCGTCCTAGGTTGCGCGTCGAGTTGTTCTGCTCTGTTCTCGTGGCCTCGGCGTAACAATCTACGGGCGTTACTTCTCCTATGCAGATGCACGTCTGTTTAGGGAACGTATTCCGTCCTAGGTTGTGCGTCGAGTCGTTCTGTTCTGTTCCCATGGCCTCGACGTAACAATCTACGGGCGTTACTTCTCCTATGCAGATGCACGTCTGTTTAGGGAACGTATTCCGTCCTAGGTTGCGCGTCGAGTTGTTCTGCTCTGTTCTCGTGGCCTCGGCGTAACAATCTACGGGCGTTACTTCTCTTATGCAGATGCACGTCTGTTTAGGGAACGTACTCCGTCCTAGGTTGCGCGTCGAGTCGTTCTGTTCTGTTCTCGTGGCCTCGGCGTAACAATCTACGGGCGTTACTTCTCTTATGCAGATGCACGTCTGTTTAGGGAACGTATTCCGTCCTAGGTTGCGCGTCGAGTTGTTCTGCTCTGTTCTTGTGGCCTCGGCGTAACAATCTATGGGCGTTACTTCTCTTATGCAGATGCACATCTGTTTAGGGAACGTACTCCGTCCTAGGTTGCGCGTCGAGTCGTTCTGTTCTGTTCTCGTGGCCTCGGCGTAATAATCTACGGGCGTTACTTCTCTTATGCAGATGTACGTCTGCTTAGGGAACGTATTCCGTCCTAGGTTGTGCGTCGAATCGTTCCTATGAGATTAGCGTACCGACTTGAAGGCGTTACTTCTCTTTTGTAGATGCGTCAGTTTGGGCATTTCCACTCTACGTGAAATGAGCGCATCTACTTAGAGAACGTACTCCGTCCTTGTTGGTGCGTCGAATCGCCGCGTTCCGTTCCTATGAGATTAGCGTGCCGACTTGAAGGCGTTACTTCTCTTTTGTAGATGCGTCAGTTTGGGCATTTCCACTATACGTGAAATGTGCGCGTCTACTTAGAGAACGTACTCCTTCTTTGTTGGTACGTCAGATCGTCGCGTTCCGTTCCTATGAGATTAGCGTGCCGACTTGAAGGCGTTACTTCTCTTTTGTAGATGCGTCAGTTTGGGCATTTCCATTCTACGTGAAATGAACGCATCTACTTAGAGAACGTACTCCGTCTTTGTTGGTGTGCTTCCCCCATAACACTCTCACTTTTTTTTTTTTTTTGCTTTAAGATTTCTCCCCATTTTTTGGAAGGCTATATGTGTTGTCATTTTCTTTTTGTCATTCGGTTTGTTTTGTTTTAAGGGTGTACATAGCTCCCTTTTTTTTTGTTGTTGCGTTTTCTTGGTAGTCGCTTCATGTTTGCATGTTTGTGTAGCTCATTTAATTCCTTCGCCATACTCGTCGCTTTGTTTTGAATTTATTAACTCTTTCGAATTTGTTTTGCAGGAACATGGTGTATTTTGCAGAGCATATCGTCTCTGAAGAGAAACATCTCATTCTTTTAAAAGATGAACATCAATCCTTAAAACGCGGAGTTAACCTCCTAGTAGAAGAGGCGAAAGCGAAGATAGAAGCTGCGAAGATCGAACTTGAGAGGCTTTCCACTTTTGTCTCCGCCCGGGAGCAAGTCTTGAGTCGCGGGACACTTGAAGTCTCGCGTGTACGCGAAGAGATTCGTGCCCTCGAATGTGCCCCCATTATTGACGAGGACGATGCTCGAGCCGTTGCTGCAGTTCGTGAGCTTCTAGAGAGCTCGCGCGCGGAGTTGAAAGAGTTTCAGTGGGCGCCTTGATTTACGCATATATGTGCATACATATTTTTTTGTATCTATCTTCTTCTAGATTTCTCTCGTGTAAAAGAACTTTTATGTTTTCTTTATGAACACTTGGCTTGTCTCCCTCATTTTGGAATAATGATTTTCCTTTGTTGCTTTGTTGAACTTAATTTTTTTTGTTGCTTACGTATTTTCGAAATCAAGAGATCACTTGTTTGAACGTAGCTCGATGGAATGAATGTATAATTTTTATTGCGCGCGACTGGACTTAAAGTATATATGTATTTTTTTCCTTTAAGTTGCCTACGTACCCTCAGATGGAAGGGATCAAGTCATAACGTAGTTCAAATTACAATATTTTTTTTTTACTTGGGCCGTTCACCTTTTAAGCTCGTGCGGGCCAGGAGCAACATGTAGTTTATACTCTTACGTTAAGGAGTATTACATTTGTTTTTATGCATAAAATTTCTTAAGAAATTTGCCGTTGATTGGGCCAATCCTTAATCCATCTTGATCCACAATTTTGTATGCCCCATTTGTATAGACTTCCTTAACAACATAGGGTCCATCCCATTTAGGGGTGAACTTGCTCCCCGTATGTCTCGTTGTGATGATAGGTCTTCGAACCGCGAGCACTAGATCGCCAACTTGAAATGATCGAGGCTTCAAATTTTTGTTGAAAGCTTTGGTCATTCGCGCTTGGTAACATTCCAATGCTTGCTGAGCATCCAATCTTCTTTCATCGAGCGCTTCCAATTCTTCGAGGCGCAATCTTGCATTGTCTTCGGTAGTTAACCCTTCTTGCACCGCCATTTGTAAGGAAGGGATTTCTCTTTCCAAAGGGAGCACAGCTTCAACCCCATAGACTAGGGAATAAGGTGTGACCCCTGTAGGAGTGCGGTGGGTAGTTCGGTAAGCCCATAATGCCTCACCAATCTTTTCCTGCCAGTCTCTTTTTGACTTGGAGACTACATTTTTTAGCAAGTTGCACAACGTCTGGTTGAATGTTTCTGCCAATCCATTTGCCGGAGCGTTGTACATGGATGACTTGCATTGCTTGAACTTGAATTTCTCACATAAACTGTCCATTAGACTATTGGAGAATTGTCTTCCGTTATCGGTCACGATGCGGTGAGGGATGCCGTAACGGTAAATGATGTGGGTTCGGATGAAATTCACAACAGTTTCCTTCTTTGCCTCTTTTAACGCAGTTGCCTCGGCCCACCTTGAAAAATAATCTGTCCCAGCGAGGATATAAGAGTGTCCTGCTGAGGACTTAGGTGTTATTGGACCGACGAGATCAAGCCCCTAAGCTTCAAAGGGCCATGAAGTTATGGTTGGGTGAAGCTAAGACTTTTGAACTTGAAGATGAGGCGACAAAGCCTTAGATTCAGAGATGAAGCGACGAGACCTCCAAAATCGAATTTAAACTCAAAACTTGCAACAAGTAATGCCAAAATTCGTGCTTGAAGCGACCAACATTCGAACTTCGACTTGAAGCGAGTAACGCTTGATTTTTTAACTTGTACTTCAAGCAGGCGACACTCAATGTTGAATTTTAAGCGATTAACACTCAGTCTTAAACTTTAAGCGAGCAACGCTTGGTCTTGAACTTGAAACGACCAACGCTTGAATTTGAACTTAAACTTGAAGTGAACAAGGCTCGAACTTGAACTTGAACTTGAAGCGAGCGACGCTCGATCTTGAATTTGAACTGAGCAGCGCTCGATCTTGAACTTGAAGTGAGCAACGCTTGGTCTTGAATTTGAAACGACCAACGCTTGAATTTGAACTTAAACTTGAAGTGAACAAGGCTCGAACTTGAACTTGAACTTGAAGCGAGCGACGCTCGATCTTGAATTTGAACTGAGCAGCGCTCGATCTTGAACTTGAAGTGAGCAACGCTTGGTCTTGAATTTGAAACGACCAACGCTTGAATTTGAACTTAAACTTGGAGCGACCAACACTCTAATTTGAAGTTGAAGCGATTAACACCCAGCCTTAAACTTAAAGCGAGCAACGCTTGGTCTTGAAATTGAAACGACCAACGCTTGAATTTGAAGTTCAACTTGAGGCGACCAACAATAAAGCTTGAATTTGAAGCGTGAAACACCCGACCTTGAACTTAAAGTGAGTGACACTTGGTTTTTAACTTTAAGCGAGTAACGCTTGATCTCTGACTTGAAGTTGACACGAGACGACATCCACTTTAAAGATCACCTAAACTTTGAAGATGAAACAATCAACTAAACTTTGAAGATGGAGTAACAACCTCGATTTTGAAGATGAAGCGACGATATCAGCTTTGACGATGGAGCGACAACTTCGACTTTGAAGATCACCTAAACTTTGAAGATGAAACGATCACCTAAACTTTGAATCTGAAGTGACCACCTAAATTTTTAAAATGAAGTGACGACATCGACTTTGAAGATCATCTCAACTTTGAAGACGAAACGACAACCTCGACTTTGAGACGAAACGAAGCTGCCATAGACCTTGGAGATGCGATCGCACAGCGCAGCAAAACTTGGAGATGCGATCGCGCAGCGCAGCTGAATTTAGGTTGTGCGAACCTCAAACTTTGGGCTGGCGAAACACACCGCTTAAAGTGATTTGCACATTAAGCTTGTAGTGTCACCATCCCAGTAGTGTGCGCGTTCGACCAACGACGTCGCTTTTGTCGTAGCGTTCATCTGCAAGTTTAATATCATATTGTAACTTCAATTATTGTGTTACATTTGATAATGTTGAAAGCCCTCAATTTGCGTCGGGATGTTCAATAGGATTTGACGTATCGTTGTCATCGCCAGTAGGGTTGAACATCTTCAATTTGTGGCATCACTCTAAATAAGGATGAAAACCTTTGATTTGCAACGACAATGTTCTGTAGTCATGACGTTTATTTTTATTTGAAGAGATTGGACTTAAAACTTGTTTAAATCTGTCTACGTACTCTTTGAACAATAGAAATCAAGTCGAGACGTAGTTCAACACATGATGATTTTTTTATTGTGACTGAACTTAAAGATTTTTTTTTTTTAAGTTGCCTACGTACCCTTGAATGGAAGGGATCAAGTCATAACGTAGTTCGAATGAATGATTTTTTTTTTTTGTTTGGGCCGTTCACCTTTTAAGCTCGTGCGGGCCAGGAGCAACATGTAGTTTATACTCTTACGTTAAGGAGTATTACATTTCAACCGATCTTATCTGCATCACGGTCTTGATCAGATCCTTCGTTTGTAGGATTCGTTAGAATAATGATATTTTTCTTCACCTTCAAGGAGCCTTCTGTATTTATGAGAACAGATAATTTCCTCTTCATGCGCGAAGGAACACGACTGTGAATTTTCTTGTCGCTACTTTCTTCATCGAAGAGTCTTGCCTCTACAGTCTTCATCTTTCCTTTTTGTTGATCGTCGGTCCCTTTGAGGCGATCAAAAACAGATGTTGAAGGTCGGTCTTTCTTTGATGTGGAGACACTTAACCTTTGGAAAGCGGAAGTTCGAGTGGAGGTAGAAGTTAGACATGGATTTTCTTCTTTTGTCGCGGCCATACTCATCCTTTGGAAGACCGAAGTTCGAGTAGTTGAAGGCTTGATGCGATTGAAGACAGAAGTTCTTTGGTCGACTTCTTTTGAGTCGTCGACTTCTTCTGCGTTGATGTAGCATGAAGTTGCAAAGATTTCTTCCTCTTTATTGATAGGAAGGAAACTTCTTGAAAAGAATTCTTTTAAGGTCACCCGTCGTCGAGGTTGAGAAAAATATTTGTTTTCTCTTCTCTCGTGTTTAGGCTTCCTCGAATTGATTCTTCCTTTCTTCTTTGAAAGCTTATTGTTCCGTTTATCATCTCGAAACATACAATCTTCTTTCTGGACGGGTCTTTGTCGTCGTATTTTCTGACGAGCCACGACGGTCCAACATTTATCCTCATTTTCGATGACCTCATGTTTTACCTGAGAAATTTGTTTTGGGGTTTCATGTCCGAACCGAACAATTATTGGTTCGAAGGTCCCAAACTGGATCAGGCTTTCCTTTTGCTTATCAAATGAGGCTTGACATAATTGAGTGCCGGAGTTCGTTGTTACTGCAGCGTGGTTTGATTGAGCTATTTCATCTAAGTCTAGCTCGATTTTTCCTTCTTTAGCTAACCTTAGAATTAGCTCCTTTAGGACGAAACATTTATCCACTGGATGACTGATAACTCGATGATACTTACAATAGTTGGGATCATCGACTTTGTCCATTTCTTCCGGGCGCCTACACTCGGGAAACTCAATCAATCTTGTTTCCAGTAGTTGCTCTAACATGTCAGGAATGTCAGAGTTTGGAAACGGGTAGACTTTTTCTTGTTTCTCTTTTAAAGTAAGGCGACGTTTCTCGCCTCCGTCATTTCTTCTCTCTGTCTTGTTTTCATTTCTTTTTGAGGGAAATCTGAAAGGGGTCGTGTTGACGACCATGGATTCTTCCACGACATTTTTAGTGATTTTCCCAACTCCCTTCGTTTCCGTCTTTATTTTCTTTACGTCGGGGACTAAGAGGTCTTTGTTTCCTCTGTTGGCAATACTGAGCTCCATATCATGGGCGCGAGTTGCTAATTCCTCGAATGTTTGGGGCTTTATCCCTTGTAGGATGTAGTGAAGTCCCCAATGCATGCCGCCGATGCACATCTCGACAGCAGACACTTCCGTGAGTCGGTCCTTGCAGTCAAGACTCAACGATCTCCAGCGGTTAATGAAGTCGACGACAGGCTCGCCCATTCTTTGGCTAGCATGCGAGAGTTCTGACATGCTGACTGTTCGCCTCGTGCTGTAGAAGCGATTCAGGAAGTCTCTTTCAAACTGCTCCCAACTGTCGATCGTCTCGGGTTCCAAGTCGGTGTACCAATCAAAGGCGTTTCCTTTCAAGGTTCGGACGAATTGCCTAACCAGCAAGTCTCCGCGAGTTCCAGCATTCTCACACGTCTCAACAAAGTGGGCAATGTGTTGTTTAGGGTTGCCCTTGCCGTCAAATTGTTGAAACTTTGGCGGCTGATACCCGATGGGCATTCTCAAGTTGTCGATCCTCTTTGTATACGGTTTGGTATACAAGAGGGAGCTTTGGGTGGGTCCACCGTATTGAGCTCTGATGGTGTTGGTAATCATGTCCTGCAGTTGTTGGACAGATAAGGAAGCGACCGACGTTGAGTGTTGCGCTTGGTCTTCCTGGATGACAATTTTTCCTTTGTCATTTCCTCTTGCTGCAGGAGTTTGACTTGACTCTGCAGCCTCTCTACTTTGCATCTGATTTCTTAAGTTTGCAATCTCGAGGTCTCGTTCTTCAACTACTTTCATCAGAAAGTTTAGTTTCTTTTCCATTTCAGCGATCACTTCATCGCTTATGCGTGCGTCTGCCATCATTACAGACATCACATTTGGATCAGACCCCTTATTTGGTTGATCAGATGAGGGAACAAATTCATCGTACAAGAAATTTTCCTGAGTGATTATCCCCTCACGCGTAGATTCTGTCATTCGTTCCTCCATAACATTTATTTCAGTCATCGTGGAGGATGTTACGTCAGAATCGAACTCAAATAGAGGGTTACACCTGACGACAAATTCGTCACTTGTAGACGCCCCCGCCAATGTCATTCTTTCTTCCATAGTATTTGTTTCAGTCGTTATGACGGATGCTACGTCAGAATCGAATTCGAACAAAGGGTTACACCTAACAATAAATTTGTCACTCGTAGATGCCCCTGACGATGTCATTACTCTGCTCACAATTGTGACAAAATCATGTGGACAATCGTGGGGAGTAGAACTCGTGTAGCGGTTGTTCATGACTACGGTTGTTGAAGGAGTTCTGAACGACATAACTTCACTTGTTTTTTTTTTAGATGAGGGAAAGAGATGAGAGGTAGAGTTGTCCCACTGAGCGTGCCAATCTGTTCACACGAGAATTCGAACGACGAATGGAAATCCGACACGTGCAAATGAATTTGAATTTGTATTGTTGTATTTGTATATATCAGTGCGTAGTGGATTACAATCTCTAATGTTTGATCCTCTGATTCTCTCTCTCAAATGTAAATGTATCTCGAGGGCTTCGCAGCTTGTTCTCGATGTTGGATTTGTTTCGAGGGCTTTGCAGCTTGTTCTCGATGTTGAATCTTCAGCTTCACGTAGCGGTGAAGTCTTCAGATGTTTGAATTTGGAGTGGCGTTCAGTCTTCAGGATTCAAAGAGTCTTTCGTTGTTTTGGAATTCTCTCTGAGTTCTTAGGAGAAGAAATTTTCTGAACCTTAGAAATGAAAATGAACTCTCTATTTATAGAGTTTTCATGGGCCTGGATCCAATGGGCTTGGGCTTTGGGCCCAATGGGTTTGGGTTTGGACCCAATGGGTTTGGGTCTGGACCCAATGGGTTTGGGTCTGGACCCAATGGGCTTGGGTTTGGACCCAATGGGCCTTTGGGCTTTGGGCCAAATTGTCATTTAATCTTTCTGGCCCAATTCGACTTCGAGCCCAATTGCAGTTTGGCCGACTTTGCTCGGTCAAGTCTATCTGATCCCCGGTCGTGATGGAGACACGTGGCGACGACTGATTGGCCGAAATTTCTCGGTCAACAGTGACAAAAAGTAAAGGATTTGAAATCTTCCTATCTCTAAATCGAAAAGAAGAAATGAAGAAGACAAATTGAGTGATGATTAATATTTGACCGATTTTCTCATACAAGCGCTTTTCGATTTATGTTTTGAATTTTTTATTATTTATGAAGGGTATCGTAATCTTACTAATTTGATTACAAAACTAAGAAACAACGTAAACACTTTTCTATTTATGTCTTTATTGTGATTTTCAGAAGCTTCATTACCTTTTGATTTCCATTTTGATTGTAGGATATCTAAATTACCGATCGGTAAGCACCTCTTAAATGTCTCTTAAAAAAAAGTGAAAATTTATAGTAAAAAAATTGGAAGAATACAATAAAATAAAAAATCAAATAATAATAATAATAATTTTCAAAGAAAAAAAAATTAATAATAATAATAGTGTATGTTTTTACCATTGGGTACAAAAACCTAGATAAAAAAAACCTTCTGCTAATTGGGTTTTCTGGCAGACAGTGGCTATATATATTGCAAAAATATATATTCTGTTAAAATTAATTTTGGAATTTAAGTAAAACGGATACTGTTCTTTTTAATTTGTTCGTTAAATTGGTTGTTTAGTCTGTCTTTGGTTCCTAATTTTAAAATGGTTCCTAATTTTAAAATGTGTCTGTCGGAACTTTAAGAAAGTGTTATAAATTCTTCAACCTTTCAAGGACATATTCAACATTTTTTAAACTTTACAAATCTAATAGAAAAAAATTGAAATTTTATGGTCCAATTAAACAAAAGACTTCAATTTTATATTGAATAATCAATTAACTTAAAAAAAAAAAAAAAATGTCAATATCCTAACACAAAATTGATAATTAAGAAACACAATTTTTAAAGTTCATAGACCTAATAGACAATTTTTAAAATTAAAGATCAAATAGACGAAAACTTGAAAGTTCATAACTAAACTTGTAAATTAATCAAAATTGTTTATGTTTAGATATTTAGTGTATTTTCTCTCACATATTACTTTTTTTTTTTTTTGTTCAACATCTTGGAATGAGAATGGATCACCTTTTGATCGAGAATATAATGTGCATCAATTAGTTGAGATATGCTCGGGTTGACCACAAACTACTTATGTCCCGTTTGATAATCAATTTAATTTTTGAAAGGTAAGCTTACCATTTACAAATACTACTTCCTTGGAAATCTCTCTTTTGTTAATCCTACCTATTAGATTTGTTGTCAAAATTCAAGTTAAATTTTGAAAACTAAAAAAAATAATTTTATATATATATATTATTTTTTAAATTTAACTAAGAATTTAAATATTTATTTAAGAGGGATGAAAAACATATATATATATATACATATATATTTTTTTTTTGCAAGGAAATAAATATAATTTTTAAAAATAAAAAATAAAAATTTTAAATTTAAATTGTTACCCAACAGATCTTAATACGTAATAACATAATTATTCTTGGAAAATTGTAACATATGTCAATTTAGAATAAGATAATTAGAAATATAGCATGCTTTTAAAAAAAAATTGTGGATATGGCAATTTCTATCGCTGATATCTTATGGCTGATAGAAGTCTATCGCTGATCATCTCAACTTTTTATAGATTTTTGTAAGTGATAATAGTCTATCACAGATAGAAGTCTATTAGTGATATGATAAAGTCTATCAGTGATATAAACAGATTTTTTTTGTCATATTTGCAAAACATTTTAAAGTTTGCTAAATTTGCAATTAGTTTGGGCTTAATTGCTATTTGTGCAACTAACCCATTATTCTTTGTAAAAGTATATATTTGTAAATAATAATTTTAACTACGATAAACTTAACTCTTTTAAGAAATAGTCTAAAAAATAGCACTTAAATTATGTTAAAAAAATTTATTAAATGAAGTTAATTACAAGTTTGATCCTCACAAAATTTAAGTTGTATCTAATAAATCTTTAACTTTAAAAAAGGTTTACTCTACCCTATTAATTTCGTGAGTCATTAGACTTTAAATTTAGTATTTAATAAGTTTCGAATAAGTTCACAAACTTACATTTGGTTGGAGTTTGATTTTTATTTTTGTTTTCAAAAATAAAAAATACAAGAAAAACGGTGAGAATGTGTTTGGTATATTTATTTTCAAAAACTAACTAAAAAGATGACGGATTTTAAAAAACAACCAACCAAATGTTGTTTTTACTGTTTTTTAATTTCATTTTTAAAATTACAAAAATACAGATACATCTTTCGAAAAAATAGGATATAGCAACAAAAATTGATCCAACTCACAACAAAAATCTTTAATTTTCTTTTCAAAATTATGGAAATACGACATACATCCTTCGAAAAAATAGGAGATATGATATTGAAAACAATTAATCCAACTCACAAAAAAATAAACTCAAAAAATCGTAAATAAGAAATAATTAAATCAAATTATATTTTCTTTATAAAATACATTCTACTAATCACATATTAATCTTTTGCTACATTCTCAAATTTACAACCAAACACATAAAAATTTTAAATTTGATTAGAACCAAACAATTTTTTTTAGATATAATAAAAATAGGGATTTTTTTTTTTATTTTTTACAAAATTCTATGTTTTGAAAAAATGTTTTCAAATCACGACCAAACGGACCGTAACTAATTTGAGCATAATTCAATAAGTATAAGTCATCTCTTCGACCATCTTCCATCCAACATATTGTTAATTTTTTTTTAAAAAAATTATAACCTTAAAAAAAAAAATCTTGTAAATTTATTAGACACCAAATTAAAATGAAATTGAATGAGATATTAAAAAAGAAATGAAAGGTTTAGAAATGTATGAATAGAGAGTTTGTAAAGCCATTGGACCATATAGTCAAATTTAAGACAAGTATGATACCTAATGTAAATGTATTATTAAGAAGTGGTCAGTTTGACGTAAGGGGAGACCTAAAGTTAGTCTTCTATCCCACAATGAGCACCAGTGGAAGGGCATGTAATTATTGAGATATATATAGGAGATTCCACGCGCAAAGAGGATTGAGGTCAACGAGACATTAAGGAAAATGGGGATTTGCACGGTTGATTCGGTCCATTAGTAGGCTTAATGCTATTTGACCATAGGTTTAAAATAAGTTTACATCACATGTCATCAACACTATCAATCACTTGAAAAGTTTATAGTGTCATCTTCATCCCTCTTTTAAATTCGATAATGATCATTTACTCTCTAGAAGAAGAAAAAAAATCGCGTTTTTTGAAAATCGTATGGAAGAATAAAAATTGCGAACGAAAGTAACGAATGTTTCACGTAATTGGAAGTAGGGATGAGAGGGACAAAAATTAGTAAATGATTATTATTACAAATTAAAATAAAATGTGTGGTATGCAATAAAAAAAACATAAGAATTAAAGGTAAAAGTAGGAAACATAATGAATGTTAATCAACATGGTATTTGATGAGTGAACCATCGGAGCACCTTGATCGGAAGCTTGACAAGGCCGATGGCCAAATTTGCAAGCCCCGCACAGCAGACGCAACACGGGCACAGGCAACTCACCACAGATCTGCAATTTATAACAATTCATTTTGAGTAGTTCCAAAATTGAGAAGAAGAAAGAAGATGCAAAAAAGTTAGGGTTATTACCCGATGATCCAAATGAGTGCACCAACCACAGATAGAAGTAAGGCAACCAACGCAAATGGCAGACCCACCAAGAACCCCAATGGCCTGCAATCTCCCATCTTTTCTCTTTGTTAATCGGACACAGATCAATTTGGTTTATATATTATACTTTTCTTCGCACAACTGCATCTGCAGCCCACTTTGACTACGCTGCCTCAATTGACTTTCCTACCCTTACTCCAAATGGGATTGTCTTCTACTCGTTTAGGGTAGTTTTGGAAAGTGGGGGCAGTTTTGAAGGTTCGTGTGTAGTTGCATTCCAGCTGACTTTTTTCTTCAATTAGATTCCATTCCACGATGCTTCTAGTTTCAAACCCGCCTTTCTCGGAATCTCAATAATGGGCTTCTTGTTGTTGGGCTTCATTGGGTTGTTGTAATGCAAGATTCGCCTATTTTCAATTAAAATAAATAAATACATTTGCTTTTAAACATTTTTTACGAATAAGAATTAAAACACTTGTATCATAGGTTTAATTACACTTTCTCAAAATATTTTTATTAATGTCAAATTATAATAAAGGACGACTATTAAACACTATAAAATATGAATTAAACACTGTGGGTGGTCGGTAAAGTGGTCACACACGGTGAGGTAGTAGTGAGTCGTCGATGAGCGGTTGTAGAATCAAGTAGTCACCAACGATGATCATCGATGGGCGACAACGAAAATTGGTTGTTGTCTTGGTGGGTGGCAACATAATTCAATAGATACTCTCATTTATGAGGATTATTATGTATCTCTAAAACACTTATGGTTATTGTCTAAAATTTATGTGTTCATTCGTATAAATCATGTCGACAATTTATGTAAAAAAGTTCAAGAACATTTGTATTAAAAAAAAAAAAAAAGCAAGTTAGAAGCATGTTTCTAATCATGAATTGCTAAATTAAAGTAATCAGGTGTAAAAGAGTCACTTTTGAACAATTTAATGTGCTTTTTTGGTATTTTTGTTTAGGAACGAGATTTTTGGTTCAACTATAATGAAAATGTGTCAGTAAAGTGATCAAAAGGAAAAAGATACAAAAATCTAACGAAGTCAAGTTGTGTCAATTTGGGTCTAGAATAGCTTTTTGATTCGTGACAGATTATCTATGCATTATTTCATCATCAAATATCTACAAATCATGGCAAAATTTACAACAATGAATCCTCACACTGATTTTGGAAGAAACCCGAGACCTAAAGGGTCTATAAAAGGCGGTCAAGGCTTTCAAATTCAACGCAATCGAATCGTGAATCATTCAAGATAACACTTTTACTTTTTGTTCATCACAGTGCCACAGTGCGAGTTCCTCTATTGTTTTGCTCATTCTTATTGGAATGTTTTTGTCTAAAAAAAAATAAGTTTTTTTTTTTTTTTTTGCAAAGGCAGATATATTACTAGCAAAATGAGACCTGAAAGCCTGAGGTCAAATGACACCAAAGTAACAAGAACACAAGACCTACCGGAAAATCCGAGGACCCAAACCAAAAAATCGAAAAACCCTGAAAGGGCCCCTCACAGCGACAGGGTAACAAAAAAAAAAAAACACAACACTCCAAATCCACAGGCGTGCTGGGGGCCAGAACCACAAACGTCAACAATAGAAATTAAAATGCTCACTGACGAGCACTAGCGAAAAGGAAAAAGCAAAAGTAAGAAACGCAACACACAGCGGCTGCCACCACGACCCAAACTCCCCAAGCAACATGCCTCATCTTGGGTAGGAAAGCTCAAATCTCCCATAAAGCCAAAACATAAGGATAACTTCAGTCTCAATGGCAATGGAAACCAAACTTCGTAGAAAACAGTTCATTTAGATGCTGAGAATAACTAGTGGTCAAGTTAACCATCTGACCCTTGCGTGTGTGTGTGCATGCCCCCATGCAGGTCCTTATAAGCCTAAAACAAGGATAAAATGCCCATATTGTTCGTTTTATCCCTACTCTGGCGAAGGCAACAACCTCAAACATGCAACCAAGCAAGAGAGCCTCAGGGACTGGGCAAGCACCTCTTTCCTCGACATGCCGCAATTCAAGGACTTCTTAACAAACCTACACACCATCCGGACGAAGGAACTTTTCGGGGTGACAATTATTTTTTTTTTAAAAAAATAAATGAAAAGTTGTAATGACTCTATTCATCTCAAAAAAGATTGATAGAGTTGGATAAAGAAAGCAAAGTTAGAGTTTTAGTTTTCACTCCTATTCTATTTGTAGTTTACTATTTTTTTATTCTACAAGTTCTTTATTTTCAACTAAACTCTTTTTTAATTCGTTTTTTGGTTTAATATGAAGTTTATTTTCATCGATGGGAGTTAGATTTTTACATTTGACAAAGGTTTAAGAAATGCTATCAAAGTAAAAATTACATATAATTAAATTATAATTAAGTATATTTGAAAGAAAGAAAAAAATACAAAAGATCATATAAATAATTGTAATAGAAACTATTGGCCGGTTTGATAGGTGATCTAAAAACATAAATTAAAAAATAAGCAATTCAACAAAAACAAAGTTGAATTTCTTTTTCATGTTTTCATATATGTGTTTGAAAAAGATTTAGAAATTGAATCTCAATTTAACCAATTCTTCAATGTGTTTAATTTTTTTTTATAAACCATAAAACTATAGTTGTAGTCACCAACTAAATATTAGATTTAATATAAATTATTATTGAATTAATTTATGAACTTATTTTAGGTTATAAATTTTGTATAATTATTATTTTATAATATCATAATTTATAGTACATTATATTATATATATTATAATTGAACAAAAAAAAAATGAATTGAGTTTCTAACATGAAATACTTTATTTATTAATTTTTTTATCATTTTAAATATAATTCTATGTTTTAAAATTTCAAATTCAATACATATGACACATATAACTATATTTGAGTGAATCTGAAAAACATAAAACAGAATCGATAATACTAAAGGGGCTCAGACTCTAAATGCTATATTAGGACAATATTTAAAACAAAGATTGAAATGAAGAGCACTTCAACTTTTAGCTATGATTTATTTGTTATGGTACTCAATTGAAATATTTTTCTTTATAGTCTCTTTCTCTTTTTCAATTGATCATGACGTATTTTAAAAAAAAAAATGAAAAGAAAAAAAAAACAGCTTTATATATATTTTCTCATAATGTTTGCATATATTGCAATTGTTTTTTTTTTGTTTTTTTTTTAAAGCATATATTGCAATTGTGAAAAGATATACAAAAAGAAATATATGATTTTTACACAATTGTATTGATTTCTCATAAGCTTGTGTACATTCAAACAAATAACTTCCCACCACAAAACCCTTCAAAAAGTTGTTTCTATGAAAGACAAAAACCTCTTCTCCACACATTCATTTACATGCAATGTTTTATTTGGCCTTATTCTTAAAAAAAAAAAATCATTTCTTCTTTATATGCCCATATCCATGACAACCTTTTTCTTTTTTTCTTTTTTTTTTCATCCATGGAAAACTCTTTTTCATTTTTTTCTTTTAGTTAAAAAATAAATAAATAGAAGATAAGATATAATTCATAAAACAAAAGAGTTTTGAAATGATAACATATAATAACTTTAACTCAAATTTGATGAAATTTAATATTTAATATGAATTTAATTATTATTTTTTTGAGTACATTGGAGTATTTAATATTTAATATGAATTTAATTATTATTTTTTTGAGTACATTGGAGTGGGAAGATTCGAACCACAGACCTTTTGGTCGTCGAAACATACATATACCAACTGAGCTATGCTCGACAATATGAATTTAATTATATATGAAATCTTTATCCTAATTTTAGATGTGCATTTTAAAAAAAAATACAAAAAATT
This sequence comes from Herpetospermum pedunculosum, assembly GCA_028017165.1. Lineage (NCBI taxonomy): Eukaryota > Viridiplantae > Streptophyta > Magnoliopsida > Cucurbitales > Cucurbitaceae > Herpetospermum > Herpetospermum pedunculosum. Next base: position 3,705,624 of record CM051529.1, on the reverse strand, counting down.
ATTTATATAACTTTTCTACTTCTCTATAATATATTTTCAAGGAAATAAATTATAGTATGACCCAATGCCTTAAGAAATTCAAATTACCCTTCTTTTTCTTGCATCTCTTTTTCCAACAGTTTGAAAGAAGATTCTAGGAAATTTGACTAGTTCTAAATGTTTGAGTTTCAATTTAACACCAATATAGTGTTTCACCATAAATTTACTTAAATATATATATTGTGGGGTCAGTGGGAGATAATGACAATTTTGTAATAGTATACTTATGCATAGACAATTGATTTTTTTATTTATTTCTATATATATAAGACAATTACACATGTCAAAGATGTAGTGATCAAGTATAATTTGAAATATATATATATCCGTAGAAATCCAAACCCTCCTTCTTACTTTAATACTTACTATGTTAAAATCATTCAAGTTTAAGATTATTTATGAGTGAAGATTGAACTTAGGACCTTATTACTAGGCGATACATCATGTTGTTGAACTATACTCTTGTTGGCGTTGTTGTATGGAAAAGTTGACGATGGAATTAAAAATCTTTACAACAAAAATTAAGGAATGAAATTATTGGAGATGTGTATGGATGAGGGTGAGGGGTCAGACTTGAGAGAAGGGTGAAGGTGAAATTTTTGGATTGATTTCAAGTCGTTGGAGGCTTGAGGGGACCCCAAAAATTAGAAAGGCATCACTGATAAAGAAAGCCAAAGCCATATTTACAATATATATATATATATATATATATATATATATATATATTATATCACCAACAACAGCAATTATTGCAAGTTTTGAGGACCCATTTTAAAACATGTATGTCTATATCTGCCCCGGACCATTTATAAAGATATCTATGTCCGTTTTATTGTACTAACGAATTATATATATTTATGTCATCAAAACTTGTTTTGTTATTTTTCCCTCTACCAAACTGCAAAATTTCTTCACTTTTTTCACTTTGGATTCCATATCGTGTGCTTGCTCTCGTTGTTGGTCCCTTTTTAGATTTGAAATCGAACGTCAAAGTCACAATTACTGAAATTAAACAACCATGTAATTTTATGGTTAACAAATTTATAATTAAGGATTATTGTAACTCTTTGTGTGTTGTGAAGTGAGACTAAAGTATCCAGTTTGCTTTATGTAGCTCTTTGGACATGATTTTTTATGTTGTCTTTACTTGGATGTGGTGCATGTTAATTTATACAAGTTTTCTTTTTTTTCTTTTCTTTTTTTTTTGCACACAATCTACAAAAGATTTCCTCTTTGATCAGATTTTTTTGACTTTAAAGTAGAAAAATCCAAGCTTTAAAGATGAGAGTGGTTAGATTCCATAAGCACCGCTATTTAGTTTTCTAATTGTATGACTTGAAAGTAATTTATTGGTAAGCTTCAAAGATTTCTTTGTGAAGGTTTACTTGCATGGGGTGTTGGTTCATTTATGTACTTTTTCTTTACTCGGTTCATTATTTTGTGGTCAATCATTTAGAACATGATGCACTATTTTTTTTTTTTTTTTTTTAAAAGATACTTCATTCATCAAAGAAAATAGAGTACAAAGAAGAAGCTAAAGGAAAGCCTTACAATTAAGTGCTATGATAAAAATATCATAATTACAAAATAACTTCGATTTGGAGCACCATGATGCAGCAATGATGATAATCTCATCCCATACCTGAAGTAGAAACTTTGATTTATGACTAAAGACGCATTCCAACCGAATATACCATAAAATGACTCTAAAGATGTTGCACGATGCGCGCTACACAAATATTGGTATCAGAGTGCATAATTTCTACCAGTATGATGTAGTTCGAAGACAAACCAAGATAAAAGCTAATGAGCATGTGACGCTCAAGTAGAAAAGGGGTACATGAATATTTGACCCCACATCTGAATAAGAGAAACTTAAAAGAATTGATAATTACTACGATTTTCTTAGGTGACGCGGTCAGATCGCGAGTACGGTAAATATCAATGTTTGAACTATTTCGGAAGTTGACAATCTTGTCTACTAATTAGTATTAAAATATTTATTTTCTATATAGTTATTATTATTTTATTTTTTGTAAGATATTTTAATTAATGCGAGGATTGAATTCATGACCTCTTAGTCAAAAAGACAATTTTATGTCAATTGAGTTATGCTCGATTTGACTATATAGTTATTAACCTTAAACCATCCTAATCAATGAAAATAATAAATGTTAAAAGTATATTTTAGAGTGTAAAGATAACCCTAATCTAAATATCATTCAATCAAACACTAAATTTTAATTTTTGTTATATGGTTATGGCATACATCTTTGATGTCTAATAACTAAAACAAGTAAAAAAAAAAAATGGAAAACTTTCACCTCAAACTAAAAAGTAGAAAGGGAACACTTATTTTTAATTTATTTTTTTTTAAAAAAAAATTATTTTTACAACGTATATATATATATAAAAGAGATTGGACTTAATACTTCATAGTCATTAATTCATACATTATATTAGTTGAACTAGATATTCCAACCCAAAAAAAAATAAAAAAAAAATAAAAAAAAAGTACCAATGTGTGTTGAGAAAAGTAAGAATGCATTAATTATATAGCACAATTTCAAGTCCCATCAAAAACTCACATCGTTACCTAGTTATCATGTCATTTCAATCATTTTGATCTATAAACTATTTATCCCAATCATTATTTGAAATTTTCATACTGATTATTCAAATTGGGTTTGCTAATAGATAAGAGTAATCTGAATTTTGTCCAGTCAAATAAATAATCTTAGATAGCCTTATCTTTGCAAATTGATTAAATTCATTAATTAAATTGAATAGTTAATCTATTATATGTGATTCGACAATATTCAATTAACATAAAAATATATATTATATGTGCCTTACAGAGACCAAGTAAACCTAGTTTAATGAACACGAATTATATGTCATGACGAAGAGGTTTATAGTTTGAATTCCTATATTCTATATATGTTTTGTTAAAAAATGAAATACACAAATAAAGATCACCTTAAATGACATGAGTATAGTTCAGCTGACATAAAATATGTCTTATTGACCGATAGGTTAAAGACTTGAATTTCCCTCCCGACATATTGTAAAAAAAATGTATTTAACTAAAAAAAAAATACTTTACTTATAAATATTTTAAGGAAAAATGTTTAATAACAAATCATTTTAATACTCCAAAAAAAAACTCAATTTTGACCGAATCACGTGACACATTCTGAATAGAGGAATAAAAAATGTCCTTCTCCATCATCAACAGTGTAGAAAAAGCCTTATTCACCGGAGGGTCGAAATCATATTCCTTCCTTAATTGTGTATTTTAATTTCAACTTCAGTTTAAGGTTCAACCAGGGCCATGTTCAAAAGAAGAAACCTATGTAAATTTAGCATAAAATAACGTTGTTATGTTGCCTCTTTCTCTAATGAAACCCAAAAAAGTAGGGGTTTTTTTTTAGGCTAAAAAGACAAAAATAGGTTTGACCGATGGGGTAAGGTAATTAAAATTACTTTTTTTTTTTTTTTTTTTTTTAATGAAAGATTGTTGATAATGCAAAAGCTTCCGTTAGGGGAAAAGACATGGGCAACAGATAGTGACATTAACTGCTCGATTCCCAAAAGTTTCAGTCATATTTACTTTCCTTTTGTATAGTTGCATTCATCCTTCACCATATTATAAAGATTCCTTTTCTTTCTCTCTTTACCTTTTTACTTTCCTCCTTTTTAATACAATAACGATGGAGATTTAAATTTTCGACCTACAAAATTAGAGTAGATACCATAGTAGATTTTCATTAATGGAACTTACTAACTCAAATCACACCCAAAAAAAAAAATATATATATATATATATATATTTTTGTTAGAATGCTTTAATTCTGTTATGACCCTCTACGACTGGTTCGGTACGGAGATTTCGCTCTGTCATTTTGTAATTCTCGTAATAATACTGATCTTCTTTTTGCTCGTAGACGTAGCTAACACGACGTTAGTGAACCTCTGTGTCGATTTCTTTTGCGTTTATTTGTTGTACCATACCATTTATTTACCTCAATTCAATTATTCAGAGAATTTGGATTACTTTACTGGTCTCTCTCTCTCTACTGACAAGTGTTTGAAATTTCCTAAAGCTCAATATACAAGCCAAATCTACTCTAGAGAACATATATATGTTGTCTTTTCCTCTCAAGTGTTTTCTTTTAATTAACTTAGATAAATACTATCTTTTTGTAATATTGAAATTGTAACTTTGCTTAATTTAGTTGTATATGTGTTTAGATAAGATGAATAAAATCATTTGATTATTTAATTTGATTTTCTCATTATAAATTTCTTTGAATACGACGACAAGAAATCTACATGAATCTTGCACAACTTGTTATATCCATTTGATCGATAGAGACAATTTTACATCAAAGAAAAATGCAGTTTAGGGTTATTAATACACTTATTCAGTGTTCTGCACATATTATTTCCTTGTAATATGAACAGAAGAAGAGAAAAATGTATTCTTTTGATATTTGTTATCCACATAAAAAATTAAAAAAAAAAACACACATAAATAAATAAATACAAAGGTCAATTTGTTCAATTGGGTTTGCCCACATGATAACATCGCTTTCTTGTTTCTCTGTACAACAGATATATACATTACATGATTCTTTGTCAATCAACTTCCCATTCCAATCCTCTCTCTCTCTCTCTTCTCTCTCCCTCATTCAAAGCTTTTTGGCAAAACAATTATTTAGTTCACGAGCAAGCACTTGCTCCAAAATCATTTTTCAAAAAAAGGCCATCCACAAGCAAAAAATTTAAGGCAAAAAAGAAAAAAGGAAAAAAGGAAATTGTTGTAGCAGTCCCGAAAGAGAACAAAAACGTTAAAACAAAATCTCTGGCGCTGCTAGAGATCTAAAAAACTCAAGTTGTGGCCGAGATCCAAAGCGCTCTCTTCTATGCCTTCTTCTTCCTTCATCTCATTAAAACAAAACCCTTTACTCCAATTCTTCCAATTCCCTCTTTAGATCACTACTCTTCACATCAAAAGAAGCAATACCCAATTGAGCCCTCTTGTAATTCTATGCAAAGTTTGCAACTTTAATTAGGGCAAGTTTTTGGATTGAGAAGTTTGTAATGCTTGCTGTGTCACCTTTGAGAAGTGGCAACAACGATGAAAAAGCAAGAGAAGTTGAGAGCTTTTCGATTGGGGCTGATGATTTTCCCGACTTTGATGATGACAACAATTTGCTCGACAGCATCGACTTCGATGATCTTTTTGTGGGAATCAACGATGAAGATGTGTTGCCTGATTTGGAGATGGATCCTGAACTCCTCGCTGAATTCTCCCTTAGTGGCAGTGAGGAATCCGAGGTCAACGCATCATCGGGTTCTTTAGAAAAATTCGACGACAATACAAAGATTATTCATAATAAAGATGATCACGAGGAGGAGGAGGAGGATTTGGATTATAATTCGAGATCTGGGGATCAAGAATATGTGAGCAAAAGAGATGAATCGGTCACGCCAACAATTGAAGCCAACCCTTTGGTGAAAGATGGTGATTATAAAAGCAAAAACCATAAGTCTTCCTCTCATTCCAAAACCTCTCAAGGCAAGAGAAAAGTTAAGGTACGTAAATTAATATTGCAAGAGGTTTAATTTGGAGGGTAATTTTTTTTTTCCCTTCAATCGGGAGACATAAAAACCATTAACCAAGAGGTTAGAAATTCGAATACCTGTAAAAAAAAAGGTTTTTGGGCAAAGTTAAGAGGGATGCAAAAAAAAGTTAGAAACTTTGAAGGAAATTCTTAAAATTAAGTTGTGTTTTTTATTGTGGTTGGTTGAAGTGCAGGTGGATTGGACTCCGGAGTTGCACCGGCGGTTTGTGCAAGCAGTTGAGCAATTGGGAGTGGACAAGGCAGTGCCTTCTAGAATATTGGAGCTTATGGGAATTGAGTGTCTCACTCGCCATAACGTTGCTAGCCATCTTCAAGTACTAATTAATTTCCACTCTTCATCTTTAATTAATTAATAATTGGGATTTTTTTCTATTACTATAAATAATTCAATTCAAAATTAGTTGGTGGAAATACATGTTCTTTCAATTTCTTTTCGTCATGAAAAGCATCAATTTTGGAGAAACAAAGGTTGGAAATAAGTGTTCAATTAGGGCGTGGCATATGTGTTTATTTATTTTTTATTTTTTTTGCAGAAATATAGGTCGCATCGGAAACATTTGTTGGCACGTGAAGCGGAGGCGGCGAGTTGGAGTCAAAGGCGGCAGATGTACGGATCCGCCGCAGGGGGCGGAGGCGGCGTGAAGAGAGAGCTAAACCCATGGACTGCACCGGCACCGACCATGGGATTTCCGCCCATGACGCCCATGCACCCCCACTTTAGGCCTCTACACGTGTGGGGTCATCCCACAGTGGACCAATCATCTCTAATGCATGTGTGGCCAAAACACCTCCCACATTCACCACCTCCGCCGCCGTCGTCGTGGCCACACGCCGCCGCTCCTCCTCTACCACCGGACCCTTCCTACTGGCACCACCACCACCAACGGGTAAGAAAAAAACACTCATGGTTTTTTAAAAAAAAATTGTTTCTCTGTGAGTCACGAGTTGTACAAACGTGTTTCTTTTTTTGGTGTTGTGTGTAGGTTCCAAACGCTGTAACCTCAGGAACACCATGTTTTCCACAGCCAATACCCACCACGGTAATTTATCTGTGTTTTCCTGACTCATGTGTTCTTCGACCTTTTCTACCTGTCTTTGCATTTACAACATTTTATTCCATTTCATAACTAAATTCAGCTAACTATATTTGTGAGTTATTTTAATTTTATTGCTCTACTTCTATTATACTTTTTTCTTGTTTATGTTTAACAATATGTGGGTGAAAATGAATCTCTCATCTCTTTATTGAGATAATTAAATAATGTCTTAAGTAATTAAGTAATTGAGGTTGACCTAATTCTATAAATTTATCTCATAAATGTTTTTCCGAAATACTAAAATTAATCATATGTCAAAAAGTAAGTTGAAACAATGAGGCCGGAGTAGAGGAAAGGTACATAAAAGAACCGACAACTACAACTGAATGGATAGTTACTAACCACCTATACTAACAAGGTGCACCTTCCTTTTTAGTGACTTAATCATAAGAACTCCAAAGAAGTGCGCTCATCTGTTTTTTTAAAAAAGATAATTCATTAGTATGTGAGAAACATACAAGGGCAAAATTCATTACATGAAAGCTTTCCAGTTTAGAGCAATATTAGATAAATCGTAGATAGAGAAGAGATGAGATTTTTTGGACCAAAGAAGCGTGCATGGCCTAGAGTAATATTATGTTTTGGTTGACCTCATAACAATTTTCTTAGGAAGATGTGAGTGAGGACAAAACATGTTGAAAAAACTCGGAGGCAGTCTTCTCATTAAGATAAGTAGGTGGCATACTAGGTTATAGAAGAATGTCGGGACCATCAAGTGCCAAATTCGAATTTCAAATCCCGACTTGGTGCAACACAACAAACTCTTATATGTATTAGGGTTGGAGCATAGAAGGAAGGAGGGGGAAGTTATTCTCCTTTTGGATTGTGTTAGATTAAAAAGTTAAGAATGTGTTTTATATTTTTATTTGTTGTTTTTAGATAGAATATAGAAAATAGAAATTGTCATATATTATTTGTTTTATAGTATTATAAATTAATATGTTTAATTTGGATGCATTGCATTGCAGAGATTTGGTGGGGCGGCATTCTCGGTAATCCCACCGCGTCATCCAATGTACAAAGTAGAGGGCAACGTGGGGCGTTCTCCGTCGCAGCCTCCTCTGGACTGTTATCCAGTAAGTTCATAATAAGAAGTAGACAGTACAAATTACCGTTAAACTATGCTCACTTTAGCTATAATATAAGAAATTATTCGATTTGCATTGTTAATGCAGTCGAAAGAGAGCATAGACTCAGCAATAGGAGACGTATTAGCGAAGCCATGGCTGCCACTTCCACTTGGGCTAAAGCCACCGTCTTTGGACAGTGTCAAAGTTGAACTCCATCGACAAGGCATTCCTAGAATACCACCCTCCTGTGCTTGACCATCTTCAAATTAATTTGACGACATTTCTCCGTACGTGGCTGCATTATTAGATGCGACTACTTCTCTTCTTCTTTTTGTAAGAGGGTTATTACTACCGGCACCTGCTTATAATTCAGTGCTATTCCGCGCTAAGAATTCTCAGTGTAATCATAATTATAATCATAAAAACCAATAAAAAATAATCAGACTTTTTCGACCAACTTTTGATTCCTCATCCCACTTTGAACTTGCTACAATGTGACCGAAAGTTTTATACGCTAATAAACTATAGTTTTACCGTGTATTCAAATGTCTAGCAACAATGACGAGTGGTTTTTCCCATTTTAAATATGGAATTTAACAAAGTCATCAATATTTGTTGAGATGTGTTTAATTATGAGACGAAGTTTTTTTTTTTTTTTTGGAAAATGATACTTCGTAGATAAAAGAAAGGAGAGAAGTTAGAGAAAAACGTCCCAATTGAGAACCTGGATTGATAAACCATTATTACAAAATAACTTAGGTATGCTTTATCTTATATATATGAGAAGCTTTAAATAGCATTTTATAATATATGTATTTTGAGTTTGATTGCTATTTGTTCAACCAGCCCTTTATATATTTAGTTTATAAATAATTTAAAGATGTTATAAGTAAGGATTAAAATGTTGATGTCGACGTTGTCAAAAAAACATAAATGTCGATATCGCGAGGCCTCAATTTTATGGAAATGTCAATGGAAATATTGATGTTGATTGATATTTCCGGAAGATTTTAAAAAATAATTTTAAAAAAATATATATTAAAATTAATAAATAAACATTTTACACTTTTAAAGGAGTTAAAATACATTTATTATAATATTATATTCAACCTTAGGTTACATTTTGTTGTTTTTTTAATATTCTATCAATTTTGTACGTTATGATAGAAATGTCGATTCATCCTTTATGTCGATGTTAAACCTGAATATGTGGAAATATCGATATGTCAACGAAATATTAATACCATAAATATAAATAACCCTTTGACCACATTTTTTTAAACTAATTTCAATAAAAGGAGATTGGCATACTTCAACTTTTAAAATTATGTGTTATTTATTGAAGTATGCTTGAATTAAAAAAAAAAAAAAAATTGTATGAAGTAATAATTATTAGATTTGAGTTGAATTGAAATTCCAAAAAGAATAAGCCAAGATTGAATTTCATTAAAAAGAAAGATAGACAGTCGCTCTTCAAATAACTTTTATAATTTTTGCTTCTCCAAATAAATTATAACTCTTATCTATTTTTTTTTTTTTTTGAGTAATACAACTCTATCTATTTAATTGTGCTTGTGGAACTATATATATATATATATATTTTTTTTTTTATATCTGGAATTACTCTTAGCAAATTGAAAAAGACACTTGCATTTTTTTTTGGTGAAAATATTACCTTAATTTTTTTTCTCTAAATTGAAAAAAAAACAGATAAATAGACAAAACATAAAACAAAGAATGTCATCGAATATTCGAATGGTTCAAGCATAAACTAAAAAGTTAATAATAAAAAAAACGGTATAAACTAAATAAATAGTAAAAAAAAGTTTATTTTACAGTATAAGTTGGAGACAAAATGTATCAAATAGACCACTCGAACGCCCTACTCAGTAAAGATTTTTGTTATAATTAGTATGAAGAGGGACGACAAGGTTTACAAATATATTAAATAGCAATGAAGAATCGTAGGTTTTTGTTTGGTTTAAGAAGCTTGTTTTTTGTGGAGATAATTTATGTAAAAATTAATTAATTAATAAAGATGAAGTAGCATATTTAAATAGGAATAAACTTAGCAATCATCGTACTTATATAAGACTAGCAGGATAATAATCATAGTGTTATTATTGGTTGTCACCTCAGTTGTGAAGAAGAGTAGACCCAGAGAAAGGGCAAGACTTTGGGGTTCATCAATGGAAGTTTTTGAGATTAGAAATTATATAAAATAGAAAGCATTTAATAATTAAAGTGAGAAAAATAAAATTGAGATTTGAGAGAGTAGAAATGGACATGCATTGAATTTGAAGTTGAAGAGATATGAAAAATGGCAGAGAGACCAAACAAGGGACACAGCCCACTTGTCAGTGTTTTGTAGCTTTCACCAACTCTCACACTAAACTCAGATTGCTCCCCCCTCAGTCCCACCTCTCATACTTTGCTTTTCATTATTTCATTTTTGCATTCTCACCCTCCATCCTTTTCTTATTTCCAATTTCCAATTTTTCTAAAACCCGCGATGTTAAATTACAAGTTTGGATAGTTTAGAAATTTATTAGATACTTAGTGATTGTTTCGAGTACTGGGTGAGTTAAAATAAACGAGAGTTATGATAGTCGATAGACTATAATAGTGGTGAATAGTAAATGCTATTAAAGTTAGTGCAGTTACTTCATTGACGGCATGTTATAATAGTTGGTGGGTTAAATGTGGACTGAGTTATAATAACTCGGTCCACCCAACTCCATGTTCGTGTCCCAAACACTCCTTATTAATTAGATACAATATTAAAAATGAATTGTAGACACACAACATTGAATTTCAAAGTTTAAAATTTATTGTCAACATGAACATAGTTACCCTAACATAAAATATGTATCATCGACTAAAAAGTCAGAAATTTGAATCCTCAACTCTACACTGTTAAAGAAAAAAAAGTTTAAAACTTATTAAATGCTTAATAAATTAAAAGATCTATTAAACCAAGAAAAATTATTCCGGGAGACGTCACATTGTGATTGATAGTTTTACTTTGTTAGATCTAGTTGAGAGATTGCCAAATGTATTTTGAATCTATTATTTAAGAACTATTAAGAAGAGAGGTTGATTTCAAATCTATATTCAATAATAACTAATTATTAGTACCAAACACTGCTATTTTTTTTCACTAGTCACCACCCTTTTCACTAGTCACCATTCTAACACTTCTTAAATATTTTTTTTTTTTTTAAAATATATACAGTATCAAACACTTAATTAATTAACCTTGTAAATTGGATCAAGTATCAAACACTTAATTAATTAACCTTGTAAACGGGATCAAATCCATTTTCTTCAAGTTTATTAGCATATGAATAGTCATATGTAGCAATCTTTAGAGTACACAAAAACTAAAGTAATGCATATCTTCATCACTGTTTTGATTTGTTGCATTCAAATGTTACCGAAGAGGATATAGAAAACAAATATTAAAAAAATTGTAGAAATATAATACGAAAACAATATAATTTATTAAGAAAAAAAAGACTGAAAAAAATAAAAAAAATAAAAAAAATAAATCAAAGTCGTCAAATATTAATATTGATTTGATCAAATAAGCTCCGAAAACCCAAAATTTATAATCATAACAATCCTCTACAATATGAGCATAGTTCAACCGATATAATGTATATGAGCAAGATGTCTTAAGTTCGAATCTCCCTCCCAACATTAGGAATTGTTTTTACACCCTTCTTCCTCTCCATTCATTTGATGTAATAAAAAACCACATTAATTGTTCAATGCACAGAAACAAAGAGAGAAAAAGAAAAAACTTCCATTATTTCTTCCAACTAATATTCTTCACACTTTTAAAAAGGAAAAGTTTGATTTCATACTTTGTTTTCATACGAGATTTTGTTGAATATAACCTTTAAAGAGGATGAAGATGAAAAAAAAAATATTTTTCACCCAACATAACACTTGGTGCATGTTTAATTTTTTTTTTTGAAAAATCAATAGTATTAATGCAATTTTGGAAAGTTGAGGAAACGAGGTACAAAATTTAGCCAAAAAGTTTTAACGGTTGACATATGTCAGAAGATGGAGAAGATGGAGGGTGCTCAGCCCACCATGGAACCATTGACACATGTCAAACGGAACGAAATGTCGTCACCTTGGCTGTAGTTGTTGTTGTATTGATCTGCTGGTCTTCGACTCTGTGTCGTTACTCGTTCCGTTTAACTACTGTTTGAATTTGTACGTGTGATTCTTAGCAGTTTCCATTTTCATCTACTTTTATAGCACCCTCGCGACCAGTTCAGTGTACAGAACACACATAATCCAACAATCTATCTTCCCAAATTCAAATATCAAATTTTTCCACCTTCTTATGGGGCCTCTCTTTTCTTTTCTATTATGGTCTGGTTTTTGCAACTTTGCTCCCAACTTTGTCGCCTATATCAAAGTGTACTTCATACTAAAGACTTCGACCAGTTTGAAATAACTTTTTAAGTGTAAAAAGAACCACTTTTAACTTTTAAGTACTTAAAAAATCATTCTAAAGAGGCTCTTAGAGGGTGTTTGGAACACAAATTTAAAATTGGATGAACTGAACTTCAATACCATTTACTATTCACATACTATTTTACTTAACACCCCAAACAGCCCCTTAATTTCTACCTTTGCTACCCTTCATTAGTAATCTTGGAGGTGTCCCAAGAGTAGGATAGTAAAGAAAGTGGGGATAAGCCCTAATGGTCACTACCCTACCACCATTTGATTGTGGGGGACAGACACCCTTCATCTAGAGCACTTAAATTATCTTTGTAGCAATAGCAAGCAACCCATTTTCCATTCATAGAAATGATTTCCATTGCCTCTACGCCTCTAACTCATTTCCCTGCTTATTCTGTCTAGAGATTTAAAGATATGTCTATATCATGAACTTAGAGATTAATGTGTAAAAATGAGGCCCCAGCTTGACATTTTTTCAACCCTACTAGTTTACAATTCAATCAAATTTTATAGTTAAGAACACTTTTTTAAAACTCAAATTAACTCACTCATAAGAAAAGGAATAAAAGTCCTTTTTTTTTTCTTGTGGTGAGCCGAAAGGGCGCAGAACTTATGATTTCATTCAATCAAGACTTTCCTAGACCAACATTGAATTAGAAATAACCACAGGGAATCGATCAATAAATTTCACTTGTTTACATACCAAAACCAAAAACCTGCCCTTCCTTCAATGTCACAAATGCTTTCTGTCATACTGACAGTTACTTTCTGTTGAGAATTGTATAATTTATCGTTTTGAAAATAGTTCCACAAAATGCCTACTTGATTCTTATAATAAACCGTACAGAGGAAAATTAAAGTCTTTCCTTCATTAAACAAAGCAAAAGTACCTCGTGACATGAAAACAGAATAGCTCGTTAGTTTTGACATGCAGAAGTAATGAACTTTGTCCCTTATCACTTGTGCTGAACTACGCAATGCCAATTTAAATGGTTCCTCACATGATGATATGGCAACGACACTCTGATTAGTGTCGCTGTTTTCGGTCATCGTCATCCTCTTCATCAGAATCGCCACTCTCCCGAAACCTTGGATTCTTCTCCTGTTACAGTACATATTGTCAAATACCAAAGCACATACAGCCAAAACCACAGAAAAACAGTGTACATAATAACGGTTTTACTATCTGCTCCCTTGGGTGAAAGCAAAATGCGTGTAAGAGATGACATGGTGGGATTATTTGTTACAAAGGAAGCATGGCATGTAACCATCTGGGGCTTTTTGTCAAAATTTAAGCACACAAAGATGACTAAGACAGGGCATTGTTTAGAAATTACCGGTCTGGATTCATGATCGGGGTTTCTCCTAGATTCATAATCTGATGTTCTCTTAGAGCTTTCATGGGCATGGCGATCATCATCTCGGTAGCGCTTACGTTGGTGGTAATCTAGTTTTTGAAACAACAATAACATAGTCAGATAAATATAAAAAAACACCACAATGCAAATAAATTCCCATTCACCAGATGATTAAAATGCTTTAGAAATTTGATACCTCTACCATGACGTTGCCCATGTCCGTGGTTTCCACCATGTTTTCCATCTGCAGGAGAAAAAGAACATGAAAATAAAGGCATATTAAATTAATAATGTTTATACATAATATCTATGCATAGAATTCCTCATAGCAACTTACACTGAGGTTGGACTGGCGGCATAGAGGCTAGTGAACCAGTACCATAATCCACAAGCTGCCTCTGTGCTTCTAACTCTTTCTGAACTAACTTTCCATAGCCACCTCTACGTTCGATAAATTAAGGAAACTAAACGGAAATGTGAAATTTAAAGGACACGAGGTGTAAAAAAATTAACATTTTTAGAAAGCATTTACATATGAATGAGCTATGATATAAATTTAACAAAAGTTTAAGACATGTCACATGGCATTTGAGGAACGACAAACCACACAAGGAACTGAGTAGGGTGAGGGTTGTCAATGTTACACAGCTCAACAGACTAATTCAGTTCATTTTGGGTCGATGGAAATTTCTTTTTAGGGTTTCAGAGTGGTGATGGTGCCATATAATTGTTGCAAGTAAGCCATTCTCATCACTACTATGATTTTTTATTTGTTAGAAGTCCGCACCAGCCCCAAGGTTCAAACTCCTGTGACATCAAGGGCTTTTCTTATTAAGCTCACCCAAAGATTCCAACACATGACCTTTGTGTGGCCGTGTGGGTGTTACTCAGAGACCGGATGCCTTAGCCAACGGGACCGGCCCTTGAGGGCTTCTCACTAATACGGTTATTGATCCCTCTGGCAAATGTTTGGCTACTAGTTGTAATCTAGAAAGCACGAACACTCTGTTTTGGGTTTTGTGTCTGTGTTTGAAGTGTGTTGGACACATTCGTCTAGAACGCTCTAGACACATGTCTTGACACGCTAAAAAACATGTCTTATATATATATACATATCTTCTCTTTTTTTTTTTCTAATTGTAGACAGACTTGGACTCGACTTTGAAAAAGATTAAAGCCCAGCCCTGGTAAGCCCAACCTAAAAGGTGGAAAAAAGAAATAGATATTCTATAACATATTCTAATCTTTATACATAGACCATTCCTAAACTATTAGGATCCCATCTTCTTCGTCTGGCCATAGCAAACCAAATCCTTCTATCTGGTTAATTGACCAGGCTTTGTATATTTCATGTGAAGTATATTTTGTTTTTATGTTAAAACTTACATGTTTTTATCTATTATGAAGTATTAAATATATCAACATATAGACAAATGTTCTATAAAAAAGAAATGTGTCCCCACCATATCCAAGTCCAACTTAATTTTATGAAGCTTGTATTTGTGTAGGTGTGATTAGATTGTGCATAAGAACGAGTCATAGAAATCAATAATATATTTGTTGTCCTGTGCATATATATAAATATAAAGAGTGAGGACAGCAAATGAAGATTGAGTTAACAAGTGGTACCCAAAAAAATGCAAAAGAAATCTACTTTTCAGAGCATCAGAATCTGAAGTTGCCATAATCTATATAGTGAGAAAAAGTATTAGAAGAAAAAAGGATATCAGGATCATAGTCTGTTCGATATTCATCACGCACCTGTGAACAAAAAGGTAAAAGAACATAAACAGGAAGTTATGGTAGACTCCAAGTCATGCATGTAACATAGGTTAGAAACAGTACCTGTCCACCACTTCGACCACGGCCCCATTGCCTGCCATCCTGAAATCCCCAATCAAAATCCACACGAATGGGACGATCATCAAGAATTGTTCCACTTATAAATTTTACAGCATCCTCAGCATCATCCCGAGAATAGTATCTAAGAAAGAAAAGATAAAATAAGCAACAATTTAGAAATATTTGCCCCATAATTTGAAAGGCTTAGAGGCAGATATATGTAAATCATTTCTTGCGAGAATGTGTATGAAAGGCATGAGATGAGCTAACAATCTCAAGGTTAAAATGCACCCATCCTTTAAACTTTTGGACTGAAATAGATTTAATATTGATAATTTTACCCAACTGCCTTCAAATATTCAAAATGATTTGCACTAAACATGTGACAATCATGAGGAACAAAAAAATTATGGAAGCATATGAAGCGATATCAATGGATAGAAGAAAGTAGTACACTGCATTAATAGACCATTGATCTCAGAGAATCTAAAGAGTCATCATAAAATTAAGTTGCAAGGTCAGTACTCAGTAGCACACTTCGGGAGTTTTCAAGAGACTACTCTCTCCCTCCACGTCTTTCTTGTACAGAAAAACACTCTGCTTGCGCCTATTCCTAATCCTAAATGAAATGTAAGGACGTAGGGATCCATATGTAAACATAGTAGCTATTTAAGTTCAAAGGAGCTTTTTTCTCATAATTAGAATGTATATAATCTAGCCCTATTCCAGTCTGGCTGGGTATGGAATGAACTTGTAACCATGGAATCGATTCGATCAGATTGTAGATTATAAATTCATAGCCCGAGCCCATTTCCATTTTGGGGGGAAAATATCTACTAATTCTTTGATTCTAGTTAAACTTAAAAAAGGAGTATCCATTAGCAATTTCAATAATCGGGTTCATTGATATTCCCAATATAGTAGATGTTATCACACATATAATCATACTCAATTCGATAGAATTGTTTGATCTTAAAGGAGAACTTCTATAATTTCGCACGTGAGGGGTTATTTCTTGGTTTCGTCCAATCATTAATAACTTGATTATTTTCAGTAATTTCTATAATTTCCAGAGATTGCTCTCTCCGTCTCTCTTGTACCCCCAATCAACATCAGACAGTTTTGAGCAGCAAAGACATAAATAAATTAGTAAATAATTTCGATGGTAGCATATAATTGTATGGTTGAATATTGATAAAAAGTACGTCAAGATATTCTATTAGTAAAGAAGAACTGTGAATTCTTACAGGATGAAACAAAAGCCACAAGGTGTTTTTGAATTCTTATCCAAACCCATGATTATCTTCTTAATTTCTCCAGCTCGAGCAAAGAGCTCATAAACTTGCTCTTCTGTCGTGTAAAAGGACATATTTCCCACATAAACGGTGATTGAAGTCTGAAGTGCCAGTTCAAATTCATCTTGTGTTCCATGAAATCTTCTATCCCGATATACAGATAGCTTTGATGGGTCCTACAAATGATAAAGTTGAAAGCACGAAGCTGGTCACAGATAGAATCATAGAAACATTATCTATCATCTAACTACATATATGCAACATATTCCTTCCACTAGATTTCCCTAACGACGTAATTGGAGCTTTTAATGCTTTTCAAACTTTCAACGTTCACTCCAATTGCAATAACAATAATCAGAATACCCTTTACCCCGATGGCCACAAAACTATACCATCGATCAGAAGCTACGGAAGGAGCAGGGGACTAGGTTTAATTTTGGTACGAAAATGAGTCTCAGAACAAATAAATCACTAAAAACAAAACTTCTACTTGATCCAGTTCATATAAAATCTCAAACATGACCGAATGAAACTTGTAAAGATGTATTTGAATATACCCAGTAAACCCAATGGAACGGAAAATGAATAAACTATGCAATTACAGGAAAAGATCTTCGTTATCTAAAATGGAAATAAGAAAGCAATTTACCTTGAATAAAGAAGCCATGAACCCTAGAATAACAAAATCTGCAGCACAACTTGAAAACCCAGTTTAGACGAAGTAGCTAGCAGACACTTAACAAACCCAAGGTTCAAAATGAAATCCTTTTATATAATCAACCAGGGCGAGAACGGAGGAGAAAAAGGAAGAAGTAGAGGAACAGAGAAATCAAAGTAGCAGGTAAAATTGGGAATGGATTTTGGCTCAGAACTGGAGAACTCGTTGGGTTGGGTGAGCTCAGTCGCCCAATTCTGCTCGTGGGCTTCTTCTTCCTCGGCGCTGCGTGATGCACATAATCTACCTCTTCGACGCGTGAGGTAAATTATATTACATTAAATTACAAGTCGAACTAAAATAATAATAATAATAATAATAAAATACATTACAATTTACAACTTACAAGTCCTCATTTTTTTTTTTGAGTAATTAAAAACAAATTTAATCAAGATTTCTAACTTTTAAATATATACAATTTTTTTTTTTTTTTTTACTCAATTTAAATTTATATCTAATAGTTGTTTGGTAGTTTTATTTTTTCAATTTGGTATTAAATAAGTCTCAAATTCATATTTAAAAGTTTAGAAACTCGCCATATTAAAACTTTATAAAATCTTTTACTATTTTTTTAAATGATGAGATCTAGTAAATACAATTTTAAAAATTTACGAGTTAAATTTCAATAAATAATTATATTTTATGTATAAATTAAATTGTTTTTTTGTTAACAAAAGTCAACATTCTACATGTCTCATGAATTGAGTAATACACTATCCAACTCAGTTTTATTCATGATTTAATATATAAAAAATAAAAATTAAAAATTATACTTGAAATTTTTACCTTATAAATTGAATGACATATTTAAGGTTAAAATTCAAATTTATAAGATTGGAGTTTAAGATGAAAATGTCAAGTCGAGCATCGTTAAGACTTAATATCATTGACAAGTTAAATCGGTTAGACATTTGATCTAGTGACTAAGAGGTCATAGGTTCTATTCCTTCCCACATTAAAAAAAAAAATTACATCTTATTAAACTCAAAAGATATTTGAATTTTAACTTCATTATTGTTAAACTCTAAACAAAAAAAAAATAATTAGCATAAGGTTGCATCTGACCATTGACTATGAGGTCATAAATTCCATATTTGCATTAATTAAATAATTTTGTAAAAAAAAAAAAAAATCTAAAAAGGAAAATATATATATATATATATATATATATATATATATATATATATATATATATATATATTAAAGAGAACTGATTTATGCATAATTTACAAAAGCAAAGGCCTAAGTTTTAGAATTATTTCGAAAGTGGCTCTTCTCAAAAGATATTTACGAAATTAGCCCAACAGTTGTAGAAACCCTTCAGACTCCAGAGTAGGGTTTTAGCCTTAACCCTCAGCAGCCAAGAAGCAAGAGACGAGTTCTTCTTGTTGATAGAGTCTGTACTAAAATCAACTTTCAGAAATCTTCTGATTAACAATGGCCTCAATCGGCGCTAGGTCTGTTTTCCGGTCACTTTCCGGTTCGGCGCGCCGTGCTGGTGCTCAGATCGGTTCTCAAGCCAAGTCGTCGTCAAGCTCTCCCTTTCGCATGGCAGCTAACAAGCCCCTCTCTCATCGAACTTTCAGGTGCGGTTGCTTAATGCTGTTGTCTTCTTTAAAACTGCGACAAGACTCTGAATCTATAGCTCTTACATTTGTTTTTTTTTTTTTCAATAAAGATGGTAATGTATTGTATTTGGTTTGAAGGTGTGCGCCTGAGATGAGCTTCTGTTTGGAGTCTATGATGCCATTTCACTCTGTGTCGTCGTCAGCTTTGATGACTTCAATGCTCTCTATCTCACGCCGCAGCTGCGGTTGGCTTCCCGAAGGTGCGCTAACTGATAATTTAATTCTCAATTTTCTTGATCTGTCATGAGCTAGAATGAAAGGGGAACGACGATATATTAAAATTGTATGGTTTGGTTCTTCGTTGGATGTATTTCAGTTTTATAATTATTTTCAAGAATCAAGAAAGAAAGTAGTAGTTTGAGTTTAGTGCTATCTATATAAAGGTTTTGCGGTTACATTAACCGGATGTTTCTGGAGGATGAAAGATCTATGCTAGTAATCTTTGATTAAAGTAGCTAATGTCTATGAACCCATCAGGAGCTACACCATGAAAAAAATTCTTTTGGGTTAACTTTAGTACTGATATGGATTACTATGCCAAGTAACTTATAATTGTCGATAAGCATTTCCTGTGTACATAAAGTTGGATGTGTTAACGTTAATTTTATGATATCTCTTCATGAGCTTTTTTCTTACTAATGACTGTTTCTGGGTTCTCCACTTCATGTAAAACTTGTAAACATAGAGCTTCCTAATCCAACTTCGTAATTTTCTTGATTTTTTGTTTTGAAAGGAGAAGTGGATCTGCTTCTAGGTTGTCTAACTAGTGGATTTTTTACTCTTGAATTAGGTAGCTAGCACACTTTATAGGCCCATTGATGTTCTTCTTGCCTTCTTGTTGCTCTGGTGAGTTGGTGCTATAAACTCGTATAGGACTGATAAAATTGAACCGAATTATGTAATAACCTGCGTGCACGGCAACTTGATCATTTTTCCCCTAGTAGACATTTTATTACATCAAGTAGCTAATCTTCAAATTAGGATGCAAACAAGCTCAACAGACAATAATGTTTCATTCTCTCTTTCCTCCACCTTCCATGACCCATACATGGATCAGAGTTTAAGTCCTTTTGATGAACTCGGGTGTTATAAACCTTTTCTTCATTGTTTTTTATGCTTACTAGAATGAGTCATTTATGAGAAAAACCTTCCATTTTCATTCAAATTGTTAATTAAAAAAGTACATTCCCCTGTTTTCAATGTAGGCAAAGACAAGACTAGATGAGGATCAAGATGCAGGAAGGAATGACTTGAGTTGTTTTTTGAGTTTTACCTTTTAAGTCTTAGGCGAAGCATATCCCCCTGCCCGGCCCGCCCCCAAGACAAAAAAAAAAAAAAAAAAAAAAAACTTCTAGGTGATGATATCATCAATAGGTTAGATGAGATGATTGTATTTGGAATGAAATAATAAACTATGATATTCTATTCAGTTCACTGTGTTTGTAGATTGTTGTCTTTTAAAGTGTCAAAGGATTATATATTCTGTTTAATTCTGCAACTATATTGGGTTGGGTTACAGATTACTAGATTGTTTCAGAATAAATTTTGCTTCTAAATAGTTCATTATTTGCTGTTTATCAAATTTTACTTTGTTTATCAAGTATTCGGTACTGTTGATTTGTTATCTTCCCAATTCCACTACTTCACAAAGATTGCAAATTCAAATATATTACCTCTGACCATCAATTCTCATGCAAAGGAGTTTGAAGTAGGTTGCAAAATTAAATCATGAATCAGATGTTTAATTAAAATGGAGTTATTCTATTTACCAGTCTTGAGCTCTTGAAGTCAAGAAATAGTTATTGATGTCACCAAACATGAGGAGTTTTCAGGTTTAATATAAGGATCACTGACGAAAACTTAAGAGTCTCGACTTTTTGAATGATACTTTGAAATATCCTTTGGAAAAATTGCTTCTAACTAAAATGAATGTTGTAGTTTAGTTCAAACTTTCCACCTTTTAAGTTTAGATTAGGAAAATTATTTCTTCATTCTTGATTTGACTGGAAGATCAAACTGACATTAATAACACACTGATCACCTGTGTTCATCAGCATACAATGATGATCTGTGATAAATGACAAAAGGATCTGAGGAAGTTCTCTATCTAATGCTTCATGCGGACAGTGACTTCTAATAACTAGAAGCTTCCAAACTCCAATTGGTGGTTAGTGAAGAAGAGCTTCCGATCAATGGCAATGGTTGATTGTTATTTGAAGACTTGTCTAAACTTTTAATATGTTCAGCATATACTTGATGCTCTATGTAGTACAGATTGATTGTTAACATTTTTATGTGATCATATTACCTTTTGCATCGAATGTTCGTCGAGCAATTGAAAGCTTCGTTTACTTGATGTTCCAATTGGTGGATAGTGATGCATAGTTGATCATAGGAGTGTCTTGATGAAGATATCAAAGTGAAAATTTTCAAACCAAACTGTGCAGTTTTTTCTTTCGGGTCTTTGTGAAACTTGCCCTTACAATTTTGCAGTTCTTGCTGTCTGACTGCCTCTTGTTTTGTTTTCTAGGGCGGTGATATTCAATCAGCGTGTGTCTTAGCATGAAGGTTTGCAACAAATGTTGAACTTGACATTTTCATTGCTCGTTTGTACCTCAAGACGTCTTAATCTATCTGAGTTTTAACAGATTCTTTTCATATCTTATCTTTGCCCAGATGTTCTAAATTATGTTTCCTTCATTGGATACGATTCAACATAGATCATATGCAACACAGCCTGTTACATCTTTTATGTTAAACATTAATTGAATTATTGGTATAATGACCAAAATCAGAATCTAGAAGTGAGGACAGTATCCAGTTATTGATTTGCTAAATTTAAAGCATGGGACAGATTTTTTTTTGTTTGTTTTTTGTTCAACCATGTTCTAATGTTGTTATAAAGTATAAAGTTTGATGTTGAAATGAATTCCAGTCGTTGAATAAACTAAACAAATTGCTTGAAAATTTGTTAGGATTCAGGAATGAGTTAAATCATCTTAAAAGTTGATTGAAATTGAAACTAATATTGCCAACCAAAATTGACTAAATTAACCTAAACCAATTGGTTCATATAATTTTTTTTGAAAATTCTTGAAATTGAAGCGATTTGTGGAATCAGTTGATGGGTAGGTACAGATTGGTTCGTTTGCTTGATTTTCTCGGTTATTTCTCTTTATTTTCGATAATTTAAAATTAGTATTTGGAATTTGGAATTTATATTCAATGGTTATAAGGGTAGTCACGTTGTGGTGACGAGTAAGAAAGGACAAGCGAGGGATTGAGATGTTCAAAATAATACATTTTCTAACTAAATGAATACATGAAAAATAGTTAAATAGTCGAAGTCTAGAAAGCTACCTTGTGATTATTATTAAGGTGTCTTTTTGGACCATAGTTGGCAAAATGATGAACCTCACATTAATATAAGTAAGGCTAAAATGTACTTTATAATTAGTCGCATTCACCATGGAGCTTGCTGTTTACAAGCAAATATCACTAAAGAGTTGGTGGACATGAGACATTCTTTGTTGCTCCTCGTGACAAAAATCATTGACAAATCTGATAAATGGCCTCTATCATTGGTCGCACACAGTATGGAAGAATTACAAGTGGCTTGTTTAGAAGAGGAGGAGTCACCTAATTCCTCCTTCAACCATTAATCTAAGAACGTTAGCTTTTTACATATTTTACATGCATGTACATACAGAAATCCATAACAAGTGGTTTGTTTATGGGTGGCTTGGAACCTCAGCTATAAAATAAACCCTGCATTGAGATTCAGCCTGCTTTCTTCCTTGCCTGAATTTTACAGAAAGTTGGAGGATTATCATGTTATCTACCTAAACAAGCTGTGAAGATGATTAGGATTCTGTTCCTCTGTCCACAAAATGTCGCTGCACACCATAATTCTTGAATTCGAACTGATTACTTCGGCATTTCGAAACGTGAAGCCATGAATGATGGGCAGTGGGAACCCCTTACTGAAGTATGCGTTTGCATTTGGCAACAAAGTAGTTTCGACCAGGGTCCGCACAACTGGCTGCAAAATTGCAATGTCGAAGGATGATAAGTCGTCTTGAAAGTTGAAACAGAACAACTTTAAGAATATTCTTCATTCAGCAGGATAAATGGAACAGTAATCTACCTGAATTAGATGCATATGCAGATTGCCAATATTGCTCCACTTCAATGACATCTCAAAATCGTTCAAATCGATGCTGCCCACAAGGCTGCTCCCTGAGATTTTAGCAGCACTGGAGGCACGAACCAACTGAAATGCACAGAAAGGGAAAAAGTTTAACGCAAGGTGGTTGATGTGAGTTAACATGGGACTATGAAGACAGTTTCATGCAGACGAAAATTGACAATCTTCGAAACCATCTATGGTCTATCTCATATTGTATTTAAATAACTTCCATGAGAAACATATAAATTATGAAAAAGAAAATCATAGTTCGTAAGAGAAATCAGCTTTCAACTTCATATCAAATGGTTAAGGATGTTTTAGCCTGACTGCTGTTTTAGGACAAATTATCTTCCAAGTAAAATACTCTTACGCTTCAAGATTAGATTTCAGTCTTCCCTTCCTAAATAGCAGCAAAAATTACTAATCACCTTCAACCAGATGCCATACCCTTATGAAATTTTCAAGATTAATGCCATGCTAATTAATATTCATGCAACATTCGAACTTCAATCGAGCTTGAAGAGGTTGTGTTTACTACTTCCCATTATCTCTTAAGTAGTTGCATAAAAATTCTACTTAAAAAATGACAGGTCTACAATCTACAACATGTGTGTAGAACCTCTTTAGCATCATTCCAAGTCATAAACAAAGGTATCATAGAAAAAGGTTGCCACTGCCCATGCTTAGCATTTTTCTTTTTCTTTTTTGAAGGGTGAAGAGAATGTTTAGGTATAAGTGATGATTCAACTTTCAAAACCTAGTTAATTTGAAATCTCCATCTAGAATTTGAATGTCTTAGGGCAGATATGAGAGTGATTTTGAAATGGTTAAAATCATTTTTTTCATATTCAAAATAACTCCGAAACATGCCTTTTATATTCAAAATGAATTTTGATTGTATGAAAATTGTGATTAAAAGTGTAAAATAAAACATCAAATACAATCAAAATTTAATTTTGAATTATTAAAGGCATGTTTCGGGGTGATTTTGAACATACCAAAAGTAATTTTAATTATTTCAATATCACTCCCAAACATGGACTTAATATACATGCATGCATATTGCATATAATGATATTCCAATTCTGCACCAATAAACTTACCAATGAGATGCACGCAACTGGTATTAGTTCACCTGCTTCTAGTACGTTAATTGTCAGGTCTATGTTCATGGTTGCAAAAATCTGGTGCTCAGAAATCCTTATGACTGGAGGAGAAGGTAAAGAGAGATTCAAGCTCATGTCAGCATTAGGATATTTCTTGTACAGTTGGGGAACAATAAATCTCCATCCAGCAGTATTTAGAAGCGGCTGGTTTGGCACTTCATTCAAGCTCCACTGCATAAAATCTGCCTGCACATGAACGATGCTTTTAGTTGCAGAAAACAACCAGATTGTAGGTGTAGCCAAATAACACCATGAACTTAAAAGGAGAAAAAAAGAAGATAAAATGCACAGAATGATATTTGAACCTACATTGTAGTATAGAGCCAACGCAGAGTTAAAGACTGCTTCATCTAGTGTTATTCCAAACATTTTAGAAGGATCTGTACAGGAAGCTGAAGGTAAATTTTCGAAGTGGTACTCAGGTATTGGGAGTTTTTCTCTTCCCCTAAACAGACCATTGATCTTTAAACCAATGGAGGAGTTACTGAGTAAGGGTTTTTCCACAAAAGCAACATCAAAAGAAGCATTATCATCCACTTGGACTTCCTTAGGAAGGGCTTGCAAAAAGGAATCAACCTTCAAGATT